>OY982937.1:1257500-1882500 GCA_963891755.1 Pyrrhia umbra | reverse complement strand
CCAACTCACTCGTTTATCACGTCTCGGGTTTGATTATCACGCGCTGTCGAACCACGGCCCCTCCGTGACGATTTAATCGCTGCAAACAATTTATTTTCCAGTCGAAACACTCTCTGTTTGTCTTCACAACTGTGGAGAGAACTGATTTTGATGGTAGATGTGTATATTTGGAAGATGCGAAAACGTTTCCAATTTTGTTAGGTAGATTTGTAGGTAAAATTCTGGTGATATCAGTTCTTGAATAACCTAGTCAATAACATTGTAGTGTAAGATGCTCTCCAGTAAGGTGGAAGGAAAATGCTTTTGTGAAAGGCTGAGGACAGGTGGATGTGTCAAGGATCGGGCGTAAGGCACACGTTAGGGGAGGCCCTTATCAAATAGGGACAAATCGGGACATAGGCAAGCGTTTAGTCAAATCCACGCGTAACCCAAAGGCTGGCCTATTTCTAGGCCAAAGAATCAGCATAGCCATCCAACGTGGCAATGCAGCCAGTCTTTTGGGCACGATTCCCGCTGACAGCGATGCGGACAAATATTTTGATGCTTGACTTCTGTTTTGTAAATAAGTGTTAAATAATATAAGAATAATAATCTATACATATAAAATGCTTTGTCCTGAATGACTGACGGATTAACGCACAGCTTAAACCACTGATCGTATAGACCTGAAATTTGGAGGTTGTGTACTTTGTATGACGTAGGCATACGATAATGAGGGATTTTCCGAAATTCTCACCCTTAAGGGAGTGAGAAAGGGGGGAAAAGTTTGTATGAAACTCTGACATTTTTAATTTGAATTCGTATAGCCCACGCGGGCACAGCCACTAGCTGAAGTATTTAGTTTATCAAATAAATTTATAGAATATCAACAGTGTTACCCTTATGGAGGAACACTGTGCAGAGTCCCTCAATAGAAAGGGGAGGATCCTCCGGCCAGGCGGGTAATATTGCCTGGTGGGCTACTGCCCGATCATATCGGGAAGTTCTATTGTGTTCTAACTCGCTCGCGAACACTTCTTGCGCGATGTAGAAATTTGCTGTACTGGTTCTTATGTAGCGAGATAGATGTCGCTACACCCTCAAAGGAATCAATATTAGGTCCAGATATAAATATCTACAGTACCTAAATTTAATAACCCTTTCAAATTACATTCAGTGTAGTATATATTCGGTAATAACATTGTGAGCTTAAAGGCTGGTCCTCGGAGCGTACTTAGCGAAGTTTATTACAACATTTACATTTTAACTTACAAGTACATTTGTACTGAATGATAAAAAAGTATTACAGACGCCAATAATGTTGGATTTGGGTCAATAAATATCTTTGTGGTAGATGTAACATCAAGCTTGTTATCCACGAAGGCTAGGCAGGGGTAAACCTACCTATACATACATTCAAAATGTGACGGTCAATGACGAAGGTTTTTACTTAATGTCGTTCAATTATAGGTACTTAAAAAACGTCAAAACTTGAAGCATAGTTCTAAAGGTTGTCTGTAAAAGATCGCTTTTAGCGATAAGACCGCCCATTGTGTCACCCTATGTAACTAACTTTCCAATGTCATATGTTTTTCTTTTGGTGTACATAATAAAGAATATTCTATTCTATTCTAAAAAAGTGGGTCCTATGTAGAGTCGTGGTGACCTAGTGGTTAAGGCACCTGCATCTCGTGTACGAGTATGCCGGTTGGATAACTTGAAACTACAATGTAATTTTTCTAAAGTCGCATGTACTTTTAAACAATCAGTTCTTTTGTTACTGGATCCGTCATGGAAAGGATATATATTATACTAGCTGTTTCCCGCGGTTTCACCCGCATCCCGAGGGAACTACTTAGCGCACCCGGGTAAAAAGTAGCCTATATTGTTTCTCATGGTCTATTCTATCTCTGTACCAAATTTCATTTATATCGGTCCAGTAGTATTGGCGTGAAAGTGTAACAGACAGACAGACAGAGTTACTTTCGCATTTATAATATTAGTAAGGATTGTATTTATGTTATTGTATTATTGGAACGAAGTTCCTTATTTTTTCTATGAATGTATAGTAAGTGTTTGAACATATTAGGAATGTATTTGTATATTATGTAAACTGGACTGGACTACCTACAGCATCATTTCTCCTTTCATCATAAATCCATCCAAAGGTTGTCTGTAAAATATCGCTTTTTTATCGCTAAAAGCGCCCATTTTTACTAATTTTACAATTTCATCTTTATGTTTTTCTTTTGGTGTACATTATAAAGAATATTCTATTCTATTCTACTTTCTAAGTGATCCTGAACCTGGATTAAAAAGCGTGAAATCGAAAATCCGCCTTGAGCATGCGTGGTGATCAATGGCCATGCCTTCTCTGTATGAGAAGAGGACTTAACAGTGAGAAACCGCGGGATATTGCAAGTATTTATTATTAATAGGAAATATTCTTCCATCACATATTCTCACTGAGGCTTTCCTCCATTTCAAATATTAAACGAAATAATATTCAGCACCACAAAAGCCGCATTTGATCGACATGTACCATTAACTTGTAGGGTTTACGAGCCGAACTGTCGCCGGCCACAATTTGGGACCTCAAAGGCCACATGCTGGGTCAGAATTCAATAAACTTGTCAATAACTTATATAAAATAACGCCCCGCGATGACCCTAGGCGCAGGCCTGTACTTGGGGACAAATAAATGTGTACAGTCTATTTTATTTATTGTAACTGGAATTTTGTGGCGGTCATTTTGGTTGGTCGCAACTGTAAATGTGTTTTTATGTTGGGAGTGTTGATAATAATATATTTTTTTAATGTAATGAAATAGATGTAGGATCTTGTAAACTATGGTTGGAGTAAGATAATTGCAGTTGCCATCTTAGTCTAATGGTTGAAACGGACTGCTGAAGATGAGGTCTTGGAGTCGATTCATGGGTCACGGAAACTGTAATTTTTATGTTATCATTTGAAATTTCTCGGTAGTTACCTGGAGTCTTTGATTATGATATCTTATTAGGTATGATTAATTGCAATAGGCTTGCCACTATAATAAGAGCATTTTATAATATTATTAGTGAAATGACTTTTCGTTTGGGATAAGCATCTTTTATAGACAAAACCTAACTAATACCATAATGTAAAAGTTTGTTAGTTGCGCATTCGTTTGAAACCGCAGAAAATATTTAGTATTATTAATAAGTTTTAAAGTAATAATTCCAGAATTATATAGCCAACTCGAAAATAAATATTTACTTAAAAGCAAGAAAATTATTTTTATTCCCTAAAAATGTACCACCGAAATTTTAATATAGCGAAAAACTGGCAGAAGTGTCCTATGTTTTTGTTCACCCACGTGTAATACTAATATTTTAGTGTCATTTTTCAAATATTATGTCATTTCTAGTATTTCTTTTATAAATTTTCATATCTTACAATAATAAAAAATACATCGTGGATTATGTTTTAAAATTTAAATGTATTCTTTCTTTCGGGACATGTTACGATCGGGTTTGAAAATAAAACTTAGTGTTTAAAAATTCAAGTCGAAATGTTTATGGATTTTTTTCACGATGTTTTCAATTATATACATTTCAACAATATACAATACGCTATGTGATATATCATCGTTTTTTTAGGGTAACACTTTACAAACATTACGACTGAGCGATTGCCTATCTGACCTCACCAATCTTGTTACCGGGTAACACGATACTCCTTAGTAAGACTGGTTGTCAGACTATCTGGGTTCTGACTACCCGTAACGACTATCAAAGTTCTACAAATGACAGCCGGGACCAACGGCTTACCGTGCTTTCTGAAGCACGGAGGAATCTTGGTATGACATAGATGGTCGCCTATCCACGGTTATCGGACACGGAACATACATATATGTAAAACATACAAGGCTATTTTATTCAGAGGGATTAGGCAGAGGTGTAGGTACTTTAAACCTCGACTTCAGTGATTTTATATATAATATTTTGAAAAATACTTTTTTTGGGTAACTTCCATATTCGTAAAGTGGGTTTTTTTTTTCTAGGCTTTGCCGGTTACAGAGTTTTAGTCGACCAATAACGGAATCTTATCGCGCGTGGCTCGATACGCACTTGGCCGGTTCTTATTTTTGATTAGTTTCTTAGTTCAGTCTGTTATTGAAATCTATTCGTAGTATCTAATAGCTGTAATAAATAGATGTCTCAAGTCAAAGCTAAAATACACACACGTGCATAATTCTAGACCCAACTTCTACCAAGCAAGTCGTATTGAACTGTTAAATAATTCATTAGCTGATCACCTTCAAAGAGGAAGTTCACTCAATCGATTGAGCGTATTCCAAACTGTTCGTCAGACCTAACTTTTTGGCCTCAAGTGTAAATTACACGGATGGCTGCTGGAAAGTTTTGGGTGTCGCTTTTATTGTTTTACAGTGTAATTTTTGCTTTGATACGTGATTGGGTGGTGGTGTTAATGAACGTGTTAATTTTAAAATATATACATAGTTACTCTGGGTTTTTTTCTTAAATTCTTCTACTAACTACAATACGACCACGATAAAACATCATTTCTCAAAATGTAATTAATTTGCTCATAATGGAAATGGATTTCTAAAAAAAATATTTTTAATATTTTTTTTGTAAATAAAAAAAATACTTTTTGCTCTAACAGGATTAAAAAAAACACTCGAATTCTATTGTTTTCAAATTAAGACTACATCTTGCACAAATCGAGGAAGAGATCAAAAAAGAAAAATGTAAGTACCTACCTACCTATAAATTAATTTGGTTTTTTCGCTCGTGGAAAAGGAATTTCACTTTTTTCTTTATAAAGTGTTCGATAGACAGAAAATTCACAGTATCTTAATACAAGGGAACGTAGTGAGATATTGTAAAGAGGCTAGAAAAATGATGAGTTTGCTATGTGAAGCTTAAGCACAATATCTTGGAGAGTATCTTTAGCATCTTAGTATCTCGATTTATGAAGGTGAATTTATTATACAAGAATTTCAGTATTTTTTCTTAGAGTCGCTTAGGTTATTTGCTCTTGTTTACATTTTATAAAGATTCTTAGGATCATGTTGCTATTAAAAGCAATAATCTCACTAATATTATAAATGTGAAAGTTTGTGAGAATGTGTGTAGGTTTGTAACACTTTCACGCAAAATTTACTGAATGAATTTGGATGAAATTTGATAGACACATAGTTTATAGCCCGTATTATCCGGGCGCTCGAAATAGTGTCGCTCGAATTCAAAATGCGCGTGAAAATAATTTGCCTGTAAAAATTATATCTATTTATTAATAAATCTTTACCCAATTGCATATATTGAGGTTAGCTCCCAGTGAGTTAGTAATTAACATCGGTGGACTGATTTGACCTCTACAACCCCGTTACTGGATAACACAATTCCTCTTTGTATGACTGGTCGGTAGATTTTCAAAGAAAGAAAGAAAGATCATTTATTTTGCATTTTTTTATTATCATATATGTCAAAGATCTACTGAGACCAACAATATAACATGCTTTCTTAAGTTTGGAGGGGTCTCGATATAAAATAAGTGGTCTGGGTGACCACGATCTTAATTGGTCGAAAACCATGAAAACTTCAGCCATCGAAAAAGTGACAAAATATATACAACCTTACCTCGAAAAACTCCGATAAATCATGCAAATTTAAAAGAAAAGCACAATAAAAAAATTGTTCCCGAAAAAAGTCCGCTCACTCAACAGTTTTCAACGAAAAATTGCGACCGTTCATCATATTTTAATTCCTTGTCAAATAGTGAATTTTCATTAACAATATTTTACGTTAAAAACAAGGCTAATAGGATGTCGGCACAGTATTAAAGTGCATGGAAGTACTTTGACTGCACGCCGCCGCATACTACATGGTTTACAATTTGTGTGGTCCAAGTTATAGGAGACTTCCCAGTTAATGGCTGAAATGATTTAGATTAAAGTTGGTACCTCTTTGTGTGGTAACTCTCTTAGGATGGGATTAGCTAGTATAATATGAAGGGTAAGCTATAATATGCCTACATTATTATCATTACTATTTAGCTAGAAACAGCAGTGGATTCACCCGCGTGGAAAAGTCTTCACACACCCGGATAAAATTACCACCACCCGTTTAAAAACGCTATTACTGTCTCCAGGATCTCATAGTCTATCGCCATACATCATCATCTATTTGTTCAACTTTTTTACGGTGAAAACGTAACAAGCAAATAAATAAGCAAATAAACTAACAAGAGCATTTATATTATTAGTTAGAACTAGCTGTTTCCCGCGTCTACAGGGAACTACTACAGGAACCCGAATAAAAGGTATCCTATGTATTAATCAAAGTTATAAGTTATGTGTGTACCAAATTTTATCCAAATCGGTTAAGTAGTTTTTGCGTGAAAGAGTAACAAACATCCATCCAGCCATCCATCCTCGCAAACTTTTGTATTTATTATATTAAAGGATGTAGGATTGCTGAAAATATAGGTGGAGACCAAAATACAAAACCAAAATACAAAAATTTTTGATGAAGTTTTTTCATTTAAAAGCCAGTTGCCTTGCAGTGGTTCTTAGCTATGTTTGGTTAATATCGGTCCAACAGTGTAAGAGTATCAGCACTTTTCCAAAATGATGTACGGCATTTTAGGTATTTTCTTGTTATTATTGTAAATAAAATTACTCAAATCGCTATAATCATATAACTTTGTATCATGTTAACGTCAGACGCGATTAAATACTTAATAACACTGTTTGTAATGAGTGCAGGGACTATTATTTACATATTTTGTTTGCTGTTAATAAAGCTCATC
Organism: Pyrrhia umbra; assembly: GCA_963891755.1. NCBI lineage: Eukaryota > Metazoa > Arthropoda > Insecta > Lepidoptera > Noctuidae > Pyrrhia > Pyrrhia umbra. The sequence continues at coordinate 1,875,705 of OY982937.1, read as the reverse complement.
AAATATCATGTTTTGTGTGATATATTAATTTCTACAACCATGACGGATTTCGTCTTACATCAGTTTGTTAAACGAAATTGAATTCACGTTTTCACCCGAGACCAAAACGCGTCCGGTAGGTACAAGTCAGGTTTCGAACCCGTTGTTTGTTGGCTAAAAGTAAAGCATTTTCTTCCAAGATAACCATGCCTTTTTAGAGTTCCGTAGTCAACAAGAAACCCTTATAGCTCCGTCATCTCCGTCCATCCGTCTGGCTGTCTGTCTGTCCGTGAAATAACACCTCTAACTACTAAATAGATGTTCCCGGAAATGTGAAAAATACACACAAGGCTGCGGGATGTTACAAAAAGTTACCCCGGCTCCGGAACACAAAGGGCTAAGGAAGGAACATGGATGGGTTTTAGTCAGTAAGAGTCTGACACTCCCTCCCGCTCCACCCACAGCGGGATCATCATTTGATGATTTCCCATCTGATAAAAAAACGAATACAACGAAGGTAAAACGAAAATCATCTTTCTATCACGGCTAAGTAGGCTTAATTGGTTAAAGAGTTACTATAGTTACGTATATTATAGTCAATAAATTCTTCCCATTCATCATCATCAGCCTGTATATTGTCCCACTGCTGGGCACAGGCCTCTTCTCATACAGAGAAGGTATGAGCATTGATCACCACGCTTGCTCAAGGTAGATTGGCGATTTTAGACTTTTTAAGTCCAGGTTTCCTCACGATGTTTTCCTTCACCGCTAGTCAGTGACGTCTAAGATAAACTTAGAAAGTACATATGACTTTAGAAAGGCCACATTCGTACTTGCCAGGTTCCGAACCCGCACACTCGTACACAAGAAGCAGGTGCCTTAACCACTAGGCCACATTTCAATCGAGTTTCCTAACGACCAATTCTTAACTGCCCTGACAATTTTCTATAGAAGTTACACGTACTAAATTCTTCCTCGTCCCTTCCAGTCGACCGCACCACCCATAAAAACTATGACGATCCACAACCACCCTATACTATAACGTCGTAAACGACAATTTGCTAGTACTATCGAGACGATAGGCAGATATTACAGTGAAGTAAATCGATAGGCTTCTACAGATTGCAATTTATGAAGCTGAGATAGTAGGGAGGAATGTTTTTTATGTTACGGAACCCTTGTGCGTCGTTTGGGGGTTTTAGTGACGGTACGCGGATCTCTAGTTTGTTTTGTGAAGATTTTTGGGGTTTCGTAGTCAACAAAGATATACGTATAGTTTCGCAATGTGACAATGTCCGTCTGTCAATTAAATATAAAATTAAAATATTGCAGGTGCTTTAATTAATTTAATATATTTTTTTTATTTAATTTATGGATTAAAGGATCTCTTTGCGATATATTCAGCTTTAACGTGCTATTTTTTTAAATCCCATCTAACTTCTGAATGAGTGTTTTGGATTATTATTTATAATATGTAAAAAAACTGACAGACCTAGCATATGTATATAAAAGGAAAAATATCGCGGCTAAGAATGATTTACCGGTTCCAGCATAATTATAGTAGACCAACTAAAACGTATTCAAGACCCGCTCTCACTTGAACTTTTTGTTCCTAATAAACACAACTAAAATATTTCAATAAAAAAACATTCATCATTTATGGAAAGAATAAAACAAATGTATCTATTATTGAAAGCATTTTCATTGAGAATATTTTAAATAAATTGTAACACACAGTACACTGGGATTATTAAAACAGTCCATTACATTTTAAAAATAAATATGACAGCTACTCGATATTTTATGACTAAAAACGAAACAATTCATCCTAAGGCTTCGTTCACACGGCATTGTCCTGCACGTTTTATTGCAGTATACGTCTTAACGAATAAATAGTGGCACATGTATTGTACATAGAACCATTCACATGGCGTTTGTACTGCAAAATATCGTATACCGTTTATACGTTCGTAGGATATCGTTTATAGGATGTACCCAAAGCTTCTGGTCTGTAGGCGGACAAAACGGTGGCGCCTAAGATTAAACCAATATAAAAGCATACAACCAAGCGTGGATCCATCACTGACGTCCACTCACTGTGACAACTGTGTGGAAACTGCGGCTATACGTTTTTACACGAATGAAAATTTACCGTGTGAACACCCGGTTGACTATACGTTAAAAAAGCGATTACAAAAAAACTTGCAGGACAATGCCGTGTGAACGAAGCCTTACTTCCTTACTAATATTATAAATGCGAAAGTAACTCTGTCTGTCTGTCTGTCTGTCTGTTACGCTTTCACGCCAAAACTACTGGACCGATATAGTAGTTCCCTCGGGATGCGGGTGAAACCGCGGGAAACAGCTAGTAGAATATAATTACATTAAAACTGACACATCATACACATTACCAATAAATATAATGCATCGTATCTGTAAGCAACTCGATACCATTCGAGTAAAGCTCTCGATTTATTGCGAGAATCGAATAATTGATTCGTATCGATACGGCGGGGATGAATAAATTGTCGCTGCCGATGCCCTGGGATTTGAATGACGGAGTCTGATCAAAATATAATAGAATAAAAAATGTAGCGTGTTTTCTGTTTGTTGTTTTAATGTGATTAAGAAATAAACAGAGTTAGAAAATTGTGATTTTTTAAATTGTAATAGGGGTACAAAATTAATTCAGGCTATAAAATATACTGCGGGATGTTCGAAAGAGTTACCACCTCCCCAGAATACATAGGGCTGAGGAAGGAACATGGATGGGTTTTAGTCAGTAAGGGTCTGACACTCCCTCCCACTCCACCGACCACGGGATCAACATTCCCTTCCCCCACCCACGGCGAAATTACCCGCTATATCATTTGATGATTAACCATCCAAAAGAAAGTGTGAGACTGTGAGTGTCAGACACTTCACTATGAGTGGCGGACACTTCACTATGAGTGTCAATAATAATGATTGTCAATACTTATGAGTGTCAGTAAATATGAAGTCCGTACACTAACCGTCTTACTTATAAAGTTCGATAAATTTTAAATCTGTTACTTAGCAACGGATTCGCAAAAATCTTACCCAAAACTGCTGTTTAGCGTTAATCCGGACTTAAGTAAGTAGTGTCAGACACTCCACTATGAGTGTCAGACACTCCACTATGAGTGTCAGACACTTCACCATGAGTGTCAGACACTCAACTATGAGTGTCAGACACTCCACTATGAGTGTCAGATATTCCACTATGAGTGTCGGACACTCCACTATGAGTGTCAGACACTTCACTGTGAGTGGTCGACACTTTCCTATGAGTGTCAGACACTTCACTATGAGTGTCAGATACTTCACTATGAGTGTCAGATACTTCACTATGACTGTCAGACACTCCACTATGAGTGTCAGACATTCCACTATGAGTGTCGGACACTCCACTATGAGTGTCAGACACTCCACTATGAGTATCAGACACTTCACTGTGAGTTTCAGACACTTCACTGTGAGTGTCGAAAACTCCATTATTACTAAGCAATGGATTAGCAAAAATCTTACCCAAAAATGCGGTTTAGCGATAGTCCGAACTTAAGTTAGTAGCTTCATACTGGATTATACGTTGAGTAAGGATTAGGTGAGAAATTGTTAAACTTCAGATTACAGGTTTTGTACAAGTAAGACGGCGTAAATATTATGAGTGTCGGAACCTTTTCTATGAGTGTCAGACACTCCACTATCAGTGTCGGACACTTTACTATGAGTGGCAGACACTTTACTTTGAGTGTCAGACACTTTACTTTGAGTGTCGGACACTCCACTAAGAGTGTCAGACACTCCACTATGAGTGTCAGACACTCCACTATGAGTGGTCGACACTTTCCTATGAGTGTCAGACACTCCACTATGAGTGTCAGACACTCCACTATGAGTGTCGGATACTTCACTGTGAGTGTCGAACACTCCACTATGAGTGTCAGACACTTTACTATAGGCCAGTGCTTTTAGCCTCTAAAAACGGTAAAAAGTGAATTAAATAATAGTAGGATGAAACCCATTGGAAAAGGAGGAGAATACAATAAAAATGATAGGAAAAATAAATTACGGGCGATCTGAGGTCGGGAAGTGGGGGGGAGGGGGGGGTTAAAGTTAAAAAAACGGTTTATCTAAATTTCCGACAAAACTACAAGTCCTATGAAAAAAAGTTAAATGGCAAAGTTGTAGGTAATAAAAAGATCTACAACTTTTGGATTGACACTTTTTCACATAACCTCAAAATTTATGTGAAAAATTCAAAAAACCAAGTTTTTGGTTTTTTATTTTTATCTTTTACAATAATTAATTTTTTATCACAAAATTTGGTGAAAACTTACCTTTTTATGTCCCAAACACACTGTAATTTATTTGATTTAAAATGATTATTTTTTCACCCTTATTTTGACTTAATATCGAAAAAAAACCCTAATTTTCAATCGAAAATTCTCGTGTCAAAATAACACTTTTTTTTAAAAAGTCGGCTGTCTTTTTGTTCTTTGAAATCTCTACTTTCAGATGGTATAAAAATATTTACATTGCTATGGTAAATGTTCTCAGAAAATATAAAGAAACGCTACGAAATAACAGTTAGCAAGGCCAAGATCCTTCTAGCAACTCCCCACTTCTCTATGAAATACCTTTTGATCAGCTAAAAGGTATTTCATAGAGAGGTCCGAGGTTCCGTAGGTCACTCAGATACATAAGTTATCTTAAAATAGCAATAAATAGGCATCTACGCAAAAAATTTAAGCCGGTCTAGGCCTTACTACCTGTTATTTTGTAGCGTTTCTTTATATTTTCTGAGAACATTTACCATAGCAATGTAAATATTTTTTTATACCATCTGAAAGTAGAGATTTCAAAGAACAAAAAGACTACCGACTTTTAAAAAAAAAGTGATATTTTGACACGAGAATTTTCGATTGAAAATTAGGGTGTTTTTTCGATATTAAGTCAAAATAAGGGTGAAAAAATAATTATTGTAAATCAAATAAATTACAGTGTGTTTGGGACATAAAAAGGTAAGTTTTCACCAAATTTCGTGATAAAAAATTAATTATTGTAAAATATAAAAATAAAAAACCAAAAGCTTGGTTTTTTGAATTTTTCACATAAATTTTGAGGTTATGTGAAAAAAGTGTCAATCCAAAAGTTGTAGATCTTTTTATTACCTACAACTTTGCCATTTAACTTTTTTTCATAGGACTTGTAGTTTTGCCGGAAATTGAGATAAACCGTTTTTTTAACTTTAACCCCCCCTCCCCCCCACTTCCCGACCTCAGATCGCCCGTAATTTATTTTTCCTATCATTTTTATTGTATTCTCCTCCTTTTCCAATGGGTTTCATCCTACTATTATTTTTTTTGTTTTCAAAAGTTAAAAGCACTGGTCTACTATGAGAGGTCGACACTTTACTATGAGTGTCAGACACTTCACTATGAGTGTCGGACATTCCACTATGAGTGTCGGACACTCCACTATTACTAAGCAATGGATTAACAAAAATCTTACCCAAAAATGCACACATACACACAATACACTCCACTATGAGTGTCAGACACTCCACTATGAGTGTCAGACACTTCATTATGAGTGTCAGATACTCCACTATGAGTGTCAGACACTCCACTATGAATGTCAGACATTCCACTATGAGTGTCGGACACTCCACTATTACTAAGCAATGGATTAACAAAAATCTTACCCAAAAATGCACACATACACACAATACACTCCACTATGAGTGTCAGACACTCCACTATGATTGTCAGACACTCCACTATGAGTGGTCGACTCTTTACTATGAGTGTCAGACACTTCAATGTGAGTGTCAGACACTTCACTGTGAGTGTCGAACACTCCACTATTACTAAGCAATGGATTAGCAAAAATCTTACCCAAAAATGCGGTTTAGCGATAGTCCGAACTTAAGTTAGTAGCTTCATACTGGATTATACGTTGAGTAAGGATTAGGTGAGAAATTGTTAAACTTCAGATTACAGGTTTTGTACAAGTAAGACGGCGTAAATATTATGAGTGTCGGAACCTCTTCTATGAGTGTCAGACACTCCACTATCAGTGTCGACCACTTTACTATGAGTGGCAGACACTCCACTAAGAGTGTCAGACACTCCACTATGAGTGGCAGACACTTTACTTTGAGTGTCAGACACTCCACTATGAGTGTCAGACACTCCACTATGAATGTCAGACATTCCACTATGAGTGTCGGACACTCCACTATTACTAAGCAATGGATTAACAAAAATCTTACCCAAAAATGCACACATACACACAATACACTCCACTATGAGTGTCAGACACTCCACTATGATTGTCAGACACTCCACTATGAGTGGTCGACTCTTTACTATGAGTGTCAGACACTTCAATGTGAGTGTCAGACACTTCACTGTGAGTGTCGAACACTCCACTATTACTAAGCAATGGATTAGCAAAAATCTTACCCAAAAATGCGGTTTAGCGATAGTCCGAACTTAAGTTAGTAGCTTCATACTGGATTATACGTTGAGTAAGGATTAGGTGAGAAATTGTTAAACTTCAGATTACAGGTTTTGTACAAGTAAGACGGCGTAAATATTATGAGTGTCGGAACCTTTTCTATGAGTGTCAGACACTCCACTATCAGTGTCGACCACTTTACTATGAGTGGCAGACACTCCACTAAGAGTGTCAGACACTCCACTATGAGTGGCAGACACTTTACTTTGAGTGTCAGACACTCCACTATGAGTGTCAGACACTCCACTATGAGTGTCGGACACTCCACTATGAGTGTCAGACACTCCACTATGAGTGTCAGATACTTCAATGTGAGTGTCAGACACTTCACTGTGACTGTCGAACACTCCACTAAGAGTGTCAGACACTTCACTATGAGTGTCAGACACTTTACTATGAGTGGCAGACACTTTACTTTGAGTGTCAGACACTTTACTTTGAGTGTCGGACACTCCACTAAGAGTGTCAGACACTTCACTATGAGTGTCAGACACTTCACTATGAGTGTCAGATACTCCACTATGAGTGTCGAACACTCCACTATGAGTGTCAGACACTTTACTATGAGAGGTCGACACTTTACTATGAGTGTCAGACACTCCACTATGAGTGGTCGACTCTTTACTATGAGTGTCAGACACTTCAATGTGAGTGTCAGACACTCCACTATGAGTGTCAGACACTTCACTGTGACTGTCGAACACTCCACTAAGAGTGTCAGACACTTCACTATGAGTGTCAGACACTTTACTATGAGTGGCAGACACTTTACTTTGAGTGTCAGACACTTTACTTTGAGTGTCGGACACTCCACTAAGAGTGTCAGACACTTCACTATGAGTGTCAGACACTTCACTATGAGTGTCAGATACTCCACTATGAGTGTCGAACACTCCACTATGAGTGTCAGACACTTTACTATGAGAGGTCGACACTTTACTATGAGTGTCAGACACTCCACTATGAGTGGTCGACTCTTTACTATGAGTGTCAGACACTTCAATGTGAGTGTCAGACACTTCACTGTGAGTGTCGAACACTCCACTATTACTACGCAATGGATTAGCAAAAATCTTACCCAAAAATGCGGTTTAGCGATAGTCCGAACTTAAGTTAGTAGCTTCATACTGGATTATACGTTGAGTAAGGATTAGGTGAGAAATTGTTAAACTTCAGATTACAGGTTTTGTACAAGTAAGACGGCGTAAATATTATGAGTGTCGGAACCTTTTCTATGAGTGTCAGACACTCCACTATCAGTGTCGATCACTTTACTATGAGTGTCAGACACTTTACTTTGAGTGTCGGACACTCCACTATGAGTGTCAGACACTTCACTATGAGTGTCAGACACTTCACTATGAGTGTCAGACACTTTACTATGAGAGGTCGACACTTTACTATGAGTGTCAGACACTTCACTATGAGTGTCAGATACTCCACTATGAGTGTCAGACACTCCACTATGAGTGTCAGACACTTTACTATGAGAGGTCGACACTTTACTATGAGTGTCAGACACTTCACTATGAGTGTCAGACACTTCACTATGAGTGTCAGATACTCCACTATGAGTGTCAGACACTCCACTATGAGTGTCAGACACTTTACTATGAGTGGCAGACACTTTACTTTGAGTGTCAGACACTCCACTATGAGTGTCAGACACTCCACTATGAGTGTCAGACACTCCACTATGAGTGTCGGACACTTCACTTTGAGTGTCAGACACTTCATTATGAGTGTCAGATACTCCACTATGAGTGTCAGACACTCCACTATGATTGTCAGACATTCCACTATGAGTGTCGGACACTCCACTATTACTAAGCAATGGATTAACAAAAATCTTACCCAAAAATGCACACATACACACAATACACTCCACTATGAGTGTCAGACACTCCACTATGAGTGTCAGACACTCCACTATGAGTGGTCGACTCTTTACTATGAGTGTCAGACACTCCACTATCAGTGTCGGACACTTTACTATGAGTGGCAGACACTTTACTTTGAGTGTCAGACACTCCACTATGAGTGTCAGACACTCCACTATGAGTGTCAGACACTCCACTATGAGTGTCGGACACTTCACTTTGAGTGTCAGACACTTCATTATGAGTGTCAGATACTCCACTATGAGTGTCAGACACTCCACTATGAGTGTCAGACATTCCACTATGAGTGTCGGACACTCCACTATTACTAAGCAATGGATTAACAAAAATCTTACCCAAAAATGCACACATACACACAATACACTCCACTATGAGTGTCAGACACTCCACTATGAGTGTCAGACACTCCACTATGAGTGGTCGACTCTTTACTATGAGTGTCAGACACTTCAATGTGAGTGTCAGACACTCCACTATCAGTGTCGGACACTTTACTATGAGTGGTCGACACTTTACTATGAGAGTCAGACACTCCACTATGAGTGTCAGACACTCCACTATGAGTGTCAGACACTTCACTATGAGTGTCAGACACTTCACTATGAGTGTCGGACATATCACTATGAGTGTCAGACACTCCATTATGAGTGTGAGACATTCCACTATGAGTGTCAGACACTCCACTATGAGTGTCGGACATATCACTATGAGTGTCGGACATATCACTATGAGTGTCAGACACTCCACTATGAGTGTCGGACATATCACTATGAGTGTTAGACACTCCACTATGAGTGTCAGACACTTTACTGTGATTGTCGAACACTCCACTATTACTAAGCAATTGATTAGCAAAAATCTTACCCAAAAATGCACACATACACACAATACACTCCACTATGAGTGTCAGACACTCCACTATGAGTGTCAGACACTCCACTATGAGTGGTCGACTCTTTACTATGAGTGTCGAACACTCCACTATGAGTGTCAGACACTTCACTATGAGTGTCAGACACTCCACTATTACTAAGCAATGGATTAGCAAAAATCTTACCCAAAAATGCGGTTTAGCGATAGTCCGAACTTAAGTTAGTAGCTTAATACTGGATAACACGTTAAATAAGGATTAGGTGAGAAATGATTAAACTTCAGATTACAGGTTTTGTAAAAGTAAAACGGTGTAAATATTATGAGTGTCGGACAATCCACTATGAGTGTCAGACACTCCACTATGAGTGTCAGACACTCCACTATGAGTGTCAGACACTCCACTGTGAGTGTCAGAGCAATCCACTAGACTACTAGAGGTCAGATAAGCAGTCACTCTATTTAAAACATTGGTACTCAGCTGCATTCGGTTTAGTCTGGAAGCCGACCCCAACATAGTTGGGAAAAGACTAGGCAGATACATGTATATTTTCATGCTAGGCCCAGAAGTTTAGAACACAATGTAGTTGTGTTTAGGCGGGCTACCTAACTACGTACGCTACTACGATAACCGATACACGTAATACTAATTGTTTGAGGCCCGTATCTGCAATTAGTAACAATATACATGTTATGTGAGTTCCCCAACGTATACTGAAGTGGGGTTCCGTATTGAGTTTGTAGTATAAAGTAATGGCTTCTGATAGCTATTTCCTTGGCTATCTAGTGTTATTGTATATCTATTTTGTTCGTAGGTACACTCAATCAATGAAGTCGGTTAATTTTAAAAGTACGCGTGAGAAGCTCTGTTTTCTGTTTTGAAATTTTAACTACTCGAAAATGAATTAATTTGTTCTGTATAAAAGACTTAAATTAGTAAAAGACTTTAAAAGTTTTTAAAAGAAGAAGAAGAATGTTTAGAATTTAACTGACATATTACATTTATGAACGTTATATAATCAGGACTTATGTCGTTAGACTAAATCAATCTATGTATGCCTATGATTGTTGTTAATATTCCGTAGGGTTTTCGATAAAGATGTCAATAATATTTTCCTTTAATACGGACATAGTATGTCCATTACCCTTACTTCTGAATTTTTATCAGCACAACTTTAGTTACTTACTTTACAACTTCACCTGTTAGTTCAAAAAAGTCTTTAAAAGACGTAAGTTTTATTAGATTGTACTCTATAGGACAATTCAATACCAGTAGCAGCGTGGTTCGCAGGCTGCTAAACCTTGATTTCTTTAGACCTTAAATTTTTACTTTACGTTTGTTAGTTGTAGTATTTAGGATAAGATGGCTGGAATAGTGTGTTTTTATATTACTATCCGTGGAAACCTATAAATGGCTTAATGTTTCCTATTTTAGACACTAGATTTATTTTGTACAGCTGTTGGTTTTCCTAAAAATAAATAATTTATTAAATAACGTGCTCAAGTCCGCGACTTTGTCTGCATGTATTTAGAATAGGATGCACACAACTGAACAAAGCGTATTTTAGGTGTTAATCCAGGTTATAGACTATGTGTGTACTAAATTATAACCATGATGGGTACCATAAAATATAATTAATTAGCCATTTCCCGCGTATTCACCTGCGTCTCGGAAAACTATTCATCGCACACGGTTAAAATAATAGCTTATAGGTATATAACCATCTCAAGAGTTCCATCTATCTTTGCACCAAATTTCATCCAAATCGGTTTACCCGTTTTACCGTGAAAGAGTAACAAACAAACTCATTTTCGCATTTTCAATATTAGTTAGGATAATTAGTGTGGAAGGGTTTTATCTATCCCGACACGTCTTGCTTAACTATCAAAACACGGTATACCAAACAACCATAGTTCTAAATTATAGTATAGAGGAACTACAGTTATATGTTCCGCCCAGTTCCTTAACGGTTATGAAACAAGCCACGATATTTAGTTAGTTTATGTATTTCGATAAGCCGGCATCCAATCATACGCCGCGGTCTCTGGGGGCCACAATTCAATTTTATTTACTCTCTTCACGTGAGAATTTCGAGATACTCGATTCAGTTACCTAGTTTTGATTTTGTGGTAACAGTTTAAATTAAATACTTAAGATTTTTGGAGTATTAGGCCAGTGCTTTTAGCCTCTAAAACGGTAAAAAGTGAATTAAATAATAGTAGGATGAAACCCATTGGAAAAGAAGGAGAATACAATAAAAATGATAGAAAAAATAAATTACGGGCGATCTGAGGTCGGGAAGTGGGGGGAGGGGGGGTTAAAGTTAAAAAAACGGTTTATCTCAATTTCCGGCAAAACTACAAGTCCTATGAAAAAAAGTTAAATGGCAAAGTTGTAGGTAATAAAAAGATCTACAACTTTTGTATTAACACTTTTTTCACATAACCTCAAAATTTCTGTGAAAAATTCAAAAACCAAGTATTTGGTTTTTTATTTTTATCTTTTACAATAATTAATTTTTTTTCACGAAATTTGGTGAAAACTTACCTTTTTATGTCCCAAACATACTGTAATTTATTTGATTTAAAATAATTATTTTTTCACCCTTATTTTGACTTAATATCGAAAAAACACCCTAATTTTCAATCGAAAATTCTCGCGTCAAAATATCACTTTTTTTTTTAAAGTCGATGGTCTTTTTGTTCGTTGAAATCTCTACTTTCAGGTGGTATAAAAAAATATTTACATTGCTATGGAAAATGTTCTCAGAAAATATAAAGAAACGCTACGAAATAACAGGTAGTAAGGCCTAGACCGGCTTAATTTTTTTGCGTAAATGCCTATTTATTGCTATTTTAAGATAACTTATGTATCTGAGTGACCTACGGAACCTCGGACCTCTCTATGAAATACCTTTTAGCTCATCAAAAGGTATTTCATAGAGAAGTGGGGAGTTGCTAGAAGGATCTAGGCCTTGCTAACTGTTATTTCGTAGCGTTTCTTTATATTTTCTGAGAACATTTACCATAGCAATGTAAATATTTTTTTATACCATCTGAAAGTAGAGATTTCAACGAACAAAAAGACCATCGACTTTTAAAAAAAAAGTGATATTTTGACACGAGAATTTTCGATTGAAAATTAGGGTGTTTTTTCGATATTAAGTCAAAATAAGGGTGAAAAAATAATTATTTTAAATCAAATAAATTACAGTGCGTTTGGGACATAAAAAGGTAAGTTTTCACCAAATTTCGTGAAAAAAAATAATTAATTATTGTAAAAGATAAAAATAAAAAACCAAATACTTGGTTTTTGAATTTTTCACATAAATTTTGAGGTTATGTGAAAAAAGTGTTAATACAAAAGTTGTAGATCTTTTTATTACCTACAACTTTGCCATTTAACTTTTTTTCATAGGACTTGTAGTTTTGCCGGAAATTGAGTTAACCGTTTTTTTAACTTTAACCCCCCCTCCCCCACTTCCCGACCTCAGATCGCCCGTAATTTATTTTTCCTATCATTTTTATTGTATTCTCCTCCTTTTCCAATGGATTTCATCCTACTATTATTTTTTTTGTTTTCAAAAGTTATTGGCACTGGTCTATATTTAGAGTATCTATATACATATAAAATGCTTTGTCCTGAATGACTGACGGATCAACGCACAGCCTAAACCGCTGATCGTAGAGACCTGAAGCTTGGAGGGTGTGTTCTTTGTGTGACGTAGGCATCCGCTAAGAATTTTCCGAAATTCTACCTCTCAGGGGGGGGGGGGGATTGGGGATGTGAGTTTGTATGAAATTCTGTAATTTTAAATTTGAATTCGTTTTGACCACGCAGGCGAAGCCGCTGGCGGAAAGCTAGTACACTTATAAACGACAGAGTTACCAGATTTTTTTTTCTGGTGACTGGTGCTAGCTGTTTTGCGTGGTTTCACATGCATTTTGATGGAACTATTTTATCTGCCGGGATAAAAGTATCTTGTTATATTAATTCAATTATAAACTTCCATGTGCCAAATTTTATTCAAATCCACTGAGCTGTTCTTGCGTGATTGAGTTACAAACATATATACTTCTTCACAAACTTTCACTTTTATATTATAGGTAGGATAAATAAAAAATAATAGCTTCGGAAGAGAAGTGATGAGAAATCACTTCTCTCCTTGTTGTTTGCAAATAAAACATATAACCACAAACTCACTTGCAAACATTACCTCTTTTTAATATTTGTGAAGTTAAAGACAATGGTTTTTATTTTATGTAGACCAATTACAGGTTCTTATAAAACGTCAAAACTAGAAACTAGGTGCACGGTTCCAAAAAGTGGGTCCTATGGAGAAGAACCGGCAAGAAACTCCACGGATACTCTTTTAAAATTAATTATTCTTTTTACAAATAGTTGCGTAACGTGAAGATCATGTAGATTAATGTATTTATAGAAAGAAAAAATGATAATACTTAAACAGCAAAGTCTAAAATGACTGCCATAGCAGCTAGAACCTGACAGGTCCCGACTGACGGCACCCGTTCACGACTATGACGAGCTAAGAAGACTTTATAATAAAAAAAACACAATGGTACTTACCAGGTTTCCAATCCGCATACTCAAAGATGACATGTATCACCTTACCACCGGCCACTATAAATGTTAATATCCAATCACTAACTTAATAAAACTTCTCTATTTTGTAGGTGCATTTATAAAACACTAACACTGAGATTGAAATCGAACTGACAACGACAACGCAACTCACTATTCACTTACACACTTCGCGGTGTAAGAGTCAGATGAACGTATAGATCTACAAAAAAAAAGTCGAAAATCGTTTTTTTCATAAAACGGGTCACAATGTGGTCCTTTATGAAATGCCAAAAAATATTTTTCTCACGTCAATTACATATTATCTCTATTACAAAGCTAGTAAAGTTTGAAGTGGCTAATTTTCACAGTATTTTTGCTTTCCTCTAAAATTAAGAAAATGTAGATACGTTCATCTGACTCTTACACCGCGAATTAATCACTATATTATACTTAACACATCGATGCCCATATTCGCAAAGAAATAAATGAATTGAATAAACAATTTTCAGTTCTCAAATGCCTAGACAGCGCAGACACTCAAACACGAATTATAGCACCGCGCCACTGCAGTGAATTCTAAGGTGACTCAAGTCAAGCTATTACAACTACCCTCCTTTTATCGACTACAAGAAGTCTAGTAATCCACATTTGTACAAAGTACCCGCTTCGAATAATAAGCGACACTTCGTAATTTTCTTTTCATTGCAGTGTGAAAATAAATTTCTAGAGCTAGAAAGATAGTGTAAACTCGGTTTTAGTGGTTACTATAAATTAGATTTAGCGTTTGAATGTTATTACAGTTTTGTCGATCAAGGTTGCGTTATTTCAATCCCTACTAATAATTTAAATTTTAAAGTAATTTCGTCTGTCTGTCTGTGTATCTATTACATTTGCACGCTAAAATGTCTACCGTCTTACTTATAAAGTCTGTTAAAAATCTCACTCATAAATGCTGTTTACCGTTAAACCTTAAGTTAGAAGCTTAATCCTTGATTACGACGTTAAGTAAGGATAAGGTGAGAAATGGTTAAAATTCAGATTACAGGATTTTTATAAGTAAGACGTTTTAAGTTCATATTATAAAGACTAGCTGTTTCACGCGGTTTCACCCGTATCTAGAGGGATTTACCTCACGCACCCGGATAAAAACTACCACAAGTTCTTTCTCAGGTTTTTATCTATCTCCAAACGAAATTTCATCAAAATCGGTTCAGCCGTTTTAGCGTAATAGACAGACGAAAGAGGTTCTTTCGCGTTCATAGCCATTATTAGTAAGCAATATTGTAGGCATAGCAAGAATTAGTAAGAGATGTTAATGCTTTGCCTCGCGTCATATCTCATCGATGTTTTATCGTGAACTAGCTGTTTCCCGCGGTTTCACCCGCATCCCGAGGGAACTACTTAGCGCACCCGGGTAAAAAGTAGCCTATGTTGTTCCTCAGGGTCTATTCTATCTCTGTACCAAATTTCATTTATATCGGTCCAGTAGTTTTGGCGTGAAAGCGTAACAGACAGACAGACAGATAGAGTTACTTTCACATTTATAATATTAGTAAGGATTTTCTTCGACTTTTAGTAAGGCATAAAAACAGACATCCTGCCGGGGCTGCGGGATGTTCTAAACAGTTACCAAGGCCCGGAACCCAAAGGCTAAAGGAAGGAACATGGATGGGTTTTAGTCAGTAAGAGTCCTACACTTCTCGCTCCGCCCACAGCGAGAGGAGTCATTTGATGATTTCTTACCCTTAAAAAGGCATAAAACATATATTACAAATAAATAGATTATGTTGAACTAAATATAAAGGTGCTCCTTCACTTAGAGAACAGGCGAATGCGCCTGTAAGTGAGGAGAACCGAGCAGCGTTGCGCCACTTGATGGTACAATCTATACTAATATTATAAAGATGAAATATTTGTTTGCTTGTTTGTAGGGATTTAGCCACACCTTTACGAAGTAAAAAAAAATCATGGGCTATATTTATTTCCAGAAATAATTAGGGATCGATACTAAAACTTGAATATTGTAACCCGAGGTGTAAAAAAAGTCCCGGGCGGAAAGCTAGTGTGTAATATAATGATACAACTTGTGCGAATACTCGTCAGTCAGGGAGTCAAAACTGTGATGTAATGCTCAAAGTCGAATCTGAAACGTTACATTCCAGGCGACTGCTCCAAGCGAGGGTGCACCTTTTTTTTTTTTTTTTTTTTTTTTTTCGGATGGGAAATCATCAAATGACCCCTCCCGCCGTGGGTGGGGCGGGTGGGAGTGTCAGACTCTTACTGACTAAAACCCATCCATGTTCCTTCCTCAGCCCTTTGTCTTCCGGGGGCGCGGTATCTCTTTCGAACGTCCCGCAGCCCCGGCAGGCTATGGCCCAGTGGGAGGGCCCCGTCGCTTATTGCTGACAGCTCTTTGAGGCGCGCGTGGAACACGAACGCGCCGTCGACGCGGGTCTGGTCCTTGCCGGACGGCGAGCCACCCATAGCTCACCGTCCGCAGCCCCGCGCCTACGGTGGCCGGGAGTCGTCTCGCGGCTCCCGACGCCCGTGGCGTCTCCCGCGGCGGCTGGGGCGTGAGGACTGTCGCTCCCTCACGCGTTCCGCCGCCTCCTTCTCCAGCATAAGCGAGGGTGCACCTTAAGTTGCATATTTTGAAGATGCGGTACATTTCTTAAAAGAGAAATAAGAACAAAATGTAGGAAAACCGTAAGTTTAATAGTCCAACGTTTATTATAGTAATCACATAATTTACATAGTTTTTCTCTTAAAAATAACTTTTGTAGATTTTTTCACCTGGGCGACGTCATTCCAATCAAAACATAGAAAAAAAGTTTAATTTAAAGTAGATTAGATATGTAGTAATATTTTGATATGGTTCTTCACAGAACGAGCTTTTAAAATGTAAAACTATTTACAAAAATTTTTTTCGAACGTAAAATTATTTGTATGACGTCTCCCAGGTGAAAAATCTTAATAATTTACAATTATTAAATTGATATGGAAGAGTTCGCCTATAAATTCTATAATCATTATCTTAAAAACTGTTAATAATTGTTGGCATCATTTAAATGTACAATTAATTATAGTCTTTGGAACTTTTATTTACATATCACACTGGGTTTGCTCCTTGTGCTATCTTTCAGGCATCTGAAACAAAAGAAAAAAGAAAATTTCACCTTAAAATAATGAAATCTAGCACCCCCCATAATTATTTATGTCATATCTATCGAATACCTTAATTAAAAAAATCCATCGAGTAGAAGATATGAATATTACAAATAAAGAATATTACAAACAAACAAAGATAGGCGTGAAAAACATAACTCTTTCCTTGCAGTCGAGTAAATAGATATATAATACTGCTAGATCTTTACCGCGGTTTCACCTGTGTCCCGAGGGAACTACCTCTCACGTCGGGATAAACAGTAGCCTATAACTATATATTTCATCCAATTTGGTTCCGCCGTTTTCCCGTGAAAGTGTAACAGACAGACAGAGTCTTAGAGAGACAGGCAGGACGGAATAGAACTCAAAATCGGGTGAATAAGCTGCAAAAAGAGTTTGGATGTTCTTCTAATTTTATTTTAAACTAGCTTGTGCCAGCGACTTCGTCCGCTTGGAATAGTGGTGCTCCGCTCCTATTGGTCTTAGCGTGATGATATATAGCCTATAGCCTTCCTCGATAAATGGACTATCTAACACTAAAATAATTTTTCAAATCGTACCCGCGGTTCCTGAGATTAGCGCGTTTAAATAAAATGACAACATTTCCCTTCACTGCTCTGCTCCTATTGATTGTAGCGTGATGAAAAGTATACTATAACCATCTCAGGAGTATGACAAATAATTGTACCAAGTTTCGTTAAAATCCGTCGAGTAGTTTTTGTTTCTATAGAGTTTATACAGACAGACAGACTAAAATTTTACTGATTGCATTTTTGGCATCAGTATCGATCCCTAATCACCCCCTGATAGTTATTTTGGAAATATATTTCATGTACAGAATTGACCTCTCTACAGATTTATTATATCTATATAGATAGAAGATAGCTAGATAGATAGATATAGATGAAGTATAGTTAATAACAATTCTTCTTTCCTCACCATATTCTCTGCTGTTGGTGGTGGGCTGTACGCTGACTTGTGGGGCTCGCTGCTCGCCTCCCTGATGATGTAGCTCTTGTTGTCACTGGACTCCAGCACTACGCGGGGAGGCTCATTGTCTGGACGAGAGTATTGAGTATTAGAATCAGTCAATCAATCATATATTTTATTTCCAACTGACTTTTTACAGGAACTTTTGAAATAAAGAGTTGCTGCCTTTTATATAGCATAGATTCTTATGGATGTTTTTTTCTAATATTTGCGTTATTATTTTTCGATTAGGTGTACGAGATCGGACAAGTAAAAGTGTTGAATTTTATAGTCACATGCACTTTGCTTATTTTCGTTATACATAACAGAATTCGTGGACGAAAAAAATTTGAGGAAACCTAGGATAAGAAAACAAAATTGAAACCGTCAGTTGGTAGTAATCAATGCTTCGTGCCTTTTTTGACCAATGATAACGATGACGAATCGATGACTTTTAAAACGCATTCTGCTACGATACTAAAAAGGCCTTTACTCCGTATTTCAAAATTATAGAAACTCCTTTAGGTATTTCAGGCATCAATCAAAACTGTACCATACTCACCAGCCTTAGGGTTTAATATATCAGGCTTAGTCTCCAGCTTGTCAGCGGGCGCAGGGTACGCTATGAGGAACCGCCTCCCCTGAGCATCCACCTGCACCACGCTTTGTGAAGGTCGCTTAGTGTTGGTAGTGGTTTCACCTCTCCTGTGATAAAAAGAACATATTTTATTCATTCATATTTGAACAAAACTTTATGTAAATTTTCGGAAACCGTTTCCTGCGGTTAAATCATGAATGGCCAACTTAACTTAGTACCACATGTGCAAGAGGAGCTCGTGGCTAAGTAACAGCTTCAAGGGCCGATTGATCAAAGGCTAAGCTGCGCGTGGCATGGTGGTGATCATCGACATAATATATGTCATATCGAAACTCAATACTCAATACTCAATCATTTATTGCATTCCACAATGTGTTTCTTAGGTGGTAAATTATAATTATGAGATCATTATGGACCCTGTCGGGCACAGCAAAGTAAAAGTAGGAGAGAGGAAGAGAGCTTTATTAAATTATATTTATTATTTATATAAGTACTATTCTAGTTGTTTTATTTATTTCTCATTTAGGTAGTCGTTGACAGTGTAATGTAAAAACTCCCCTCATGCTTCGAAAGCGTTAGTCCCGATTGTCATTTATAGATCTGTGACAGTCGTTACGTGTAGTCAGAAGCCAGAAAGTCTGACAGCCAGTCTTATCAAGGGTTATCGTGCTACCGGTAAATAGGTTGCAGAGATCAGATAGGCAGCCGCTCCATGTAAAACACTGGTAGTCAGCATCTGGTTAGACTGGAAGCCGACTGTAACACAATTAGGAAAAGGCTAGGCCAGGCAGATGATGATGAATACAGTACCAGTTGTGTTATAGAGGTCGGAATGTGATTGATGCTTGTAAGAAATGCAACTAACAGATAGCAAGCCGTAAAAAGACTTGCATTTATTTCTATTTCCATGTTCAGAAAAGGTCTGACAATAATGGATGCAAGTAAAGAACTTACAAATACAATGTGTAGTAAATGTAACTTTAAGCCGAAAAGCCAAAAAGACTTGCATTTATTTCTGATTCCATGTTCAGAAAAGGTCTGACAATAATGGATGCAAATAAAGAACTAGCAAATATAATGTGAAGTATATGTTATTTGT
This sequence comes from Pyrrhia umbra, assembly GCA_963891755.1. Classification (NCBI taxonomy): domain Eukaryota; kingdom Metazoa; phylum Arthropoda; class Insecta; order Lepidoptera; family Noctuidae; genus Pyrrhia; species Pyrrhia umbra. The sequence goes on along the minus strand of OY982937.1, from coordinate 1,855,993 downwards.
CCTATTTGTCTACACTAATATTATAAAAAGGAAAACTTTGTTTGTTTGTAATGAATAGGCTCAAAAACTACTGGACCGATTTTAAAAATTCTTTCACCATTCGAAAGCTACATTATCCACGAGTAACATAGGCTAAATTTTATTTTGGAAAAAAATAGGGTTCCGTAAGATATTTGGGTTTTTCGGACACAAGGTGTAAGAAATCATCTAGAAAAGTAACTTTTTTGCGTACGCTACTAATCTCAGGAACTACTGGTCCGATTTGAAAATTATTTCAGTGTTAGATAGCCCATTTATTGAAGAAGGCTATGGGCTATATTTCATCACGCTAAAACCAATAGGAGCGGAGTACCACTATTCCACGCGGACGAAGTCGCGGGCAGAAGCTAGTGTACAATAAAACATATTATATCTATCTATCTATATTTAGCTAATTAACACGTACAGAATGATGCCCTATTGTGTTAATGTTTGAAGTTATTTGAGTACAATGATTAAACTATAGATTAGTATGCGTGTGATGAAGAGACCGTACATTGTAGTTCATACAAATTCTAATATAATACAGTGTTATTGTGGGATGGTATCAGGGTTGCCAACCTATGTATTAGATTGTAAAATAATTTTGTTTTGTTATTTCAATACTTAATAATTGGTACTGCGCACTTGAAGAGCTCATGGCTAAATAATAGCCACACGAGCTGATTGATCAAGTAAGTCAGTGTAAGTGGGGGTATAAAATTTTTAAAGTATTGTAACTAGGTCATGTCTGTGGGATATCATATGAAGGGGCTTGGCCTGCACGCTATTAATATGTTTTTTGTTTCTTTTCTGTCTTTCAGTTTTCGAATAATAAAGAAAGTTGCTCAAAAAAGCTGGAAGTTTTTTTATGTTGTACTTTAAAAAATAATGTTGTCACAAAGGAGTTACTATAATGTTTGGTTGATAAAATTAAAGTTAAATGGCTAAAATATTAAGTTTTCTACCTCCTGCAATATTGTGAAAAATTGCTGTATTTACAAACTGCTCTTTCGTGGTTTTGTACGCGCAACTACGACAAGCCTTTAATAAATGTGTAGGTGTTAGAATTGACAGCCCTAAACATAATTATGTTATGCGTATTATATTGTGTGTATAATTAATTCGCTTCCGTGTTGATCTATATACGCATTGTGTGTTACAGTTTATCTAAATACGGCTAAATATTAATGTTACAATAGTAGGTAATATGTGGTATTGTTCTGTTTGGCAACTAAAGGCTGTGGAGGCCAGATAGGCAGTTGCTCCAAGTGAAACTCTAGTACTTACTTATGCCGACCCCAGGAAAAGGCTAGGCGCATGATGTTCTGTAAGGCAACTTTATATTCCAAGATAACATTAAATATTGTCAAGTCCATGAGTCTAGACAACCCACCATTTTTATGCTATAAATTTTAGAGTCCAGCTACAAGACTAATCAATACGATGCAAATTTGCAACGCAGTAAATGCAACGCAAATTATTGTTTCTGACTACCCGTAACGACTGTCAAAGATGTACAAATGACAGCCGGGACCAACTGCTTAACGTGCTTTCCGAGGCACGGAGGAGTCTCGCTATGACAAAGATGGTCACCCATCCACGGACCGACCGCGCTAAGCGCAGCTTAACCTTTGATCGTCGAACCGTGTGGCTGTTACTTAACCACAAACTCCTCCATTAATTAAACAATTTATTCAACGTAATTTAAGCTCAACCCTCTTTGAGCTAAAACATTATGGGCTACCTATAGATAAGTTCTAATGAAAGCAAAGACAATGACCTTATCCCAGCCACTAAGTTCCAGGTTTCTTAAATGGTCTTAAAGACAATAGGAAACTCTGCCAAGACCTAACTAGATATACAGCGTATGGTCTAGAACTTGGGTCAGACGGTCTGGCTAAGTGCCAATGAAGGTATTACATATATACATATATACCTGAGCCTTATCTTAAATAACAATTGATTAATAATAAGGGTGTTTGTATAATGGGATCTGCATTATCTTGTTGGCTTGGCAGAATAGAGGTTAAGTTACTATTTGTGTGATAAACATCTAGAATAGTTGGATTTTTAAATGTAGTAATTTAATATAGCGCCGATTTTTTTTTGTCTTTACTTCATTTACACTAAGAATAGAAAAACTTCCAAACTCTTTTTGCAGCTTATTCAACCGATTTTGAGTTCTATTCCCTCCTGATAAGGATGGCGTTAAAAGCAAAATAAAGTTGACAATAACAAATATATTCTGCATCTGTTTTTGTCTTGTCACCATTTCGCTTGTTATTAGAGCTTTAAATCGTTTGAACAAACAGTAAATAGGGTGTCTTTAAATGTTTTATCTCATAATAAATGGAGTTAAGGTATGTATGAGATTTAGAATAAAAAAAAAACTATGAAATAAAGGCTATATAATTTTGCTCATTTATTGTCAATTTACTTCAGGGTAGCATATTAGTAGTATATTTCGAGCCAATTATATACACTTATCTTCATGATCGGCCTATTCTTTTTCGCCGGAGCCGGCTTCCAAAACTCAAAGAATAAATATGGAGCGACTGCCTGTCTGATCTCCAAAACCTAGTTACCGGGAAAGTTATTACTATACTTTTTATTATAAAAAAAACATAAATTACATAATTATTATTGTTTTTAACATCGGATCACTTTGATCACAACTATGCATAACGCCTGATAAAATTATCATAGCAATTAACATTTCCTAAACAGTCTGCTATATTTTTTTTAAGAACACTAAAATCACTATAGTCGGTACTAATTAATTTTACGAAAAATGTAAACAAATTCGTAACCTATTTTATTTAAATTCTGCCACAGAAATTAAAAAAATGGTGTAAGGATTTAAATCAATTTCATGCACTAAACAATCATCATTTAATGTCATTTTATTTATCTATGTGGGAAAATTAGAACAAAATAGTTTATGATTTTGTTAACATTTTTCGTAAAATCAATTGGAATAATTTTAATTTTTTCACACTTTACACACCTGCCAAGAAATTAATTTCCTTAAAAAAATTTGCTTGTAAACTAGTAAAACAAAAGAAGGTAAATAAAGCTTTCCCATTGATGCTCACGCCGTTAGTTTGAACATGTCTTGTATGACCTGTTATAAGAGGCAATAAATAATAAGTTCAGAATTGAGACCTGGCTAACTGTGAAAGTTCAAAGTTTGTACCTAGTTGCATAGGGGAACTGTCTACATATGCATATTTATGTTCCAGTAGAATTGTTTGTCCTATTTGAGTTAGATTCCTATTGTAATGTTCATATTCATATTCTTTAGTGCATTCCATAATGTATATTTGTACATTATGGAATGCACTAAAAGAATATGAAGGTTTAAATGTAACAATAGTAGTAAGGCGGCTGTATGCGCCTTGTTTCTTGAGTAAACTCAGGTTTCAGTTTTGTAAAGTATTATGATTGATGTTCCAGTATTTTCACTAATTGCTTATGTGAAAATGTGTGATTTCAAGTGGGTAGCGTCGTCTGAGCATAGACATTCGCTAGCCCCTGCTATAGACAACAATTTTAGTGCGGTCAGGATAAAATTGTTAAAGCCTAACGATTTATTTAAATAATCAATCGATTAAAATGTTAGTCTATGGATGTATTCGAGTGACATCGATTCTTATAATAAAAACATGATAAATAAAAATGTAAAGTCGGTCATTCGTCCTGTAGCAGTCCTCCTGTTAAGAAGTATTATTATTGAGTCGAAAAAGGATTTTGTCGTCCAAGTGTTTAAAGTGTGTCGAGTGTAAACCCATAAACTTGATGAATAAAGTAAAACAATTGTGTGAACCGAACTTGTATTATTTATCGTGGTGCACTGGCGACTACCCCTACAAAATAGTGGCGATCACAGATATAGAGAATATAATGATGAAATTCTTTTATGTGTAAAAGAATCCTTGTTGAACAAATGTGTTTTAATTCAAGTAGGTATATGTTGGAGCGGTTCTTACCTTCTAACGGCCAATACGGCGATGGCGCCTGCCGCCGTCAGTATAGCAGCAAGTCCCGCGAATGCAGCTGCTGCTGGGAACTTAGTCTCGGCGCGAGTTGTGCTTTCTGTAAAAAAAATATATTTTCAGTATTGAAGATTATATCCTAATTAATATTATAAATGCGAAAGTGAAGTGAATTTGTTTATTCGTTTGTTACGCTTTCACGTCAAAACGGATGAACCGATTTTGATGAAATTTTGTACGGAGATAGATGGGATCCACGAGACTATTAAGTATAGACTTATATACTATTCCAGGTATGTGTAGATCCCTCCAGAAGTTATATTATAGTAAGAAAGTTAGGATATAATTCATGCTTTATCATCAGATGGATAAATGAATAGATTAATAGTCTCAGAGACACAAAAACCGGCCAAGTGCGTGTCGGGCCACGCGCAGTAGGGTTCCGTAGTAGGAGTTAGTTAGTCGACTATAGCTCTGTAACCGGTTAAGCCTACTTAGCCGTGATAGTTTTCCTTATAATTTCATTACATGTAATACGTCTGTGATTTTTTTCACATTTCTAGGTACAGCCATTCAAAAGTTAGAGGGGGGGTAACTCGTATCGAACAAAAAATTTCACTTAAAATCTAGATATTTCGCAAATGGCTCGGTTAACTGAAAAATGGTCTTCACACACCCATAATATTTTTGAAAGACCTATCTAACGATACCCCACACAAAGGGGTACGCGAGAAAAAAAATATTCATCCCTACTTTACATGTTTGGGAGCTACCCTAAAAAAAAATATTTTTCAAAATTTTATTTTACCACTTTTTCGGCGTGATCAATTTACATATTCATACCAAATTTCAGCTTTCTAATAACAAAAACCACGTAGCTATGCCGCGGACAGACAGACAGACAGACAGACAGACAGACAGACGGACAGAGCGAAACTATAAGGGTTCCTTGTCGGACTACGGAACCCTAAAAATCACCATAACCCTCTCCAAGGTGACTTCTATCTCCGTACCAAATTTCATCAAAATCGGTTTAGCCTATTTACCATGAAAGCGTCACAAACAAACAAACTCACTTTCTCATGTAAAATAATAGTAGGTACCTAAGGATATCGAGCGGTGTTACCTATGTTACTCATCGTTAGACTATCCCAAATAAATATTATTTCTTTGTAAAAATATAACAACCCTTTTCCCGTAACACAATTGCAGGTTTTATTCACATTATTACCTAAGCAAACATACAATATTCCTGTTTTCCTTCCATTACATGTAAGGGGAACACAATTATTATACAATAACAAGAATAAAGATAATAGTTCTGAAGAACTGAGAAAAATATTAGATAGGTAAGTAAAAAAATAAAGATTTCCGTTTGTTTAGAGAACTCTTTTATATTAAAACACTAGCTTCTGCCCGCGACTTCATCTGCCTGGAATTAAGTCTTAATAACCCGAATAAAAGCATCCTATGTGGTGATCCAGGTTATAAACTATATGTGTGCCAAGTTTCATCCAAATCCGTTCAGTAGTTTTTGCGTTCCGGCTGGAACTGCGAGATGTTCGAAAGAGATACCGCGCCTCCTGAATAGAAAGGACTTGGAGGAAGGAACATGGATGGGTTTTAGTCAGTAAGAGTCTGACACTCGCTCCCGCCCCACCCACGGCGGGAGTAGTCATTTGTTGGTTTCCCATCCGAAAAAAAAAGGTCGTTTTTGCGTGTAAGAGTAACAAACATACATCCTCTCAAACTTTTGCATTTCGTCGCCCTGCAGTGAAAACCTCGTAAAGCGCAATTCAATTTCAAATTCAATTCATGGTTTTTTATTTTATTTATTTTTTGGAGAGAAAACCTCCGTCAAGCACCATTAGAAACAAACATAATATGTTCATTTAATTTGTGCTCTACGAGGTTTTCACTGCCAAGCGAGGATTTATAATATTATTAGTAGGATTTTCTAAGCTTATTATGAACACCACTGACTAACAGAAAATTAAATACACCGTGTGGAAATCTGGACTAAAAAAGGCTGAAATATCCAATCCGACTTCGGCAAGCGCGATCAGAACTCTTAAGAAAAACCAAATAGAGAACCCGAAAAACTAGATCTGGAGATCGAACGTAGGACCTCAGGAACAGTAGCAATCGTTACAAAAGAACCACACACAAAAACACGATCATTGGAAATAGTTCAATGTAAATTTTTATCTCCCAAAAAGTAGGTACATAAATATTTCAGCTCCATTGTCGACAAAATCGTTGTTGGACTAAATATTTCTAAAATCCAATTCCTATCCGAGTTTCATTTGCATACTGGTTCAATTCAATTGAGCACTTCGATTACTGGTGTTCAAAAGGCGGGCTACACTACATAACGGACGATTGTTATGTATTGTCTAGAATTTATACGACTACTAGCTTCCCGTGGTTTCATCCGAATCTTGAGGAAACTACTTCGCGAAACCGGGTATAAAGTATTCGATGATTTAATACATACTTTATAAACTACTAGCTTTCACATTAAATTTTTCAAGTTTTAGTAGAGATCCCTAATTATTTCTGGAAATAAATATAGCCTATGACACTTCGTAAAGATGTAGCATTCTAACGGTGAAAGAATTTTTAAAATAAGTCCAGTAGTTTTTGAATTAAAACCCTTTCCTCTTTATAATATCAAGATGTATGTACCAAATTTGATCCGAATCCATCCAGTAGTTTTTGCGTGTAAGTGTAATAAACATACATACATTCTCACACACTTTCGCGTTTATGATGTTAGCAGGATTCCATTGATCTAGCTGCTATAAGATCCTGTAGTCGTTACCCGGTCGGGGAAACGTGTGTGGGCGAGGATCCATTTCATAAAGAGAGTCTCTGTGATTTGGAAAGCATGCGGAGTCATTGGTCCCCGGCTGCCATTTTTATATCTTTAAAGGTCGTAAAGGGGTGTTAGAAGCCCAGAATTCTGACAACCAGTTTTACTAAAGAGTATCGCGTATGCCCAGTAGCTGTGTTATGGTGGTCAGATAAGTAGTCAAATCATGTAGGTATGTAAAATTCTGGTGCTTTTGGGTAGAATGGAAATATACCTTAACATACTTGGGAAGGCTAGACAGATGGGGCGTTATGTATCAATTGCTACTACAATCACTAAATTTATTATTGTCACCTAAACTTCTAAGATAGGTCATGAAAATTTTGGTTCATTAAATTTTCACACAAAACAAACAGAAACTATAGAATTTTCGGAGAATCTTGATATCAAATTGACCTTATTCGGTTGACAAACCGAGAAATCTCAGTCGGTAATAAATATCGCAATAACCCGACGAGCTTGGCAGAATTCTACGAACCACAATTCAGCTGTCAAAAATGACAGCAGTATTTTGACGTTTCTGAGCGCCAATTGTTGAACTAACTGACGTAAAAAAGTGGGAGCTGTCAATTTTGAAAATGGAAACGTCAGCGCTTAGCTCGATGTGAGGAATACGGAATCGGAGAATACCAAATTGGTCAATTTAAGTGCTGTAGTTGGGGCTTGGGGTTTTGCTAAAGCAACAGTTGTAGCAAGAGGGTAGTTGAAATATGAATCGGTATTTTAAACTACACTTTCCTTGAGTTTTAGCTATTTCATTAGGTACTATCCAAAATTGGTCCTTATTAAGACTGGACTGATCATTGGATGGCACAATGTGACATTATTTCTAAATCCATGGGTTTGATTGAGTTTTAGTCGGAATTCAAGGATGTCATTGTAGTTTTCAATTTAAATATTATTTTACTACATTACATCCCGAAGGAGCAACTATTTCCCTCCAAAAGTTTATCTATCTCCGTACAAAATTAAATCTTAATCGGCTTATTAGTGTTCCCGTGAAATAACAGATAGACAGAATTAATTTCGTATTTTAAATATTATTAAAGATATCCAGCAAGATAACGTATATCCTATGCATTTATAAGTCTCCGACTGAAACCTTACAAAGGTCTCTTAGGAAAACTACTTCCAAAGTTCGAAGGATTATTAATTCAACTGTAAATTTGAACTTAGATGAGTAGTAAACGCGCGTTTACTGCTGTTTAGAGTATTCTGGACTTAGTTTAACGACTCGAACCAGTTCAGTTAAAAGTTCTTTTTTTTCTATTATTGGTTGTAAACTAATTAGTACTAGTTTATTTAAAAAGTTCTAGTACTTTACAAATAATTTGTATTTCTAAAAAAAGCTCTGTAGATCGATAAGGGTTAAGCTGCCGCTATCCGCGGTCAGTCCATGGATGGGTGACCGTTTTCTTAACATAGCGAGACCCCTCCGTGCCTCGGGGGGCACGTAAAGCTGTTGGTCCTACGCCCGATCTGCCCCGGTCGTGTCGGATTGTCGACCCATCGGACAAGCGCTTGTGCACTATAATACCTATCTCCTGCATACCTGGCTAGTCTTCGTTGAGATTGGTCGTCGTGACCGAAGTCGGTCTGAAGATTATTTTATTACTAACACCAAAAAGGTTTTTATAATGAAAATTCGATCTTATTTTTTTAAGTTCCCTAAAACATTGACAGTAAAATAATTTCAATTTCAATAAGAACCTTGAACCTTTGTCATCTTTACCTGCTCTTTTCTCCGCGTCTCTGAACACCAGGTCCCGCAGCAGCACAGGATCTGACGCCCCCTTACTGTTGCGGGCTGTTACTGCTAGATCCTCATCTTCCTCGAGAGACTCCACTGCAGTCCAGCTGATGTTGAACCATACTACTAGATCTGGGGAAAGAATGATCTTTGTGAGTGAAATAAATAAATAAATATCTTTGGACAATTTCACACAGCGCCATCTAGCTCCAAAGTAAGCAACTAATACGCTTGTTTTATAGGTGCCAGATTAACGGATATACTACTTATATACTTTTTTAAATACATGTATCGTCCCCGTAGTTGGAAAATTAAATAACTCTGATTTTGTAGTTTTGAGATAAACGCGATTTAGTGGTTTTTTTTCAGTTAATGTACATTTGTTGAAAAATGTGAGACAATTTTACTGTCGGTAATTTTATATATTGTGGACCTGATTACCTTTTACATTATGTTTTAACAAACTGAACTCTATCTTTAACTATAACTAAATAACACATAAAAAATCAAGTTGTTTAATTTTGCCACAACTGTTATTTATAACGTAACTACAATTAGCTACTTTTTTCGGCTATTTATTTAGTTTTCCTACGAGCTAAATACATTTGGTAGAGTAAAATTTGGTTAAATAAATGCAGTTATTGAATTTATCAAACTCGAAATATTTTTAAATGTAAAATTGAGTAGCTTTGTACGTTATTATTACTTTGATATTTTTTTAACTATTATTGGTCTCATATAAAATAAAAGCTGTATTATGATATTAATAAAGTCATAGTAAGGAAGAAATAGAAAAGTACAATAAAAATCCGAAAAAATGTATTGTTATTAGATACTTATCTTGCTACAAACTTAAAAAAATAAACAAAATTACACCAATTATGACAAGTGAAAACAAGTTAACTTAAAGTATTCTTTCAAATCAAAACAAAAAATAATTTTTGAACTCAAAAAATAACATTATGGCTCTAAAATCAGAGACCTAATTACAAAAGACATACTTAGTAGTGAGCAAAACTAATAATAAGTATTAGAACTAAAAAATATAAGTTTGTATCAAATCAAAACACATAAATTTATTCATTATCGTCTATGGGTAAGACACATATTTTATGAATACTCCGTACATGGGTTTTATGATTAGGACTTCTTACCCTAACCTTGTTATCATGACCATCAAATAATTTCACAACCCTAGCCATTGGCCATGACATTATTGGAAGATTATCTTCCTTTAAAATTACTAAACTATTTAATTTTACATTACAATTAGCATATTTCCATTTAGGTCTGTTTTGTAATAAATTTAAATAACATTGATACCACACTTTCCAAAAGGATTTTTTAAAAGAATTACATAGTTACCAAAACTTAAGTCTATTTTGTGGAATGTTACATTCATTTCCTTGAGGATACGTTGACAAAGCACTACCTATAATAAAGTGACCAGGGGGGTTAGACAAGTGGCAAAACGCTAACGCTAACGCTAACGCTCAATGTATGGGAATGACATTCGTTTACGACTAGCTATATGTCATTCCCATACATTGAGCGTTAGCGTTAGCGTTAGCGTTTTGCCACTTGTCTAACCCCCCAGGTGTCAAATAACAATAATCATCGGAGTTCGAAGATAAAGCTAAGAGTGGCCGAGAAGTAAGCACTGCTTCGATTTCAGTTAAAACAGTATTAAGCTGTTCATAAGTTAGAACAGTTTTTTGTAATATTATTTTTAAGTGAAACTTTGTGCTCTTAACTGCCGCCTCCCAGAGCCCACCAAATGTAGGTGAGTAACATGGTATAAAGTGAAACTGTATCCCACGCTCGGCGGTAAATTTTTGAACCTGCATTTGGTGGCTCTGAGAAGCTTGCAGCTTGTAGAGCTCGACTAATTGACTCCTTGCACATTTAAATATACTTGCATTGTCGCAGTGAATTTCGGTGGGCAAACCTCGTCTGGAGATAAATCTCCTCAAGCACACAAGGAAGGTTTCCGTGGTCAAATCTGATGCGAGTTCTAAGTGAACGGCTTTTGTCGCGAAACATACGAATACACAGATATACCCTTTCCCAATTAAAGATCGTCTTACGCGAGAGAGTTTCACATCAATTGGCCCAGCGAAATCCACGCCGACCTTCTCAAATGGTCGGCTGGTAGCTGTTACACGTGCAGCCGGCAAGGAGCCCATTAGTTGCTTGGCTGCTAAGGCCTTTTGTCTGAAACATACAATACATTTGTGAGTTACTTTCTTAACTTCTAATAAGCCATTGGCAATCCAAAACCTTTGATTAAGATGCGAGAGTTAAAGCTTAGGCCCTGCGTGCAGTAGCCTTTCATGTTCATACCTTATAAGCAAGCTAGTAATTGAAGAGCCCCTGGGCAGTATGACAGGATGTTTTTGTGAATAAGCTATATCAGCATAATGCAGTTTGCCACCAACGCGCAATAGACCCCGATTGTCAAGAAAGGGATGCAACTCAGCCAGATTCCCTTTCAAGCTGTTGTTATTGCTTATTGATCAGATTTAAAATATGTATTTTGTTCATGTTTAATTATTGACATTAATGCATTATCTAACTCAGAACTTTGCAAATAGTTTGTATTTATTTTTGTATTATTTTTGTTAATGTTGTATAAAAATCGCAATATGAATGCTAATAGCCTAACTATTTTATTTATGTTAGAGTAATTATACAAGCGCTTGAACTTGAATAGTCAAGCGGATTGGGGTTTTGGCATACCAAGTTGCTGGAAGGACCTAAGCAGGGCTCCACAGAGAGTGAATTAGCAGGTGAGCTGTAAGCAGGAACTCGTACTCACTGTTTTGCAGAAACTTTGGGCCGTTCCACCAAATATCGCAGCTACTCAGCTCTTTCGGGTTGACGCCTCGGCTAATGAGATCAGCAGGATTGTCATGTGTATTGACATATTGCCAACTGCATCCAGCAGTATTTTGACGAATTACACTTACTCTGTTCGATACATAAGCTTGAGGTTTTGTTAACTCAGTGTTTAGCCATGCAAGAACGATTTTTGAGTCGCTGAATAAACCTCGCGAATCCATTATTGGTCACTCTGACGTCAACGCAATTAAAGGTCACGTATCACACAGTAAAACGCACGACAGAGGGTGGATTCTTCAGTTATCTTTCCGTTAATTGACTAAAGCCACTACGGGTGTGCGACCCCGTACTGCTCGAGCTGCTAGAGTCACAATCCTGTCTTTTCCGTGACTTTAGTATCCCTTATTCCCCCATCCCTTCCAATATCCAAACCCTTCCCCCACAGAGACGGTCAACTCGAAATAAACCCGGTGTTGGTGGAGCCGAAAGCACCTGCAGCGAATCAGACTCTGCACGTAACGACTTGTTGTTCCTGCGGGGCCAGTCGGTGACGCCGAGAGAGTGGTGTAGGTCTTGGGAAAGCCTGCACTATCTTAATTGCGTCCCAGGCGATGCAGCATCCGTGGACAGGTCACTTGGGTGAAGTACAGTAGGCTACAGCTTTGCTGAGTGGAAAACAACACGGGGTGTGGCAGTGACCGGTTATAAGTCCAAGCAGATAGACGTAAGCGCGGACGCCAGGCGTCACTCTCGACAATGTGAGGGTCCATCGAAGGCCCGTGGACGTTGCGACCGGCGTTGTCGCTCTCGTATAGGCCTTCTTAGCCATCAGCGCAAGTGCCAAAGCCAAATAACCTGACACGGCTGCTGTTTGAATCATCTTTCGTAGATGTTAAAGGCCACTGATAATGATGATGATGCGATGCATCAAACCGCACGCGCTCACCCCCGCGTTCTCCGTCGTCGCCGTCGTTCTCGATCAGTCATTGCCTAGATGGTACTGACAATATTTCGGCCAAATTCTCTTATAAATATAATGATAACTTTCCTCAGGTGCATTTCGTTTTATGACAATTATAAACAACTTAATTTATTTAATTTTATTTGCCTAGCATCTTATAATTAATCATTATCTAGTTGTAGAAGAAATAGATAACATCAAGTATTTCTAAATTAGGTACGTTATAATCACAATTCTGAATAGCAGAATTAAATAAATAGAGTTATTTAGTTTTCCTAGAACTTAGTTAGTTTTGTGAAAGAATTTTTAAGTTGAGGAAAAATTCAACAACTCATGTTATTTAATTTATTTGATATTCAACTTGTCATTGACCACAGTTATTGATTTATTTACTGAGTTATTTATTTTTCCTTAAAAAAAATAGTGTTTGTCTGAAGATATTTATTATTCCATCTGTCCGACAAAAATGGCTATAATTTTGGAACGGAATAAGATACGAAAATGCCTGTTAGGCTCAAATATGCGGCATGTTTTAGGTGTTTTGAAAATAGGGAAAAGTCAAAATCGCCAAAATCGGACTTATTTAATTTTCCACCTACGGGGACGGTATGTTATACATAGTAACACCCAGACTAGTCACAGGAATTAAAATTCATCATTTCAAATTCTGCCCGGCTGACTTTCGGTCTAAAATACTAGAAGAAACCGGTTAAGTGTGAGCTGGACTCGGACATGAATGGTTCTGTATCATCGAGGAATCTTGGTTTTTAGGGTCCCGTAGTCGAAACTCATATAAATTTATAGAATTTCGACACTTATAGCAGAGAAAAACTCATAATATATATTTTGTTCTCCTAGATGCGTGAAAAAATCACAGATGCTCTTATTATGGAACCCTGTTGCGCGTGGCCCGACATGAACTTACCCGGTAATTTTTATTTGTTATAACGGCAGTAGAAATATTTTATCTAGAAATAGTATCTATAGATACTCGCCAATCCGTCTTGAGCAAACGTGGTGATCAATGCTCATGCCTTCTCTGTATGAGCAGAGTACATTGCACGTTCCGATATTTGATTACTACATTTAAATCAAATTAAATTAATATCCATTCTAGATTTCAGGAAATACAAATCGTCACGTCCGTCGGATATTTCAACCGATTTCATTATTTAAAATGGACACTTTGACAGCGATATCATATTGATTTTGGCGTGCAAAACCAATTACGGGTATGCAGCGCCATTTTTTATAGTAATGTCCTATTTGTTACAAGTATAGTTTTGTACTTTATGTTTTTAAACTAGCCGCTTTCTGAGGCTTCATCCGTGTTTTGAAGGATCTACTTCACGCACCCAGATACCTTTGTCCTTTCCCAGGGATCGATCTCAAAGTCGCTATCTCTGTCCCTATATCCCTATGTATGCTTAAATCTTTAAAACTACGTAACGGATTTTGATGTTTTTTTTTTAATAGATAGAGTGATTAATGAGGAAGGTTTTAGTATATAATTTGTCAAGTTTTTGTATCCATTAGCCAAAATATCGCGGGCGAAGCCGCTGGCGGGAAGCTAGTTATGTATAAAAAGTTATTAGATAACTTTCATCTAAATTGGTTCAGTCATATTCCTTTTAACGTACCCGGAAAAAAGTCTATAATCGTCTCCTGGGTCTGACAACCAGTCTCACCAACGTCCAAATTTTATTCATATCGGTTCTACCGTGAAATGATGCACATCTGCGCTTACACCTGACACATGATTGGTTAAATAAATACTCAAATATCCAATAGAAAAAGAGTTCCATTTTTGAATCTGAACTTGTTTCCATTCCGTATTTTTCTCACTTCCATGATAGCAATCAAAGTTGAACGTTGTGCTAGCTAATGCTGTTTGTAAACTTGTTCTAGTGTAGAATTGACCGAGAGTTTCTAGCAGCCAATTGAGGTCTTGGGATAACATACTGTGGAACTATGTTAATATTCTATTGATGTGATGAGGGTCCCGAATATTTGTGGTTTGTTACAGATTAATAAGCTAGAGATTAGATGATTTCTGAGTTAGAATTTGCTTACAATATACCAAATACCGTAGTCTATAGTGTCATCATCATCTGCCTAGCCTTTTTCTAGCTCTCTTGGGGTCTTCTTCCAGTCTTAACAGATGCAGATGAGTATCAGTATTTTACATGGAGTGTCTGTGTGACATCCACAATCCCGTTACCGGGTGACACGATACACCGAGATAAGTCTATATTATAAAATTGAGTTTGTTAGTTTATTATTTTGTATTTCTTATTCATTAATTACGCTTTCATGAACGGCTGAATCGATTTGGATGAAATTTAGTACGGAGATTTAGAGGAGACCCTGGACACGGTTATAGGCTACTTTTTATCTTCCCTCAGGACGCAGGCGAAACCGCGGAAAAGCTCTAGTAATCGATAATTGGGTGCGTCAGGATTAAAATTAATAAAGAACATAAATAAACTCACCAACGAAATTAGCAGTAGTATTAGCCAGCACTCTTCCATTCTCCCCCAACACATCCAACGTGAAGTGTTGATTCAGTCCCCCGTCGTACCCCGCCACGCATTTCACTGAGAGATGGGGCTCATTGCGGAGTAGCACGCGATTGGCTGTGCAGTTCCGTGGCGGTGATGGGCGAGCTGAGGAAAGAAATAGTGTTTAGACTCCATCGACGTCCATCTTATTATTTATTTTTATTTATAACCACTTTTATTACCACAAATATAAGTTAAGGTTGATTAATAATAATAATGAAATTAAATGTAGAGATTAGGAACTAATTTACAAACAAATAGGAACAAGTATTAATTATGAGCTAACAGAAATTGTACTGGGTGTGGTAATCGACTCCAGGTATATAGTGGCAGTGCGCAGAAGGCTTAGTTCAGTGCTTGCCAAACGCATCTAACCGTTGGTCATATAGCAAAATTATAATTAGTTATTATTGGTTTCAATTTCCAGCTTAGATGTTGATTTTTTTACCGGAATTGACTGCAATCTCATGGGGTACAAGGCGGACTACTAGCAGACTACAGTATTAGTTGGTAATGCCCTATTTTATGGGCCTTTATGATGATTAAAACACATCATTTATGATCACCCATCCATACATTGATCCGATCAATCTTGGCTATTTTATTTCCTTAATCACACTACATTGCGAGGTACAGCATACAGCAATGAAGCCGTTAAAATGTCAACTAGAATTCCACATTTTCAAACTTAAAGCACACCCTATTAGCTTAGTAGGTAGACCAATGAACCATTACTAAAATCGAACAGAAAAACCGATCCGTGATTCAAAAAAGTTCGCTCAAACGAGAACTCGCAGTGCAAGTTAAGCCGTAACCCTGTATACGACCAAGTCCCAATTGCAAAACTTCGGTCGTATTTTAAAACCGGTTCGAACTTCGGTCACCGATCACTTCGCGAAAATCGGAATGTTTTAATTAACTTGGTGAAAATTATTAATTTACACTAGTATACCAGTTTCTAGGTATTATCTGGCCAAGTATGAACGGCTACTCGAGTTTGATTAATTGTTGGACGATGAGATATCGAATAATTTTCGACGTGAAATGATTGAACTGCTGCGGTTATGTGGGATTCGAAGGTATTTTCTTAAGGAATGTCAATGGAAACTATTAAATGCACCAAAATGTTAATTATTGAAGTTTGGCATGCCATATTGGAATAGATAATTGAATAACTATTCGATTAATAAGGGTAGATTCGACCAAACCTGAATTTATACAAGAATAACTATGCAGAAAATAATATATACCACGATTTTATTCTTGAGTAAATCATTAGTCGTTTTTCCATGCAATCTAGCGTATAGCTTTACTTGGATAAGCTACTCACGAATAGCGAAGTGAATGTGAACGAATGTAATACGCGGCCAAAAAAAATTGCTCTACAAACGGGAGGGTGCAGCAGCATAACTCATGTCAACTCTAATTTGTCGTATTATAGCGTGGAAAAGTAACTGCCAAGCGACAAAGCCCTTTAAATAAATTAAAAAAAATAAAATAAAAATGTCAGTGAATTAAAATGACAGCATAAGTCAATAGGACGCCATTTTATTATTCCTTGAATAAACTTCTTATTCCACGCAAAATGGTGGTATAGTGACTACTCCCGAATAGACTCGTTATTGCTCGAATTGTAGTTGGTTAAACGTGAAATTGATTTATTCTCGAGTGATAAGCGATCTACGCCGAGAATAAAATTTATTCCAGTTTGGTCGAATCCAAAACAATGAATCGCTCTAAATCGATGACATACCAAAAACTGCATGTTTGGTTTTCAATTTGATTAATTATAATTCTAGACTCGTTACATTCGAAATTGGTTAACTATTGAAAATATCGATTCATTATAATTTGAATATGGATTAGCTAAATTAACAAAGGGAGTTTAGTCAAGTAAGTCCTGAACATTATCTTTATCTGCCTAGCCTTTTCCCAACTATGTTCAGGTCAGCTTCTAGTCTAACCGGATGCAGCTGATTGTGTTTTACATGGAGTGACTGCCTGTTTGACCCCAAATTCTAGTCTCTAGACTATCAAAAATCTACAAAGACAGTCAGAACCAACGGCAATGCTTTCTGAAGCACGGAGGAGCTTAACATTTAAACGATCGACCCGTGCGGCCTTTTCTTAGCTTATTTAGCTCTGTATTTTTTTTGTATAGCATCTCGCATGTCAACCTAGAAGGTTGTCGACGGCTTAACAGGGCATGGCCCGTAAAATTATTTGGTTAGAACTTAGAAGAATAACTGCTTGAATCTATGTTGAATTTATTTTTATCTAGGATAGAAGCTTTCAGTCAGCGGTATATGGATTCAAATAAAAATGACAGAGTTTCAAACAAACTTTGCCCCCTTTTTTACACCCTAAGGAGTAAAATTTCGGAAAATCCTTTCTCGTGATCATCGAAGGCATCGAAAATCGGATGCATACGTCATACAAAAAACCCCCTCTAAGTTTCAGGTCTCCACGATCAGCAGTTTGGGCTGTACGTTGATCCGTCAGTCATTAAGGACAAAGCTTTTTAAAGTATAGATGTTACAGTTAAGACCCGTTTTTAGATAAAACGCGTTTTCCCTAGTTAGAACAAGTTTTCACTAAGTGCCTTTGTTGAAACTAGAATTAACTAGTGAAAACTAGAATTTACCACTAATATTTTTGATTTTCAGATAAAACTAGTTGTCACTCCGAGCTTTAGTTAAAACTAACACTAGAGAAACTAAATTGGGTTTCAAAATAAGGTATAGTTTTAAAATATTTATTAAAAAGATCTAGATCACAGTCATGTGTAGGCACCTAGTAAAAATAATAATCTTACCTTAAACCTGCCACCCTCAACTATTGTTACCAGGAGAAACTGGATGCAATCTGGACTTTATGGCACCCCGACTCGGACAGGTTAGGTTAGAAGGGGATTCTTCGTGGTTATTTTTTTATAAACCACCTAGAAGTAGGAGATGTCGACCAAGCCCACCCTCGACCAAAATACGATTCTGAATGACATGATTTTTTATGCATAGATACGAATAACTGATTCACTTCGGAAAAACGCGTGTTGTCTAGTAAGAACTAGTTTTAACTAATATTCAATTTTGAACATTAGTTAATTCTAGTTTCAACAAAGGCATTTAGTGAAAACTAGTTCTAACTAGGCAAAACGCGTTATATCTAAAAACGGGTCTTAACTGTAACATAGATATTTCCATTTGAGGACATTTTTCCACTTTGAAAATCCATCCTTCAATTGTCCTTTACGTTCGAGGGCCACGGCAACCCTTCCAAACAATAGCGCAGTAATGTGTAGGCACCCTACTACACAAATACTAAGAACACATGAATAAAACGATCTCAATTGTATATGTAAACTAGCATACGTATAATCATAACAGTAGGAACACGTATTTTCATACTGAAGCCGTAATGTAAGAAAAACATTGGTTCCTCCACATTTGCCTTTGAACTGTGGAGTGGTACGTCAACATTGTAGAAAGGAGTTTATTTAGGCAGTTTCTAAGTTATTTAGATACTATTTTGTCTTATTATACTAAACTAGCTTCTGCCCGCGACTTCGTCCGCGTGAAATAGTAACTTTGCTATCGCTAACTTTAACCCGCGATTTTGAAACATTCTTTATTGATGCTCCGCTCCTAATGATTTTAGTGTTATGATATATAGCCTGTAGCCTTCCTCGATAAATGGGCTATCTAACACAGAAATATTATTTTAAATCGGTCCAGTAGTTTCTGAGATTAGCGCGTTCAAACAAACAAACTCTTCAGCTACGTAAGAAGATTTATTCAAACTTTCATCCCCTATTTTATCCCCTTAGGAGTGTAATTTAACAAAATCCTTTCTTAGCGGATGCCTACGTCATTACATCTACCTGCATGCCAAATTTCAGCCCGCTCGCTCCAGTGGTTTAAGCTGTGCGTTGATAGATCACTATGTCAGTCAGACAGTCAGTCACCTTTGAGTTTTATATATATATTTAGATTTAGATATATGAATGCTAATAAAATGATGGAGATATTATAAAAGGACCGTAGAGGTAGCATTCTGCTGACTTTCATGGGAAAAAGGCATGAGTTTATGTATGTATTAGAATTTTTCTGTGATTTTATTCACCTGCCTTATGGTACGTAGATACCTTAAGGAAAATAATATGTGCATGTGAATGGTAGTTTAATCTATAATTGTTACGTTTTAAAGGTAAAACAGCTAAATATTTTTTTATGAAATTAGGCATGTATTTAGCCTGAACGTTGAAGTTTTCACTCGATGGTGAGAGGTTTGGAAAACAGCGAGTTTTTTTACTAGAAAAGTATGGTCTATCAGCGTGATAAATTACACTCAAATTTGTTCAGTCATTTTTTTGTAAGTGTTGCGTGAACAAACGTTCGTGTATATACTATTAGTAGGATATTTTATTATACAGCGGCTGTAATATGATGTAAAAGCAATAATAAACTATGAGTTTTAACCACCCTATTCCCCGTCGATTCACTACCGTATGGAACGTTCGATATGCCATAAAATTAGTAATTTCCCCAGTTATTTGCCTCGCTATAAAGTCGATTAAATTCCCCAGTTTACGAGCAACTACGTGCGACTCCACTAGTGCTGTCGGGCATACCATCGTGACGGATACTTGATGAAAGTACTGCATTTTTGCAACGTAAATTACAGGACTTGCGAAGCGTGTTTTTTGCATTGTTTCGTCATTCCAGCTATTAGTTAAAATGTAATAGTATTAAGTTTTTGGTTTTGAGGGTTCCGTATTCGATAAAAAACCCTTTATAGTTTCGCCATGTCTGTCTGTCTGCCCGCGGCATAGCTTAGAGCAGGGGTCTCCAAACTACGGCCCGCGGGCCAAATCCGGCCCGCCACTGCCATCAATCCGGCCCGCGACAGCTTATGACTAGTGTCATCAATCTAACCACGACAGCCAATGTTTTACGGTTGTTACTATTGCTGTGATAAGTTGAATAAAGAGAATGAAAACACAGAATGATATGTAGCTGAAATAGATAGTACCTAGAACAGTAGGTACATAGTATCACTACTCGACACTAGATGTCGTTACGTGTCACAATACACAATCAATAGTAATTGAATTGCAATAAAAGGTTATGTTTGCTTAGGTGGGCAGAAAAAATTAAATTGTTATGGCCCTTGCAACATACCGAAAAAAATATTATGGCCCCAAGGCTTTAAAGTTTGGAGACCCCTGGCTTAGAGATTATTAAAGTTAGAATGAATACTATGCATATTCATCAAATCGGCAAAGTGGTAAAATAAAATTTTAAGGGCAAATTATAGCAATTAAAATTACATAACATATGGCAATTACTACATACAATACTTACTTGTACTACAATTACATTAATTACTTGTGTGATGTTTTTGTATATAATTCAAAATTATTATTTTTTCCGAATTCGTCGGTTTCACGAAAAAAAACATCCATTTCATGTTTTTATTTTTACTTAATTAGAACGGTGTTATTTTTTCAAAAACAGTAGGTTACTTTTTAATTAATTCAAGCCTAGGCTCGGGTTCAATATATTATTTTAGGATCATTCTTTTCCTTACAAAAACAAGGTTCTATTAGCGTTCCTCTTCGTAATGGGCGAAAAAAATTAAAAGGGACCGTGGAACATGGATCGTAGAAAAAACGTGTTTATTTTTACGTGTTGTTTTATAAAGAAATATTGGTATCGAAATCAAAGCATTTTTTATTTTAATTAAGTTAAAATAAAAACATGTTATAGCCCAATACGAGTCAAAATTGTTTAAATACGTAGGTAAAAGGTATTTATTTGTATTGTATTTGTTTGTTTGCATTTTATTTTGTTTTTATTTTATGTTTATAACTGAATAAGTAATGCATTTATGGCTCCTTATAAGTGTGACAATAAACTGAATTTCTTTCAAAAAAATAATATACACTTCTCATCAAAAAAACATTATTGTGTAGCTGGCAGTTTGGTCATTACAGTAAGAAGAAAAAAATCAAAATTCGAAATTAGAATTTCATTTGTTTATCCTATAAATGAAATTAATCACTGTTTTGAGACAAATGTGTATTTAGGGTTGGAGTACGTTTCTCGTTTAAAAACTAAAAATTAGCGCTTGTCTTTAAACTTTTTGTTTCTTATTTCATTTACTGTGACTTTGGGACGTCTGAAAAAACTTTTTTTTCTAAAACATATGGATACTTCGCCCGCAGAAGCCGCCCAAGTGGTGGCATTGCTGGATTCTGGACTTAGTCAGCGTGTTGTGGCTGCAAGATTGCATCTAAGCTTATCATCTGTTCATAGAGTCTACAAACGCTATCGGGAGACTGGTTCGTTCACGCGCCGTTCAGGATCTGGCAGGAATCGGGTCACTTCTGAGCGAGATGATCGATTTATTGTAACAACTTCTTTACGAAATCGACGCCTTAACGCTTTTCAACTGCAGCAGCAGCTTCGCGTTGTACGAAGAGTAGCTGTAAGTGACTCTACAATAAGAAGAAGGTTGAAGGAACGCGGATTGGCACCGCATAAGCCAGCGAATGGGCCGAAATTAACTGCAGACCATCGAAGAGCGCGCCTTAACTTTGCACGCTATGGTTTTGCAATTGTTAATGGTTATTTTTTACCGGTTTTCCACATAAACCTGTATACATAATATCAGCTAAATTTCGGAGAATATTTATATTCTTATTTTAATATTGACATATCTATTTTATTTTATAATTCTATGGCATAAAGTGTTCCGGGTCGGCGATGACTTGATGGTGTTCTGACCATGGATTTTATGGGGCTGACCTCTTGAAAAATAGGGATATAAAGTTGTTAAAATGTAAGTAGTCATTAATTATACTATTATGAAAGTAACAGATCTTCTGTAAGATTTTTTCACAGCCATTGTTTTAATTATAAAACTGAAGTATAATACACAAGGATTTGAAATCAGTTTACCTCATAGTCAATTAACAGGCGTCATCATCTGTAAGGCTATTGATTGATTGCTATTGTCAATTTTTAGACTAATGACCAAACTTTACGCTGATTACACGGTTATTTTTATTAATATTTCTGACCGCCTGAATCCTGCAGAAGTTGCGATACCCTGCCTAATAAACTGAGAAACTGATCCAGAACTCATTCATACAAAAATAATCATCAAAATCAGTCCCACCGTTTAGTAAGAGTTCAGTGGCATACAAACGTACGTGAGAATTATAATGTACTAGCTGTTTCCCGCGGTTTCACCCGCATCCCGAGGGAACTACTTAGCGCACCCGGGTAAAAAGTCTATGTTGTTCCTCAGGGTCTATTCTATCTCTGTACCAAATTTCATTTATATCGGTCCAGTAGTTTTGGCGTGAAAGCGTAACAGACAGACAGACAGACTGACAGACAGAGTTACTTTCGCATTTATAATATTAGTAAGGATAAGGCGGTGAGCATAAAAAAATCTGATAATCACAAACACGACAAAAATACAACCCAATCGGTTGAACGGTTCTCAAATGATGAACTGACTGACATAGATAACGCTTTTAAATGTGTTTTTTTTTATAAAACTTACCAGCCGGTACTATCTGGAAGACGCATGGCCGCTTCTGCCTGCCCACCGCGTTGGTAGCGCGACATAGCAGCGCGCCGTAGTCTCGCTCGCTCGCGGCGCGGTACCGGAGCTCACTTGAAGTACCGCCTGTTGATACTGAATGAAATTCATTCCAACATTAGAATAGAATAGAATATTCTTTATATTGTACAACATAAGAAAAACATATGACATTGGTAAAAGAGTAACGAATGGCACAGAATAGGAATGCCTGGAGGAAGGTGGTACGAAGTGTACGGGAGAGCCACATGCATGGTGGTCACGACCCTCAGTAATGAGGAAACGACTAGGAAGAAGAAAAGAGTAACAAAGGTGTTAATCAAAGAGAATACGTAGACAAGACACAAGAGAGTTTGGAGATAACTGCTCTTTATTTAGTTAATTCTTCTAAAGTCTAAATATAAAAATACAATAAAAGTATCAAAAAGTATAACAAAGAGGTTGTTTGCTGGACACCAACATAAGGAAAGCATTTACGCTATGGGATAGTTTAAAAGAGTACCGCGGCCTCGGAACACAAAAGACGAAGAAAAGAACATGGGAATGGGTTTTAGTCAGTAACAGTCTGACACTTCTTCCCCCTCAGCCCACAGCGGGAGGAACCATTTGATGATTTCCCATCGGTAGGTATCTATTTATGATTTTTCATGATAATATGGCAATGTAGGTATGTGTGTCGTATGCAAGCTTTCATAAAAAAAGTCGTGGTGGCCTAGTGGTTAAGGCACCCGTCTCTCGTGAACGAGTGTGCGGGTTCGAAACCAGGCCGTACCAATGTGACTTTACTGAAGTCATTTGTACTTTCTAAGTATCTATATATATCTTAGACGTCACTGACTAACGGTGAAGGAAAACATCGTGAGGACACCTGGACTTAAAAGTCTGAAATCGCCAAGCGTGGTGATCAATGCTCATGCTTTCTCTGTATGAGATGAGCCCTGTGCTCAACAGAGGGACAATATATAGGCTGATGATGATGATGCAGGCTATCTGGTAATAAGTGGTAGCTTCAGTCAGCAGGAACATTATACCCAAAGCAGAGTATATTTTGACGGTCCCTACGTACAAAAGGACATGTCGAAAATGACAGTTCTTTTTTAGGGTTCCGTAGTCCGACAAGGAACCCTTATAGTTTCGCTCTGTCCGTCTGTCTGTCTGTCTGTCTGTCCGCGGCATAGCTCCGTGGTTTTTGTTATTAGAAAGCTGAAATTTGGTATGAATATGTATATTGATCACGCCGAGAAAGTGGTAAAATAAAATTTTGAATAAATTTTTTATTAGGGTAGCTCCCAAACATGTAAAGTAGGGATGAATATTTTTTTTCTCGCGTACCCCTTTGTGTGGGGTATCGTTAGGTAGGTCTTTCAAAAATATTTTGGGTGTGTGAAGATCATTTTTCGGTTAAGCGAGCCATTTGCGAAATATCTAGATTTAAATGATTTTTTTTGTTCGATACGAGTTACCCCCCCCTCTAACTTTTGAATGGCTGTACCTAGAAATGTGAAAAAAATCACAGAACTAGTACATGTAATGAAATTACAAGGAAAACTATCACGGCTAAGTAGGCTTAACCGGTTACAGAGTTATAGTCGACTAACTAACTCCTACTACGGAACCCTACTGCGCGTGGCCCGACACGCACTTGGCCGGTTTTTATTGCACAATTGGCTTTAGATTGTCCACTTATTCATTGTAAATATAAAACTTGTTCTCACATACGATTCGTAAATGACGTTAAGTACGTAATATTAAAAAAATATATTATACATACATGTATATGGACAATCTAAAGCCAATTGTGCAATAAAAAATAAACTGCCATTTTCGACATGTCCTTTTGTACGTAGGGACCGTCGATTTGTTTATTTTTAATTCCTTACCATATCTAGCAGGTGACACTTGAAAGCTCTCGCCGCTGTTGTTGAATTGCCAGTAGAACGTGACGTCAGCGGGGTCCGCGTTCACTGTGCAGCGCACGCGCAGCGGCTCGTCCAGTCGCGCGCCAATCAGCAGGGGAGACGGTTGTGCGCATACCGGTGCGTCTGTGCAAAATATCAGAATAAATAAGTGGTACTTTAAAGAGGATAAAAAAAAATAAAAGCGAAAACCTTAAACGGCGCAAATGTATAAACCTTGGTGGCAATTATATATTTGAGCCGTTTGGGGTTGAAACATTAGGGCCATGGGATTCAAGTGCCCGTCTACTATTTTGTGATATAGGCAAACGTTTAGTATACTCCACGCGTGATCGAAAGGCTGGCCTATTTTTCGGTCAAAGAATCAGCATTGCCATCCAATGTGGCAATGCAGCCAGCCTTTTGGGCACGATTCCCGTTGACAGCGATGCGGTTGAATATTTTGATGCCTAATTTTATTAGTATAATTTATAATTCTTATTTTTTTATTATTGTAAATATTGTAACTAACCACAAGATATTTTAAATAAAATAACACAAAAACATATCTGTTGGAATTTTTGATATTACTTACATTGCACTCTTAAATACACAGCCTGGCTACTAGACTCTCCCATCTGATTGGCTGCCCTGCAAGTGTAGAGGCCACCATCCCTCTTCGTGACCCTCTGAAGAACTAAGGACTTGGTGCTGATGAACACTCCCGAAGACATGTTCTGGCTTACTTGAACATCCTGGGGAAAAAAATAGTTATAAAATATTTATTTATTACTAGCTTTTTCAACCGCATCAATGACGGAACTACTTCGCTAACCCGGATAAAAAGTCCTATGTGTTAATCCAGGTTCTAAACTATGTGTGTACTAAATTTTATCTAAATCCATTCAGTAGTTTGCGTGAAAGAGTAACAAACATACATCCTCACAAACTGTTGTATTTATGATATTAGGGTATACTACTACTACAATAGGACATCTATTGTAATTATCACGAGTAACCTTATCTACCGTATTTTTGTATTGAACTAGCTGTTTCCCGCGGTTTCACCCGCATCCCGAGGGAACTACTTAGCGCACCCGGGTAAAAAGTAGCCTATGTTGTTCCTCAGGGTCTATTCTATCTCTGTACCAAATTTCATTTATATCGGTCCGGCGTGGTCCGTCTTGGCGTGAAAGCGTAACAGACAGACAGAGTTACTTTCGCATTTATAATATTAGTAAGGATTTTTAATCTAGCTATGTCAAGTAGGCTTTAAAAAAATCGGCCCATTGTTCAATTTTACAAGGATCTTTATATGATGTGTGTCTATCACAGCTAAACAGATTCGGATGAAATTATAAACATGTGATATATATGCAGTTCATGAGCTGGATAAGGACATATGATTATTTTAATACTGCAAAAATAAGTGTTCCTGTAGATTTTGACAGATAACAGCTGATGACATAATATTTTCTTTTTTGAACCCTCAAGAGCATTTTGGGAGGCTTGACGACTAAAGAAAAAAACTTTCAAGCAATGTTTGAATGAACCGTTACGTAAATACTTGGGACTCCCAAAGCTCTTCACTTTGACCCCACACTCGAAGGGCCTCCTCAAGAAGAGCTCTCTTCTTAAATTACCTTAATCGAGCTCTTCGGCGGTTTTGAGACTCTCCACCTTTTTCTTTAAGGTATTTTAGAATGATTATTACCTTCCCAGATAATTACGACCTAATTTGTCTGTTTCCTTTGAAATATAAGTTTACGCAATCATTCTCAAGGTTGACGCCACGTTTGGCGTAGTGGCTGAACAATTGGCTGCTGCGCTACGTATCGCGGGTTCGATTTGCCGCATAGGACAACTAAAAATGTTCCAGGTTTGAATGTTGGTGCATGTGTAATATATGTTTGTAAACGTACCTAGAAGAAATACCTAGTTTGCAGCAAAAAGCTAAATCACTTGTACATTATCATCCCGAGATTAAAAATTTGGTGTTCATTAACTTAAATCAGGCGATCATATTGCTATTTACCGCGTTTAATCTAAAGATAGAACCAAGGATCTTATAATCAGTTATATTTACGACAAATCAACAGTCGAATAATTGTACATAGGTACTTGAATGTCTCTTTACACTAACCTACCACGTAATATAATTTTTTTGTATGTATTGGCCATCTCCAATTGTCGGGTGTAACTCCAGCAAATAAAAAGTAAATCACAGTATAGACTGAATAATGGTATATTGACTTAGAAAAATGGTGATGCGGTTGGTGTCCGATCGTTAACTAACTTTACTTATGTATTTATTTTTATTTATTATATGTATTATTTATGTATTGTATGTATGTCGTTTATTCATTTTATACCATATCAATTATATTTTTAAATATTTTTACAAACTATATAAAAAAAAAAAAAAAACATTTAAAAATATAAAAAATAGTATCCCACCGGTAACGAGACAGGGTCCAAGCTACCGGCGGTCAGGGCTCTAGAGAAAGGAACCTCCTGACGATACGCGCAGTGTCTAGGAGTACTGCTTTCTGTATCAAGCCCTTGATCCAGCTGCCTAACGAGAGCCTGTATGACTGTAGAGTATGTATGTTATTATTATATTATGTATAGTAAGTATTCGAGCTTATTAGTATTTTATATTATGTAAACAGTACACCATGGACTACCTACAGCATTATTACTCCTTTTATCATAAATCCATCCAAAGGTTGTCTGTAAAAGATCGCTTTTAGCGATAAGACCGCCCATTGTGTCACCCTATGTAACTAAATTTCCAATGTTATATGTTTTTCTTTTGGTGTACATAATAAAGAATATTCTAATTTCAATATTAAAACTATTTGGGTAACCTAGGAACTGCAGACTGACGTGTGGGCTTGACGTCAGTAAACTGTACTCTGTACAACAAAATATTTTTTTTGAAATTTATACAGAAAGGTCACGACTCACTCACGTTATGGTACCAGGAGATTCGATGCTCTTTCGGATTGGCTTTGATGTTGCATTCGAAGTACACGTCGTCCCCTTCCTTGATGTCGTTGGGGTTCAGGGTGCTGCCCAGCGACATGGTCAGGACTGGTCTGTCTGTGGAAGAACGAATTGTTGAGTTGTAGTATTCCACATAGGCTGTAAGACTTTGCAAATCGAAGTATAAGGATGAGAAATGAGAAACATCTACTAAAAATAAACCTGATGAGATCTACCAAAAGCTAAAATCACAGAACAACTTTAAAAGTGTTCCCTCATCTACCAAAAAAATACAAAAATCAGTTTTGTTTAACTGTACGAAAATTGGTTCTTCATAATATACCTACGATAACAAGTAATATACACAAATATACTTCGAGTATGTAGGTATTAATAAATAATTGTCTGTTACAGACGGATAGACAGACGAAGTGAAACTGTAAGGGTTCCTTTATACTATTTTTAGTCGGAACCCTAAAAAGATATAGGCACGGTAGAATTAAATAAACGTAGTTTGAGTACAATTGGAAAAACGATTGCAAAAAGTAGGTTCGTTTATGTGATTTGTAGAAAAGAGATTCGAGCAGAAATCGTCACAAAATTCGCATACAGGGACATCACGCTTTTTCGTTAGAAATCTTAACTTTCGTTAGAAAAAGCGTTATGTACGGGGAATTTCTCTCTGGACCTTTTCTTCATTTAAACCTTGAACTAATTATAGAAACAGTAATTTACATCTATACTTATAATAAATCTGTAGAGAGGTCAATTCTGTACATGAAATATATTTCCAAAATAACTATCAGGGGGTGATTAGGCATCGATACTGATGCCAAAAATGCAATCAGTAAAATTTTTGTCTGTCTGTCTGTCTGTCTGTCAGTATAAACTCTATAGAAACAAAAACTACTCGACGGATTTTAACGAAACTTGGTACAATATTTGTCATACTCCTGAACTGGTTATAGTATACTTTTCATCTTGCTACAATCTATAGGAGCAGAGCAGTGAAGAGAAATGTTGTCATTTTGTTTAAACGCGCTAATCTCAGGAACCGCTGGTCCGATTTGAAAAATTCTTCCAGTGTTAGATAGTCCATTTATCGAGGAAGGCTATAGGCTATATATCATCACGCTAAGACCAATAGGAGCGGAGGACCACTATTCCACGCGGACGAAGTCGCTGGCAGAAGCTAGTAAAGAATAAAAAAAAACAATTTATTACTACTTTGTGAAACTACCAAGTAACTTTCAATTCACGGGGCAACTAAGAAGTTACAACTTTGCAATGGTCACCTCATTTGTTTAACAAGTTCTAACTATCCATTAAAATGCAGCGTTTTGTCGACAAACTCGTAATCAAATTACTGAATTTAAGCTTCGATATCTACGCTATAATATTCCAAGTTCCGTTATACAGAACGATACTCATTATTCAAAGAGAGGACCTCGTGGCTAAGTAACAGCCGCACGGGTCGATCGATCAAAGGTTAAACTTGGCGTGTCTATGTCATAGCGAAACTCCTCCGTGCCTCAGAAAGCATGTTAAGGTGTTGGTACCGGTTGTCATTTGTAGATCTTTGACAGTCCTTACGGGTAATCAGGAGCCAAGAAGTCTGACAACCAGTCTTACCATGGGGTATCGTGCTACCCGGTAACTGGGTTGTGGATGTTAGATAGGCAATCGCTCCATGTAAAACAATGGTACTCAGCTGCCTCCGGTTTAGACTGGAAGCCGACCCGAACATAGTTAAAAGGCTACGCAGATAATGAACTCAATATTTAAAGGGTACTTGATAACACCAATCAATTGACATACTTATCACGCGCTGTCAAAACGTGATTCTCCCATAAATTTTGTATGGGATTAGCAAGCTGTGACGTCACGTATTTTCCAACTCAATTCACTACCAATTTATTGATTCCAAAGCAACTAAAAATTTTATTTAATTTTAATTTTATTTAATAGTAAAATCCAGGCTTCTATCTATCTCCATAATAGAGGCGTGATGGTCAATGTTTATGCCTTATCCTCTAAAGAAGAGGCCTCTACCCAAGGCATTACGGAACTCTATAGCGCGTGGCCCGACACGCACTTGGCCGATTTTTTAAATAACATTGACTTGCGATTTTTTAAATAACCCAATTTATACGTAGGTTTCGCATTTAAAGAAATTGTCTAGACATAATACAATCACCTCGTTTTGTACAGCCAACAAAACTTTGTTACGTAAAGGTAGGACATATTGCTTCTGCTATTTAATTTGTAATTTCATTGCAAAAAAAACGTTTTAATTATCTACGGTAGAGAGGAAACGTCTCACTACCTAAACTCCCACCTTCGGCGTGTATTAGTATTTTTTTATCATCAAATGCATGTAAATTTAAAGCTGAAGCTGTTACTATTTTAACTCATAGAATAAAATGTAATTTACTTATATGTTGTACGCCTGATAAATGTAGAATATGGCTAGCACCAACAATGTAAACACTAATAACTTTGTATACTCATATTCTGACCAATAAATGCTTTCTTTCTTTCTTTGTTCTCCTAAAATACTGAAAGGATTTCATCAAATGATACATCTTTGGTTTGTCTAAAGGTCTCTACATAACATCTAAAAAAACTGAAAAAAAAATGTGCGTTAGACCCCCCTTTTTTCGGATGGGAAATCATCAAATTACTCCGCCTTGGGTGGGGTGGAAGGGAGGACCCCCCTTGCAGCAGTCTATTCAGCCAACAGTTTAGGTTAGAAGAAAGAATAATTTTTACCCTCTTGGTTTCTTTTGCTATCCGTACTCATTGTGATTTCAAAAGAAACCCTTTCCAACATTGTAGGGCAGACGTTATTGTTTGTGAAACAAGATTTTTGTGGCAGTATAACAAACACTTGAAAAATACAAAATTTTAATTACATATTAAAATAGGTAAAATTTAATCCAGTCGTGTACGAAACCTGGCAAGCACCAATGTAAGTATTCTAAAGACATATTTATGAACTTCCTTTGTCATATCTTATAATATATATGTCTTTATAATATCTTAGACGTCACTGACTAACGCTGAAGGAAAAATAAGGAAACCTGGACTGAAAAAGTCTAAAATCGCCAATCCGCCTTGAGCAAGTGTTGTGATCAATGCTCATGTATTCTCTGTATGAGAAGAGGCCTGTGCTCAGCAGTGGGACAATATATAGGCTGATAGTATAAGTGTAAGTAAAGTATAAGTGTGCGCATTCCAAAATCTGACTTATTATGAAACAAAAAATTCTTGAGGTAAATAACTCTAAAAAAAAAAACTGTTTTGGGCCAGCGTGATGGACAATGCACATGCATTCTTTGTACGAGAAGAGGCCTTTTACCCAGCAGACATTTAAATAGCATTTTTATTCTTCAAAAAAATAGTAGAAGTGCTTAGATATATCATTATGAAAACTGTAAATTTTTGCCAGTTTTCGAACCCGCAGCTGCCAGAAATATACCAAAAATGTTCGTACAATATTATAATTTGATCCTGAAGTCGAGTTTAAAATTTAACAAAGCACATCCGGACCGGGTGTCTGGCGTGACGTTGGAAATCCGATCGGGTGACAGCGGCAGCGCTGCACTTGCAGTTGTTGTTAATTAATAATGAGGTACTTTATCAGAGGGGATCAAACTTTCTTCAGTTTTGTTTGATGTCAGCTTTAATTGTGCTGCAGGAAATGAACTGCCATTTTAGTATGCTAACAGCAATTCGGTTTAAAGTTCCACTTGGTTTACAAACTGTGAATGATGTCTTTAAACACGATTTGAAGATACGTAAAAGACGTACGTATACAGGTTTAAATCGTATCTCAAACCTGCTTCTTTTTATATATGGAAGAATCTTTTATAAATAATCAGAGAGTGTAAGGTTTCGGTTATGTTGACATTACAATTTAATAGAGCCTTGCCATGACATGCCACAGCAGCAATATTTTCGTAGTGAAAAAGAGACGGTGCTATACAACATTAGTAGCTGTGTCTCACTCTCGCACCTGAACAGTGTTTGCAAAAACACCTAATGGTACGGCCCATGGTTAAAATAAACTGTGGGTATTTGATGGTAAACGATTTTGCACCTTTTATAATTTTTTCTTTTGTTTTCGTATGGGAAATCATCAAATTACCCCTCCTGCCATGGGTGGGGCGGGTGGGAGTGTCAGACTCTTACTGACTACAACCACTCCATGTTCCTTCCTCAGCCCTTTGTATTCCGGGGGCGCGGTATCTCTTTCGAACGTCCCGCAGCCCGACGATTTTGCACCTAATGGTAAGAAGTGGTCACCATGTCCAATACACATATATTATGCAATGCTAGAGGCATGGCAGATGCGTTACCATCACGACAAACAAGATCGGGACCTAGTGAACATGATTGTACTTAGTTCATCTCATGGGTTTCTTAGTTCACTGACTGTTTTTTTCCTCGTATGCTACTTCGACAAAAAGGCAGGCAGTTTTAGGCAGTTCGTATGTACAGGGTCGTGTAGTCCTGGCGAAATGTTTTCTCAGGACTGTAGACTAGTTAAATTTCACAATAAACTCTTGCTACTAATACCCAAATTACAATAATTAGCAATTGGCTGTTGCGCTGCGTGTCGCTGTTTCGATTCTCGGACGGGACAACTAAAATTGTTCCGGGGTTGGGTGTTTGTGCATGTGTAATGAATGTTTGTAAACGAACGCACGCAACGTGTAAAAAAATGAGCAATAATATTTAAGGTTATGTACATATATCAAGTAAAGATTCCACTGACAAAATCTTATCATTAAATCTGGTAACTTTTTTTTTCCATACATTTATTTCACTAAATAATATGTCAATATTTTGGACAACCCTAGTTATTTATTTACAAACTCAAGTGGCGGATCGGTGATATTTGACCAGTGGCACGCGCGGACGCGCGCTTGCGATACCACTACCGATTACCGATACTGTAACCAATTTTTTTTTTACAAAAACTGTTAATTATTTTTGTTCTAAAACTATAAGATTTTGAGTTTCCTAATACTGTTCAAAAGATAAGTTATCACCGAATGTGTAGCCCGCTTAAATTTTATTGCTTATTTTTTTTAACCGTTGTATAGGAAATTCCTATTGTGGGGCAACGTTTTCTTAAAAGAAACATACACAAATGAAATGTTATACTTACAAACGACGCTCATCCTAAAGGCATCTTCCAGAGCTATCCTCAGCACAGGGTTATCAGCTCGGCACCTGATCATGGCGCCATCGTCTTCTGGTTGAGGAAGCATCGTCAGCTTGCTGACTGTCGTCGTCTCGTTTGTGAACTCGCTGTGCTGTTGAAAAATGGACTTTGTTATTTTGGAGGTAGGGTTGAGTTTACAGTGGGTGATGAAAATGCATTTGCAAAACGTTTGGAGTATTTATGGTTATTATAAATGTGTTGGATCACAATGATTTGGATCCTAGTGGTGGTTGTTTGGCCGAAATACTTAGCTAAAAGAACACAACTTTAAATCTCACTTAGTTATTTGAAGTGCCACTTATAAGTCTTAAAGTAGCATTAGGGTGGTTTTCATCTCTCTGCAATAAATAGTTTCTGTCACATAATATATTTAGATTTAAGCGTCACTTAATTTTTTTTTATATTCGTTTTTTTTGCCAAAACAAATATTTATTTTATATGCTTATCACGTAAACACCTACTAAATGAATATCCTAGAAATTATCTCTCAACATCTCCCATTTTACATGGAATATAATATTTAGTAGAATGCTCAACAAAATTGTATAATTCTCCTTTATACACAAGAAACCACAATGCACTCGAACAAATACAGGCGTTACTGAGTTTTAACCTAATTGGAGAGGAATATTCGAGAAAAGCTGTTGAATCATCTATGCTGTGTGTTTATTTATTCAAGTACTAATCTAGAATTATATTTTATGGAAGTACTCGTATTTGTATGTTTGTTAATTTGTATGTGAGGGACTCTTAGCTAAGTAATAGTCGTGCAGATCGATCTATGGATTAGCAAGGTTAAGCCGCGCTAGCTGCGGTCAGACTATGGATGGGTGACCGTTTTCATAACATAGCGTGGAAAAAGCTGTCGGTCCTGTGTCTGATCTCTCCCCGGTTGTTTCAGATTGCGGACTATGAGAGTGAGGGAATTTCCAGAGGGAACTACTTAACCCAATTGGATATAAGGTCGTCAGGCTCCTCTTTATCTCCGTACTAAATTTCATAAAATTCGGTTTAGCCGTTTTATGGCTTTTTTAGTATCGGTAGATACTCAGCTTGACTTAACCATCTTCTGCCTGCAGTCTTTCGTAAATAATCTTGGAAAGCACCCTACTCTGGACTTATTTAGTCTTTTCTATACATCATCATCTGTCTAGCTTTTTTCCAACTGTGTTGGGGTCGGCTTCCAGTCTAAACTGGATGCAGCTGAGTACTAGTATTTTACATGGAGCGACTGCCTATCTGACCTTCACAACCCAGTTACCGGGTAACACGATACCCCTTGGTAAAACTGGTTGTTAGACTTCCTGGCTTTGACTACCCGTAACGACTGTCAAAGATCTACAAATGACAACCGGGACCTACAGCTTAACGTGCTTTCCAAGGCAGTCTCGCCATCCCTCCTCCCATCTCATAGATGGTCACCCATCCACGGACAGACCGCGCCAAGCGCAGCTTATCCTTTGATCGGTCAAACCGTGCGGCTGTTACTTAGCCACGAGCTCCTCTATTTAGTCTTTTCTATACTCCGTGAATATTAAAAAAAACTGCTGCACAAAACGGCCTAGAATTTACTGTACTCAATAATTTCTTCTACTAATCCCAATGCAATTAGTACTAGAACCTACGTACCTACAAAAAACATGAAAATAACAAGATAAAGTTTAAGAGCAATCTTCGTTAGACTTTAAGATCGACTTGGGACCTAAAACTTTGCTATAAGAGTTTTTCCAGACACTGGAATTGGGTGGCTTTTTAAAGAAATGCTAACATTTTTTTTGGCTGGGAAGTAACAAATGGCTCCTTCTGTGCGCGGAGCGAGAGAGAGTGTCAGACTCTTACCATAAAAAACTTGCAATCTGAGTTTAACCATTTCTAACCTGATCCTTACTTAATGATCTATGACTGACTCCTAAACAGCATTTAGGAGAGAGATTTTTGCTAATCCGTTGCTAATCAGCAGATTAAAAATTAAGCGGACTTTATAGTAAGACGGCTACTGACTAAAACCCATCCATGTTCTTTTCTTAGCTCTTTGTGTTCTGGGGCCGCGGTCTTACGAACATCTTTCAGGTACGACAATATTATTAAAGTTTACTGTATAACTACTAGCTTCTGCCCGCGGCTTCGTCCGCGTGGAATAGTGGTGCTCCGCTCCTATGGGTTTAAGCGTGATGATATAAAGCCTATAGCCTTTCCCAATAAATGGACTATGTAACACTGAAAGAATTTTTAAATCGTACCAGTAGTTCCTGAGATAAGCCCGTTCATAAACAAACAAACAAACTCTTCAGCTTTATTATATTAGTATAGAAGTATACATTGGAATATCTTAGTTCCCGACCTGACTGGAATCCTGTCAATGTGACATTAAAAGGGGCAAATCGCATTGTCTGAACCAGCTCTTAAGACTAACAATCTCTAAACTCACCTTGGTACCTTAGCATCGTTAATTTTCGTTGCCCTGTCTCCTTGAAGCAAATCCAACTAATTCTCAGAGTAAACTTAGGTGTTAGCTAATCTGTGACCTAATCTCAGCGAAGTAAACAAGGTATTATCATACAAACTTGGTGCTGTTATTTTTTGTTAGGCTTTTTTATCTTGGGCGCTTTTTGTTTACGCTATAAAAGTTTGCAGGATTTCCATTGGGGTAACTTGAAGGATGTTATCACGGACGTGTACCTTTCTAATATAGATAACGTTTCGTCATTCGTGTGAAAACCTTTTTTTTTGGATGGGAAATCATCAAATCACCCCTCTTGCCTTGGGTGGGGCGGGAAGGAGTATAGAATTCTTGGTGTAGGTGGATCAGCCCTTTGTATTACGGTGGCGCGGTATCTCTTTCGAACGTACCGCAGCCCCGGCAGGCTATGGCTCTGGGCAGGGTCCCGTCATCAATGCTGACAACACTTTGAGGAGTGCGTGGACGAACGCGCTGCTAGACTTTTTCTACCAAACACTTATCCATGTTCCTTCCTCAGCTCTTTGTATTCTGGGGCGCGGTAACTCTTTCGATCATCAATATCTTTTATAGAAATATCTTTGCTTACCTTTCCCCTGGTGTATCTTCGGTTCTCCCTGAACCAGGTGACTTGGGCCGCCGGTCTGCTGCCGTGGGTCACGCAGATGATTGTGATCTCCGAGTCAGCTGACATCTGGCCCGGCTTGTTAGTGATCATCACCGAAGTTGGTCGCACTGTGGATGGGGGTAAATTACTTACAGGTGTGTTTTGCCTGAACTATAGTCTGTTCCAATTGATTTTACAAAAAAATAAATAAACAAAATCATAACCTATTTTGTTCTAATTTTCCCACATAGGTAAATAAATGGCATTCAATGATGAATGGTGATTTTTAGAACATGAAATTGACTTAATTGCGCCGTCCTTACGCCATTCGGTAAATTCCTGTGACATAATTAGAACAAAATAGGTTGCGACTTTGTTTAAATTTTTCATAAAATCTATTGGTATCGGCTATACCAACAATAGGAATCATAATATGTCAAAATCCTCTATTACAGAAACTTTTAATGGGTGGTTGTTTAGACTGTTTAACTGGTCATGTCATTTGCGTTGTACAAAATTAATACCTAATTACCATTTGCTCATTACACACTTCTACGAGTATTAAAATATGAAATGAATGCATGGAAAAAAGGCGAACAACCACAAAACATCTATTATGATATCATTTTTTTCCACCAATCCTATTTTAAATATAGTGGTTCATTGTTGGACATAGGCCTCCCCTAACGTGTGCCCCGGCCTTCAGCTTGACATACCTACTTCTGCCTGCAGCATTACACAGATCTTAACTCCATCTTGTCCTACATTCTGTCTATGTAGTATAGACAGAGACTTCAAGTTATCATTAGTTATTGATACGCCAGAAGCAGAAGACTACACTATGAAAATTGGTACGGATAGCATTTTTTTTTAAACTTACAATGCATCTCCACTCTAGCAGTTCGTTCATGGGGGCTCAGTAGAGGTGTGTTGGTAGCCTGACACCTGATGCTGGTGTTCAGCCAGCTCCTCTCCGCGCCTCCGATACTGATGCGGCTGACAATGACCTTTCCATCATTCTTGAGGATGGTATGGTCATCAATCTGCCGGTTGTTGATTAACCACGTCAGGGTAGGCTGGGGGCGACCTGGTGGATAACAATGTTTATTATTATTAAAAAGAAATATGTAAAGAATGGTCTATTTATTTATTAATTCATCTGCTGGGTTCACTGAGAAGAAGATGCGAGCATTGATGTTTAATTTAAGTGGATGGACGATATCAGACTTTCTTTTAAGTCTAGTGTATCTCACGATGTTTTTGTTGATCATTAGTTATTAACTTTTAAAGTAAGTATTTGCATAAAACCAGAAAAGTCAAAGACTTGACAGATTTTGACCCAGCATGCGGCATTTTATCAAAATAAAGTATTCAAATTCCACCCAAATCGAACTAATCGACCACTAACTCGAAATAAAGTACTTTAATAAGAAACTTTCTATCATAATCGAGCAAACAATTACCGCGCACCATAACCACGGTAATCACAACTTTAACATATTCACGCTACTCAAGCAAGCACAAACAAAAAGTGCGGGAAAACTATTAACAATTATACTACGGCGAAGAACTTGGTAGCTTGTAAATTTAGCAAATTTCGCGCTCCAGCATAAGTTTTAGCTGAGTTTCCAGCGTAAACAAGCGGCCCGGGACCAACGAGGTTAGGTTCAGTCAGTGCTAAACTTTGCAGCCGTCTCTTATCTGCTGAGTTTAAAGCCTTTTGAGCTAACTATAGTGACCCGCGTGACTTACTGGTGCTTTCAAACGTATCTTGAGTTTTGGTGCTGTTAAGACGAGTTTAGGCACGACTTTTGAAGACCATGTTTAGCATGACTGGCCATATTAAGCGTAGAGGCAAGTTTTGGTAGTCTAAGTACCTTGATGAGTCTAAGGTTCGAAAAGCACGCAATCTTACTGTGTATGCCCAGTTGTAATTTTCGAAAAATATGACTTAACTTAATCAACAATACTGTTAAATTAAAAAAAACAGGAAACAGACTATTTTTATTAAGTTTGTACAAAGCCATAGTCCAGAACACTGCTTGACCTTGGAATCAATCCTAGGTCCTCATGCTAGATTGCGATCAACAGACCAACAGGCAGCTACCTAAGTCAATAAAAAAAATGTTGAACATTTTTGTATCTTCAATTGAGGTGCCGTTTTGGCATAGTGACAGAAAAATCAGGACAAAAATAACGCCCCGGGTCAAATGACGGAGCGGACTAGAAAAATTGTATATTAAAATATTCATGCAAAAATATTCATCTGTAAAAAGAATTTTAAAACACAATAACTAGTCTGAAAGTGCTAAAATCTAGCCTATTAATTGGATTTCCATTTATACCAGTGTGAAAATGTTAATACCAGAAATGGTGGGTACTATAGTGTGACCAAAAATTTTGTTATTTATGGGATATTGATACCGAAAATTGTTGCTGCGAAACTTATAAATTAAATATTGGTTTAGTTAACCTTTGTTGTTTTTGTATCGGATTTATTTTAGTGACAATGTATTAAATATACTGTCGTAATATTTATGAGAGGCGACGCAGCGCAGTGCAGTTGGTTGTATTTTTCTGTTTTGATTTTTGTTTTGTACTTTTATATTTTAAATTGAAAAAAACGAAGGTGCTTTTATTAATTTTAAAGGCTCTGTGAATGTCATTAGTAAGAAAAGTTAATTAGTAATTTATATGAAGCGATCTGAGTTGTGCTGCCAACCATAACCCAGCTTTTTAATACCGGTATTCAAAAATTAGAAGTTTTGTCAGACTTTATAATCTGGACCAATTTTTGACCATATTTTACAAAGCACGAAAGAGTATTAATATTTTGAGTATATGGTCACCCATCTACGAATTGACCGTGCCAAATAAATACAAAAAATCTGTTGACAAAATGTTTTAAAAATGCTTTCTAAAGCTATAAGTTTTTACTTTAAGTTCCTAAGTATTCTATTTATAAGCAATGAGACACGACTGATAAAGGACACAGTTATTCAAAGAATATCGAATCTAGTTACAGGACAATCGAAACTTTATTTCAAGAACATTGTTACGTATAGTTCTATATTTTTTTCTGGAGAACTCGCTGCTTGCTGGCTAAGTTTGTTTACTAACAAGAATAAGTGACTGCATAATATATGACGAAGTATCGGGTAGCGCAGTTTAGGTAGGACTAGCAAATGAAGTAAAGGTTTTTGCTCTATAGCGATGCACAAAATCACACAGAAGTCGACTTGTTATGATCCAGCTAGTTCCTAGTTGTCCTCGCCAGTAACGCCCTAAACCGACGTTCGTTCCCCACTAGGGGGAGCCCTAGCGCGCAGTCACTTAGTATTTTTAGTTGTAAGCCTTGGCTGGAGGCCTTAATTTAATTAATTAAATTAGGACCTCACCACATTGTCCGGTTAAG
The DNA here is from genome assembly GCA_963891755.1 of Pyrrhia umbra. Lineage (NCBI taxonomy): Eukaryota > Metazoa > Arthropoda > Insecta > Lepidoptera > Noctuidae > Pyrrhia > Pyrrhia umbra. Next base: position 1,816,779 of record OY982937.1, on the reverse strand, counting down.
CAGGTCGAATGCAAGAGCAAGAGGCACCCTGCAAGAGGTCATGAAGAAAAAAAAACATAAAAGTCGTTGGCCTAGTGGTTAAGGCCTCTCGTGTACGAGTATGCTGGTACGAAACCTGGCAAGTACCAATGTGACTTTTCTGAAGTCATATGTACTTTCTAAGTATATCTTAGACGTTACTGAATAACGGTAAAGCAAAAACGAGGAAACCTGGACTTAAAAAGTCTGAAATCGCCAATCCCATGTCTTCTCAGTATGAGAAGAGCCTGTGCCCAGCAGTGGGACAATATATAGGCTGATGATGATGACGCACAACATATTACGAAAAGCAGTTTAATAGTTTCGAAGTGAATAAGAAAAATATTAAAGTTAGGGTTACTAACAAAACATGTTTGATCTTTACGCAATGATTTGTAAAAAAACTTGGATTATCACATAGGATATTTTAAATCCTGGTGCACGAAATAGAGCCCTTAAAATGCGAAAGGTGTATACAGATAAATAAAACGTTTATAGTAAATCATGAAACCTATAATAAAATATAAGCGAAAAATCTGTCAGTTTTATATCCACTTTTAGAAATAGCAATTCAGTTTTTCCGATATTATACCAATATATTTTTATATACCCGGCTGAGAGTGTTCGGCGATACAGGTGAATAGTAATGAAATGGTAGCTATCAGCACTATATAAATAAAAGTGCGTAGCTAACTTTGAAACTAAACCTTATTATACAAAAAAATAAATAGGTAATTAGCCTCAAAAATATAATAAAAAATACTGTCTGAAAATCAAGTATTACAAAAGTGAGTACATAAACAGAATCATCATGAATTTTACAAAAAAATATATAATTTTTTGTTCTTGTCGATTAAGTTAGTATGGCCATATATTGTCTATTGAAGCTAATTCAAAACTTCTCAATACAGATCGGCAAAATTTTAGGGTTATAAAAAAATCGCGTTGATTAATCGATGTAGCTACTAACCTTAGATTATATACATGTCTAGATGGAGCGTCAAGTGCGCGCAAACGTGTCAAAAAGTGTCAGCCAACAATTAGCTCACAAGTGCTTACCCGCCGATCAGTACAGTACGTAATCGTCGATAAACCTTGTCGTAATTAATAAGTCTATTATTTTTATGTGATTTATGGGAGAATTGTAGTTACTGTTATCATTATTTACACACACAGAGACGTATACGCACAGTATAAAACGACGCCTGCACGCACACATGCTTGAAATTGTTGACTCGTTTTCTTTGTTATGATTGTAGCGCGACGCTCCATCTAGACATAATCTAAGCTACTAACATAGGAAAAAACAACTTTTTGAAGTCGATTAAAAATCTTTATTATCTTGTTATTTTATCGAGACAATGGTCACCCCAAACATAACACAAATTGACAGTAACAGTTTAAACTTTGTCGCAAGAAATAATATTGTCCGCTAATATTAAAAATCATAGCCACAACACTTGCCCTCGCGACACCATTTGGAAAAAGTCGACGGCGAAATTGTATAAATTTTAACGAGCGATAAATATCGACACATTGCCGTAATCCGGAACTGAACGGAACTGGGCCAAGGAGCTGCCTCCTAATATATACCTATTTTTATATGAGGCCCTTTTTGTGGTGTTATTTTGTTTAGGTGCTAAGAGAATTTAGTAGATAAATTTATGTATCGAATAAAGAAATTTCGTTGTAAAATAACGCGTTTTGATTTCGAAATTATTCGAGAATTGATGACATACAATTTTAAAGATGCTGGACATGAATGATTGCAACAAATATAAGTATCGACCTATGTACCACCCCACTGCTGGGGAAAGGGCTTCTCATACAGAGAAGGCATGATCATTGATCACAACCCTTGCTCACCCGTCGCATCCAAATATATGCCAATGTCGATCCATGGATAGATAACCATCTATATTCTATATCATACCGAGTATCTCCTTGCCTTGAAAAGCACGCCGTTATCCCGGCTGATATATATAGATCTTTGACAGTCGTTAGTTAGAAGCCAGCTGTAAGTCTGACCACCAGTCTTAACAAGAAATATCGTGTTACTAGGTTGTGAAGGTCAGACAGGCAGTCATTATACAACATTGATACTCAGCTGCATGCAATTAGACTGGAAGTCGACCCCACGATAGGCTAGGCAGGTGATGATGATGATGGTGACCTGGTTCAGTAGTTTAGTCCATACGAGGGAAAAAACTGTCTCAAAACAGCCTTCCCACAATGTTTTGGGTTTTGGGACAAAATTGTCGCTGGATAGTTAATTAAACATACAAGCAGCAAGTCAAACACGGGCGAAAGAGAAAAAAATCAACCTGCAATTAGGAACCACTCTTCCCAAAAAGCTTTTCCATCAAAAGCGTCACAGTTTTTATCAAGTTCCAAAGTCGTTTGTTCAGATTAGTGCTCAAAGCTGTGACGGGGTAAATTTAATGGTATAAAGTGATATACATTGTAACCCGGCAAGCCTGGCCGCATATATATTCATTTGCACGCCCCAGAGCCGTCTCATCCCGCAATTTTTCAAGAAGATATTGTTGGTTACTACGTGAGTTCTGGCTAGTTCGGGTTGTCTATTGAAGTCGTATTATTTTTATAGGTGGTTATTATGAAATTACTAGCTGTTTCAATCAGTTTTAGCTGCGTCCCATTGAACTAATTAACGCAATCGGATCTGCATCATCTACCTAGCCTTTTCCCAACTATGTTGGGTTCGGCTTCCAGTCTAAACTGGTTGCAGCTGAGTACCAGTGTTTTACATGGAGCGATTGCCTATCTGACTTCCACAACCCGGTCACCGGTTACACACACACCGGTTACACGATACCCCTTGCTAAGACTGGTCGTCAGACTTTCTGGCTTCTGACTAGCCGTAACGATTTTGAAAGATCTACAAATGGGGACGAACAGCTTAACGAACTTTCCGAGGCACGGAGACGTGTCACTATGACATAGATAGAAACAAAACTTATTTTCAAATTTATGCATATTATTTGGGACTTGCTTTTTCCCGCGATTTCACTCCTAACCAATTTAACTAACTACTATTTTGTGTGAAAATATCTTATGTGTTAATCCAGATTATGTACTAAATTTCATCCTAATTCAATCAGTAGTTTGTGCGTAAAAGATTAACAAACATACATACATTCTCAAAAAAAATGAATTAATAATTTTAGTAGGATAGGATATAATATTTTTGAAAACGTAATTTTACAAATGAACTCATTTCAAATATTCACGATTTCATGACCGGCTCGTAAACTAATAAACAGCTGTTATTGAATTAGGCGCCAGTGAGAACTAATTGGATGAGTTTGGACTGCAATTAGGATGAAAAACCAGACCTAATTAGTTTTTTATTTAATATTCGTAGACTTTACGGTAGTGGCTATTATTTATATTTTTAAACTTTTTTTAATCTACTACATTTTTTATGAATGTCCATAAAATTACATGAGGTGTTTTTTTTTTAATTTTCTGTCCCTCCCTCCCCCCTGGTGAGATGTCGTGAGATTGTATGCAACCCCCTCCCGCATCCCCCAATCTCACGTGAGATTTATTTCAAAGTATGAGTGAAATTATTTTCTTTCGAACGAATTAGTGAATGACCTTAATCGTATTACGCTTAAGATTAAATCTTAAGCACGTACAATATGGATTAAATGGGATATTTATAAAATAGGATATTTTTTTTTTGTTTCAATCAGAAAAAAAAATTGCGTGATATTTGCCGAAACCCCCCCTCTCTCCAACGTAAGATTAGATGGAATTTGACTCGACCCCCTCCCCCCTTAAACACCTCACGTAATTTATGGACGCACCCTAAGGTAAAGCTAACCTTCCCACGGTCAGTTCATAAATGGGTTACCACACTTGACTTAGGGACAGATTTCACCAGTTCTACAGATAAATAAAAATCAACCAGTATCCTTGCTACTATAATAAAAGCGAATGAGAGTTTGTGTGTTACGCTTTCACGATAAAACGGCTGAACCGATATCGATGTAATTTACTACGGATATAGATAGAACCGAGGAGACAGTTAGAGATTACTTTTTCTCTGGATATGTATAATGACATGGGGAATACTACGGGAATCAGCTAGTAATTAATCATTTAGAATATCATATGTATGATATCATCCAGTTGGGAATTAGTACCCAAAGTAGGGAAAGAGGCACGCACAAATATTTCCAAAGTATGGTTACCCATCTATTTACTGACCGCGGGAAGTTCAGGTTTTTTCTTCCTGGAGGAGTCAATAATACCGATAAGACTTCTCTGTGCCTCCGAGAAGTCACCCAGCACATTTATGGTCGGTCCTCACTGTTATTCAAATATGCATGGCAGTCGTTAAATTATACGACTTTAGGAGCGGTTCTCCGGGTTTGAACCTATGACTTACGCCTCGTAAATCGAGGCTATAACAACTGGGTAACCACTAAATTAAATAATTACAAAAATGGTCGATGTTTATTTCAGTAGCATTAATTTGTGTTACACGCATAATAAAAAATATATACGCGTCCGCTTGTACTCCGTTTTTTATTCGACACTTAAAAAGAATACAGTTTAACTAGATATAATATATTATTTTTTACAGTTTTTTTCTTAATCAACCCCTGTAGCTGTTTACGAAGCCACGAACACCTCTCTTCTCAACAAACAAAGAAAGCAACAGTAAAATAAAAAAATATCAACTCGAAACAAAAAACGGTGTCCTAAAAAGTAATTCTTATTTATTAATGCGAATGTGAGCCTGTTTTTGGGAGGCTTTCGGGACTAAACCGCTAAGCAGATGTAGATGGATTTTTTTATAGAAATAAGTTTTAGCCTAGGGAAGGACAGGATTTTTAGCAAACCGCTAGCGTGAAAACTATATAGTACTAATAATTATTATAGGTAAATGCGAAAGTGAGTTTGTTTGTTGCGCTCTCACAGTAAAACAGCTCAACCAATTTTGATGAAATTTGGTACAGAGATAGATAAGACCCAGGATTTTATTTAGGCTGAAACCGGAAAATAGCTATTAATTTATAAAATAGCAATAGGACTTAGTGGTATCATGGATAAATCAACGGCGTTGACACCAATACTCAGCTTAAGCCTGGAAATCCCTTTAACCGTATTAAGGACTTTATTTATCGTCTCACAGGCTTTTAGTACTGGAAAATATCTGGGTATTATTAAGGTTTTATAGGCAAAAAAAAAAAACAAAATATTGCTCTTGAATAAGAATTTTGTGCCAGTTCAAAAATAAGTCTGTTTTACGAACTTGTGGCTAAGTAGCAGCCGCACACCCGTGCGGGTCGATCGATCAAATGTTAAGCTGCACTTGGTGCGGTCAGTCGGTGGATGGGTGACCATCTATGTCATCGAAAGGCACATAAAGCATATAAAGCCGTTGGACCTGGGCTATCATTTGTAGATCTTGACAGTCGTTACGGATGAGAAGCCAAAAAGTCTGACAACCAGTCTCACCAAGGGGTATCGTGTTACCCGGTAACTAGCTTATGGAGAACAGATAGGCAGCCGCTTCATGTAAAACACTGGTACTCAGCTGCATCCAGTTAGACTGGAAGCCGACAGCAATAGATATATTTAGAAAAAGGCTATAGGCAGATAATGATGACAAAAATAACTCTGTAATCGTTTATTCTAGAAGAGAAAATGCTGTAATAAACTAATAGGCTAATATTATAAAGCCAACAGTCAACAAAAAGCAACTCCAACCCGCTCTAATCACACTCAATCCAACCACTTTTTGCAACCAGAGCCATTCACTCAAAACGTTTTCAAACGAAACGCAAAAACCTGTACATTCCACATCTGAATCCCGGCAAAGTTGCGTCGATGCCACAAGAAAAATGATCTCGCTTTGTTACCGAAACCTAATTTGTATTACTAATAGTTCGCGTTTTCCGATCCCCTCCCCTAGCGGTTATTTCTCGGTTATTTCCCGGTTATTTGCCGGTTATTTCTCGGTAGAGTGTGTTCTTTGTTCGCCTGTCTGCGTGACTGATGTCATAACTATTCTTTGGAACGTTCGGTTGAAAGTATTTTGTTTGTGGTTTCGTGGTCTTAGGATTGTAGTGCTTTTGTAGTGTGTGTTGTTGGGCTTTAACGATGAATAAACGTTTAAAGTTTGTAAGAAATTATTATCAATGGTGTTGTTAATTTATTTAAACTGACAACGGAGCTAATTTTACATTTTTTTTTAAATTTTTCTTACTTTTTTTGGTATTCGACAACAATTCTGTCTGTCTCTGTGTTTGTTATGCTTTTATAGTTAAATGAACTGCTTTATATCATTGGCCGTCACTTCTCATACAGACAAGGCATGAGCATTGATCACTATGTGTGCCCAAGGTGGATTGGCTATTTCAGAGTTTTTAGTTCAGTTTTCCTCACGATGTTTTCCTTCACCGTTAGTCAGTGACGTCTAAGATATACTTAGAAAGTACATATGACTTTAGAAAAGCCACATTGGTACTTGCCAGGTTTTAAATACTCGTATACGAGAGGCAGGTGCGTTAACCACTAAGCCACCACGACTTTTTCATTGTGCTATGACTTTATACTCTGCCTAACCCTTTTGAGGAAAAAATCTTAATGTTATGTACGATCAATCCACGTCGTGTGCAGGTAAACTACTTATCCAAATGTCAGTTATTGGTCACGGTTGGCACAGTAAGTATCTGCAATGCGCTGTACCCGTGCTTTTAGTTCAAAATGTGAACATTATTCGCTTTTAGATTTCATATATTAATGTTTGAATTTTCTCCAGCCATTTGTTTGAAATGAAATTGCAGATATAATTGCTTCGTGTTTTATGGTGAAGTTGTGTGATCTTGGTGTTTAAATAGGTCAGCTAATGTATCCGGCTACCTATACTATCGATGGGTATACTACTGTTATTAGAAAAAGGGTGTAAGTTACTTTTTTTTTAGATACTAGCTTCTGCCAGCGACTTCGTCCGCGTGGAATAGTGGTGCTCCGCTCCTATTGGTCTTAGCGTGATGATATATAGCCTATAGCCTTCCTCAATAAATGGATTATCTAACACTGAAAGAATTATTTAAATCGGACCAGCGGTTCCTGAGATTAGCGCGTTTAAACAAAATGACAACATTTCCCTTCACTGCTCTGCTCCTATTGATTGTAGCGTGATGAAAAGTATACTATAACCATCTCAGGAGTATGACAAATAATTGTACCAAGTTTCGTTAAAATCCGTCGAGTAGTTTTTGTTTCTATAGAGTTTATACAGACAGACAAACAAAAATTTTACTGATTGCATTTTTGGCATCAGTATCGATCCCTAATCACCCCCTGATAGTTATTTTGGAAATATATTTCATGTACAGAATTGACCTCTCTACAGATTTATTATAAGTATAGAAGATTGAGATGAGTACATAATTGGAAACAGGGAGAAATTCTGATTACGCATTTTTTAATACAAAAAAATACAAAAAACATTACAAAAACGCCAATACAAAAATATAATTCATATCAAAATTTTAGGTGACTCCTATAAAAAAAAATCACAGTGAAAAAAACCTACACACATATATCCTCACAAACTTTTGCATTTATAATATAGGATTAATTATATAAATTAAGAAACAATTCCAGTAAGAAGAAGTCCAGAGAACCAACAAATAAACCGAGAACAGATCGCCTGACAATTCTAAACTTGAGACAAAAGTTAAGCTGTGTCGCTAAACAAGCTGTTTGGAGTTCAGAAGAGCTAATGTCTAGTTGTTTAGTTGCTCCAGCACAAACTGGATTCAACAACGCTAAGTTTTTACTAGCCAGCTTTATAAAGTAAATTACTGGTGTAGTGGTTGTAATTGCGACTTTTGAACATGAGGTCCTGGTTTCTATTCTCGGATTGGATAATGACCTATGTGTTTTTTTTTATAGCAGCATAGTTTTATGTCTAGATTCGTATCTAGAGATGGCTGGCCTGTTGGCGAGATGTGCTTTTGCCTATTCTTCTTCTTATCATGTGGGCAGGTTTTTAGCAACCTAACAAGCCCTAGTGTCAGAGTTTTATCAAATCCGCCTGATAGCCTCTGACATGGAATTACCTCTCCACCTTACCCTTCAGGATAAACAAACGAAGAACATACAGCTGCACTCTTTATTCCCTCACTCTCATAGTTCGATGGGTCGGCAATCCGACACGACCGGGGAGAGATCAGGCGCAGGACCGACAGCGACACGTGCTCTCCGAGGCACGGAGGGGTCTCGCTATGTTAAGAAAACGGTCACCCATCCATGGACTGGCCGCGGCTAGCGCAGAACCGCACAGTTGTAACTTGACCCCTTATCATATACTATACTTGTAAACTATTTAGAAGGAAGTATTTTGGCTTGCGACTTTAGGAGTTTGTGAGTTTATTTAATTAGGAAGTTTCTTAATCAAACACATTTAACGGCTTAACGGATTTGGGTGAAATTTGGAATACACCATGACTTGGTTTCAGTCTTAGAATACTTTATATCCCAGAAATGTTTGATTTCTACGAGATATTGTAGGAAAAAGCTTGTAAAACCGCGGGAGAAAGTACTATTGTGAACTGAATAACATGAAACAATAAAATATTTCAGGGTTTAGTCATCTTCTTATCATCAACTATCTACGGTCAGCTTTGCCCGGGAATAGTCCCATGCTTTTCAGTTAGATTTTTTCGTGGTCATGTAGTTTTTAGCAAAAGGTGCCAACGGGACCATCCGTCTGTCTGTCAGCGTCCAGTATTTTATAAACTCCAATTATATAGAAAAAATGAAATTGAATTGAAAATTTCAGCGTGTATTTCCATTATAACAACAAATATTAATTAGAAAGAGAAGACAGAACGTCAGAAAAGAGTGACAAGCTGTCATTCCGACGAAACGTCAAAATGGTGGTAGCTAGGCGGGAAACAGGCGTACGAGCGCACTAAATTCGCGATGATTTAAATTCATAAACATTAACCCTTCCACCGCTACGTAAAAAATGCAAAAGAGAGCTCTCGGCGCGGCGCTAAGCTACATTTTTAACCCTTTAATTCTGTCATGTAGTCTAGACGTGAGGTGGTGGACATTTTGCTTTGTCATGGAACACACATACTGTGGCTTTCAAAAGGTTAAAATGGTTTGATTGTTTTACGTGAAATTGATTATTATTATTGACAACTATGAAAACTATACGATTGTTTTGTTATTGAGCCAAGCAAGATATTGATGTAAATTAGCTTTTATTGTTTGACCGTAAGCTTCCTTTTGCCTCCATGGATAACGTTCTACATTTTAAGATTCTCCGTCGATATATGTCAAGGAAATCAAAGTAATATTTTTTGTACTCGCTAGAACGTTGTTTCATTTGTTTCTTTGGCAGGTCCTGTACCCCAACAAACATTTAAATATTGACCTTGTACGATGGTATAGAACCCTTCGTATGCGAGTACGACTCGCACTTGACTGGTTTTTTTATAATATCGGTTATACATCGGTTTTTTATAATTTTGTGCATTCAAAAACATTTGCTGTATTCTCTATATTCTACGTCTAACACTGCTTACCTCCTCTTAACTCGCAGAGTAGCGTGAAGTTGCCCCCCTCTTCTAAAGGGCCGACCACACCGGCGACATCGCGACCCGCTTCATCATATAGGAGCAGCTGATGTGGAGGCACTGTTGGATATAAAAAAGTTGATAATAATAATCGTTATCAGCCATTGAACGATGGCTATTATTTTGAGAGCAATTAAAAAGCTAAAAAAATACTTTGTATCATCATGCAATGAATACCATCTTGATCTAATTAATGGAATAAGAGATAAATATACAAAAATATAAATATATTAGATATTTAAAATCTTGTTAATTAAATTAAATAAAAACGATCGCTCATTTCTTTACTAAAAAATCTATTATTATCTCCATATTCAGTTCCTAATATTTTTTCATAACAAATTTCATAGTATGTACATTGTTGTAAGTAAATAAAAAACAGTTGTTCCTATGAAACAAATAAGTTTTAATACTCACCAACTACATTGAGTTTTATCTGAAAATTCCTGGTCGGAGAGTTCTTGAAGTCCACCCTGCATCTGTATACCCCCTCATCATCGAGCTGGACAGCATCCACCGTGAGGGCTGAAGGTCTGGACATGGTGACGAAGTAGGCTCTCCTACCAAAAGCCAGTGGGTCCGACCAATGGAGGGCCTTGTTGAAGCTACGGCCTCTGACGTCGAAACTGGGGACAAAAAGAAATACATTTATAAAAAAATATGTTTTCGACGGTTGTCTCAAGATAACTGCTTAATGCACGTCCTCTATTCTTCCCAAAGTTTAAATTGAACCCCACACGAAATTTTATCTACATCAGTGGGCCTAGCACGAATAAATAAATTTTTGAAAAAGTATTCGTATCGAAAGCGAATTTCGAATCACAAAATATACAACCATACCAGAGCAAATTTTATGTTTGAAATGTGTAAATAACAATTTACAGCATCCAAAGATATGATTAAAGTCACAAATTTAAATGAATAGTTCGTAAGAAGCGAGTGTATTCCATTCAAAAATCGTTGTCGATACGAATACTTTTTTTAAAGTGATTCGTGCTAGGCCCAATGTACAGATGGTTTTTCACAAAGCGAGATAAAACAAATCAAAACTGCCTGTCTAGCATTGTTCGCATTTGAATTATGTGTAGTCTATTAAAAAATACATATAATTTACTAGCTTCTGCCCGCGACTTCATCCGCGTGGAATAGTAGTGCTCCGCTCCTATTGGTCTTAGCGTGAATATATATAGCCTATAGCCTTCCTCGATAAATGGGCTATCTAACACTGAAATAATTTTTCAAATCGGACCAGTAGTTCCCGAGACTAGCGCGTTCAAACAAACAAACTCTTCAGCTTTATATTATTAGTATAGATAGTATAGATTTCATTTTCAAGTATGAATTATAGAAGTATTGTAGCGTAAGATTATTTATTAGTCATAGTAAAGTTGTATTAAAATAGATCATAAATATTTCTCCTCATTACTATAAATATTTTAAGAGCAGGTTAATTACAAGGCGAAATTAATTATCTACACCATTTTAACGATAGGTATAAAAAATTACGGTCATAAAAAGAAAGAAACCGATACCGCGCTGTTTGTTTTATTGCTTGTGTTAAATTGCTGAACTAACAAAAGTGTTTAAATACATAATATCTAAGAAAGAAAAAGTTAATTTTTTGTATATTAAAGTTAAAAAAATATCTTTATAATTTGTCTAGCCTTTTCCCAATTATATTGGGGTAGGCTTCCAATTAAAACCAGATGCAAGTGAGTACCAATGTTTTACATGGAGCGACTGCCTATCCGGCCTCCGCAACACAATTACCGGGTAACACGATACCACTTGGTAAGACTGGTTGTCACTTTCTGGCTTCAGACCACCCATAAGGACTGTCAAAGATCTACAAATGATAACCGGACCAACACGAGCTTAACTTGCTTTCCGAGGAACGGAGGTATCTCGCAATGACATACATGGTCACTTATCCACAGACTTACCGCGCCAAGCGCAGCTTAACCTTTGATCGGTCGATCCGTGCCGCTGTTACTTAGACACGAGCTCCTTAACTAAGGACAAATTTATTTTTCCCAATTATTTTACAAGTGACAAGGTAAAAAAATCACATCAAATTAACATTTCAACCCTTCAAGACACAGTCCAACGATCGATACCCCAATTAAAACACCCTGTAACACAGACCCTTTACACCGCAACATTTTTCATCAAAAAACACAAAAGAAACCCCTTTTTAAAACGCCTTATCTAAACGCCATGTATTTATCAATGTTCTGTCTACGTTGCACCAAACATCGCTACACAAGATTGAACCTAACATCTTACACATTAAGGTGCAAATTTCAGTGTAGCAACAGACAATGGGTGTTGGGCCATTAAGTTCGCCGTTGAACGGGCGACAGCGATTCAGTTTGCGCTTTCCGTTTGTGTAGTCACGCTAAGTTTCCGGTGCAAGAGTAGGGTACGCGAGCAGTAGTAGGTATTACTAGATGCTAGATATATAGATAGTAATTGTAGTTTAACGGAACAATGGGCCTAGATTTATTGCTTTGTCTTCATGTGTAGTGAGTATCGCTTTTGTAGTGCAAAGAAAAACTGTGTTGGTTTTTGCTGGCTGTTTATTAGATTGTCTTGTGCAAGTTATGTAGTACCCAGATGTATTAAGTAGATACATTTTGGATAGCTTTGTGTGGAAGACGGAGTGTGCGCTGTTTTTGTGACAATGGTTGTCTAGCAGTGGAAGATAAAATTCTAATTCCATTTCTTATGAAGTCCAAAGTCTTCTCTCTCTGTGTAATAGGTATGGAAGTGATTGGTGTATAATTATGCGTGTGTTTATAAACTTTATCTTCACGTTTTTTTACTAATACTGTGAATCAAAAGGTCTGTCTGTTTGTTACGCTTTTACAAGAACACGACGGAATAGATTGAGATGTAATTTGGTTTGTAGATATAAGGATATAGGGTAGATTTTAAAGCATAAAACATATTAGTTGATATCTTCAACCTAATATTTTATTTATTTCAATTAATGATAAACGAGTTCATGGCCCAACTAAACGGTCACAATCACAAATGTATTATGCCTAGCCTTTTCCCAACTATGTTGGGGTCAGCTTTTAGTCTAAACCGGATGCACAGTGTTTTACGTGAAGCGTCTGCCTATCTGACCTCTATAACCCAGTTACCGAGTAGCATAATGCCCCTTGGTAAGACTGGTTGTCAGACTTTCTGGCTTTTGACTACCCGTAACGATTGTCGAAGATCTACAAATGAGAACCGGGACCAACAGCTTAACGTACTTTCCGAGGCACGTAGGAGTATCGCTATGACATAGATGGTCGCCCATCCACGGACGGTCCATGCCAAGAGCCGCTTAACTTTCGATCGGTCGACCCGTCCGGCTGCTACTTAGCCTCGAGCTCCTTCGAGTCAAGAAAACGTATTCTAGTAAAAAAAAAGGCTTACAATTTATAGCCTTTTGTCAGTACTTAAATAGGTATAGCGTTTATCTTTTTACGAGCAAGCAGTAACACGAAAGCCTTTGTAAGCGATATTTAGTTAAAAATACGTCAGTTAATTTATTTTCAAGCATTTTTTGTTTAGTGTTGACTTTTGTACTTGTCTTGTAATGAAGAATTTTTTGTGTTTTGTGATTTTTTAAAGTGGTTTTATGACTTATCCGTTTTTGCATGTATTTTCTTCTAAACTTATATTTCGTGAATTTCTCTTTCAGAATTTGGTCTTGACACGAAAATAAACAGTATCATTTGTATTAATCCAAGTTATAAACAACCTGTGATACTACCCGAACCAATACAGTCATTTTTGTGTGATTAAATATCAAACATTCATAAATCTATACATATAAAATGCTTTGTCCTGAATGACTGACGGATCAACGCACAGCCTAAACCGCTGATCGTAGAGACCTGAAACTTGGAGGGTTTGTTCTTTGTATGACGTAGGCATCCGATAAGAAAGGATTTTCCGAAATGCTATCCCTAAGGGGGTGAAAAAGGAGGGCAAAGGTTATATGAAACTCTGACATTTTTTATTTGACGCCACGTAGGCGAAGCCACTGGCGAAAAGCTAGTTTTAGTTATCTATCTTCTATACTTATAATAAATCTGTAGAGAGGTCAATTCTGTACATGAAATATATTTCCAAAATAACTATCAGGGGGTGATTCTGGATCGATACTGATGCCAAGAATGCAATCAGTAAAATTTTTGTCTGTCTGTCTGTCTGTCTGTCTGTCCGTCTGTCTGTCTGTCTGTCTGTCTGTCTGTCTGTCTGTCTGTTTGTATAAACTCTATAGAAACAAAAACTACTCGACGGATTTTAACGAAACTTGGTACAATTATTTGTCATACTCCTGAGATGGTTATAGTATACTTTTCATCACGCTACAATCAATAGGAGCAGAGCAGTGAAGGGAAATGTTGTCATTTTGTTTAAACGCGCTAATCTCAGGAACCGCTGGTCCGATTTATATAATTCTTTCAGTGTTAGATAGTCCATTTATCGAGGAAGGCTATAGGCTATATCATCACGCTAAGATCAATAGGAGCGAAGCACGACTATTCCACGCGGACGAAGTCGCTGGCAGAAGCTAGTAAAATAATAATTCCTTATTGTATTGTTCTTTATCGTAAATTTAAAAAAAAAACGTGACGTATCGTAGACATTAGTGACGTCTACTTGCCAGGTTTTGTACCCGAGTTCACCATAGTAAGTGGTGAAGCGTCAATGCCTTTTTATATAAAATTAAATTAAAATAGGATTTTTCGCAAAGCAATAATTAATTAATTTCGTAAATTAAAATATTTAGTATCTAATTGATGAATCCTCGCGCCAATGTGTTGCCGCAACGCCCATACGTATCGAGGCTTTCTCGAACGTTCTCGCAAAATGGCCAATAGATGGCATTAGCGGGAGAATTGGACTTCCGTTCCCGCCTCTGTTCGCGACACGACAAGTGCGCGCCGCTCCGCTTTTGAAAATTCCTTTTTGGTGAATTCTTGAAGAAAATCGCGAAATCACTGGACCTGCATCTGTGATATGTTCAGGACTTACAGTGCAGTGTTGGTTTTTGGAATCCTGACCAGTCCACCGGTGGATTTAAGAAGATTGCTCGCCGGCCGGCAGCCCATACCTACAAGTCATCAAGCACGCACGATCAAGTGATCACCTCCCTCGCCCAGGGTCTGAGCGGGGATCTCTGGATTGCCAAGGTACGTGGGCTTTATTTGCGGCTTCGCTATTATTGGTGTAGGCGAGGATTCACCATTATTAGGGAATATTTTGTTTAGGTCCGCCATTACTATAGGCGCCTAAAGTAATAAAACTTTTTCTTCAAAAAACATTTTCAATACGGTGCTAGGCTATTTACACGCCTCACCATAATTTTTGGTCCTTCTTTTACCGGATAAATAACCCGTAACCTAGAATTTTACGTAATTATTTGGTAAAAATCATATAGGTTAATAATAACGCACAATAGGTACTATTTACGTAAACTTTTGGTAAATTATTGCCTATAAAACGCTTTAAAAACATAATTGACAATAGATTTTACGTAAGTTGTTGGTAAATCTGTTCAATTATTACCTTAATTACTTACTTACATAGATTGTAACGTTACGTATTCATTGGTAAAGTTCATTATATGTAGGTATTCCGCATTTATTTCGCTTTGATTCTACGTAAATAAGTAGGTAGTTTCCCGCCGCTTCTCGGCTTTGTGCGTATTAGATAGGTACCTACTCAGTTGATAGGTGTACTATTGCAAACCGCCTGGCAGGTATTTTTTTCTCATTTCTGATATCTATTTTCGTCATTTGTATTTAACAATGACGAACAAACAAACAAAGCCGGAAGATTTGCTGACTATTCTTCATGAAAAGAAAGGATTGTTATTTAAACGCATTAATCGATTATATGATTTATCGAGAAATATATCGTCGTTCGATTCGAGAAAGAATGAGAGTTTTATGGCTGAATCGGAGACAATTGATGACATTAGAGATAAATTTGAATCGTTTGTCGATCAAATTAATCAAATAAATATTAGTTTAGAACCTGGTACAAGTCCCGACTATGCTTGTTTAGAATCCTTTGAAGATTTGTATATTCATGTTAAACGCGTAAGGAATAAAATAAACAGTAGTCAATCTCCATTAGTACCCAGTAATAACCCAAAAACTCTTTTCGAACCGCTTAAAATAAAGTTGCCACCTATCGCGCTGCCATCTTTCGACGGGAAAACTGAGAATTGGCCTGTTTTCTATGAGTCGTTCAAGTCGAATATTCACGATAATGATCAGCTGACTGACTCGCAGCGTGTGCAGTACTTAGTGGGTAAGCTTACGCATAACGCATTGAGGGTTACCGCTGGAATTGTACCTACCGGTGATACTTACAACATTTTATGGGACAGTTTAGTAAAAAAATACCAGGACAAGCGCTCATTAGGTATACATTATTTAAATAACATACTAGATTTAAAAAGTTGTTCATATAACGCTAATAGTCTCGATTCATTCATAGAAACATTTAGTGCATCTATTTCTGCCTTGAAACAGCTTGGGATCGCGGATCTTACCGATTTTATTCTCTTGCATTGTGCAATGAGAAAAATAGATTCACAGACCGCTCAATCTTTTGAACTTTCCATTCGAGATGTTGAAATTCCCACAACAAAATTATTGATAAGTTTTGTTCAAGATCAGGCAAAGATATTATCACGCTCGAATTTGTCTCACTCGAACGCGAGAAATTATAGTAGACCTCCCGCTTCCGTACCCCGCGAAACTCGTACGCAGACGAAGGCGTTTGTTGTGAGCGAGTCAGCTGTCACGTCTGCTTCTTCGCCTGCGGCCGCGGTTCCGTGTTGCGCGTATTGCAATGATAACTCTCATGTTCATTTATATAATTGCGCTAAGTTTAAATCCGCTTTAACGCCTAGAACTAGGTTCGAGTTTATTAAATCCAAACGTGGATGCGCGAATTGTTTAAGCACGTTACACGGTTTGAGTAACTGCAAGTCGACATCAGTCTGTGACGTATGTAAAAAACGCCACCATACTTTATTACATTTTAATAAAGAAAATAAAGTCCCGCACACAGCTGATGTTAAAGCGACGAATTGCAATGTAGTCCTCGCGTCGCCTCCCGCGCCGCTGTCCCTTTCACCTCCCGCGCTCCGCTCCACCCCCGTCGCTTCTTCGTCGGCCCCGGCGCCCGCCGCGGTGCCGCGCTCTTATGTTCCTTGCAATAAGGACGATATTTCTGCGACTGCGGTTGATTCGTGTGATGCGATACTCGTAACTCCGGCCCATAATACGGCCGTATTGTTAGCAGCTGATGAGAAGGCTAAGGCGACAGTGCTGTTATCAACAGCTCAGGTTTATGCTCGGGCTAAAAATGATAGTGCGGGACATAAAAAAATTGTGAGGTGCTTAATTGACAATGGTTCGCAGAATAATTTAATAACTACAGCTTGTTGTAGAAAACTTAATTTACTAATAATTCCTTTGAGTAATTCTTTTGTCAAAGGAGTTGGTTCCGTGTCTCGACCGATAATAGGTTACGTACATTTAAATATTGAGTCCCGCGTATACCCGGAACAAAAATATACTATTCACGCGTTAGTGGTTGAGTGTATTACAGACCAGCTGCCTTCGCACCATGTTACGTGGGATAGTCAAATAGACTTCCACTCGCTTCCGCTCGCTGATTTAAGCTGGAATATTCCAGGGGATATTGACCTAGTGTTGGGCGCTCAGCTGTTTCCGTACATTTATTTGGGGAATAGGGTTGACCTTGGTTCACGCGCCCCACCTGCATTATTGACCACATTCGGATATATCCTTATGGGTGATTTTCCACATTGTAGTGATAATTTAGATTTACCTAACACTTCTTTCACGGCATTGGCCCTTAATGATTTATTACAAAAGTTTTGGGAATTGGAGGAAGTTGAAAATAAACGTTTTTTTCTCCCCTGAGGAAACCGAATGTGAGAATATTTTTGCCTCGACCGTGTCACGTGACGATGCGGGACGTTATTCTGTCGCGTTACCTTTTAGTAAGGATCCCGCAGAGTTGGGTAACTCCCGCACCGCCGCGTACCGTCGGCTGATTGCGCTTGAGAGAAAACTCCGCCAATCACCGATGTTGCGGGATAATTATAACACGGTGATCAAAGAGTACATTGATAATGGTTACCTTAGTCAAGTCGACGAATCTGCCATTTCGGATGACGGGTACTACATCCCTCACCACGCTGTCGTTCGACCGGACAAACCGATGCCGCGCATTGTATTGGATGCTAGTGCTAGGACTCATACAGGTTTATCTTTAAATGATGTACTCCATATTGGTCCAAATTTACAAACAGATTTGTTTCTTTTATTAATAAACTTTAGATTATTTCCCATCGCTATAAACGCAGATATTAAACAAATGTATTTACGCATTGGTGTACCCATTGACCAGCGTAAATACCTACGCATTTTGTTTCGATTCAATGAGAACGAACCTATATTAACCTTCGCCTTTAATCGCTTACCTTTCGGACTTAAGTCGAGTCCTTACATAGCTATGCGCACTGTGCGACAGCTGGCCTCTGACAGTCCGCATTATCCCGAAGCTGCTAAAGTAGCAGAGACCAGTCTCTATATGGATGACCTGGTGTATTCTGTAAATAACGAAGAATCCGCCAAGCAGCTATCGCATGATCTCATAAAGATGTTTAAATCGGGCGATTTTGACCTTGTAAAATGGTGTAGTAACTCACCCGCTCTTTTAAGCAGTCTTCCTGACTCGCATCGTAAGTCCCTCGATTTTCACGCGGGTAATGATGTGTCCAAGGTTCTGGGTCTATCTTGGGAACCTTCTCAGGATAATTTCTTTTTCACCTCCGCTCAAGTAGCCGAGAAATGCACTAAGAGAAACATACTCTCGATAGTCGCACGCTTATTTGATGTTCTCGGTCTGGTCGCACCCGTGATATTTTATGCCAAGCTGCTCATCAAGGAGTTATGGCTGAGCAATGTCGGTTGGGATGATCCCGCTTCTGACGATATCGTTAAACGTTTCTCTGTTCTTATGCAAGAGTTTCCCTTGCTAGATACCTTACGGATACCACGCCATGTGGGTGTTACCGATGAGTGCGCCGTCCGTATAGTCGCGTTTGCTGATGCCAGTATGAGTGGGTACGGGTGTGTGATTTATGCGCACTCTACTGGTCCATCCGGTGTCGCAGTCCGCTTACTTTGTGCGAAATCGAAGGTTTCACCTACCAAAGTCACAACTCTTGCACGTCTAGAGCTGTGTGCCGCCGTGCTCATGTCAAAATTGGTTAAAACTGTTCGCGATACTTACGCTTTACGTGTTCCTATTGCAGGAATTTACGCTTTTTCGGATTCTACGATAGCCTTATCTTGGATACATTCTTCTCCGCATCGCTGGTCAATCTTTGTCAGCAATAGAGTTGCTCAATGTCAGGAGAACTTGGGCTCTCAACACTTTTATCATGTGGCAGGTGTTGAGAATCCAAGTGATTGTCTGTCTCGTGGCATCCTTCCTTCTCAGTTGGTGTCACATGAGCTTTGGTGGAACGGCCCCTCTTGGCTTCGTTGTGCTCCTGAGGATTGGCCCGTCAAACCGTTCTGTCCCACCAACTGTGGGGAACTTCCTGAACACAAGACAAATGTCTTAACAGTGACCACGCAAGTAGAACAACCTCTTCTATGTCAACTGGCACAACGTACCTCATCATGGGATAAATTGTTGCGCATAGTGTCCTATATACTTAAATTCGCTAGACCGAAGGTTCATTGTGAACCTCGTTCTATTCAAAGCTTGCTAGCTGCAGAAAGAGCTATAGTCCGCGCTGTGCAATCTATCCACTTCGCAGATGACATTAAGCTCGTCAAATCTGGTAAATTGCTCCCAAAGAAACTTCAAAGTTTAGCTGTCTTTTTAGATGAAGATGGCATATTACGCATTGGCGGAAGGCTTTCAAAATCGAACCTTCCATTCGACGCTAAGCACCCTTTTTTACTTCCCAAACATGACCATGTTGTGGATCTGATAATCCGTCATTACCATGTGATGAATTGTCACACTGGACCTGGGCTACTCATGTCTATTCTCCGACAGCGATTTTGGATATTAGATGCCAGGACTGTCATTAGGTCCAAGTTGCGACAATGCAACACATGTTTTAGAGTGAATCCGACGCATCCTACTCCAGTTATGGCTGACCTCCCTGAATACCGTGTATCGGAATCAAAGGCATTTGTCCACACTGGAGTGGATTATGCTGGTCCCATACGTATAACGCTCACTCGTCGCAGAGGTCAACGCGCTCAAAAGGCTTATATTTGTTTATTCGTGTGCTTGGTAACTAAGGCCGTGCATATAGAGCTCGTCTCTGATTTAACTTCTGATGCCTTTTTAGCCGCATTTAAACGATTTATATCGCGTCGAGGTCCAGTATCCTGTCTCTATTCGGATAACGCTACCAATTTCGTTGGTGCTAAAGCTCAACTAGATGAGCTTTATAGTTTCTTAATAAATTCAACTTTTAATTCATCTCTTTTAAATGAGTTATCAACACGCCGCATAATGTGGAAAATGATCCCACCTCGCTCCCCACATTTTGGTTCCATGTGGGAAGCGAATATTAAATCATTAAAAACGCACCTTTATCGCGTGATCGGAATTCAGCTTCTCACCTATGAGGAGTTACAAACTGTACTCATTCAAATAGAGTGCATTATGAACTCGCGCCCTCTGAGCGTGTTGTCTTCTGATCCCCATCCTGACGTTATTACTCCCGCTCATTTTTTGATGTCGTCTCCATTGCAATACTTGCCGGCAGCCGATTTGTCTGGTCATCGCATTAATCTAGCACAGCGTAAACAGTTGTTAGATAGTATGGTCCAATCCTTTTGGAAGAAATGGCACCTAGAGTACCTGCATACGCTGCAAGTTAGGCAAAAGTGGGCAACTCCGGACAAGCCTGTAGAAGTTGGAACTGTCGTACTCGTGGGACAGGATAACTCAGCTCCTCTCAGTTGGCCCTTAGGCGTCGTCACTGAGGTTTTTAAAGGTACGGATAACATCGCTCGCGTTGCAATGGTTAAGACAAAGTTCGGTAACTTTAAACGCGGTATCACTAAATTATATCCTATTCCAACGCAATAATAGTTAACTTTAAATGATACTCATAGTTTTAAGGTTTATAAATATGTCTTATATAACTTGTATCTTTGTTTTTCGCATTCAGTCATGGAACTAATTCTTTTCTTAACATGATCTACGTCAGTAAATCATTATAATTTTACTTTTCTTTTGAAAGCACTTGCGTCCTTCCAAGGCGGGGAGCATGGTGAAGCGTCAATGCCTTTTTATATAAAATTAAATTAAAATAGGATTTTTCGCAAAGCAATAATTAATTAATTTCGTAAATTAAAATATTTAGTATCTAATTGATGAATCCTCGCGCCAATGTGTTGCCGCAACGCCCATACGTATCGAGGCTTTCTCGAACGTTCTCGCAAAATGGCCAATAGATGGCATTAGCGGGAGAATTGGACTTCCGTTCCCGCCTCTGTTCGCGACACGACAAGTGCGCGCCGCTCCGCTTTTGAAAATTCCTTTTTGGTGAATTCTTGAAGAAAATCGCGAAATCACTGGACCTGCATCTGTGATATGTTCAGGACTTACAGTGCAGTGTTGGTTTTTGGAATCCTGACCAGTCCACCGGTGGATTTAAGAAGATTGCTCGCCGGCCGGCAGCCCATACCTACAAGTCATCAAGCACGCACGATCAAGTGATCACCTCCCTCGCCCAGGGTCTGAGCGGGGATCTCTGGATTGCCAAGGTACGTGGGCTTTATTTGCGGCTTCGCTATTATTGGTGTAGGCGAGGATTCACCATTATTAGGGAATATTTTGTTTAGGTCCGCCATTACTATAGGCGCCTAAAGTAATAAAACTTTTTCTTCAAAAAACATTTTCAATACGGTGCTAGGCTATTTACACGCCTCACCAGTAAGTATGTATAATATATAGATATTATATAATCTACATAATTATGTTTAAGCATAAATAAAATTGTATGTCCTTCCCGTCTATCCTAAGGTTATCTAGAAGATATTGCTTTTAGTGATAAGACCGTCGGTGAACCTTTCAATTTGTAATGTTAATTAAACGCCTAGCAATTTATTTTTAATTTGCAATAAACCTTATTCTATTCTATTCTCTGGGTAAAACGATATGATATATATAGTGAAGATTAATATATGTCGCTATTTGTGAAGCCCACCCCTAAATTACGGCGGCGGGTACAACATCAACATCCACGAGTGTGCACGATCACTCTCGTTAGCAGCCGACTGCATCGTTCTAAGACGTCAGTGTATGGTCTCTCTAGACTATATTATCATGTGGTTTCTCAGCCACAAAATGGAGAAATAGTTTTGTCCCGCGATTTCACCCGGGTTGTGAGGTAACGACTTCGCGGATACGAATATAAAGTCGTCTATAACCATCTCCAGGGCTTCATCTAACGGGTTACCAAATCAGATTCAGCCATTTGACCAAGCGTAACAAACAAATAAACTCACTTTCACCCACATCCTGAGAAAACTATTATGCGTGTCTGAATACAAACTATCTTATGTTCTTCATCGGGTGTCCATCTATTATCCATATTAAATCCATCCATATTAAATTTCATCTTCTCTGTTCATGTCTGGACCGATACATTTCCCCAAGAAATCGTAACATACACACAGGCAGACAGAGTTACTGGCGGATTTATAATAATAATGATAGGGTTTTGAAAACATAATGTATGACTCATGTATGCAACTAGTTATATATCTCGTTGATATGAAAGTCCAAAGGTCTGGAAGCCGACCCTAATATAGTTGGGAAAAGGCTAGGCAGATGATGACTGTAGACCACTTATCATAATAACATCAAAACAAACTCTGCCTAGCCTTTTCCCAATAATGTTGGGGTCGGCCTTTAGTCTAAACCGGATGCAGCTGAATCAGTGTTTTACATGGAGCGACTGCTTATCTAACCTCCACAACTCAGTGTGTGGTGGGACTAACTGAGTTGTTGTAAGTACCGTGGTACTTTCTGGCTTCTGACTACTCGTAACGACTGTCAAAGATCTAGAAATAACAACCGGAACCAACAGCTTAACGTACTTTCCGGCGAGGAGTCTCGCTATAACAAAGATGGCCACCCATCCACGGACCGACCGCGCCAAGCGCAGCTTAACCTTTGATCGGTCGAACCGTGCGGCTGTTACTTAGCCACGAGCTCCTCCTACTTATCATAATAACAATTATGATATTTCCATGATAAAAAATATTTTCTGCCCGTTTAATCCATGGTTAATTGACGCTTTACAACTGGTACAAGTTACGCCTCGTTAGCAGCCGTCGACTACACAGCACTAAGCCTGCCGCGCGTCGATGCTCGATAATCTCGGGTAATAAATAACTGCTTCGACTAACCTAACGTATTATGTACATATTGTAGGTACATACTATGTGATTTATATTATGTACCTGTAGATGGGTAACAACATATTAGCTGAACACGTAACTTAGAACACGTTTGAGCACTTAAAGCATCGAGATATATCCATATAGATGCAATCCCGAACATAACGCGGTCACGAAAACGTAACCATTTTTAGAATGCAGACGTAGCTTTGAAACTAGTAATCATTTTGATGTAAAATTATATCTATCTCTCTCACACTAACCGAAACGTAATGTTCATGACATCTGTATGATAAGGATGGCATTTACTACAAATTTGCCCATACATTTACTACAAATTCGCCCATATTATTGTTAAAATCGTCCTGCTGTACTCTGATAGATTCAAACTGGCTTCCAAGTGACAGATGTCATGAATTAGGACTGGTCAGAACCTTTATGGCACGCATTTTGCTTGGTGATTGCACATCTAGTTACTTTAGTAACATATATATCTATGACTTAAAGTGTATTAATTATTGCTACCTTTTAGGAACTACTGATAGTACTATAGTCTGTACCGATTGATTTCATGAAAAACTAACTGACCCGGCGAACTTCGTTCCGCCTAACAGTCGATTCTTTAATATTTTTGATTTTTTTTTTTAAATAAAAGAACTTTTCTAAAATAAACGTAGCCTAAGTTACTCCTTATTACATCAGCTACCTGCCAATAAAAGTCCCGTCAAAATCGGTCCAGCCATTTCAGAGATTAGCCGGAACAAACAGACAGACAGACAAAAATGAAAAAAATGTTATTTTGGTGTATATTCCGTATATTCATATACCTACATGTAGTAAAAAACCGGCCAAGTGCGTGTCGGGCCACGCGCAGTAGGGTTCCGTAGTAGGTCTCAGTTAGTCGACTATAACTCTGTAACCGGTTAAGCCTACTTAGCCGTGATAGTTTTCCTTGTAAGTTCATTACATGTGCTACGTCTGTGATTTTTTCACATTTCTAGGTACAGCCATTCAAAAGTTAGAGGGGGGGGGGGGTAACTCGCATCGAACAAAAAAATTCACTTAAAATCAAGATATTTCGCAAATGACTCGCTTAACCGAAAAATGATCTTCACACACCTATAATATTTTTGAAAGACCTATCTAACGATACCCCACACGAAGGGTTACGCGAGAAAAAAAATATTCATCCCTACTTTACATGTTTGGGAGCTACCCTAAAAAAAAATATTTTTCAAAATTTTATTTTACCACTTTTTCGGCGTGATCAATATACACATTCATACCAAATTTCAGCTTTCTAATGACAAAAACCACGGAGCTATGCCGCGGACAGACAGACAGACAGACAGACAGACGGACAGAGCGAAACTATAAGGGTTCCTTGTCGGACTACGGAACCCTAAAAACGGTTATTTCAATATTACAAACAGACACTCCAATTTTATTTATATGTATAGATGTAAACAAACTCGTAACTCTGTTAGGTTAGGTTAGAACCTGAAGCTCACACGATATGAAGAAGAAGAGTGGTTTAAAGCAAGAGCTCTCATCTTCAATGGTTATGTCTGTCTCTGAGTAAAACCGAGGAAAACAGCCATAAATACCTGAGTCTCATTCGTGTCTTGCAGCAACTGAAGTATTTTCAGTTTGGGGATGATATTATTATAACATCGTTACCTAGTACTCTAGATTTCAACCCGTTCTCTGAGAGATAATTAGCGTAAAAATAATTAAATTATTCATAACGCTCAGGTGTAAAGATGCCAAAGTAACCGGGCAAAGCGTTGTTTATGAATACTAAATTGACTGGAAATTATGCATACTTTATTAGTTCGTTATTTTAAAGAATTTCGCTTGATTATTAAGTCTCTATATTTATTTATTTATTTAAGGTGTTCATTATTTTTTAAATCTATATGCGTGGTGAGGATTTGCGAACATAAAAAAATTAAAACTAAGATTTTTTATGTAAGTAAAAATATCCTTGCTTAACCAACTTTGAATAAGGAGGAAATTATTATTTCTGATAATTAACCATGTGTTATGTTGCTTGATATCTTCGTCGATTGTAAACCTTCTTACTGTTACCCGAGTCCCGAGGGAACTCTCGGATAAAGTAGTCTTTAATTGTCTCCGGGGTTCGATCTGTCTCCGTAAATTTTAATCTAATTCGATTCAGCCGTTTTGGTGAGATAGTGTAACAAACAAACAAACTTAACTTTCGCGTTTATAATATTAGTTGGGATTAGATTTTTTTGGTGTGGAAAATCAACGAATTCTTTTCTATTTTTTTTTTCATTTCATCTGCTACTACATCATATATATGCTAAAACTATAAATATAAAATACAAAAAGGAAGAAAAAAAATGACTTTAAGTTTAAGCGTCAAAATATTCCTCCACATTGCTATCATCTGGTAATATGCCCTGAAGACTGGCAGCATTGCCACGTTGAATAGCAATGCTAATTCTTTGTCCAAGAAATAAGTAAGCTAGGTCTCGCGAAGTATCGACCAGTCTTTTCGATATTTCCTTGAAGAGGAGACCCTACTACTTAACTCATCTTTTATTATTTTCTATTGACACGACACCTCGTTTTACTGAACAAGATTATTCTACCCCTCTCTCTAATTAATCAAGTTAACAGTATAAAATCTTTCAATCCTTCCTTTAAGGGGAAAAACTCCCTTAAATTAACCTTTCTTTATCAAAGGGCCCGCCATCAATTGGCGTGGCAATATTTAGTTAAATATACAGTCATTGCTCACGTACGTGACGCTTCGTTAAGTTTACGCCTAACGAACCGTCTTCGATGTCAGATGGGATTTGAGTCAGGGTGGTGGAAAATTGTGTGTGTTGCCTGGCCGTTGATTAATTGCTGGACGTAGAGCTGACGTCCGTGTGTCCGTCCTTTTTTTGTGTATGATAACCCGCAGGTCAATCTGGAAGGCTGCTTAACCAGGCTTGCTTGTGAAGTGCTTTAAATTAATTTAGGGCCTCCACCCAGGGTTTAATTTACAAAACTAAGCAACTACACCCCCTAGGGCGGTACGGGCTGAGGCTTAGGGCGTCGCTAGGGAGGAAAGTGTCCGTCCCGTGTCCAGCACGACCAGGGCTGGGTATAAGACCGACATGAATTAGTTTTTGGTCATTTTTCATCATGGGCTTGTTTGAAATAATAGACCTAAGTAACAGCCGTAAGTTGCTGCGGTCGGTGTAAGGATGGGTAAACATTTATGTTAAACTGAGACTCCTCCGTGCCTTGGAAAGCATGTTAAGCTGTTTGTTTTAGAAGTCATTTTTGAATCTTTGACAGTCGTTACGGGCAGAAAGTATGACAAACATTGAAAGTAAATAGTGTTTAAAATAATAAATATATTCTGCATCTATTTTTGTCATGTCACCTAATAGAGCTTTAAGTCGTTTGAACAAACGGTAAATAGGGTGCGTTTAGATGTCTAATCTTATTATAAATGGAGTATAGCTAGCTAAATATTGGCAGGCATTTAGATACTTACTTAAAAAGTGACCTTTTATACCTCGGAAGTACATAGCAGTTTCCAATACCCATTGCCAACAAATAATATCTACAAGATAACAGTAAATGGTGACAGATGGACTCGTTACCATGATTATATATCATTTTTATAGTTCTCAATTTGGTCGGGAGATATCCTAAGCGTAAATCTAGAATATTTATAGATCCATTCTAAGTAAACGAGGATATATTTTAGTTGAATATTGTTTTTGTGTTTGAGAGGTAATTTTAGTTTTTGTGCGTGATAATTGAATTAAAGTATTATTTTTTTCATAAAGATGTCTGGTGTCTTATACCAGGTTACTGTTGAAAATATTTTTGCCCCTTCTAGAGATTTTCCACAAGCGTCTTAGTAGAAATATTTTTTTTGTACTAATTTCTTTATTTTTTGATATATTATATTTTGTGTGTATTTTGTTTTACTTTATCTTGTCTGTAAATTATTGTAATAGGCACCCAACAATTTTGCAATATCAAAACGATCAACTTTTTATTTAGTACCTAAATTATAAATAATTATTTAGTAAATTATAATTATAAATACTTACTTGAAAACCAACTGAATAATTTTGATGAAATTATACTGTCTAGATGACAGCATAATGTTGTTGTTTTAAATATAATTAATTTCATTTCAAATACAATTTGTGTTAAACTAATAACCTCTTTCTTTAGAAGTTGGTAAGTACAAATATAAATTAAACCATAGTATACTAGCTGTTTTCCACACCCAAACAAACCTAATCCATGTCCTTCCCAGGCTATATCCCTATACCAAATATCATTGCAATCGGCCCAGCTATTTGACAGAGTTCTCCTCTCGTATTTGTAAGGTAAGTTTTTCTTTTCGTTATATATTAGTAAGAATTTAACAAATCCCTTACCCTCTCTCACCTATCTCAGTTCTGGAGTAAATCGCTTCTCGCGTTTAGCGGAACCCTTTAATCTTAGATGCCATTACGATTAATCTCGACCGATTTATCGTTCCTTGCAAATATAACTTTTGCTATCTCTTAAAACCCAATAAGTTATTGCAAATGACTTCGATGTTGATATATATACTTCGTGTTTATTTTGGGAGTTCTGTTTGTGCTCGTACGAGGAAAGTTTGTGTTGATTATGATGTTAGTCAGTTTTGCCTGTAGATTTACTTGTGTTTGTGTCGAAATAATAACAGAGTGTCATCCTTTTTTTGGTCCGAATATTTACGATTTTTATCTTATAGTTGCCGGCAAATAACTTGGCCAGATTTTAACGTAGTTGGAACAAGTTTGCGCCTGTGCACCCAGTGTAATCCAAAAGTAACACTTTCAATGCTTGTCATTACACTATCGTCTATTGTATTAATTTGCTTTTAAACATTTATATGTAGAAGATAGTTAGAGAAAAGAGAAAAACTACTTAGAATTTTGGCCGTATCGACTACTATACCTACATTGTAAATGTGACATAAACTCTGTCTGAATTCAACGCTTTCACGGTAAAATTGCGGAAGCAATTTAGATGAAATTTGGTGTTAAGGTAGACGCCTAAGAATGAACAGAGAATTGTTTCTATTTGGATACGGGAAGCCACAGAACTAAGATAGTGTGAAATTAATTGAAATTAAAAACCTTGAATATATTTGCGTGAAACGCATGGAATCAGTATGATTGTCGTTTGAAAATAAATCTTTTTAAGCCTTTTCCCAACTATGTTGGAATCGGCTTCCAGTCTTACTGAATGCAGCAGAGCACCAAAGGTTTACATGGAGCGTCAGCCTATCTGACCTCCACAACCCAGTTATCGGGTGACACGATATCCTTGGTAAGACTGGTTGTCCGAATTTCAGGGCTTCTGACTACCCGTAAGGACTGTTAAAGATCTACAAATAACAGCCGAAACCAATAGCTTAACGTTCTTTGCAAGGTACGGAGGACTCTCGGTATGTGATAGATGGTCACCCATCCACAATCCGACCCCTTCAAGTGCGGTTTTACCTTTGAACGATCGACCCGTCCTGGGGACCTACTCTCACTCACCGAAACGAAACTTCAGAAAGATTGAGAATAGACGATAACATTTTTTGTGGTGCGCTAAGGTACGATCTGATACTCTGTACATAGAGGGATGTACTTATACTATCTATATAAAATAATTATTAGCACCTTGCCGCCCTAAAACCCACAAGAAGACGCACGAAACTTCAATCGAATCTTCGTTTTCATTTAGTCAGTAGGCCGCCGTTTTTTGAAAATCACTCCCAAAATTATCAAAATTTTGATAACACAGAATCCCTATTAGTCTATAAAATAAATTAAGTGCGATTATAAATTCGAATTACTAGTACAAAGAGGACACCCTCCAAAGCTTTTGTTACCGAAAATGTCTTCGGGAAACGACGATTTCCTATAATTAATACTGGCAGCGTAACAATAATTAAAATGGCCGTCATCTCGAACTTACTTGGTATAGGATGAGCAAAAATAAAAGATGATTTTGTGATCTTATTTAGTTGACAAGTATAAATTGAAAAAAAAATATGCGAAAAAAATGACAAACACCAAATAAGAAAAAATGTGAAATAACAAAAATCGTGTAATATACTGTATACTAAATAAGGAAATTAATAAAATCTAAAAGAACGAATCCTTACTAATATTATAAATGCGAAAGTAACTCTGTCTGTCTGTCTGTCTGTCTGTTACGCTTTCACGCCAAAACCGATATAAATGAAATTTGGTACAGAGATAGAATAGACCCTGAGGAACAACATAGGCTACTTTTTACCTGGGTGCGCTAAGTAGTTCCCTCGGGATGCGGGTGAAACCGCGGGAAACAGCTAGTTACTTATAATTAACAACTTAATACTTATTAGTTGCATCAATATTTTTATCATTTATACTTATGAAAAGACGATAAATATAAAATAATAGCAACATTATTCAACTTTATCCTCCATTTTGACAGACCTTCCGTTTCACGCATATTTTTTGATGCAACCGGCTAAAAATTATGATGTCAATTGCTAATACTGAAAAAGACCCGATTCACCATGAAAATAAAAATATTATATGACACTAAATTATATTTAATTATAAGCTTTTCCCTCCTCGTAAAGTAAAATGTTAAACATTTTTTGTTACAGCCTGTATACAAAATTACAATATTAATAAAAGGAATTATTGACGCATAAGTGATATTTTAATTAAATTGGCGGTCGTGATAGCTTGGATTAAGGAGCCCACTTCTCAAGCAGGAGGGTGCGGGTTCGAAACCTGGCTAGTGCTTTTTAACTGACGAAAAAAAGGAGGAGGTTTACAAGTCGACGCGTATATATTTTTTACACGAATTTATGCAGATTTATATATACCTTATAATAAGATCGAGATAATTATCGAAAACTGATTTTTTTTACTAAAATTGTTCTAGAAGTCGGTGTCTCTAAATTACTGTTGATAGTATTTTTCACCGACTTCTAGAACGATGTAAAATATTTTTGGAAGTCAGTTGTATTTTTTTTTTCAAATTACATTCCATCTTTAACTTGGTGGCCACCGACTAACAGTGAAAGAAAATCGGGAGGAAATCAAAACCTTATATTATAAAAACTAAGACAGAATCAGAGGTCAGACAAGTTTTTATGCTTTAAGTTTTAGTAATGAAACTGTGATAGTTTTAAGTAACTGGGAGTTGTAGTTTTGATTATTTGTTCTAGACTAAAAATATATACTAAAAAGTCACTCAAAAAGTACTAAAACCAATTTTATCTTTATCGCTAATCACCTTGTGAGGAACTATGCTATTCAAATTTCAGCGGCCTTTGCCCAACATTGGGACAGTAAATAGGCGGATGATTTGTTTTTTATTTATCTAAGGGCCAAGTTCACCAACTGATGGTTTCGTACTCCGTCCGTTAACGGAAAAGGTTTTTTAACCAGGAAGCTGGAATTTTCGTATTACCCACTTTTAATTCAACGCTGATTTGGTAATCCATTTCAGGAATAAAAATCTCAAATAATACGTTACCCATCGCAAGTTGGAAGTTTGAATGTATGGTAAACAGCTGTTTTAAGTTAATCGGACCGTTATCTTGTCGGTGAACTTGGGCCTAAGTACTTCGAAAACAAACCAAACTAGAATGAATTTCCCAAAATCAACATTAACTACAAATAAATTAATTTAAACGCTCCCAGATAGCAGTAATCACAATTACACAGTACTACGGCGTAGTGGCGCTACGATGCTACGGTGCTACGGCGTAGCTGCGTAGCTCGGATTAATGAAGCGTACGGCAAATAATACTTTAATTTCTGTACAGGTATACATGCTGTTCTCGTTTCATGGTAGATTATGTTTAGTTTATAATAGAAAAAGTTAAAATGACAAATTAAGGTTTTTAATTGGACCAGAATATAATAATTTGCTGGAAAAAAAAAACTCCTTTTTTATGTCGACACATTGGATATTTTGTATGTCCAGAAGTGGTTGATATGATAAGATAAAAGGGAGCTTCAGTTTGCTTATTAATCCAGATGTATATGTCTATAACGTGCGAATTTAAACTTTGTAATGGGCCACTAGCTTCAACTTTTATCTTGAGAACTAATAATCGAAAACTCCTCGAGAATTCATAAGTACATAAAATTTAAGTTTATTAAAAAAATAATATATAGAATCCTAAGCGACATTTCCAATTATAAATCAACCTGTATATACATACGTTAGTCTTAAGAAACTCATAGTTAACTAGTTTTCATTTGTATATGTTTGGTTAAGGGTATATGATAAAGTCGTAATGCTTTTGCAGTTAAGAATCCAATTTCTCAGGCATGGAAATATACCACTGATATTTTTTTGGTTGACACTGATGCATTTACCACAGATATTTTTTTGGTTCACACATAGTTAAAACCTGGAATTAGCAATAAGGATGCTTTTATTCAGGGATCTGGATCCAATTCTAAATACAGGCAGTCAAAGTCACGGGCAAAAGCTAGTAAATAGAGTAAAATAGAATATTCATTATAATGTACACCAAAGGAAAAAAATATCTATCTACATACATATAAAATGATTTGTCCTGAATGACTGACGGATCAATGCACAGCCTAAACCGCTGATTGTAGAGACCTGAAACTTCGAGTGTGTATTCTTTGTATGACGTAGGCATCCGATAAGAAAGGATTTTTCGAAATTCTACCCCTAAGAGGGTGTAAAAGGGGGGCAAAGTTTGAAAGAAACTCTGTCTGAAAAGCTAGTATAATAATATACATTATTGAACGCTCAAAAATAAATGAAGTAATATTCATGCCAATAAGCACAAACAGATATTACTTACAGTTCGGTTAACTAACAATTATGCGGTTAATTACTCGTTAACTAACAAGTTACAGTTCCAGTTAACGAGCACGTCACAGTTGTAAAAACATAATTAGTAAGCGTGTCTGACTAGTGTTGCCAACATTATGCACTGTTCTAGTGCCTCATTAGTGTGACCATGTTTCTTAAGAGATTACCAGGATTTTCCCATTTTTACTATATTTTTTTCGAAACTAATATCTATACTAATATAATAAAGCTAAAGATTTTGTTTGTTTGTTTGAACGCGCTAATCTCAGGAACTACTGGACCGATTTAAAAAATCTTTCTGTGTTAGATAGCCCATATATCGAGGAAGGCTTCACACTATCATCATCATGCTAAAATCAAAAGGAGCGGAGCATAAATGAAGAATGTTTCAAAATCTTGGTTTAAAGTTAGCGATAGTCCAAAGATATTGTTCCACGCGGACGAAGTCGTGGGCAGAAGCTAGTTTTAAAATAAAAGGCAAAGTTGTGCGCAATAATATTAGTCAGAAATAACAGGTTAAAAATATTTTACGGAACCTACAAGATTTCTCAGCAATAAAGAACACTCATAACTCTAATAAAATTTAAACTAGTTCGTCATAGGTTTCAAAAATGGGAAGAATCTCGTCCGGAAAATTACCTTCTGCTACTATAATTATTTCTACAGTGGGTCTCAGTAAGGTGGAAGGGGTAAAAAGTTAATTACAGACCATGAGTCATTACAGATGGCGAAGATTCTTTGCTTTTTCTCTGCCTTCAAGGTTGTAGACATGATAAGCAATTTATAGAAAAAAGTCATTTTTTACATATTTAAAAACTTATACAGTTTTGCAGGGACACAATGTACTGTAACAGACAAACTACTGACGTATGGGCTTGACATTCAGACGAGTGGTTGTCTACCTGTACCCAATCACTTAGGTCGAGTAGATATTTTATAATGTATTATGTATCTGATACCAGAAAAGTATAAATTTTATTCATCACTTGCTTCTGCCCGCGACTTCATCCGCGTGGAATAGTGGTGTTACGCTCCTATTGGTTTTAGCGTGATGATATATAGCCTATAGCCTTCCTCGATAAATGGGCTATCTAACACTGAAAGATTTTTTTAAATCGGTCCAGTAGTTTCTGAGATTAGCGCGTTCAAACAAACAAACTCTTCAGCTTTATTATATTAGTATAGATTTATCCGTAATTAAAGAGTCACCCGTAATTATTCTACCCCACACTTTGTTCTACAATTATCCCAAATTTTACTCAAAACATAGTCACCCTACCCCAGCTACTTGCAAGTTGTCTCACTCCTAGCGACATTCTGCGAATTGAATTAGACATCGTCTAAACCAACAGCGACACTTACACGAGTTCACAGACACAGCTGAGGAGGGGGGGGGTCTAGCAATACGGGTGCTGGGTTATACGCCTCTGAAGACAATTGTTACTAAATTGATAAACTATATAGTTTTATTTTAAACCAATGAAAGAAGCAGAACCAATTTATTCAATTTTTTATAGTGCAAGAAATTGGAAAATAATAGGAAAATATATAAGTGATAGGAATAATATAAAGGACTGGTGAGATGGATGAAACCTCATCCATCTTTCGTATGAAATAGGCATATTTTTGGGATAAGAATAATTAAAACTTTGTTACCTATATAATGGTTTTTGTATCCAATAAATACATAATACATAGTATAAATGTAAACACAGATTTTGAATGACAGTTCTTCCGAATGACGTATAAGTAACCTCATATTTGTAGGTGCAACTGAGTTTTAGTTGCACGTTCACGTATACAAACGTAAAAGTATAAAACATAAAAAGTTTGATGCAACCAAGCCTAAATGTTTAAATGCCAAATTAACTCTGTTGTTTGTTACGCTTTTATGTCAAAATGGCTTAACTAATTAATATGAAGTCATGAATGACGATGAAAGGGCAGAATATTTATTTTTTCATCCGGGCGAGTGAAATAGTTCCTCTTGAAATGAAAATAGTTCTTCTTTCCTTGTTCATAGCAACATTGCCTACTGATATGAAATGTAATCCTGTTGAATATTCTAAAATAGACACAAAACTTCTTCTTAGCGTTTTAGCTGTAGGTTTTTCCAACCTAACAAACCCTAGCGTCAAAGTTGTCTCAAATCCGCCTGACGGCCTCTGACATGGAATTGTAACACAGCCGGGGGTCACGGCTTAGCGTGCCCTTCCTAGTACGAGGGTGTAACACCACCAACTTCCTGACTCTAGGTAGCTTTGTGTCATTTTCCAAAACCCACAAAGCGGTATCGGCCCGACTGAGAATCGAACCCGTGATCTCGTTTAGACCAGTCGTGTTATGCAACTATTAGACTAACGAGCTAACCATTCTTAGTCCTGAACTAATGGAAACTCTATGTATGCAATTTCAGTGAGCGATGTTGTGGAAACTGTTGTGGATAATTAGATGTGAAGCCACTAAACCGAGATGACGCGGAGGAAGCTAATCTTTTTGTGATTGTAGGATTAATAGAACGTACTAAATGTATACATCTATATCTACACATATAAAATGCTTTGTCTTGAATGACTGACGGATCAACGCACAACCTAAACCGCTGATCGTAGAGACCTGAAACTTGGAGGGTGTGTTTTTTGAATGACGTAGGCGTCCGATAAGAAAGGATTTTCCGAAATTCTACTCCTAAGGTGGTGTAAAAGGGGGCAAAATTTGTATGAAACTCTGTAATTAACCGACTTCAAAAAAAGGAGGAGGTTCTCAATTCGATCGGTTTTTTTTTTTTTTTTTTTTTTCTATGTATGTACACCGATTACGCTGAGATTTATGATCCGATTTACGTGATTCTTTTTTAGTTTGATGCGGAATAGATGCCATTTGGTCCCATAAAAATTTCACATGGTTTGGCCCAGTAGTTTTCATTTTGTGAACATTTTTTACATTTTTGTTTACATCGATGACGTAATTGTTTCGGAGTCGATTTATATTTTCCGTTCCCGTTTCTTGATCTATATTGTTTAAAGCTGCACCTTTCGTAGGCCTACCCATAGCTACTTAAAAAAAAACTATTTAACATATAATTATGACAATAAAAACAACGAAATGTTATAGCCTTCATTATGTAATCTATAAAAATCCTGTAAAAAATACTGTAGTTTACAGAGCAACTTATTACAGACACTAAAAAGTAAAAAATAAATTTAAAAAAACTACGTTTAAAAAAACCGACTTAAAAAAAAAACTAAAAAGTATTAAAAAAGTATAAAATAACTTAATAAAGATTTAACACAAACCTAATACCTTTAATATTAATAAAACACCATTATTTGTATGTGTTACCTATTGACAGGTTTGAAGTCGGTGCCAAGTCCTAAACAAAATGAAATTCCTAAAGATTAACCTACGTAAATAAACTTAAAGAACAATGTGAATTAATGTGAAACAGATGAAAACTTTTTAATACCTGAATGAGTAACACTATTACATTTGGCTTGGCACCGACTTTAAACCTGTCAATAGGTAACACATACAAATAATGGTGTTTTATTAATATTAAAGGTATTAATATTGTGTTAAATCTTTATTAAGTTATTTTATACTTTTTTAATACTTTTTAGTTTTTTTTTTTTTATTTGAATTCGTATAGCCCACGCGGGTGCAGGCGCTGACAGAAAGCTAGTATATAATAAAATTATAACACGCCGATGTCTGTACTCTCTAATATCTTATTTATTTTGTTAAATGGTTCTATATGTCTTTTGCAGGTTTCTTCAAGGTGAAAGTGTTACCAGAGTAGAATGTTGTCTTAAAATGTCTATGACAAATCTCTGTGTAGCTCTAACTATTGAATAATACAATGAAACTAGACTCCACTCACAATTTATACCCGTCCATACAAAGGTAGTGAGAAATTGCTTTTACCGTTGAATGTACATTGTGCCATTTCTAATACAATACGGGTACTTGGCTGTTTTTAGGGTTCCGTAGTCCGACAAGGAACCCTTATAGTTTCGTCATGTCTGTCTGTCTGTCCGCGGCATAGCTCCGAGGTTCTTGAGACTAGAAAGCTGAAATTTGGTATGGATATGTATATTAATCACGCCGACAAAGTGGTAAAATAATATTTTGAATTAATATTTTTAGGGTAGCTCCCAAACAAGTAAAGTGGGGTTGAATATTTTTTTTTTCTCGCGTATCCCTTTGTGTGGAGTATCGTTAGAAAGGTCTTTCAAAAATATTATGGGTGTGTGAAGACCATTTTTCGGCTAAGCGAGCCATTTGCGAAATATTTAGCTTTTAAGTGCAACCCTCTAACTTTTGAATGGCTGACCTAGAAATGTGAAAAAAATCACTGACTAAGTAGGCTTAACCGGTTACGGAGTTATAGTCGACTAACTAACTCCTACTACGGAACCCTACTGCGCGTGATGCGACACGCACTTGGCTGGTTTTTTTTCATGTTACACTGCAGTATTCTAGACAAAGATGCTCCGAGATTTATTGCGGCGTCTGAGTTTAATAAAAGTTTTAGGCTACACGATTTGTAGTACATAGGTTTGATGTATAGACAGCGATTTACGGTTAAAAATTGAGATTATTACTATTATTTGTTGGAGCCATAAAAAAGATAAAAAATATTTTGTAAAGTTTGTGCTAGCAGAAAATAATAAATAATATTTTTTATGTTTCAATAAGATAAAGAATAGGACTTTTATTCTATTACGTGAAAGACTTTAGCTGTCTTCTAGAAAGCTGGTTCTGTATTCAGTTCATGTGCCAAGTATTAAAGAAATATATTTTAGGTAAGTACTAGCTACTGCTACATACTAACGTCCCGAGGATAAAAAACCGTCCTTGAATAATATCATTTAAATTCAGAAAACCCTATCTAAATCGGATCAGTAGTTTTTGCAAAATCGCGGACATACATACATACAGGTCGAATACAGAACATCCTTTTTGAAGTCGATTAAAAGTAGACTATAATCTTCTCCAGGGTTCACTCTATCTTCGTACAAATTTCACCCAAATCGATTCAGGTGTTTCACCGCAAAAACGTAACTAACACACAAACCCTCTTTCGCATGGATACTATCAAATCTACATGATATACAAAATAATATGTGAGTTTGTTTGTTGCTTTCCTATCCGGGTACGTAAGAAGTTCCCTCGGGACACAGGTGAAACCACGGGATATAGCTAGTTTATCTATAAGACACTGAATCTATAAGAGTGACGTCGACACTTGTTATTCTGTTGGAGTTCGGACACTAGCGTCTGTTGTCTTATTAGCCCAGCGCTGGGAATTACTGAATTATTCTTATATTGTAGACTATGCACATACATTGAGGATATATAATATGTATGTTTGTTACACTTCCACGCTAAAACCACCGAAAGGATTTGAATGAAATTTGGTAGGTAGAAACTTTACTTTAATTTATTATCCCTTGTATTCACAACTAGCTGTTGCCCACGGTTTTACCCGCGTCTAGAGGAAAATGATTCACACAATCGGATAAGAAGTAGCTTAAAACCTTCTCCAGGGTTCCCTCTATCCATGTATTTGTCCCTTTCTGGCAAATTTTATTTAAACTTGAAAGATAAGGACAACTCAGTTTGATAGCTAAAATAGATTTAGGCTGTATTATGAACTAGCTTCTGCCCGCGACTTCGTCCGCGTGGAATAGTGGTGCTCCGCTCCTATCGGTTTTAGCGTGATGATATATAGCCTATGGCCTCCGTCAATAAATGGGCTATCTAACACTGAAAGAATTTTTCAAATCGTACCAGTAGTTCCTGAGATTAGCGCGTTCAAACAAACAAACTCTTCAGCTTATTATATTAGTATAAATAAGACTGATCGAAAATTCTACTAATATCAAAAATACAAAAGTTTGTGAATGTATGGATGTTTGTTTCTCTTTCATGCAAAAACTACTTAACGGATTTGGATGAAATTGGGTACACACATAGCTTTCAACTGGGATTAACACATAGAATACTTTTCATTCGGGCTGGTTTCGTAGTTGCCTGAGGAGAAACTAGTATAGAAATATTTACATCACGTATGTAGGTAATTACCATATAGCCTGGTACATATATATTAAAAAAAACAATCTATATTTGTCCCAAAAACCGAATCAAACAATACACAATTTCACACAATAATTACTATACATAGTCGAATATTCGAGCATTATTGGGCGCTATTCCCACACTATTTCCGTGAAGTTAATTACTGTGCACGTGACGCGGACGCGTCGGTGATCGCTTTTATTTAATGATAATAACAATCAATTAATTGTTATTTGATGTAGTGTATCTTACTATCCCTTTATAGGTTTTGTGCCTCATTAACAGCTGATCGATCTATCGAGGTTAAGCTGCGCTTGCCGCGGTCAATCCGTAGATGGGTGAACATTTATTTTACCACTAGCTTTTCGCCAGCGGCTTCGCCCGCGTGGACTATACGAATTCAAATAAAAAATGGGAAAGTTTCATACAAACTTTCCCCCCTTTTTTACAGCCTTAGAGGTTGTATTTCGGATATTCCATTCTAAGGGATACCTACGTCATACAAAGAACACACTCCAAGTTTCAGGTCTCTACGATCAGCGGTTTAGACTGTGCGTTGATCCGTCAGTTATTCAGTCATTCAGGACAAAGCATTTTATATGTATAGATGATGAAGTTGATCATGGTTTATTTATGGATGATTGTTGTTGACGGTTTCTGTCCCCATTAGGCAGTTCATTCATAATCAAGTCAGGAAGTGTTATTTTGTTTTTCTATGCGGTTTTAATTTTTTTTTTTTCACTAAGCTCTTATTGTCTAGAAATGAAAAGATATCTCTTAACTTTTATTATTTAATGGCGCCAGCATTTTCAGGCGACATCTGAAAAGGAACGCTGAAAGAGACGCAAGGGCCATATTTACAGGCGCAAAATAATATTAGAAAATTTCTATAGAGGAGTCGTGGTGGCCAGTAGTTAAGGCACCTGCATCTCGTGTACGAGTGTGCGAGTTCGAAATCTGTTAGGCACCAATGTGACTTTTTTAAAAGCTTTCCAATTAATATATCTTAGACACCACTGACTAAGGATGTAGGAAAACATCGCGAGGAAACCTAGACTACAAAATTCTAAAATCGCCAATCCGCCTTGAGCGAGCATGGTGATCAATGCTCATGCCTTCTCTGTATGAGAAGAGGCCTTTACCCTATTGGGATAGTGAAT
This sequence comes from Pyrrhia umbra, assembly GCA_963891755.1. Lineage (NCBI taxonomy): Eukaryota > Metazoa > Arthropoda > Insecta > Lepidoptera > Noctuidae > Pyrrhia > Pyrrhia umbra. Next base: position 1,777,512 of record OY982937.1, on the reverse strand, counting down.
AAGACTGATAATGATGATCATGATAGTATTAATTGTGGATTGAACATTTAAGGACAGTCCATAGCAACTTTGATTTATGGAGAGCGTCTCATATGGTGCACTTCAATAACAGATTTTGGATAATATCCACGATGGTGTCAATCTAAATTTGCTTGTGTCATTAATAATGATGTAGGTAATAAGGCCAGCCAGCTTGCCAAGTCTCGTGGAACAACTGCCAATAAGATCCATCGATTAATTTGAGACCCAACTTGGCATTTAGTAGTATGAGGCGTAGGTATAACTATGACATTTACAACCTATTTAGTAAAAAGATGTCCCTATTAGTTTTGCTAGAATTTTCGCCTTTAAAAGCATGACAGTAAACGTTAAAATTGTCTGTGTATAACTAACACAAAAATTACAGTAAATAATATTGGCAAATCAAATTTATCCGCCATTTTGTAAACGAATTAAAAGCAAAACATTTTTAAATATCGAATGTAATATCGCCCGGCGTCCCACACTTACACCAAACACATTTGTAGCGAGGGTAACGAGGCGTGACGGCGCGACGTGTCCCGCCCTGACACACGTCTAGTAATTGAAAATTTATATCGATACACGTGAAATTTGTTGCGCTACGGTGTGATACGCGGCATATATTGTTATTTATGGTCCTCATTTGGGAATAAGGAGATTATTTCGATATAAATTAATTTGTGGAATTGAAAATTATTTCGGGAATGTCAGCATTTTCATTTAGCCATGTTCGAAATGTTTAAAAGGAATTAGCTTATATGTTCGATTAAAATGTCAAATTACAATTTAAATGTTAGTTATCTATCTTTATTTAAGAAGAAACTAATCGGTGGACTGACTTATCGATCAACGTCACAAACTGCTGGTTTTAGAAGTATGAAATTTTGCACAAATGTTCCTTAAATGACGTAAGTGTGCACTAAGAAAAGATTTTCCTAAATTCATACCCTAAAGGGTTGAAATAGGGCACAAAAAATTGTATGAAATTCTGTCATTCTTAATTTGAATTCGTATTGACCATGGAGGTAAACCGCGGGCGGAAAGCTAGTTCAAATATAAGATAGTACAATTTTTTTATCACAAACAATACGCCACCTACCTCATTTACTTATATTTTTTTAATAAGAAACATTACAGTCTGGCGTTGACGTGCCTTGTCAGCCATCTTTTCCCTTTATGAATATAAGCCGTGATATTTTTTATTCATATACACGAAACCGAAGCGAGACTAGGTCATGGCTCAAGGGTCTGCGAGGAATATTTGTAGGTTAGCTTAATATTTATTAGAGAAAAGGACAACATGTTTTAGTTTATAAATAGTCATTATAATAAGCAGAGTTTCATTATCATCTGCCTAGCCTTTTCTCAGCTATGGTGGGGTCGGCTTCCAGTCAGCTTGCATGGAGCGACTGCCTATCTGACCACCACAACCCAGTTACCGGGTAACACGGTACTCCTTAGTAAGGCTGGTTAAAATAAAAAACATAATTTAACCACAAACTATTGCAAGAGAAAAAAACTTTTTTCTGTAAGATATTTAAGAAGTTTTTAATAAAAATATTAGGCAACTTGTAAAGGAATTATAACCAGAAATCTCTCTATTATTATATTCTAGAATAACTCATGCCATGGTTATAATATAAGCAAGTATATGAGAAAGTTACGGAGCTACCCAAAGTGTAAAAATCATACCTACATCTATTCTATGCTTTACTAATCTATAAAACGTAAGCGTTTGTTGGTTTGATCACTTTAAATTCTGTCACTACTAGTCTGATTAGAAAAAAAAATCAAAGATAGCCCAATCCTTATGGAATATTGTAAGCTATTTAATTGTAGTTGTCTTAAAGGCATCTGAATGTTAATTTCAGCCCCTAATTTCACCTTCCAAAGGTCCCGGACTCTGTAGTCCCGTGCATAGAAGCACTACATGTGAATCTAACCTAATACAGTGCTAAAAACTTGTCACTTCAAACTGCTAGATCTAAATTAAAATCCTACATGACATTTCCATGTGTCAAAAAAAGAACACACCGTTCACGGTGTAGTGTCCCCAAAAAAAACACCATAACATTGTTGGCACATATTTTCCAGTGCATTTTAACAGTATTTTTTTGTTCACCGTCCATCGGCACGGAAATTATTGGTAAAAGAGTGAGCGCTCCTGAAAACTGCAGATTCAATAGTTACCCGCTCGACAGTTAACTCTAGATAGGGAAAATGTTTATGAGAAAAATATTAAAGGGCTGCAATGCTCTCGTTTTTTTTTTAAGTCCAGTTGTCATTTATGCAAATGTTCTTTTTTTAAAACACTAGGGATTTTGATAAGTTTTCAGTTTTTTTTTTTCATAAAAAAAACCTGGCGCAAGTTTTTAGGGCTAAATGATTTCAAACTCATTTCGATTTTTAATAATTACCCGACGGTGGCGAAGCAAAACGGAAGGTTATCATTTCAGCTTGTATGTATGTAAGTATGTAAATACGTATACATATAAGTATCTATGTATGTATGTTCATCTGTTATCATATCATAATTTGACAAATTAATGAGGTAGCGTAGGAAGCATCTTGATTATCCGCTGGACGATGATGTCACAATACATTCAATATGGCACCCTCTAGAGAGAATATTATTGCATGAATTAAAATAGTTGGGTTTTAGTTTCTAAACTTATTTTTTCCTTTTCAATATTAATTCTTACATTTCACTTATCTAGAAAATGATAACGAATTTTTCAATTTTTTACATTTTTCTTTGACATCATTGTACTTTGCCTTTTTAAACAGTGGCCATGTTAAATAAAAAACAATTGAAAAATTTAAAGTAGTCTACTTGTACAGGCTTCAGTTTCGAGATGCAGACGTAAGTAGAATACATCTTCATTTGTCCAAAGCGGTCTGTCTGTTCATTCACAAAGGAATTGTCGATGTCGAGCGATTTCGAGTACTGCTTTGACGTTTGTCTATGGATGTCTTGCTGCAGAACTGCTTGCAAGGCATTATATCGACTTCAAACGAAATTATAAACTCATTTAAATCCTAAATATTGTATGGCGAAATTATATTATGGACGAGTTTCGCTATGGCAAAAACTACTAACTGGATTTCTATCAAATTCGGCACATACATCTATACTAATATTATAAATTTGAAGAATTAGTTTGTTTGTTTGAAAGCGCTAATCTCAGGAACTACTGGTACGATTTGAAACATTCTTACAGTGTTCGATAGCCCATTTATTGAGGAAAGCTATAGGCATAATAGGAGCGGAGCACCACTATTCCACGCGGACGAAGTCGCGAGCAGAAGCTAGTAGTTTATAATCTGAATACGTAGATAATCGTACTAATACGTACGTAATCGTAATACGTAGGATCCATAGTGGTCATACAACTGGCCGAGTACAAATCACGTCTGCTCGAAAAGAGAGTGAGAGATAATAGTCATAATATCGGAGGGGCATAACGCGTTCACCTTATGTTAAGGATATTTCTACCAAAAATACTTAAACGCCACAAAAATTAGCTTAACTTAAACATTTTAATCAGCAAAAGACATCTTAACATCAAAAATCCTTAGCAATAGTATGACTTCAAAGTCATTTCCAACTCAGAATCAAAACGATTTAAGTCCAATAAAAAGGCGAAATAAACTCAAATACATACGACATTTCAGTCTTCACCAAGCTGAAGTAAATAACGTTGCATGCCTTAGCTTGTACCCCATACGGGTAGGTAACGAGCCGTAAGAGTACCGCGTCACTTGTCTACCAAACGTTCCTTCGATGAAATTTCAATATACACACCCTATCTCCACTTTCACATGCAAAAACAATCCCCACGACCCAAGAAATAGAGTCTATTTTCAAACGACAACGCCCCTTTCAATACAGGATGCTGCCCCGTCAACTATTCGGAAAAACGTTCCGTTTTACTCAAACGTGATTTCTGTCAATAATAATGTGTTTTTGCTTTTCACTTGAATGAGTTTACTGTTGGGAATAAGTTTATTTTGTTTTTGTGTGTGTGTGTGTGTGTGTGTATGGAATAATTTGGGATGGAAAAATACGGAGGACCGAATATTAGGAACATCTTGATGTAAAATTGGTTGACAATTATTGGGTTAGAAAAAAAAAACTTATTTTTCCTATATAACCTGGATTAACATATAAGATACTTTTTACCCGGGTACGCGAAGTAGTTTCCTCGGAATGCGGTGATAAAAATCCAAATTAATACAAATTTATTCTCATTCCAACCAAGCCTCATCATGATCTGCCTATCCTTTTCCAAAATATGTTGGGGTCGGCTTCCAGTCTAACCGGATGCAGCTTAATACCAGTGTTTTACATGGAGCGACTGCCTATCTGACCTCCACAACCCAGTTACCGGCTTAACGTCGTCTTCTGACTACCCTTAGCCTGTCAAAGATCAACAAATGGCAGCCAGGACAAGCGGCTTAAAGTGCTTTTTTTCGCACGGACGAGTTTCACTATGAGATGGTCACCCATCGACAGACCGACCGCGCCAAGCGCAGCTTAACCTTTTAAGTCGACCCGTGCGGCTGTGTCTTAGCCACGAGCTCCTCCATCCCAACCAAATAAACATCTTTAGAAAAACCCTGAAACATCCATAAAAATAGTCGTATTACCTCGAAACGTCGACTTAACAAGACGGCTCAGTCGATCGTCAGGCCATGCCGCCGACACAATGCCAAAATACTTGGCCAAGTCCCCGTAACTGCATTCCCGAAGTTATGCACGTAATTTGAACATACTTTGGCGCATTCAATTTGTCACATGTCTGCCTTTCGCTAGGGTGTTTACTAGAACTTTTGCTGGCGTGTTTTGGTGTATAAATATAAGTTATGTTGTGGATATTAATACTACTAATAATTTGGCTTTGTGTTACGTATCTACATCTAAGTCATACCGAGACTCCTCCGTGCCTCGGAAGGCATGTTAAGCTGTTGGTCCCGATTGTCAGTTGTTTGTCTATCTGTAACGACTGTCAAAGATTACGATCATCCTTGAGAGCCCTTACGGAGTAGTCAGAAGCCAGAATGTCTGATAACCAGTCTTAATAATGGTAATATTTTCAAACATAAATTGTTTAATTTTTTGTTAGAAAACTGTTATTACTCTGTTGGTGACTTTCTATCAACATGTTTAGTTGTAGTAGTCATTTATAGTTGTTTGCTTAATTTTTGTTTAATTATTATGTTAATTAGTTTAATTCTATTATTTTATATTTTGTATGCCCCATGCGGCTGATCACGGAATGAACACATTTGTATTAAGACCTTTGTAACCTGAGTATCACAAATAAACGATTTGATTTACCAAGGGGTACCGTGTTGCCCGGTAACTGGATTGTTGAGGTCAGATAGGCAGTCGCTCCATGTACAACACTGGTACTCAGCTGCATCCGGTTTAGACTGGAAGCCGACCCCAACATAGTTGGGAAAAGGCGAGGCAGATGTGAACTGCACCCAATTCTTAGTCCACACAGAAGAAGTCGCGGGTAGAAGCTAGTAATAAATAAATAAATAACTACCTCTTAGCTCTTAGTCTCCATAAAAATATAAACGTTAAAAACCAATAAATAATTCAAAAACTAAAGATAATAGAGTGATATATTTTTCAGGAAAAACGTATCTTTTTCCACATTTTTAAACAAACATGTGCAATAAATAAAACAATGGGTTGCCGATAAACTGTTTGTGTAAAGCGAGGCCAAGTCTGATCGTTCGGGGAGCTTTGCAAAGTTAAAATGTAAAAACAAGTGTCGTTTTGTAGATAGGCTGGGGGATATACAAAAGATTATTAAATGGCGAGGGTATTTTGAATTGCGGAAGTTTTTTTTTTCACTTTGCGTTTGTGCTAAAAGATTTTGGGGGTTTTTTTCAACTGCGTTTAGGGTTTGCCGTGTAGGATTAAGTTGTTTTATTTTAATTTTTTGCCATCCAACGTGGCAATGCCGCTAGTCTCTTGGGTACACTCTCGGTTGACGGCGATGGGGATACATTTTTTGACACTATATTTTAATATTTTTGTAGAGTACTGATTCCCGCGTTTCACCGGCAACCCGAGGAAACTACTTCGCGTACCCGGGTAAAAAGTTAATCCAGGTTATAAACTATGAGTGTACAAAATTTTATCCAAATCCGTTCAGTAGTTTTTTCGTGAAACGGTAACAAACATACATCCATACATTCTTACAACTTACGCGTTTATAATATTAGTAAGTTTTTTGATTCATATTGTTAAGAATATATATATATATAACTAGCTGTTTCCCGCGGTTTCACCCGCATCCCGAGGGAACTACTTAGCGCACCCGGGTAAAAAGTAGCCTATGTTGTTCCTCAGGGTCTATTCTATCTCTGTACCAAATTTCATTTATATCGGTCCAGTAGTTTTGGCGTGAAAGCGTAACAGACAGACAGACAGACAGACAGAGTTACTTTCGCATTTATAATATTAGTAAGGATTGACGGCACGTTTGGCGTAGTGGCTGAGCAATTGGCTGCTGCGCTGCGTGTCACGGGTTCGATTCCCGCACGGGACAACTAAAATTGTTCCGGGTCTGGGTGTTTGTGCAGGTGAAATGTATGTTTGTAAACGCACCCACGACACAGGAGTAATTCCTAGTGTGGGGCAAAGTTTAAAAAAAAAAAATAATGAACAACCTAACGAACCTTTTTTAAATAAATTAATTTGTTTTATTTTCAAAGAGAGAATGTCTTCTACTGTCTCAACCCTAATATATATATTTTTCTCGTTTACAATATGTATTTTACTTTTTCTTATCAAAACTGTAATGTAAATTACGCTGGGAAATCTATATTCATGTACTGAATACGTAAATATGTAATTTCATTTTGACAGTACAGAGATATACATTGCATAGCTGAAACTATCAATAAGATAATTACGTTCGAACGTATGTGGCAATGTATATTAAACTCCTTTGGGAATGGTGTGTCAATAGGATACCCGTTTTACGTAATAAGAGGGCTAGTAGGAGCTTTCGTACCCCATCTGGTATAGTTCTCTTATTCAAATTCAAAATTAATTAATTCAAACCAGGCTAAACACCAGAAATTTTTGCACGTCAAATTTTAATGTACAAAAGACCCTTCATTTTTACTGAATGAACGATGAAGAAGTGGCGTAACAAACTCCCCAGCAACTCCACAGACAAGACCATAAACTTATTTGCTGTATTACACCTACTTATCTACCTACTCCTATAAGACAAACAGGTATGCTGTTAAATAAATCTATACATATAAAATAAAAATGAACAATAACATATAAAATATAAAATGCTTTGTCCTGAATGACTGACGGATCAACGCACAGCCTAAACCGCTGATCGTAGAGACCTGAAACTTGGAGGGTGTGTTCTTTGTATGACGTAGGCATCCGATAAGAGAGGATTTTCCAAAATTCTACCCCTAAGGGCGTGAAAAAGGGGGTCAAAGTTTGTATGAAACTCTGTCATTTTTATTTGAATTCGCGGATGGAAAGCTAGTATCTATTAAAAATTTACAAAGATGACGTCATTTATAAGTAGGTCCTTAATCATACCTCATCTCCATCATCTGCCTAGCCTTTTCCCAACTACGTTGGGAACGGCTTCCAGTCTAAACCGGATGCAGCTGAGTACCAGTGTTTTACATGGAGCGATTGCCTATCGGACCTCCACAACCCAGTTACCGGGTAACACGGTACCCCTTGCTAAGACTGGTTGTCAGACTTACTGGCTTCTGACTACCGGTAACGACTGTCAAAGATCTACAAATAACAGCCGAGACCAACAGCTTAACGTGCTTTCCGAGGCACGGAGGAGTCTCGCTATGACATAGATGGTCACCCATCCACGGACCGACCGCACCAAGCGCAGTTTAATCTTTGATCGGTCGAACCGTGCGGCTGTTACTTAGCCACGAGCTCCTCCTCCTTAATCATACCTGTTACCAAAAAAAATAACATACAAAATATTTCTCAAAGGTGAGAGCTTACATTTAACTTTCACCCATCCACGTATCGACCTTAGAAAATTCAGCTTTACCTCTCAACCCATTTGTCGATATCCGTTTCCGTATCGAATTTCCGCCCGAACGAAGCCAACTCATATAACAAGTATAAAACAAAAATAGTTTTCAGGGGAGATGTCCCAATTCTCAGTACAGTAAATGTTTACGAGTCGCGCGGGTTATAAATAAACTACTCCTTTCTCTTGTCTTTTTCCAATCTTATTTTTAGGGTTCCGTACCTGAAAGGAGCCAATGGGACCCTATTTCAAAATTCAAAAATCGTTTATTCAAATTAGGCTGAAAATCAGCAGCTAAAAAAGACAGCCCCCAAAATGCCCGCCCTTCACCACTTCCTATGTGTTTTAGCTGGGAAGAAGAAGTGGCGCAACAAACTCCCCAGCAACACATGTCTGTCTGTAAGGTTTGAAGAACCATCTTTATACAATACTAAATAATTAAAAAAAAAACATTTAATTAGGTAACATATTTACACATGTTGACTAGCACACTCCATTAATAGTACCTATATCCAAGTAAGTCCATATCCTATCCATATTAGTAAGTGTCCGCTGTCCGTCCGTCCATACGTCTGTCTGTCTATCAGCGGGTCTCATGAACTAATAGGATAACTTTAAAAGAGTATGTTTTTCTTTTGCGGCTAATAAATCCGTGTATATCATCCTTCAAATCCATGTCAGAGGCCATCTACTTTATGATAGAGGTCCTCAGGTAGATTTGAAAAAAAACTCTAACTCAAAGACTTTAAATGAGGTACCTGCCTAGGCTGTGGGAGTTTCGAAAGAGTTACCACGCCCTTCGAACGCAAAGGGGTGAGGAAGGAACATGAATAGGTTTAAGTCAGTAAGAGTCTGACACTCCCCTCCCGCCCCACTCACGTTGGTAGGAGTCATTTGACTTTTTCTTATTCGAAAAAAGGACTTATTAGGTAGGCCAAACTTGCAGCCCACATGATAAGAAGTAGAAGAACGATAAATAATAATAAAAGAACGAAATACACAGTGTTATAAATAACAGTGATGGAAAACATCGCGAGGAAACCTGAACCTAAAAAAGTCTGAAATCGCCAATCCGCCTTGAGCAAGCGTGGTGATCAATGCTTATGCCTTCTCTGTATGAGAAGAGACATGTGCCCAGCAGTCGGATTTTATAGGCTGATGATGATAAAATATTGTATTTTGGTACGGAACCAATGATCGTGTTCGAGTCGCACTTTACCCGGTATTTTTTTTTTTCATTTCTTTAGTATAGGTAAAACAAATAATACGTCAAATAAATAAACACCTACTTACGTTGTTATTAGGTTTTTTATGTTGATGTAATATTCTTTTGTTTGTCAATAAAGGTTCTTTTAATGTCGTGTTTTTGTGATATAATTTATTATTATTTATAGGGTTCTTATTTTTTGTCGTAAGTTGTCTATATAAGGTTAAAATTGGATTATAGCCTATAGCCTTCTTTGATAAATGGACTATCTAACACTGAACGAATTTTTCAAATCGGACCAGCGGTTCCTGAGATTAGCGCGTTTAAACAAAATTACAACATTTCCCTTCACTGCTCTGCTCCTATTGATTGTAGCGTGATGAAAAGTATACTATAACCAGCTCAGGAGTATGAAAAAAATTTGTACCACGTTTCGTTAAAATCCGTCGAGTAGTTTTTGTTTCTATAGAGTTTATACAGACAGACAGACAGACAAAAATTTTACTGATTGCATTTTTGGCATTAGTATCAATCCCTAATCATCCCCTGATAGTTATTTTGTAAATATATTTCATGTACAGAATTGACCTCTCTACAGATTTATTATAAGTATAGATTAATCCTACTCAAATTACATCAAAATCAATATTCCATTCAAAAAATAAAAACAAAAGAAATATTCCAAAATCAACCAGCCTTCACATGTCAAACAATATTTGTGAGTATTTCAAAATTAGAACAGCTAGGGCGGCACCCATTCTCGTTAGTGATGCACCCTAACGAGGGCGCGCTCCGCAAAACGGATTATCGATATCCCGCCATATCGGAACGACAATCGATTGACAATCGTTCCGGGCTTACTCGTACATTAAAGCTATCGCTCGTGTGATAGGTAAATTTCTACTCATCTACCCTTATAGTTTGAATTTTGCACATTTTGGTGAATTTGAGGGGAGTATTTAGTAATGAAGCTTCGGATAATAATGAAGACTATTATAATATATACGAATATACGATAATATTAAATAATAAATGTCGATTATCACTAGATAAATTATAGTACCTTATAATAGCATTATAGTTTAATAATTGATGCATATGTCGGAGTATAAAGGCAATGAAATCTGTAGTATATTTAGTCTGTTATTATTACTATTAAAGTGGCAACATTGTTTTAATGCGTTCTCCCTCATCCTGACTGTGTGAAGAGTCTGTTATAAATTAAAATATTAAAAATATAAAAAGTTATATGTTATTTAACATCAAATAACAACAGCATAACATATCGATAGTATATCACGAAATCCCTAGTTTTTCCTAAGTTCTAGGTTCATAGTCTTTTATCGTGATACGATAATAAAGTGTCGCGACAGCGGTATGTACTGTCTAAACACTCGTGCCTGACATTTTTGTCGCAATTTCTATCATCGTAACTAAATTTCGATCACCTTTTTCGATAATTTTATCTCTCATCATTAATACCTAATCACTTCTACACCGCTTCAATTCGCAACCGCTCGCCATTTGCCACACACTACATCGAGTACATCAGTGTCCTGAGACGGTGTCATATGTCACATTGACTGAACTAGCCCAGGTTACAAGCGCAGCAGCGTATATGATTGACACGCCATTAATCAGCTTAGTACCGTTACTATTAGTTTCTAGTGTAGTGTTTATATCGATAAAAAGATGGATATAATACTGGTTGTTTTCCAAAGTTACGAATTTACTCTGAAGGTTTTTTTTTTAACTTGCCATCTTCTTCTTCCTATTGTGTGAGATGCAGTTAACTACCCTTACAAGCCTTAGCGGCATAGTTTTCTGAAATACACCTGACGGTTGCTGTCATGGAATGTGATAAAAAATGATACCGGGCAAAAAAAATATTTCAAAGAATATAGAATATTTTTTGGTAGATGGAAACCTAGACTAAAAAGTCTTAAATCGCCAATCCACTTCTCTGTAGGAGAAGAGGCCTTTACCCACCATCATCATCATCTACCTAGCCTTTTCCCAACTCTGTTGGGCTCGGCTTCCAGTCCAGTCTAACCGGATGCAGCTGGGGTACCAATGTTTTATATGGAGCGACTGCCTATCTGATCTTCACAACCCAGTAAACAGGTAACACGATACCCCTTGATAAGACTAGTTGTCAAAAGTTGTTATTTCTGGCTTTTGACTACCCGTAACGACCGTCAAAGATCTCCAAATGATAGCCGGAACCAACAGTGCTTTCCAAGGCACGGAGGAATCCCGGTATTCCATAGATGGTTACCCATCCACGGACCGCCTGCGCCAAGCGTAGCCTACCCAGCAGTGGGATAACTAATAGGCCGATAATGATGATAGAATAAACCATTATTTTATTGTCCTGGGGTCCGAGTGAACACGAACAAGGCAGGAAGAAGAAGAAGAAGAAGGGTCCGAGTGCCCACCTCCTTTTTAAAGATTTAGCGAAGCGGCTTGTTGACACTTTCCGTGACCCAAAGACTGGCTTTTACTTTGGACAAAGGCTAAGCATTGCCATCCAACATGGCAGTGACGCCACCTTCTTGGGTACACTTCCAGTTGACGGCGATGAGGAAGATTTTTTTCAAGCCATATTTTAGTTAGGTTTTTCCTAATGTAAATGATTTTTATTGTCCTTCTGTAATAAACTTTTTGGTGCTTAAAAAACATAAGACGTAAAATAATTCCGTCTGCACGTTACGTTTTTACGAGATAATGAGTCGCGAATCCTATTCAGGCTTACTCGACGAACGAAACAACACAATTAGGTCATTTGGTGTTTATTGTTTAATTGTTCCGCTGTCTTAAGCAACTGTTGTGACTTGAACTTGTCGACAGACTGAAAGTACTTGGGAGTCTTAATATTGAAAAAGTGATTATGGATGCTTCTTATTGGCAGTTTTTATTAATGACCAGCTGGAACTACTTAACACACCCTTAGAAATTCAATTCAAATTCAAATCATTTATTTCAATTAGGCCTAATAACGAGCACTTTTGAGAGTCAACTAAAAAATAAGAATTTAGTTGCTCATTCCAAAAAGTAGTTTCCTATGGAGTAGAACGGGCAAGAAGCTCCATGGTTACTCTTTTTAAATAAGTTTAAAAAATAATTCTTGTATAAATAAAATAATGGCATGCTAAGATCATGTATAGGTTATAGGATAAAACCTATAACCATTATTAGGGCAGATTTTTCTAATAATAAATTAGTCAGATAACTTTTACCTAAAGAATATCTTTGATAGTTTGCCATATTTTCTTTACAAAATCTGTCAATTTTATTAACTGACTAGCTTCTTGCCAGCGGCTTCGCCTGCGTGGTCTATCATCATCATCATCAGCCTATATATTGTCCCACTGCTGGGCACAGGCCTCTTCTCATACAGAGAAGGCATGAGCATTGATCACCACGCTTGCTCAAGACGGATTGGCGATTTCAGACTTTTTAGGTCCAGGTTTCCTCACGATGTTTTCCTTCACCGTTAGTCAGTGACGTCTAAGATATACTTAGAAAGTACATTATGACTTTAGAAAAGTCACATTGGTACTTGCCAGGTTTCGAACCTGCACACTCGTACACGAGAGGCAGGTGCCTTAACCTCTAGGCCACCACGTCTATAAGAATTCAAAATAAAAATGACAGAGTTTCATAAAAAAAAATCATGCCATGTATAATCATACATACTCACAATCTTTCGTATTTATTAAATTAGTAGGTAGGTATATCGAAATAACCTAACCTTATTCCCCGACTTAGTTATTCTCCCAGAAACTCGCCGGTAACATTAAATCGCAACACAGTCCTCGTAAACTTGATTTTATCTCAATGTATTAATGGCCGCATAAACAAAATTGTGTAAAATTTAAAATGTCGTTAAAACTCGAGCCTGTAACTCCTGTAAGCTTATTACTAATAGATTTACCACTGCACTGTTTTACGTGCCGTATGGAAAATGCAATTTTTTGGAATAAAAAAAAAGATTTTTAATCTAGAATAAGGTGGCTATGTGCTAAGTTTTATACAAATCCGTTCAGCAGTTTACCATACATCTATTTAAATGGACTAATCTAAAGATAATAATAAAGAATAGCCTATCCACCAAGTACCTACCTGATTTCGGCCTGCTTTTGTGATTTTTTTAAAAATCCATAAAGCATTTCTACTCGTCCCTGGGATTGAACCCGAGACCTCATTAGCAGGCGTCCCGTGTGAGACCACTAGACCAACGTGGCAGCCCACCTTTTGGTAAGACTGGATGTCAGACTTTCTACCTTCTACTACCCGAAACAACAGGCAAACATTAACAAATGATAGGACTATTTAACGTATTTTATGGTAAACACAGAGAACTTGGTAGATAGACATAGATGATCACAAAAACACTGTACAAACGAGCTTTAAAATAATACACAGCAAATGCTTTGCGGCAGAAATAGGTATCCTCGTAAGATCTTTCATAAACTTCAACTATAACTAAAATCAATACACCAAATAGAAATAATACAATAACAATTCTGAAATCGAAAGAAAACAGGAAGGCATTATCTGTTTATATTGCCTCAGCTTGCATGAGCGAGTCGACTCGAGAACTGGGTCATCCCAGTCCTTACGCGCTGAGCTAGCGACCTGGAACTTTACTCATATCATAGAAAACACAAACGTTTTAGGGTTCCGTACGAAGAACCCTTATAGTTTCGCCATAGCCGTGGCTGCTCCTAGATATATGAAAAAAACAGATGTAGTATACATCTATAACGAATCATGGCGTAGTAGGCTTCACCGGTTACAGAGTTATAGTCAAGGAATGTATAATTACGGAACCTTATTGCGTGTGGCTCGACATGCATTTGGGTGGTTTTTGAGAAAACGTAGCAAATTTAAATCGCTCACTGTGAATGATATTGAGGCAAAGAATTAGGCTACTAGTAATTAAGGAGCTCGTGGCTAAGAACAACCGCACGGTTAGATCGATCAAAGTTAAGCTGCGTTTGGCGCGGTTGATGGGTGACCTTCCATGTCATACCGAGACTCTTCTACTTTGACGCTTCCATTTTTTCCAAAAATCTTCTACTACTAACCTGTAAAGTGGCTTCCCTCCAGAATGACGGAACCACAGCACCATGTACACCCTATCCTCGTTGGAGTCAGGCTCGATGTCGCACGGGAGAGACGCCGTGCGCCCCACCACGGCTTCCACCTCCACCGTGGACACTGGAACAAAGTCGACTGTCTTTTAATAGACATGATCTTTTTGTGAAGCTATTGTGGTTGTTGTAGTCTTGGCTAGAGCTTAGAGGGGCTCGAAGCTAAGTAACAGCCGTAGATCGATAGATTAGCAAGTTAAGCCACGCTAGCCATGGTTAGACCATAGGTGGGTAACCCATTTTTTTACTCAGATTTTTTAATTTTGATTTATTAGGATCTCGAATAAGAAATACACTATCAAACCTAGACAATTTCAAGAAATTATTTAAAAAAAAACATAGTGCTCATTATTAAAGTCATAATTAAGAAAATCAAAAAGATTTAAGTTTTATAAATAATTATATATTATTAAATAATTAAAATTTGAAATAAATAAAAACCAAAATTATTAAGACCTAGTTAAACATAGATATACATATCAGTAAGCTGGGTGCATACTAGAGTTTTGTATTTTCCAAGTTTATTTGAAAAGATATCAATGTCGTCTAATGAATAGGATATAGGTTATAGTGTTATACTAGGTACTTATTCCCCGTTACTTATTTTAAAACAAGCGATAATATTAATTCTTTTGTCTTTGACATGTTGTTTAAAAATCGGCTGTACTCTCAAAATGTTGCAAGTCTATTACAAAAGTATTGTTATCAAAAAATATATTTAGGTACTTTCCATCTTCATACCTTCATCCAAATCAGTTCCTTATTTATACGGTGGTAACACAACATACAAACAGACATACAAAGTAACCTTCGCCTTTATAATAATATTATTAGTAAGAATCAGGTACTAAAAAACTAAATGTAGGCAATATTTTTACACCATTTGCCATATAATTCATGTTTGATTCTCTCTGTAACAGCCCGGCCATGTGTCATGTATGCCATCGCCCTCGATTAATCCTTGCAACTTGTCATCTAGTGCAATTTATAAGAAACTTAGGACAGAATTGGGTTATTGGACCTAAAGCTAGGTCTAGAATCTAGAAAACTAATGTTGGTGTTACACTAGCTTTAATCTCAGGTCTCGTAAGTACCACGTTAAGGGTCAATTTATACTAGCGCAGAGTCAAAGCGCATCGAAGCGTCAAATTCTTTACAACTAAAGCGAAGCCGCACAATTGCGCGCGTATACGCCAGAATATGCGTCGTGATCAACACCGACGCAGGCCAATTTCCGACTAATGACGCGTAAGTTCGCTAGTTGGCGCATGGATATGCGCGAATGCGCGCGCTCCAATCAGCGTTGTTCACGCGCAGACGCGCGAATTCCGAAGAATCCGCGTGGTTTTTTAAAATCTCAGAAGTAATGTGTGCGTTACGCTGTGGAGTTAAGATTGACTTTGTTATGTTCAGGTTTGGATAGACGCTTCGATGCGCTTCGACTCTGCTCTAGTATAAATTGACTCTAAGTTACCACGGCCCTGGAACACTATGTGTGAAGGAAGAAACATGGATGGGTTTTAGTCAGTAATATTTTGATACTGGTACTTTCTTTAATACCGTAACAAACCAATATCTTTAATTTCTGGTTTAATCCCAGTACTTTAGAGTTTTTTGTAATAAGACGGTATAACTCTGACACTCCCTTCCGCGCCAACCTCAGCGGGAAGTCATTAGGTCTAAAAAAAATTTGTTATACAAAGCGTGTTTTCTATAGAAATAACTTAATGGCAATGTAACCCCCCTCCACCCAATAACACCTGGTGCATCGTGAGATCCGCCTTAATTTATTAATTCACTAAGCCAAAATTGTGCATCCAAACACGTAAATTTTGACATTCAAGTTAACAAAACAAATAATTTAATTTCATATTTCGACAGCCCAACACCCAAAATACATCCCTCCTTAAATTCCGCCGCCATCTTTGAACAGAATAATTTACGAATTTAGAACTCGAACAAAATTATGAATTGCATGATTTTGTCGGGATAAGGCACCTACCTGTGACGAATCACTTGTTCAACAGCTGTTTGTGTATTACAAATTCAGTCTTAGATATTTGAACGTTAAAACGCATAGAAGCTGTGTAGGTTTGCGGTTACGACGTAATAGTATAGTTTGTTATGTAAAACCACATAATCCGACAAAACCATTATGTGTGGTTACGTATGTTCTCACTCGTGATAATGTAGAGGACTATGTCTTTGTGTTTTTGGATTAATTCTTTGTACTTTGATAAATAATTTGACACACTCATATTGAACCAATATTTATAGTATACGAGACTTAATTCGGCCACCCGGCTAAAAACAATCCTATGTCTTTCCCCTTTATAATCTATTGTTTATACCAAATGTCATCTAAATAGGTTCACCCGTTTAGATGTGAAAGCGTAACAGACAGACAGATGATGTACTTTCGTATTGTTAAGTAAAGTTTATTTAATAAGTAAGGATGTAACAATGATAATGTTAAAAAGTATAAAATATTAAAGTAAACTATGTCTGTAATAAATTTCATCCAAATTCATTGAGTAGTTATTGCATGAAAGTGTAACAAACAAACATACATACATTCTGACAAACGTTCACATAAATAATATAGTAGGAATGTGTAGCAGTAGTTTTAAAACCCATCTCTATTCCATAGTGTTGTACCAAGAAATGTGGTTTTCAATCTAAGATGGATAATATCTATTTGATTCCCAAGAGTGTTTTGTGGCTGTCAGATTATCGAGGGATCACATAGTGTAGGATGCTATAGATATAATAATATATATGTTACATTACAAGAGCTGTTAATTCACCTCGTTGAGGTATTGATAATTATGTTGAATGTAACATCATGTCTTTATGTCTCAAAGGAATAGTATGTTTGGAGCACCTATCAATATCTATACTAATATTATAAAGAGGGAAGATTTGTTTGTTTGTAGAGTTTTAACCCAAAAATTGCTGGGCCGATTTAAAAAATTCTTTCACCGTTATAAAGCTACATCTTAACGAAGTGTCATTTAGGCTATATTTATTTCCAGAAATAATTAGATCCCTACTAAAACTTGAATAATGTAACCCAAGGTGTAAAAAATTATCCACGTGTCGGAAAGCTATAGTACTTAGATTAAGCTAAATTTATTACTGGGATATGAAGTACTTCTAAGGAGCTCGTAGATAAGTGACAGCCTCACGTGTCTATCGAACACAGTTTGGCCGTGGATGTGTGAGCATCTATGTTATACCATGCCTCCGTGGAAAGCACGGTAAGCCGCTGGCTTTGCTTGTAGATTATTGATATTTGACGAGTAGTCAAAAACCAGAAAATCTGACAACCAAGTATCATTTACTCGGTAACTGAGATGGAGAGGTCAGATAGGCAGTCGCTCCATGTAAAACACTAGTACTCAGCTCCATCTGGTTAGACTGGAAGCCTCCCCTCAATTTTGATAAAACAGCTTTTTTAACATAATATAATTAAACACAGAATATTTTTATTCACTGAAATTCATCATCATCTGCCTAACTAACTAAGTTTGGGTCGGCTTCCAGTCTAATGAAGCTGATTAACCAGTGTTTTACATGGAGCGACTACCTATCTGACCTCCGCAACCCAGTTACTGTGTAACACGATACACCTTGGTAAGACTGGTTGTCAGACTTAAGATCTAGAAATGATAACAGAGACCAACAGCTTAACGTGCTTGCCGAGACACGGAGGAGTCTCGCTGTGACAAGGGTGGTCACCCATTCACGGACCGAACGCGCCAAGCTCAGCTTAACTTTTGATCGGTCGACCCGTGCGGCTGTTACTTAGCCACGAGCTCCTCAAGCTAATAATAAATAATGTTTAATGAAACAAATCGTCTTTTAAACTCTAAAATATCACCAGAACACTTTAAGCCTGAGAAAAGATAATCCTATCTTTATTTTAGCCCAGAAAATCACCACCCGCTTTAAAATTAAATTTTCCCGTGTACGCACCTTGCGGAATAAACCTTACTAAAGCTTGCCGTGGTAAAATTTCAACAAGGAAATCTAAGAAAAGAGAACCACAGACGTTTTCCATTCCGTTCTAGACACGCTGATGCAAATTTATTTTTACACACCGTGTAATCTAAATTCTACTCTAACCACAAACGCACAAGGTCGGTTTTCCTTTACTCTTGCTTAAGAGATCCTGCCAATATGGGGGTTAGAACAATTTGTAAGTACGGGGACACACAGGGTTTTAATTTGGCTAGTCGGTTTGTAATATGTAGTCAGCGGGAGAGTTTTTTTACGAACAAAACCTAACTTTAATTCGCTCGTTTGAATTCGGTAGTTGCAGACTGGGTTTTATTCGGAAGCTCTTTGAATTTCATTTTGCTTGAACATTTTTAAAAGCGAAAATTTTCTTCTTTTCATAATAGATTATCTAGTATCTCAAAGTAGTTCTCGCGGCTTTGTAATAACTGCATTGATTACTAAAATCAGGGTTTAGGCAGATTTTGCTTGACGTGGTTGATTAATAGGTGGATTATCAATTTTATAAAGAGCTAAGTGCCAGAAAGCTCGTATCTCATTTATTAAATCAAAAAACGAGGTTCCAGCAAAATGTTAAAAGCAAGGTGAAGAGCATTGGGTGTTTTGGATTGGATGGATGAAAAGCATCAAATGACTCCTCCCGCTGTAGACGGAGCGGGAGAAAGTATCAGACACTTACTGAATAAACCCCATCCATTTTATCTCCTGCGCCCTTTACGTTCCGGAGCGCAAAAACTCTGTCGAACCAAAGTTAGAACCAAAAATTAACCCCAATTGGCTCGTCCTAAGTCATTGAGTCACATAACTTCTTCTTTGGACAATTAATAAATATCTTTGGACAATTTCACACAGCGCCATCTAGCCCCAAAGTAAGCAATGCAAGCATGCTTGTGTTATGGGTGCTAGCTTAACGGATATACTACTTATATATTTTTATAAATACATACATAATATTAAACATAGTAACACCCAGACCCGTTACAGAAATTAAAATTCATCATTTCAATTTCTGCCCGGCCGGGAATCGAACCCGGGACCTCTTGCGTGGCATTCGGCATGTTGACCACTAAACCACTCAGGTCGTTGAAACTTCTTCTTCTTATCGTGTGGGCTGCAGGTTTTAAGCAACCTAACAAGCCTAGTGTCAGAGTTTTCTCAAACCCGCCTGACGGCCTCTGACAGAAAGCAGCCGTGAACGACTGCTTGACGTGCCCAGGCACAGGGGTGTAACACCACCAATATCCTGACTCCATACTGGTTTGTTTTTTTTTAATCCACAAAACGATTTTGGCCCGACCCGATTTTGGTAGTCAAAAAACGTAATTATAATGTACTGATTAATTATCTAAAATTATACTGATCGTCACGTTATACCTCGTATACGTTTAGGTCGATGCTATCGCCATGGTATCTACCAAACAAAGACTTAATTAGTGCATTGTCACGAATAGCCAGGCTATTAAACAGATTAAGCATCATATGGGAGATTATTGTCACGGTTCTATCCCGAAATTATAGATTGAAGATAATTATTGAATAACCTATGGTGCTTGATGATAAAGCCAGCTAATTAGAGAGCCGTATTATGACTTGTTGTGGCGACGCAGATTCCAGTGCGAAAAAGAGACAGCGCTATTACCTCACGTAGCTTCATCTCTCTCCAGTAACGAAATTTGGATCGCTTTAGCGTATCATTTAACGTCATAGAAATTTCTCAATTTTCAATTTTTACTTTGTTCTGCACAGACGGGCTCGTGGTTTAATAACAGCCACACGTAAACGTTTTTTTCTTTCTGTCTTTCAAAAAGGAGTGTGTTATATAATTTTTCATCCAACAAACTGTACGATGTACCGGTTCGTATCTCAGCAAGTAGGTAATGTTATCTCAATCGGGAAGGTATCTAAGTAATTTTCTTTATACTGCACCGATAGAACGGTTGTGGTGTGAGACGTTTGTTTACTCAAAATGTTTTACGTATTAATTGATATTTAAATCAACATCGGCCCACTGCTAGATAAAGGTCTCTTCTCACACAGAAAATGTATGAGCATTGATTACCACGCTTGCTAAAGGCAGATTGGCGAATTCAGCTTTTTTTAGGGTACCAAACTGAAATGGCAAAACCCCTCCCTCGTTTATCTCCGAAGTTTGACAAACTACAAATATCAAGAAAAAATAAAATATTTTTTCTACATTTAACAGTTTAAAGTAATCTACAAATTTCTTTTACAAACCAACTAAACTATGCTGTGTTTTATAATTAAAAAAATAAATTGATTGAGACTTGATGCGTATATCGTCTGCTTACTAGTAAAATATGATAAAAGCATTTTTTTAACTAAATAGAGTTTTATGTAGTTTTTACTTATACCAAGTATTATAGGAGATTTTTTTTTAAAGAAGGGTAGTTATTGCAATATTTTACTTAATCAGTTTCTTAATTAATGAGTTTGAAGTCGACCTAATTAAAACTAAAACTTTAAAATGTAATTTACTCAAATTGACACAAATTGCAATTATTACTTTTTACCCGTAAGCAGACGATATTTTCTTTCCGAGGAACCCTCGATGCGCGTCTCCGACTCTCATTTGGCCGGTTCTTCTGATATAGAATTTCTCAGTAATTTAAATCCAAGCTATATAATATCAAATGACTGCTTTGCTTCAGTCTTATCAATTAATATGACAGAGTAACATTTAAAATTCCCGATTATAATAATCATATATTTTCTGACCCAGCCTGTCCCTTGCTGTCCTCCCCCAGCGACGCCCTAAGCCGAGGCCCATACCCTACTAGAGGGTGCCCCTAGCGTGTAGTCGCTTAGTTTTATAAGTTAAGCCCTGGCTGGAGGCCCTAAATTCATTTAAGGCACTTCACAGGCAAGCGCGGTTAAGCAGTCGACAACCTTCTAGGTTGACCTGCGAGACGCCATACACAAAAAAAAACATAGTAACATAGAAAGGATATAAAAATATTTTTTTGCATAAAATACTAGTCGAAAAAATTTACTGCGATGCGTGGGAAAAGTATTTCTGTTTTATTAAAATGCTCGAGTATATCAATACAATGTTTTCAGAAATATTGTATTACACAGACGGACGTAGATATATGTTTTTATGTGTTTTTTATTAATATCACTTTCGTATTGTTTATTTTTGGAATAAAGCTCAAACTAAA
Source organism: Pyrrhia umbra (assembly GCA_963891755.1). Taxonomy (NCBI): domain Eukaryota; kingdom Metazoa; phylum Arthropoda; class Insecta; order Lepidoptera; family Noctuidae; genus Pyrrhia; species Pyrrhia umbra. The sequence continues at coordinate 1,755,866 of OY982937.1, read as the reverse complement.
CAAAGGTTTAGGTTTTGTCTAAATAGGTAAAAATATGGTTATTGGAAGTGTCGGAAAATGTCAAGCCTGGGAGCTTTTATGGAAAACGCTGTGCTGATATGATCCCAGGACATACAAAACATGTAGGGTAACATGTAGGGGTTTATAATAAAGTATTTATTACAAGTAGTGGTAGTGAGTCATTGGTGTTCTGACAATACGTACCGACTGTCATTGTATTTACTTAGTATGAAAACATATAGATGAATATTGTTAAAACTATTTAAAACCGCAGAGTTTCTTACCCTTTCTTCTACAACGGAAACTACTTTTTGAAATGTATAACTTGAATTCAATAATATTCAATTAGAATATTTTTTTTACAATGCCTAATTCAAGAGTACTAAAAGTCCTCTTTGAAGCCGAACTGTTGCTATTATAAAAATATGGTCACCCATCTAAAAACTGACCTCAACAAGTGCAGCTTAAGACGACGACTACCGCCAATGACCTTGAGCAAATGGGCGGAGCTTGAGCTCCCCCCCCGCGACCCCGCAATGCACACCGCACGGTTGTCATTTTATATTTTGAAGAACTTTGACGGGTGACCATAATATTATGTAGAGATTCTAAGGACAGTCGCATATTGTATTTTGATATGCATGTCTAAGATATAAAAATCGAAATACAAATAACATCTGTCTGAGTAATACTTCGAAACACTAATTTTAAATTTCCAACCCCCACTGCATATCTACTTCGTTTGCCAGAAAAGCAAAAATATTTTCAATTTCTTTAATCTGCAAAACATGTTATCGATCTAAATTGTTACAAGTTTCAAGAAAAAAATCTGACAACTAGCATTCTTGAATTAATCCGCTGTGAAAGATGGACAGACAGACAGACAGACAAAATCGCACCATAGGAGTTAATTTTTAGGCCATATTGGTATCCACTTTGAGCTCTTCTAACAGAAATGCACGCAAGATTTTTTCATATTTGCATTTTACGACATCTGCTGCTTCTCAAATAACTTCAGCTCATCTTCACTTGTATAGAAAAATCGTATTAGTTTTGTAAGGAGAGCCTGGAAGCCAGTTAATTAGTCCGACATTTCTGATCCATCTGTAAAGTGTCCGACCAAACCTTTAGCATCAGCTTTAGCCAAACCATCAGCTTTGGTTAAAATTGGCCTAAGTTTTGACAGCAACAGAACCGAAATTGAATAATCTATTACGTTTAAAGACCTAAAAGTGAGTGAGACTATATTACAAATGATGTTAATATTTTAAATAAGCTGCAGGTAGTTTTATTTATATTATTAAGTTGTTATACCGAACATATTAGTAAAAAGTCATTGTGGCTTCTTTGCTAAGGCACCTGCATCTCATTTATGAGTATGCAGATTCGAACTTCGAAACCTAGAAATTACGAATCTGACTATTCCAAAGTTTTACATGCACTTTTTTTAGTATAATTTAGACACCATTGACTAACGGTGAAGGAAAACATCGTGAGGAAACCTGGACTACACGGTCTGAAATCACCAATCCACCTTGAAAAAGCGTGATAATTAATGCTAATGCATGTCTATGTCATACCCAAAAGTGGGATAGTAAAGATTCCGATTATGACCAGGATTTTTTAAATTTTTACCTATCATGAACAATGGAATATCACCCGTTTTGGGCCCAATTTTGAAAGTGCCGCAAAGCAAAAAATCTATGCAAAAATAAATGTGCTAAATTCGGATATAGACTTTGTCTGAATGAGAATTAGCTGTTACATTTTCAAGCACCAAATTTGTACGACCCTTTTCCACGGTTTCGGTTTCCACGGGTGTATTGAAGAAATAAAGTAATGGAAAAAAATCCTACCATTGTATGGCATTTCGATAATCTTTTAGAAAGATGCAATATCGATTTTTGACTTTGAAATCATTTATAATTACCGATTTAAATATTTTTGATCTTTATCTTTTTACCTTATATTACTAATATAAGGTTTTTTATAATATATTTTATCAGAAAAACTCACCGCAAAAATTGACAGATTTTTTTATAAAAAGATTATTAAATTGGCATGCAGTAGCTCAATTTTCATTTAGTTTTCTTATTACAATTCATCGGAATTCAAACATAACCTTGGAATTGGAAAATGGTCGAAATACCATATTAAGAAAAGCATTTAAGAGAAAAATGTACGGAAGTCTAATTATTTCAGAATGTTTGTTTTACAAACTACGGAGAGTTTTTTTTAAATTCAATTCGTATACCAAAAGATGTCGAAGAAAACATAAAAAATATTAGAATATGCATCATGACGTAGAAACTACACTTTGTAATTTTAATTCCCATTTTTCCTCGAAAGTAATAGGTAGTATTTTTCTACTTTATCCATTTGCGATATATTTCAACAATTATTCCAAATCGATAAGGTTAGTTATTCCTGAAGTAATTATCAGCTCTGACAGACAGACAGAGAAAGTCGCATCCCATAAGGGTTACTTTTTACTATTTTGGTTCGGAACCTTAAATATACTATTTGAATATATCTTTTTTTTTCGTTTTCAGTTCTTCTGTCTTTGACTTCTGGACCAAAAATTAAAGAAGATCAAGTCCTTTTTATTTATCAGGGCTTTAGCCAAAGAATTAAGCGATTGCCTATTAATCGGCTTAGGCCTAGCCAAAAATCGACGTTCTGTCGGATACTATTTGGTGTTGAAAATAAAACATAAGAATGGCATAGTGAAGTAGGACCTTCATTTCTAAAACACTATGCTTCGTCTTATCTTTTAGATTGTGTGTATGTAATATTATCCCACATTAGATACCTTGATCAATAGATTAATATGTATATCATATGTGACTGCTTACTTGGCGTTTTTACTAAACTTCGAAAATGGTTGCTATGTAAAGCATCACTACCCAATGTTACCAGTAAAAACCGGCCAAGTGCGTGTCGGGCCACACGCAGTAGGATTCCGTAGTAGGTTTTAGTTAGTCAACCATAACTATGTAACCGGTGAAGCCTACTTTGCCGTGATAGTTTTCGAAAGTTAGTTTTTTTTATTTTTGAAAGACCTATCTAACGATACCCTACATGAAGGATTACGCAACAAAAAAAAATATTCATCCTCATTTCACGTGTTCGGGAGCTCCACTAAATTATTTTATTTTTTTTATTCATTTTTACCATTTTTTCGGTGTGATCAATACACATATCTATACTAAATTTCAGCTTTCTAGTACCAAGAGCCTCTGAGCTATGCCGCGAACAGACAGACAGACGGACATTGCGAAACTATAAGGGTTCCTTGTCGGACTACGGAACCCTAAAAATAAAACTAATGTAACCAATCGAAAATAGGAAAATGGTCTAGCTAAAATAGTCAGACAATACAATACATTGTACAATTTTACATTTTACAATACTCTTTTAATAGCATAAGCTTATTTTTTTATCATATTCTGCATTTTTTTTTCAAATTCGTCTCGTAGCAAAGAAACTCGAACCCAAATTCACGTGTTTAGAAAAATTTTCATTGGTAATAATTTAGAATAGCGCCACCTTGTTACCCATGGATAAACCGTTTTATTTATAAACCATTAAGTTTTGTTCTAAGATATCATCCCATGCCCTGACTTATAGCTACTATTTCTATAAATTCCAAACTATTAGGAAATATTGTAACATAACATGAAAGAATTTTAATTTTGACGATTATCTCCGACCTACATGTAAAATTTAAATGAGGTATGCAATATTCTCGTTTTGAATACGCAATGTATTAAAAGAAATACATATTTAAATCCTTAAGTACATTAATTAATTATTTAGTAAGTCAATAACAAAATATATTTGTCCTGCCAAATTTAGATACACACATTTTAGATTATGACAGATTATGGATGATTTGGTTTGAAAACACGTTATTCACATCAAAAAAATATTTTATCCGCATGTAGTGCCTTTTCAATGTAATAATTATAATTCACCAGTCATCTTATCACAAATATAATCATTTATTTACATCGTAATGTGCTCGCTCTGAGTGACAGCGTCTACCCGTGACAGTGGTCACGGACGTACTGCCCCCGTCGCCCGGTGGAGCCCCTCCGTAATTTCAACTCAACGTTTTGACAAAAGCACAAAAATTGACGTAAATGTACGATTTAAAAAAAATATACGTATACAAAAAGACAGATAATTAACTTTTCTATAAAATGGTACAGGTTTCATTAAAATCCGCTTGATAAATTCTATGTAAAACTCAGTTTTTCTTCTGCGTTAGACCTAACTTCATGATTTTTTTATACAATGTTATAAATACATAATTAAAAAAAACGTTATACAAAATTATTAAGCATATGCTCTAGTTTAGTATATATACTTTTCAAATCATGAAAGCAAGTCGTTAAAGCGTAATCATTAGCTTTAAAAGGGCTAAAGTCGTATATCGCCGCCTTAACCTAGAACTTTGATTCCTAAAGTTAATAATTTACTATCTTTTCATGATGAATAGAGACCAGACCAGACGATGAGTCTCTTTTATCTCTTTCACACCAAAAACCATGTTCATCCCTTATCCCGTTTACCCATTTTCTACCCCCATTTTCCATCCCCATTTTCTACAAGATGATAAGTATTAGGAACATCTGCGGTGGGAAATCGCCGCCGATGTAATGCGATGCTTAAGGCGAATGAACGAGCCCCATTTGTACAACGATATAAGAATATGTCGTACAACTTGTTTAAGATACTAAAAAGACTTTGAGAGGATATTTTTAGGAATGGCAAATGGTGAAGAACATATTTACCAGTTATTGTTAGGCATTAAGGTTTTATTGTGTGTTTTTGTTGAAGATTAATAGCTGGTTGCACCAAAAAAATATCTGTTTACTTATACCTACGTGAAACGGAAGAACTGTCATTCAAGGTCTGTCAAAATGGAGAATAAAATTGATCAATTAGGCTTATTTTATGTTTTACGACTAAATATTTATGATATATGTTTACTTGATTATTATATCTATGTATTGATATCATAAAAAATATAAAAGTATGCTAAATATTGAGATCATGTTTTGTGATATTCGTAAAAGTATAAAGTATAAATGATAAAAAGTTTGATGCAATCGGCTGTAAGTCTTATGTTTTTAGGGTTCCGCACCAAAATGGTATAAATGAACCCTTATGGAGCGATATCGTCTGTCTGTCTGTCACAGCTGATTATTTAACGAATTAAAGTCTTGTATAGTTATAGAGAATTATTATTCATATTTATTGCAAAAAATTTATTGGAGTTGATTTTTTTTACATTTTTGGAGTATCTTATATACTTCAACCGAGTTATACCTTAGACTAACTGTTTTGTTAAGTTATAAAATCCCAACTAATGTGTAATGCGAACGTAAGTTTGTTTATTTCTCACGTTGATGAAATTTTGTATGGAGATAGCTTGAACCCTAGTGTTTTGGACATAATTTTTATCCGGGCACGTTAAGTATTTCCTTCAGCACGGGGATGATACTACAGCAAACAGCTAGTCTGGTATTTTCTTTTATGACTTATTAAGATTCAGAGAGCGATATTGATGGCAATTTAATGGATATGAGATGAATGCATTGTATGAAGCATGATACATGAGAATGATGGAATGCTGAGATGACGTGTACAGGTCACTGACGTCACATAAATGTTACGAACACCCCAGGTCATTGACAACACGGAAAGCTATATTTAGGAATTGGCAGGAAAGGAAATACGGATTTGGATGAAATTTGGTAGACACATAGTTTATAACCTGGATACTTTTTATTCGGACTGGCTGTTTTTCTCAGGATGAGGAAAAGAGCCAGTTATCAATACACTAGCTTCTCGCCCGCGGCTTCGCCCGCGTGGACATTTATTTTTACACCTTGGGTTACATTATTCAAGTTTTAGTAGGGATTTCTAATTATTTCTGGAAATAAATATAGCCTATGACACTTCGTAAAGATGTAGCTTTCTGACGGTGAAAGAATTTTTAAAATAGGTCTAGTAGTTTTTGAGTTAAAACACTATAAACAACCTACCTTATTACCTTGTTCTATTTTGTTTATTTGTTTGTTATTTCTATGTTTGTGTATGTTTTAACTTGTGTATGGTGTCAATAAAATATTTTTCTTTCTTTCTTTCTTTAAAACAAATCTTTCCTCTTTATAACATTAGTATATATATAGATTAACTTAAACCCATTACAAAGAAAAACAATAATTGAAAAAAGATATTTATCTATTTATTTAAAATTGCCATATACTATTTAAATTAAATAGCAAATAGATTCTGAAAACATTAAATTACAAGAGTTTTGAGAATTGCCTCTCAGAGCAGAACATTTCTTGCTAGTTCTGGCGTGTCTACCTCCAATAACACTCGTGTTTGTTTGTTTTCTACACTTCTTATATTCCGTGTAAGTGGCAAGTAAAGAATACTGTTCCTTTTTTATTTAGATGCACTAATCTTTTTTCTATACAACGTAAATGCATCGTATTTTTTACGTAGAAAGATTTTTTTTATCTTTAAATTATTTACATTATTTACAATAGGAAAAAATAAAAAATAAACTATAATTATTCTCATATAAATCTAGCTTAAATATGGCGTCAAAAAAGTCTTCCTTCGTAAGAATAGTACCCGAGAGGCTGGCAGCATTGCCACGTTGGATGGCAATGCTTAGCCTTTTGCCGAAGTAAAGGCCAACCTTTGGGTCACGGGAAGTGTCAACAAGTCGATTCAAGAAGGTGGGCACTCGGACCACACGACCCGATAGTTTCAACCCCAAACGTTGACCCATCATTATATATTAATTCTTTCTAAAAACATAGGCATTAAAGATTATTAAAACCATTCAATACAAAGAAAAATACAATTAAGAATTATGGTCTCAATGCAATGATAATAATAAAAAAATGAATTCTTAGAATCAGATCCCTAGTATTAATTCAATAATTTAATTATCTTATGGGTAAGAAGCAGCAAAACGTACTAAGTATATATCTATTTTTGTTTTACAAAAAATAGCTTAAACAGTCAATTTCATCAGTTTCCTTATATTTGCTTAGCCACGTTATAACAACTAAACCAACACCTCTAAGAAATTGCTACAAAATCCGCGAAAAAACCTAAAAAAACCACATCAAAATTGCTTCAGTAGTTCCATGGAAAAATTACAAAAACATGTCACAACTTCACACGACCATTAAACAGGACTGTTAGATCGTTACCACCGCATACTTTACGCGAATCTCGGCACAAATTTTTTTCCCTTAAAAAAATATATTAGGCCGCATCTACACTGGCGTTTTATCGAGTGCTGGAGTCGTTACGAAATCATTACATTTTATGGGGCAAGCAAATGGGCCGCACTGCTGTTCGAACCTTATTTTAGAACACGATGTATAATAAGTTTGTCCTGATTTGTTATGGAGAAATATGTTTTTGTTTGATGCTACTAGTTTTATGTTAAGACTATACGAATTCAAATTAAAATATACAGATGTTTATATAAACTTTGCCCACCTTTTTCACCCCCTTAGGGGTAAAAATTCGGAAAATCCTTCTTATTAGATGCCTACGTCATACAAAGACCACACCCTCAAAGATTCAAGTCTCTACGATCAGCGGTTTAGCCGGTGCGTTGATCCGTCAGTCATTTAGGACTAAGCATTTTATATGTATAGATTGACAACACCAATCATACATCCACACCATACATACTTTGTATCAGCTGTCAAAACGCAATGCTCCCATAGATTTTGTATGGAGTTAGCAAGATGTGACATTACCTATTTACTAACTTAATCCACATTTGTAAATCTCAAATCAATTATTATTTTTCAATCAATCAATTATTTTTCATTCAGTCAATCGAAAATTAGTCATATTGTATTCGCCGTAAGGTGATTTTTAGGAAAATGGTGTCTTAGAATTAATTGTTATTGGTGTCGGGTTAATGCCATTGGCTCTATTTATATGAAAGTCATGACTGGCATAAATTCGTACAAAAATATGTTACAAAAAAAACATGCGTAAAAAGCCTCAACAAATAAATGATTTAAAAAAAAAAAAACATTAAATATTTCTTTACATTATTCAACTATTTCTAACCTTACTGCATTACATTTTTTGTGAATAATTCATCGTCATTATCTTCAACCTATTTAATCAAATTAATTAATGTGAATAATTATTAATATTTGCAAATCACAAATGCAATTTAAACGTGGCTCATTCGAATACTGCCTATGCCGTATGCTACGACGTAGCCGTGTTATTGCTACGGCGTAGCTCGTAGTATAACCACCGAGACCAACTGTGTAACATGCTAACGTGAGACACTAAGCGTTCTTAATGTTATCCATCTATAGTCTGACCGGGGCAAGTACAGCTTAACCTCACCTATACCCTTATCTCAACCATAAAAATATCCTCAAAACTTTCGTTCAACTAGTTTACGAGTATGGATTTGTATGAAATTTGACACCCAAAGTCGCTTTCCACCGTCTGTAAGCTTAAATCTTTAAGACTACGCCACAGATTTCAATGCCGTTTTCATTAATATAGACAAAGTGATTTAGGAAGAAGATTACATTAATATATGTAGAAAACTATTTCATTTCATTCAGTGACAGATGCTTGAAACTTTAAAAGCACCATGAATATAGTACGTTCACTTTTTTGGACCATAATTTCGCGGCCAAACCGTTTTGCTGCCGTTTCGTACCAGTGTGAATAAACATGAGACGTACGCGAATCGGAAATGGAACGGACGCTATCTAGTTACGGCCCGGATAGTGTGGAGTACGGTTTTTACTTATGAGGTTATACTGCTAAATGATTCTTGGAGGCTGTATATTAGGCTTCGTGTATCCCTAGTTACCAAGGCAGTCAGCCTCGATACCATTATGGTAGTGGCTATTAATCTTTCTAAAATGAATCCCAATTTCCCTTGGTCACAGCATCACGCATGAACGGCTGGACCGATTTATATGAAATTTGGTACGGAGATAGAAGAGACCTTGGAAAAGGTTTTATTTTACTGTGTATCCGGTTGCTTTAAGTAGTTTTCCCGGGACGCGGGTGAAACCCACTGGTAACAGCTAGTGCATAATAAATATGAAAGTAACTCTGTTTGATTTGAAAACGATTTGATGTGATTTGTATTTCTGTCTGTATGCTTACATGGAAAAATGGCTGAACGGATGTGATGTGAATTTAGAATCAGAACCTGGTTATTAATAAGTAGGATAGTTTTATCTGGGTACGCAAATAAGTTCTCTAGAAATGCGATGATCATATACTATATATCACCCGCCTAGCATTTTCCTCCAGTAATACCGGTTGCTGTATACCAATATTTTACATGAAGCGTTCGCTTTCTGACCTAGATTTCTGACCTTCACAATCTGGTTGCCAGGTAACATATGACATCCCTTGGTACAAAATATTTCTAAAAGTTTTCATCAGGCTGCAAGTGATCCCGTAGAACCACCTAGTATTGCCATAAACTAATCATACATAATGTATCAGGAAGCCCCTTGTCAAGTGTATATATACCAACCCAAAGCTGTGCCAAGACTAACACTAAATACACCAGCAAACATATCTATGAATACGTAATGCTGTATCAGATAGCGGCAGTTACGTACTGCTGTCGGAAAGCAAACAGCGATGCCTGTCTTCCCAGACTTGAGCGACATTTTGGTAGCAAACTAAGGGTTTTTTAGGATTCCGTAGTCGACAAAGAAGCCTTATAGTTTCGCCATGTCCGTCTGTCTGTCTGTCCGCAGCTTTGCTTAGAGGTTCTTAGGTCTAGACAGCTGAAATTATATTGATCACACTGACAAGTGGAAATAAAAAAAAATAGATTTGGCCTAAGTGGGGATCAATATTTTGTCTCGTGTATCCCGTTGTGTGGAGTATCGTTAGATAATTATGTCTTTCAAAAATATTTATAAATATAAAGCATGTGTGTGTAGATCATTTTCCAGTTTAGCTAGCCGTATCAAAGTCCATATTTTTGTTGTTTTTGCGTACACCCCCCCCCCCCCACTTTCTAATGGATTGTATGTGAGCCCGTCGTGTTTTTTTTAAAAAAGGAAAAAAGGTGGAGAATCCTCATTTGGTCACCCACCATGCTACACCTACTGCAGGTTTCAATCTATCTATACTAATATAATACAGCTGAAGAGTTTGTTTGTTTGAACGCGCTAATCTCAGGAACTACTGGTACGATTTGAAAAAATCTTTCAGTGTTAGATAGCCCATTTATTGAGGAAGGCTATAGGCTATATATATATCATCACGCTAAAACCAATAGGAGCGGCAGCACCACTATTCCAAGCGAACGAAGTCGCGGGCAGTAGCTAGTATCCGTATAAAATTTTATCTAAATCAATTCGGCCGTTTTATCAAGAGGTATAACCGACAGATAAACATGCAGAGTTACTCTCTTTAATATTAGTAATTCTTAGCTCTTCTCATACTAATAAAACTGCGGTCCAGAAATTAAATAATTGCATCTAATTAGTCTAAAAGTCAAAGTACTGGGAAAAGTATTAAAATAAATAAGAAATGATATTCAGTGCCGCAAGGCGCAATGCTACAGACTTAAGAATTCATAGAAGTGCTAAGTACCTACTATTAGGAACAGTTTTATATTTGGTATTTATTTAATTAGCAACATAAATAAATTGACGAATTGAATGAAAAGACTAAAATGATTAAATTTTAATAATTTAAGTTTTTTTTTATTGCTCTGATTTAGTGGTAGCAAGCAAGAATATTGAGGTATAAATCTTTAGATCTGGCAAAATGGTATTGAGTTTTTTAAACCAGTGTTTCATATGAAGCGACAGCTTATCTGATCTCCACAACCCAGTTACCGGGTAACATGATACCCATTAGCAAGTCTGGTTGTCAGACTTTCTGGCTTCTGACTACCCGTAACGACTGTCAAAGATCTACAGATGACAGCCGGGACAACAGCTGAACGTTTTTCCGAGGCACGGAGGAGTCTCGGTATGACATAGATGGTGACCCATCCACGGACTGACGCGGTAAGCAAAGCTGATTTTGATCGATCGACCCGTGCGGCTGTTACTTAGCCACGAGCTCCTCATAGATGATAGATCAACGAGGATGATGAATGATAACGATATTATACCTTAAATACTTGAAGCCATCAAAAAAACTGTAAATGGCATTAACGAACGTGAATTAATTAAATAATTAACATTCCTTGAATATTGTTTTATAATTAATTTATCTATCTTCTATACTTATAATAAATCTGTAGAGAGGTCAATTCTGTACATGAAATAATTTTCCAAAATAACTATCAGGGGGTGATTAGGGATCAATACTGATGCCAAAAATGCAATAAGTAAAATTTTTGTCTGTCTGTCTGTCCGTCTGTCTGTCTGTCTGTCTGTCTGTCTGTCTGTCTGTCTGTCTGTCTGTCTGTATAAACTCTATAGAAACAAAAACTACTCGACGGATTTTAACGAAACTTGGTACAATTATTTGTCATACTCCTGAGATGGTTATAGTATACTTTTCATCACGCTACAATCAATAGGAGCAGAGCAGTGAAGGGAAATGTTGTCATTTTGTTTAAACGCGCTAATCTCAGGAACCGCTGGTCCGATTTAAATAATTCTTTCAGTGTTAGATAGTCCATTTATCGAGAAAGGCTATAGGCTATAATATATCATCACGCTAAAACCAATAGGAGCGGAGCACCACTATTCCACGCGGACGAAGTCGCTGGCAGAAGCTAGTTGTAAATAAAATGAGGGCGCTTAAAGTTTTCGCTGTGTCGGTTTTATTTATTTGTTGAAGATTGTTTAAATCATTTGTAATTAACACTTTTTAATTGGTCTAGTGGTCAAGAAGAAATACTGAGCATAAGGTACGAGGTTCTATGACTAGGTTGGGCATGATGTTATTGGTTTTTCATGTAAACATTCTAGTATAGTAGTGAATTGGTGTTTTTTTATGCCAGTGTCCAAGATTATTGTCCTATCCTAATATTTGTAAATGCGAAAGTGAGCTTGTTTGTTACGCCTTTACGGTAAACGGCGGAACCGATATGTATGAAATAGAAAAATAGAACGAAGATAGATATCATCATCTGCCTAGCCTTTTCCCAACTGTGTTGAGGTCGGCTTCCAGTCTAAACCGGATGCAGCTGAGTACTAGTGTTTTACATGGAGCGACTGCCTATCTGACCTCCACAACCCAGTTACCGGGTTACACGGTACCCCTTGGTAAGACTGGTTGTCAGACTTTCTGGCTTCTGACTACCCGTAACGACTGTCAAAGATGTAAAAATGACAACCGGGACCAACAGCTTAACGTGCTTTCCGAGGCACGGAGGAGTCTCGCTATGACATAGACGGTCACCCATCCACGGACCGACCGCGCCAAGCGCAGCTTAACCTTTGATCGGTCGACCCGTGCGGCTGTTACTTAGCCACGAGCTCCTCTTAGAGCTTAGAACGAAGATAGATAGGGCCCTGGAAATTGTTATATAGGCTTCTTTTTATCTGGATACGTTATATAGTTTCCTCGGCACGCGAGCAAAACTGAAAAATGGCTAGTCAAAACAGTCTCCCCAATCTCATTTCAAAAGTAAACTTTGAGAATATCACTTTGGTAATTGCCAAATTATGAACACTTATACTCGTGCTTTAGAATCAAGCTTGTAAACCACCAGCGGCTTCGCCCGCGTGGTCTATATGAATTCTCAGCCCGATCGGTTTAAAATTGACAGTTTCATACAAACTTTCATCCCCTATTTTATCCCCTTGGGGGTAGAATTTATCAAAATCCTTTCTTAGCGGATGCCTACGTCATAACATCTACTTGCATGCCAAATTTCAGCCCGATCCCTCCAGTGGTTTGGGCTGTGCGTTGATAGATCACTATGTCAGTCAGTCACGTTTGAGTTTTATATACATTTAGATTAGATTGGGCTAACACGACATGAAAAACCATGGAAATACCCAGGTGAATGATGAATGAATAAGTACAATGTATTTCTGCTTACCCTAGGGAATAAAAACGTGATATTATAAAGTTCTCATCAGTTTTACAATGTGCCATTTAGAATGTCAGAACCATGTTCGTCATTAAAAATTGTAATTGCTTTTCAATTAATTTTAAACGTACCCTATATTTAGTTGGGGCAAAGTTTAGTTAGTTTTCAATAAAGGTGTCTATAATAACTAGTGACTACTAACTAGACAGAGGTTTTTTTTATAAACTTCAAACCATACTATAGATTGATGATCAGATTAGTAGGCAGGGAATCTTTAGAATACTGCAATAAATAATTTTAAGTAACGTCTGTCGGGACCAGTCATTTTAAAGCTATCATGTCCAGAAATAGCCTTGTATTCACAATATTTTAAATGTTGTGTTTGTTTTGATATTACATCTCAAGCTGACTTCACACGGTGCGTAATTCTACGGATTATCACGCACGGCCGATGACTACGGACACGCACCGCATACAAGATTCTCCCAATGGTGCGTGTCAGTCTATGTGGGTCTTGAGATTCGAAGCAATTTTGTCATACCAAAATGCATACCTAGTGAAAGAGGGATGAACTTTAAAGTGAGTGACTCGCCGCGGATCGGGCGCATTGGGTGCATCTACTACTGATGATGCTCTCACCATGGTACGTCAGTAGGTGCGGGCTGGACCGCGGCCGTAATATGACACACCGTGGAAAGCCAGCTTCAAATATTGTGGAAACTTATTAAACAAAACAATCACAATATAAAATAATCTTATATTATCTATTTGCGAAAATAAATTATCTTACTTAATAATTAATGGAAACAAAGACTATTATCGATAAAAATACTCTTCAAAAACTGCGGTGACATAAATATTGCCGTGTTGTTTTATTAACGACTATTTTACAGTTACGGTTAAAATCACGGTGTATATATTCACACAGGCAGTTATAAAATATTGGTTTTATCAGTTAACATACTTTTAATTAAAATGTAATTAACTAGCGTTTTGTTCGCGCGGTAATAACTACTGGTGCGTGAACTCTTTTGTTCAGGCTTTATATGAAACATGTTCACAAATTCTGTACACTTTCATTATAGCTATCGATTTTTATGGAGTACGTATAGCCTGATATATATAAGATACTATTTTTGTCCCGGGTTTTCACTCGCGTCTTGAGCGAATTACGAAACCCACCCATATAAAAAGTAACCTATAACCATTTCCATGGTCTCCTCTATGTTCGTACCAAATTTCATCCAAATCGGTTCAGCCAGTTTACTGAGAAAGCGTAACAAACATACAAACTCACTTTTGTAGAATAATATTAATAAGGATAAGCTGTTGACTAGGATTTCACTCGCGTCTTGAGGAACTATTTAACGCTCTATGATAAAACTACTACCTACTCCTTTGTCCTTCCCCAGGTTTCAATCTATCTGCTTACCAAATTTCATCTTAATCAGTTCAGCCGTGAAAGCACAAAAACAAACTCAGGGCGATATCCTTGATTTTTTGTTAATGAATATCGTTAAAGCTCGTGGCACACGTCAATCGTTAAGGTCGTGGATAGGAGGTCATACAGAGGCTCTTTCAAGTCCCGGAAAGTTCCGGCTGTTACTTTGGTTCTGAAGGTCAGATAGGCAGTCGTTCCATGTAAAAAAACTCTTTCCATTTAGACTGGAAGCCCACTACAATATAGTTGTAACACAATGCACTTGTCAAAACATTTTTTTAATTATTGTAATCAAACACACATCAACGCAAATAAAAAAAAAACAATTTACGCCAACAGCAATCACCATTCCAGAAAATTCCATTCACACCTCGTTCTTTCCGTAATTCATCAATACGAGACACGGTTATACCCGGGTGGAATTATTCAGACTACTCCTGGGAGCGTCCTTAAATCAGACCGCTTTATTATTTCATAACAGTCGTCCGTTAATCCCATCCCGTCGGGCGTCAGTTTTATCCCTACCTCTCACTGTATATTTTTGGGGTGCAAGTTTATCCTTCCGGGGTGTAAAGCGCGAGTGGGGGTGATATTTGATATTATTAAGTAGCTGTTTTTGACAATTAAGCTGTTGGTATTTTGGTGGTAAAGTACAGTGAATGAATTAAGGAAAAACATTATAAGGAAACCGAGATATGTTGGGACAAATATAAATCGTAGGTAACATGTAATGACGACATGCGAAAGGCTGCCGGCAGAAATTGAATCAGCTGTTCCTACATTTTAGAAGGAAGTTCGGCTATTTGTTTATTGGTAAAAATCCTCCTCTTAAAGGTTATACCCCCTCCGTGCGATTGTCTCTTTCTCTCCTTTTCTCCTCTTCTCTGTTTCTCATTCTACCGTGGTTTCACCCGCATCCTGAGGGAGCTACTGCGCGAACCCAGATAAAAATTATCCTACGCGTTAATCTAAGTGATAAACTTTGTATATAGCAAATTTCATTTAAATCCATGCAGTACTTTATGGGTAAAAGAGTAACATAACAAACATACATCTTCGCAAACTATCACATGTACTAGTAGAATTTAAATATTCGAGTTTTTTTTTATATTCATCTACTAGCTTCTGCCAGCGACTTCGTCCGCGTGGAATAATGGTGCTCCGCTCCTATTGGTTTTAGCGTGATGATATATAGCCTATAGCCTGCCTCGATAAATGGACTATCTAACACTGAAAGAATTATTTAAATCGAAGCAGCGGTTCCTGAGATTAGCGCGTTTAAACAAAATGACAACATTTCCCTTCACTGCTCTGCTCCTATTGATTGTAGCGTGATGAAAAGTATACTATAACCATCTCAGGAGTATGACAAATAATTGTACCAAGTTTCGTTAAAATCCGTCAAGTAGTTTTTGTTTCTATAGAGTTTATACAGACAGACAGACAGACAGACAGACGGACGGACAGACAGACAGACAGACAAAAATTTTACTTATTGCATTTTTGGCATCAGTATCGATCCCTAATCACCCCCTGATAGTTATTTTGGAAATATATTTCATGCACAGAATTGACCTCTCTACAGATTTATTATAAGTATAGAAGATAGATAGAAGAAGATAGATATATAGATAGAAGATAGATAAGGAACCTTATTACTGTCGCATCACGTTTGCTTTTTGTAAAGATACGTTTCAATTCCGCGACAGAGTGCCGCCTTAACCAGCCCTGTTAATATTATTTACATGCAAAATAATAAGTCCAGTAAATTGTGTGTCGTATTCCTGCCGACGAGCAGCACCGCATTTTTCCTGTTTTAAAGTTAACGGCCATGCTGAATATTTCAATGTTGTTTACAAATTATTAACGTGTTTAATATAGCCAAAGTATTTAATTAATTATAGCTCAAAGATGTATATGGATGGTGGAAATTTATTGGCAGATTGCTGAAAGTTTTTTTTTTATTATCAAATGCTTGGCTGTAAAATTTATGAATAAGTGAATTCGTTGAAGAAACTTCACACACAATTTGTAGACACTGAAGTTTATTTGTTAATTTTAAGGTGACTGACTCTAAAATGAGAAGTTATATTATCAGAAAAGTATGGTGGTCAGGCGGTAAGGAGCCGGTTTTTACGTGTGCGGGTTCGAAATCTGAGATATACAAATATGAACCAACCAGTTTCTTTCTTTACAAAAACATAGTCATATTTCTCCATTGTAGAAGTATTTTACACCAATTACAGAATAAATAATATAGTTTTAGAACTAGAAGTAAATATAAAAAATAAAAAAATCGAGAAAATTATTCTATTTTTGAACGTATTTCTAAAAACGTTTAACGCCTCAGCATGTCTTGGTTATGTAATACTATATTATCAAATCCCACCAGTAATCTAAAGCCCGTAGCCTAAACTACGCTTCTCATCATCTGCCTAGCCTTTTCCCAACTATGTTGTGGTCGGCTTTCAGTCTAATCCGATGCAGCTAAGTACCAGTATTTCCCATGGAACTCACAGTCTGTGCCTCAACTACCTACTATGAACAACCAAAATCAATGCTGAAACATATAATAACTTATATAACACGCTACAGCGAGCACATCATTAGAACACTCAAAATAACTACACAGATAAAGAAAAAAACCGGCCAAGTGCGAGTCGCACTCACGCACAATGAGTTCCGTACCATTATCTTTAAAAACGGCAAAAAAAAAACATGTTACTGTACGGGAGTCCCCCTTAAATATTAATTTTATTTTGTTTTATTGCGGCAACACAAATACAACATCTGCCTAGCCTTTTCCCAACTATGTTGGGGTCTAGTCTAAACCGGTTGCAGCTGAGTATCAGTGTTTTACATGGAGCGACTGCCTATCTGAACTCCACAACCCAGTTACCGGGTAACGCGGTACCCCTTGGAAAGACTGGTTGTCAGACTGGCTTCTGACTACCCGTAACGACTGTCATAGATGTACAAATGACAACCGGGACCAACAGCTTAACGTTCTTTCCGAGGCATGGCGGAGTTTTGCTATTACATAGATGGTCACCCATCCACGGACCGACCGCGCCAAGCGCAGCTTAACCTTTAATCGGTCGAACCGTGCGGCTGTTACTTAGCCACGAGCTCCTCTGCAACACAAATACATCATCTGTGAAAATTTGAATCAACTGTCTAACTATCACGGTTCATGCGATACGGTCTGGTGATAGACGGACAGCGGAGTCTTAGTAATAGGGGGTCCCGTTTTACCCTTTGGGTACGGAACCCTAAAAAATAGTCCCAAATAAGATACGAAATCCGCTAATACATAGCAATCGGATACATAAACATATTTGTGGCGGTTAAACCGGAAAATTGCCTCCCCTATTTCCTCATTATCAGAAATAATCGACTGTCAAGCGAATTTGGACTTTGAGCCAATGGAATAAAGTCCTCTGGTCGCACGTGCCATGTGAACTGTTAGATACGGGTAGGTATTATTTATTATGCAATGTAAAATCAATAGGAAATGTTTCGCGTGTGTTTTGTAGTTGTTTGGCTAGAATTGAACCTAGATTTAGGCAGAAATGTGCTTTATCAGCCTATTTTGGTCTAGCAAGAAGTATAGGTAGATTATCCAAATTTAGCAACTATATGTTTTTAAAAAGTTTTTTTTTTAGACAAATTATTTTTGTTGTTGTTTTAATCTTGATTGCTCGGAAGTTAAAGAGCCTATTTCTCAAGTCCCAGGATGCGGGTTCGAATCCTGGCTAGTTCCAGTAGTACTAGTACCAATGTTACCTTTAAAGTTCACATTTTTTTAATAAACGTTGCCCCACACTGGGACTAACTCTTGTATCGTGGGTGCGTTTACAACCATACATATACGAGTACATACACAAACACCTGGAACAATTTTTGTTGTCCCGTGAGGGAATCGAACCCGTGACACGCAGCACAGCAGCTAATTGCTCCGTCACTACGCCAAACGTACTGTCAACTTTGATACAATTGACGTACGGTGAAATGAATCTTTTGTGAACTCATTCTTAGTTCTAGATTCTTGGAAAGAATCATGGAAAGTCAAAAAATATAATGGAATAGTTTATTTTTATCACTTGGGTTTAAAAAAAACTCTTTAATACGTGGATTAATGATTAAAAGTAAAGTCGTTAATCTGCCTTCATCAAACGTGTTTTCTCTATATGAGAAGAAATCTTTACCTAAAAGTAAAACAAAAAAAAATGCCAATGATGATTTTTCTTCGGCTTTCTAAATTAATTAATCCTTTTCACAATAACTTACTTACTTAATAAAAAAAATGAGAAAGACGTAATTTGTTTGGTATTAAAGCATTTCTAGGAAAACATTTTCATTTTAAGTCGCCCACTCATTTAAAAGACTAGCATTTACTTTGAAATTGCCATTTCATTTTGCTCTTACGAAATGCACAGAAGTAAGAAAACTATCTACCGTGTCCGTGAGTGTGTTAGGTTTTTTCTCAGTATCAGTTCTGAAAGGAATTAAGTCAGAATGGCGAGATCTGTATTTTTTTATTTAAATTAATTCCTTTTAACTTGAATCGTTAGTATTATTAGTAAGTGAGAACTGAGCGGAACCGTAAAAGTCATTTGTTCTATGATTAGAGCTTCGACTTATCTATTTATTTATGTGTAAAAATATGAGTTGAACTAGTAATGTATGGTCTATCCATACATAATGATGTTGTAATAACGTGTAAGTGAAGTGGTCTAGTGGTTAAGGCACCTGCATCTTGTGTACAAGTGTGCGGATTGGAACCTCGCAAGTACCAATGTGACTTTTCTAAAGTCATTACGTACTTTCCAAGTGTATCTTAAACACCAATGACTAACGGTGAAGGAAAACATCGTGAAGAAACCTGGACTAAAAAGTCTGAAATCGCTAATCCGCATTGATAAAGCGTGGTGATCAATACTCATGCCTTCTATGTATGAAAGGAAGTCTTTTCCCAACAGTGGGATAAAAATAGGCCAATGGTGATGATGTAACAATAGATTACGGCATTGCTTGAACTAGTTACTGCTGCCCTAGAATCCAACGAGTGAAGGAACACGGATGGGTTTTAGTCAGTAACCGTCTTACTTATAAAGTCTAATTAATTTTTAATCTGCTGCTTAGCAATGGCAATTAGCAAAAATCTCACTCATAAATGCTGTTTAGCGTTAAACCGAAGAGTAGTAGCTTAATCCTGGATAGCGACGTTAAGTAAGGTTTAGATGAGAAATGGTTTATCTTCAGATTACAGGCTTTTTATAAGTCTGACACTACCTCCCAATCTGTCCACAGCAGGAGAGATCATTTCCATCCCTAAAAGCAGGGTTCCTATTTTTATTTTTGATGTACGGAATCCTAAAAAAATCTGACATATCACACGTTTTACACCAATAACCTAATGTCAGTACCATGTCACAGTCCTTGTTAAAACTAAAGCTACGTCAGCAGGTCTGTCCGTTGTGACGTTTTTTATATATATAACGAGCCGGATTTAATGCCTCATGTTTTGTGAAACCTTTTATTTTCTGTACATTGCGATATGAATGTGGGTGTTGATGCGTGACAGTCGGTGTTTTTATTAAAGAGAAAATTTGCTTTTGTTAATATATTTACAGAGGTGACTGTGCATCATCTGCCTAGCCTTTTCCCAACTATGTTGGGGTCGGCTTCCAGTCTAACCGGATTCAGCTGAGTACTAGTATTTTACATGGAGCGACAGCCTATCTGACCTCCACGACCCAGTAATACGATACCTCTTGGTAACACTGGTTGTCAGACTTTCTGGCTCCTGACTAACCGTAATGACTGTCAAAGATCTAAATGACAGCCAGGACCAACAGCTTAATGTGCTATCCAAGGCACGGAGTTTGAGGTACGTACCGACCGCGCCAAGCGTAGCTTAACCTTTGATCGGTCGATCTGTGCGGCTGTTACTTAGCCACGAGCTCTTCTACGGAACCCTTTGTATGAAAGTCTGAATTACAATTCACCGGTTTTAAAACTTGTGACTATTCAGGGTTGCTTTAGGCCGAAGGTCACCGACAAGATAACAGTCCGATCAACTAAAACAGCTGTTTACCATAAATTCAAACCTCCAAGTTTCGAAAGATAACACTATTATTTGAGCTTTTTATGCTTAATACAGTAGATTCCCAACCCGAGTTTTAACAAGGAGTGAGTAACACGAAAATTATCGCTTTGTTGTTAAAAACGTTTTTGTTTAACGGGCCAATTATATAATCTTTCGTAATCGGCCCGTTAAACGAAAAGATTTTTTAACCAGGTAGCTGGATTTTTTATGTTACCCACTTCAAGTTCAACCCTGGTTTGGTAATCGACCGTTTCAGGAATAAAAATCTGAAATAGTACGTTACCTATCGAAAGTTGGTAGTTTGAGTTTATTGTAAATAGCTGTTTAAGTTAATCGGACCGTTACCTTATCGGTGAACATGGGCCTTAGAATACAATTAAAATCAATTCACTGAACATAAAATTCAAACGAAAAAAACTTCTGGCAAAAAATTGACAATCTAAAGAACCAAATACGTACATTACCAATAAAATGTAAATACCATTCACGGATCGCCCCGGGGGCTTCTAGTTAATACGTCGGACTTCCATTCACTAGCCGGGCGTGAACCAATCGACTTCCGGTCCAACCGACCCCTGCTTGTTCGATGTTTGAATTGGAAAATCAATAGCAGTCTATGCCGTTGTTTCTTCATTTCCCGTTGTAAAAAACTTAAGTGGTGACTTTATGGTTGAGATAAAGTGGTTGGTAAAAAGTTTGGGTTATATTCTTTAACGACTTTTTTTTGACGACCTGAGCGGTTTAGTGGTCAATATCCGGAATACCACGCTAGAGGTTCCGGATTCGATTCCCGGCCGGGCAGAAATTGAAATCATGAATTTTAATTTCTGTGGCGGGTCTGGGTGTTACTATAACGTATATATAAATGTATGTATGGATTTAAAAAAAAGTATATAAGTAGTATATCCGTTAATCTGGCACACAAGAATATTAGTTGCTTACTTTGGGGCTAGATGGCGCTGCGTGAAATTGCCCAAAGATATTTATATTTTGTCTTAAGATATTATATTCAGATTTTTTGTATAACGGGTTTGGTTTCCTCACGAATTTATGCTAAGTGACTCTGTCTGTCTGTCTCACTCAAACCTTCATGCCAGATTTCATCTTAAACCAGTTCAACCCGTCATCGTATTATTCACCCCCTTTGTAAACTCTTTTTCTTTTCCACAACCCCTCTAAGGCTTTTTGGTCTTCCTGTAGTACTGAAAACCATCCACATTTGTATTTTGGAAAATAATATAATATCCTCTATTCAGTGAACAAAAAAAAACTCCAAAATAGTCAAATTTTTAAAGTTCTCTGAATTAATGAAATTCGTTATGTTGCATTTAGTTTTAAAAGCTCAGTGTCCCGTTTTGATGAAACGAACCTTATTCAAAAATGTTTGCAAAAATTTTTTTGTAAATTTGTAAAGGTATAGGTACTAGCCTATGCTTCCGATGTTGTCTGTGCTGTTTTATAAAATCGACCATTATCACAATCTAAATACTATATTAATATGTGAAACATAAACTTTGTACCCGTTTTTAAGAAAAATACACGGACGGAGAAGTATGAAATTTCGCATACTTATGTATACTAATATATAAAGCTGAAGAGTTTGTTTGTTCGTTTGAACGCACGATTCTCATGAATTTTGACGACCCGATTTGAAAATTTATTTCAGTGTTAGATAGCGCATTTATTGAGGAAGGCTATAGCAGACTATAGGTATATCATCACGCTAAGTGAAGAATGAAGAATGTTTCAAAATTGGGGGGTTAAAGTTAGCGATAGCCCAAAGTAACCATTCCACGCGGATAAAGTCGCGGGCAGTTACTAGTAGTTTATATAGAGAAGGAGTGTAGAAGATAATTATAAAATATATGATGGTAGACCATTTGGTAGACATTGACCTTGTGTATGTATGTCCAGGTCGAAATCACCAAAAAAAATACAGAAAAGGAAAATATTGGTGCAAACCCCTAAAATAAGGCTTTTTAACGAAATTATTTTTTCCTTTTATTTCACAAACAAGAGCTGACCCAGAAAAAATAACCTCAGTTTTGAGATCACTGTAATAGACATAATTAAAATCAGGTATTAAATTTCTTGCATCAAACATTTTGCCTATTTTTGTAGACCAGTGTATTATTTATTAAGAAACTTGTGTTATGTATAATCTAAAATTATTTATTTTCTATTATGAATAATAAATGAAAACACTTATGTTACCGATTGTACTGTATCGTAATAAATGGCGCGTAAGTGTACGCTTTGAATGTAACAGGGCGCTTACATTAATTGATGGTTTCGTATTTTTAACCAACGAAAAAAAAGGAGGTTTACAAGTCGACACGTATATATTTTTTTATGTAAATAATACCTTGATAATTTTGAGATTAATTTTACAGACGGACAAACGTTTTCTGTCATTAGATCTGAGGAGCTCGTGGCTAAGTAACATCCGCACGGGTCGATCGATCAAAGGTGAAGCTGCGCTTGGCGGGGTCGGTCCGTGGATGGGTGACCATTTATAACCTAACGAAACATCTCCGAGCCTCGGTAAGGACGTTAAGCTGTTGGTCCCGGTTGTTATTTGACAGTCGTTACGGGTAGTCAGAAGCCAGAAGGTCTGATAACCAATCTTACCAAGGGGTATCGTATTACCCAGTAAAACTGGGTTGTGGAGGTCAGATAGGCAGTCGCTCCATATAAAACACTGGCACTCAGCTGCATCCGGTTTGTCTGGAAGCCGACCCCAACATAGTTGGGAAAAGGCTAGGCAGATGAGATGTTTGTTATTAGATCTGTATTCTTATTCATCGTCTGTATTCTTATTACGTTACATAATTTATTTATGACTAACTGCACCCGGATAAAAAGTACCCTATAACCGTCTTCAAGGTACTATCTATCGTTCGTATCGTTTAAAATTAGTAATTAAGTTTAGATATCATAAAATTGGTTGGTTTTAAATTATTTACAACTAGCTTCTGCCAGCGACTTCGTCCGCGTGGAATAGTGGTGCTCCGCTCCTATTGCTCTTAGCGTGATGATATATAGCCTTCCTCGATAAATGGACTATCTAACACTGAAAGATTTTTTTAAATCGGACCAGCGGTTCCTGAGATTAGCGCGTTTAAACAATATGACAATATTTCCCTTCACTGCTCTGCTCCTATTGATTGTAGCGTGATGAAAAGTATACTATAACCAGCTCAGGAGTATGACAAATAATTGTACCAAGTTTCGTTAAAATCCGTCGAGTAGTTTTTGTTTCTATAGAGTTTATACAGACAGACAGACAGACAAAAATTTTACTGATTGCATTTTTGGCATCAGTATCGATCTCTAATCACCCCCTAGAAAGAAAGAAAGAAAGAAAGAAAAACAGTTTATTCGCGTGCAGTAACACACATAAAAACACGGAATAATACAAAAATTAATAAGAGAAAAAGAATCTAAAAAATGCGTCACCACTACGCGAAACGGCTAACGCTCAGCATAATGCAGTGGCCCGGGCACAAAGGCACCAGTCCACGGCGCTGGTTTTCAGCGTTAGCCGGCTTAAGATTGTCTCAGAACAATTTTGTTAACAAATGCAGGTATCTACTACTATAACAAAAATTAAATATTGTTCCAAGCCACAAGTACAAAACACACTGTTTCGGCATAGCGCACACTGTGACAAACATTATTAATAAAATAAATTTTACTTAATAAAACAATTGACTAAATAAAAAAAATATATTAATAAAGGAATATAAAAAAAAAATATAAAATAAAAAATAAAAATAAAAGGAAACAAAAAGACGTGGAATTGATAATAATATTAAGTGACATCAATTAATTAATACAGTGGCAACATTTTGTAGCGTCCAGAGCCATAGACACAAAAGATAAAATTTATTGCGTAACAATTTGACATAATTATGTCCGACCAACCACACGAGAATAGAAATTATGCAAGCGGCAATATGGCGTAAGAAATTACATAATGATTTTGTAATGTGTATAATGTTGTGATTGTGGAATGAGTATAGTGTTATTGAGTGAATAAAGAAAGATAGTTATTTTGGATAGTTATTTTGGAAATATACTTCATGTACAGAATTGACCTCTCTACAGATTTATTATAAGTATAGATATATACATTCTTAACAATATAAATAAAGAAAACTATAATATTAAAATATTGCGTCAAAAAATTCATCCTCTTCGCCGTCAACTGGGAGTGTACCCAAGAGACTGGCGGCATTGCCACGTTGGATGGCAATGCTTAGCTTTTGACCAAAATAAAAGCCAGCCTTTGGGTCACAGGACGTATCAACAAGCCGCTTGGCTATTTCTTTAAAAAGAAGGTGGGCGCTCGGACTCCACGAAAAAAAAATTAGTAAAAAAATCTAGAAGATAACAAAAAATAAAGTTATTTAAGGAAAAATTGGAAGCTTATAACAAGCCAATTAGTTTTGATTATCTGATCTTTGATCATCAAAACAACACAGTCCGTAGTCAAAACATGATCAGAACTATTTTTGTAGAAACCATTATTATTGATATCTGATATTATTATATTATTAAGCTAAAGTAAGATTGCTTTCAACACATTCAACTAGGAGTTCAGCTGGGTGGCTGTTTAGACGACTCAAGTTATTTGTAGCGAACCACGTATACATTTATGGAAATTATATTTTCGTTCGGCGTAAAGGTCACGAGTTCGATTGCCGTACAGTGCAAATATTGTTACAAGGATGTTTGTTCTGAGTAAATTAAACGTTCGTTGGTAGTATTTGTTTAACTCACCTTCTACAATTTAAATATATTTTTGCCATTTAATTGGTACATATAAACTTATTGTTGTTTTTGTTTTAGGATTACATGATTTCTATGTATATAATTATGTATCTGAACTCCTACAAACAGAAATCTCTCCCTATTTCCCCGAAAAAAAGGTTAGTATAATCTTATCTAATAACCATAACGACCTATGGCAGGATAAACAAAACATCATTATAGACCTTACCTATACAAAATCCGAAATACAAATAATAAATACTCTAAGGGGCTATTTCACCACTTTAAGAATATAACTTACCAAATTAATTCATTATTTAAACTTCATTTTTGTACGAAAATATCTAGTAGATAAGTTTAACCTATGCTTATCCAGAGGTGGTAAAACTAGTAATAATAATTATAATAGATAAAATCAAAGGCAATAAAGAACAAATTTGCTACTCACACACCCTGTATTATCATAAAACGATAGAAGAACCAGGAAGTTAATGGCACATGAATAACACCCTGTAAACACGCACAGGGGTGTGTGCATGTAGGGGGAAATAAAAACCTAGTATAGCTGAACTGACGTATCATCATTGGCCTAGCTTTTCTCCTACAATTTAGGGGTTGTTTTGTCTCCTGGTTTAACCGAATTCAGATGAATATTATTATTTTATCTTGACTTCTAGTTGCTAGGTATTATTCAAATATTTTTCTTTCTTTCTTTCTTATTATTGACCGGTTGAATCAAACTTCACACTACTATTGTCGTGGTGGCCTAGTGGTTAAGGCATCTGCATCTCGTGTACGAGTGTGAGGGTTGGAAACCCCCCAATGTGACTTTTCTAAAGTCATATGTACTTTCTAAGTGTATCTTAGACACCACTGACAAAACCTGGACTTAAGACTTCAAAGCGTGGTAATCAATGCTCATGTCTCAAAACCTGGACTTAAGACTTCAAAGCGTGGTAATCAATATCATGTCTTCTCTGTATGTGAAGAGGCCTGTGCCCAGCAATGGGATAGTAGATAGGCTGATGATGATCACACTTCACATTATTTATAGCTGTACGAAACTACGAACTTGATGTAAATTATTTCTAAACCTAATTTTAGGTTTTTTTATAAGTCAAGACATAGTAGACACATTTTATTCTATTGTAAAATAAAGGCGACTAAAGGGCGCGCGCAAAGATAGACTCTACTATCAAACTATACGAAAAAGGTCATCTAAAAAAAGAAGGAAATGGACAAAATTCATCTCCAAAAATTTAATCAGCATGTTTATGGCCAAGTTTCCCTTGCATATGGAGCGAGTAACGCGCAAAATGTAACCTATCATAAGAGAAGATAAAACAACTGGCGCTCGCTGTGTGCCGCTAGCAATTATTTATTTGGGAGGCTTCGGCCCAAGTGGTAAGAGGCAGCGAGTTGATAAATTCGATTTTTGTTCTAAATTGGAAAAGAAAACAGCCAATACATTGTCATTTGTCATAATTAACCACCTAGTACAGTGTTTCTTTGAGGTCGAAGCAGTATGGTCTGTGTTACCTGATTCGTATAATCTACGAGTCTTCAAGGCAAGAGTGAATCTAAGGCACTATTTGAACTTGCGTAATCAATCCTCGGCTGCATCGGCTGAGATGTTGCCAAACGCACTCAAACGTAACGTATTAAAAAAATGAAATTTTCCCATCTTTCATCTTTTACAAACACGCACAGCTATGACTTGGCTACGAGCCCCTCGCGTTCCAAACTATATAACATCTACTGCTAGGCATCCCTTAGTTCACTAAAGCTTACAAGTTTAAAAAATTACATTTTTAATAAGACTTTTACACACATATTTTGGAATAACTAAATACCTAATATAAAAACAGATATTGTAAACTTGTTTAAAAGAGTAACCATGGAGTTTCTTGCCCGTTCTTCTCCATAGGAATCTACGCTTTGGAACGGGCAAATAGCTTTAACTATTCCATTATGACTAACTGACGGGCTCATCATTCTTTGACAATTCAAAAGGTCTAATTGAAATATTTTTTTTATTTATTCGAACAATCCAATAAAAAAAACGCTACCCGCTTATACCTTACACTGCTGCAAGGGCAGCGGAAAAAGGCAAGCGCTGAATTCGGAGTCATAAATAATGTGACATCCTTATCTATGGCAGGTATTGTTTACTTGCCAGCCCTGATTTACACTTGTTAAACTGTAATAACACGGCCCATTTGTTTGAACGACTGCTATCTATGACTGTTTAGAGTTTTAGAACAGGCTAAAGTCAGGGACAATTCTGACTTAGAGGGAAGAAGAAGAGAGTAAAGAGGAAGAAGGAGGAAGGCAATGTTTGAATCATCATTATCAGCCTATATAATTGTCCCACTGCTAGGCACATGCCTCTTCTCAAACAGAGAAGGCATGAGCATTGATCACCTCGCTTGCTTTAGGTGGTTTGGCGATTTCGGACTTTTTAAGTCCAGGTTTCCTCACGATGTTTTCTTCACCGTTAGTCAGTGATATCTAAGATATACTTAGAAAGTAGATATGACTTTAGTAAAGTCACATTGGTACGTGCCAGGTTTCGAACCCGCGCCCTCGTACACGAAAGACAGGTGCCTTAACCAATACGCTACTACGACTTAATGTTTGATTAAGTCTCCTTAATTTTTAATGCAATCAATGTTTTTAACGTCGTTAAATAAATGTTTTAAATTCGATTAAAACAGGTTTTCTCGTATGAAGCTATAAAGACAGTAAACATTATGTCTCACGTGGGTCCCAGTTTAGCACACATCATACGAAGAAAAAAGGTTAATTATATAAGAGAAGGTAAAGTATTATACATATATTTTAAAAAGGTTGGTAACCCAAGAAAGTGAGCTGAAAAAACAATTCTATTGATACCAAACGTTTGTTTGTTTGTTACGCTTTCATGGATAAAACGACTGAACCAATCTGTATAACATTGAAAGCAAATCAAGTAAATCTATTGATAATTTAAGATCCATTCAATATCAATCTGGAATTTCGACATTCCATTAAAGTATTTACCCTAAAAATATACAATAACATACAAAAAAATAACAGGTTCAGTTGGTAGAAAGATATTTTTTACGATCTTTCCAGTGGAAGTTTCAACAAAAAAGTGTACAGTATTGTGCAATTCTTAAACTAAAAGTAGGTAAACTGTTGCAATTCTCCAGAGAATACCCATCTGATATATTAAATGTCACGGACTTCTTTATCTGTTGGACATTTTCAAAATAATGTACACTTTCAGTGTACATTGTGACGTTTTCAGTGACAACACCGGGCATTTGAGCGTGAGCGACTTTTTAGTTCACAATTTGCAAAATACATAATTTTTAAGGTCTTTTCTTTTAATATTTTCTTTGTTAGCCTGATTTTTGTCCCACTGCTGGGCAAAGACCTTCCCCATCTGCGTAGCCTTTTCCCAACTATTTTGGGGTCGGCTTCCAGTCTAAACCGGATGCAGCTGAGTACCAGTGTCTTACATGGAGCGACTGCCTATTTGACCTCCACAACCCAGTTACCGGGTAACACGATACCCCTTGGTAAGACTGAGGCAAAGAACTTTCGCCTTTTCTAGAAAATATCTTTATTTTTATTAGAAAACCAGTGCAGGCCGGGGTCCTTCTGGTATACAATCAGCCTCACAAAAAGCTCTGCTTTTGTAATCTCTATACGAAAATATACTCGTATATATTAGAAGGTGGCACAGAGAGTGAGAGAGAAAGTTGTATAGAGGAGGCATAACGCTTTTTCATTACGTAACTCCCATACAGAAAAAATAACAATCAACATACCTTTTTTTCACGAAATAATCTATAGATATAAAATACCCAAGTAGCAAAAAAGTTGTATTATACTAGAATTATACAACTAACAGATATGTAAGCGCTATATAACAGTTTTCCAGCAACTAAACAGTTGTAAAGTAGTATTCAGTTCGACGCATTAGTTATATACAATATTAGTCATATTAATGTGTCTGGTAAACGTCATCTCAATAATTTATAATGACGGTCATAAAACGTTAAGTCAAGTAAACGTTTCAGTCCGAAAAAAGTGATAAGTCACACTGTTTTGTAATCTTAGAACCTTTTATTCAACCCTTAAATAACAAATTGTGATATAACGATTTTATAATTCACTATTATAAAATCGTCATACTAGAGCGCAAACTTCCACCTTTATGTAACTTAGTTTGAAACATTATTCTAATATAACTCATATAAGTCAATTGATTATTTAAAGCATTTTTAAGCATCTTTTATATAACTCAGTCACCATGTTTCATTAAGTGTAGGTAATAAAATGGATTTCAAAAATTGGAAACGAATTAAATGAAGTGGTGGTTTTAGAAGGAAAGTAAATAAAAAGTATCAATTATTATTATTAAATACAGCAATGAAACCTACATTTAATCTGGAAGAAACTGTGCCCAGCCCAGAAGAAATTGGTAAAAATCAAAGTGGTTCCTTACATTTTTCAACATTTAATGCATTTACAGCATTAAATGTCGAAAAATGTGCTGGATCCAGTCAAGACAGGTGTTCTACAGATCAAATTGTTTGCGTTTATCTTCTTTTACCAGAAGGCACACTAGACAGCAAACGTAAGTTATTGTATATAAAACTCCTTTAATAGATTCATTCTTATATTTATATTAAATTAGGTACCCAATTCTTTATTTTTTTGTAGATGAGTTAAATAATTCCGAAGAGTTTAATCATTTCTCTGAAGTAGACCACTCCATGGAAATGAGTGGCGAAAGTTCTGAAGAATTTGACAAAGATGATCAATTTCGGCAAGATTTAAAAAAATTGGCAATCACTTGTAATGTCCCTCATGAAACAATAAGAAAAGATTAACTTATATTCTACCCAAAGATCCAAGAACGCTTCTTCAAACTAAAACAGTATCATTAATTCCATTACATAAGGGCTACTGTTGGCAAAATGGTGTAATTGAACCACTTAAAAAATATTTAAGTCATCTTACCCTCATACCAGAAAGTATATCGTTAAATATAAACATTGATGGATTGCCAATATATTTAAGAGTTCTAGAGAACAAGTATGGCCTATACTATGCAATATACTTGAAAAACCCTACCTGTCACCATGTGTTATAGGTATATTAGTAAATAATAATATTTATATTTAATATAATTAATAAATAATAATAAAATAAATTAGTGTAACGAATAAAAATACTGAATTTTTTATACCCCTACTACAAACTCTTTAATTGTAAATAAAAATCGCAAATACTTAAATGGTTTTATTTGGCATCATTACATCCATAGCACTTCAGTGTTAACTGAAAATGCGTGTTATCCCATGGCCATTTTAAATGTTTGAGCAACTTTAAATCTTTTTTTGTTAAATACTTATCAGCGCCAAAATATATCACCATGATGACCTGTAAATAAAACAGAAAAGGATTCCCATGAGTTTTTCCTATCCCTAACCCAAAGGTTTTCCTATCTTCTAACGAACTCTAATTGCAACCGTCATGGTGGACGCCATAAATTGTATAAAAACATGTATACGATCAATAGTTATATAAATGTCTAAATGCAGTCGCCCAATGACAATTTACAATATGGCGGAAAATATTGATGATAGTTAATGTATTTTTATTTTTTTAACAATATTAAAACATCATTATTATGAAGGCCCGTTAAAATATTAACAGAGATAACTATACATATTATCGAAAAAATTAAATTCCCAAGTATAAGTCACCGCTCTTCATCTTCCACCACAATACGCTTTCTTCATAATAAATTAATAAATAATAATTATTAATAAACATTTGACTTACCTTTTTATAAGTTTTATGACAGCAAATAAACCGTCACAGAAATTGTCTAGCTTACACTACTAACCGACCACCAGCATCACAAAATGTTTCCTCCTATACGATGATATAGTTATGTAAGAGAGTTACTAGAAACTATTACAAACCTTACTAGTTAAACTTACAACGTCTACGTGATGTTGACTCAACGCAATTGTCGCTGAGGCGACTGCAAAATGACCCTTACACGATTTAAATGTTATATTATCTGCGCCCAAACCCGCGTTATATTAACGTATAAAAAACTATTATAAAACTATTTTCATATGTCTGAAAGTTAAATTAAAAACGTTATTGTACCATTTATATGACATTATTTTGCTACTTGGGTACTTTGTCCTGACTGACTGACTGATCAACGCACTGCCTAAACCGCTGATCGTAGAAACCTGAAGTTTGGAGCGTATGTTTTTTGTATAACGTAGGCATCCGATAAGAAAGGATTTTCCGAAATTCTGCCCCTAAGGGGGTGAACAAGGCGAGTAAACTTTGTGAGTGTAGCGAAACCGGCTCAGTTCGCACATTAAGGGATGAAATGGTTAATTTCAAAACGATTGTGGGAGCAACAGACTGACGGAGAAGATAAGGATATGAGCCGCCTTACCTTCGTCCCACAGCGGATTCCACCAGTTCTTGAGGGCGTCGCTTCAGAGGCTGGATTGATGAACACACAACACAATAGTTTTTGTTTCTGTTTCGAATTTTAAGGAAAATAAGTTTCACGAGCGCGCACTTCCCGGCGAGTCGTAGCGAAGTACCAACCGTAAGCGACGTTTGTAGGGATGTGCGCAATGTCAAGATAGTGAACGGTTATAGATTAGCGTATCGATTCGACTAGTGATTTTTGATAGGTGGATAGAAATCCTAATACCCCCCGTTAGTAAGACGGCTTGCGCGTGTCAAGGCGCTTCACTATATTTTCTCCGTGCAACCCAAGCTACCACAAATGTTTTGGGAACATTAGGAAATGAAGGTAATGAATTAATGCGAATACGGTACATACCGCCCACCAAAATACAAGGATGTTGTATTTTTTAAAAAAAACATTAAGAAATACAAGCAATGAAGCGTTGAAGTTACAAATTTGTTTCGCTTTAATTGAAGAAATATCCGAATAAATGAACAACAACATGTAACTTAATGTAAACTACGTTTAAACTTACGAACTATAAGGTGAAGAAGTTAACTTTATAGATTCTAATCCGTTTGATTTGGTAAAGGACATACCTTTATCAATGGTCGAGTAAGGAAAGAACCATTTGGCAAACGTAATTTCGCGACGCGTACTACTCCGTCCGGCCCACTGAATAAATCCTCTACACGGGCTATTGGCCAATGGAGTGGAGGCGTGTCCGATTTGATAAGTACAACGGTACCGATTTCTAGTGGTTTTGACTGAGCAGTCCACTTGGCTCTTTGAATAAGAGAATGAAGATACTCATTCTTCCATCGTTTCCAAAAATCCTGTTGAAATCGTTGAATGAGTTGCCACCGGCCTAGGCGACTAAGGTTGATGGAAGTAAGATTCTCATCAGGAACAGCCGTAAGTGGCTCTAATGTTAGAAAATGTCCGGGCGTAAGTGCGGAAATGTCATTTGGGCAAGAACTAGAACAATAAAGAGGCCTAGAATTTAACATGGCTTCGATTTGTACGAATAAGGTAAAAAGTTCGTCTAAAGTTAAACATTGATTGTTAACAACTCGATACAAGGTAGATTTTACGGCTTTAATTTGGATCTCCCAAACGCCACCAAAATGTGGACTGGATGGCGGATTGAATTTGAATTGAATGTTTGCGGAGCGAGAAGCGTCCTGCATATACGAGGAAAGTTCACGCTGTGCACCCACGAAATTGGTACCGCAGTCGGAGTAAATGGTTTGGACTCGGCCTCGACGACCAACAAAACGCCTAAGAGCAGCGATGAAGGATTCTGAAGTTAAATCCGTGGCTACCTCTAAATGAACCGCTTTTGTAGCAAGGCAGACAAAAAGACATAAATAAGCTTTGCTGATTTTTGCCCCACGATATTTACCGGATTTGATTCGAAACGGACCTCCGTAATCCACACCAACGATGCTAAAAGGTTTAACTTGGTTTACTCGAACTGCAGGTAAATCACTCATGAGCGGCGCAAGAGGAGTCGGATTAGTTTTGAAACAATTCAAACATTTTGAAATACGATGTCGAATGGCACGTTTAGCGGACAAAATCCAAAATTGT
This sequence comes from Pyrrhia umbra, assembly GCA_963891755.1. Lineage (NCBI taxonomy): Eukaryota > Metazoa > Arthropoda > Insecta > Lepidoptera > Noctuidae > Pyrrhia > Pyrrhia umbra. Next base: position 1,722,370 of record OY982937.1, on the reverse strand, counting down.
TGACTCACCAAATAGTGGAGAGTATTGATTCCAGGGTGACAATTTTCACGATGGAAGGCATCTACAATCATGTACGTTAGTGGAGCCTTTTGCGGAAGCAAAGCAGGATGTTTATGACTATATTCTAGTCCTGATCTAGCTAGTCTACCGCCTACCCTGATCACACCCAGGCTGTCGACAAAAGGAGAAAGTTTGCGCATAGGTTTTGAAAGAAGTCTGCCTTCTTTCAAACGTTTGATATCCTCGCCGAAATGAAGAAACTGAGTTCGCCTCACTATGATCAATAGTGCGTGGTACAATTCAACACGATTTAGAGGAAGATGATTACTACGATTGTTCGGACAACGCAGATTATTGATATAGCGAAGCCACAAACCGACAACACGCTGAATTGTTCGAATAGAAGAGAAACAAGTAAGCAAATAGTCTATAGGATGCTCGGAAATATCACTAGCGAGAAGAACCTGTATCTTTTCTTCAACACGAAGTTCATCCTCGCGAGGATCTGAAATTGAGCAAGGCCAAGATTGAGAATCTTGAGAGAGCCAACCAGGCCCCGCCCACCATAACGAATTTTTGACAAGTTCCGCCGGAGTTTGGCCTCGAGAAGCAACATCCGCAGAATTGTCCTCGGATTTAACATGACGCCAAATAGCGCTTGGAACAGCATCCTGAATATGACTAACCCGATTTGCCACGAATGTTTTCCAGCGCGAAGAGGGAGAACGGATCCAAGAAAGTGCGACTGTAGAGTCTGACCACGCATAAATAGCCGAAACGGGAAGAAGAGGTTGATAAACTTCAGAAACGAATTTGAGTAAATCTGCGAGAAGAACACAACCGCAGAGTTCCAACCGAGGTAAAGAAACAACCTTGATAGGTGCTACCCTCGCTTTGGATAATACAAAGAATACTTTGATGTTATCAGACGTGTCAATAACACGAAGGAAAACCACACCCGCGAAACCACGCTGAGAACTATCTGCAAATCCATGAATCTCGCACGATTTGATATAAGGAACCGATAGATGTCGCGGGATTCTAAGATCCTGAATCAAAGCTAATTCGTCGGTGTAGCGAATCCATTGTTGTTTAATGTCTTCCGGAGGATCTGCATCCCAGGAAATTCCAAGAACCCACAACTTTTGAACTAAATATTTCGCTAAGAAAGTCAAGGGTGACAAAAAACCGCAAGGGTCATAGATTCTTGCGAGTTCGCTGAGGATCGTACGCTTCGTACAAATACGATTTTGAGGTTTAACTTGGAAAGTGAAATTGTCGGAACCAGGTTCCCACCTCAAACCTAAAATCTTCAAAGTGTGAGACTTCTCCGCGTCGAAAGATACCGTATCAGTGAGACAATGTTCAGGAGGTAGATCAGCGAGCAACCTTGGATCGTTGCTTGCCCACTTCCGGAGTTCCATGTGACCACGTTTGAGAAGCTCTATGACCTCTAGTTTAGTTTGAAGAGCCTGATCGAGATCTGAACACCCGGTAACGATGTCATCGATATAGACATCAGTCATTAGAACTGATCGACCAAGTGGCCTAGTAGAGCCTTCATCGTCAGCGAGTTGCTTGACGGTACGACAAGCGAGAAATGGCGATGAAGAGACACCATAAGTGACAGTGTTCAAACGATATTCCATGATAGGTTCAGAAGGGTGAGATCTCCAAAATATTCTTTGGTAATCACGATGTTCTTGGGTCACAAGAATTTGGCGGTACATTTTACATACGTCAGCGGAAAAAACGATAGAATGGATACGAAACCTCAACAAAATCTCTAATATATTAGCCTGTAACTTCGGCCCGATGAATAAAGTGTCATTTAATGATGTGCCAATGATGCTGTCGCGATTAGACGCGTCAAAGACAGCGCGTAATTTTGTGCTACTACTGTCTGGTTTTAGAACACAAAAGTGAGGAATGTAATATTTTCCTTTGCGTAAATCTTTTGTGGGCACAGGACTCATATGTCCACACTGAAGATATTCATCCATGAAACTAATATATTGTTCACGAAGGACTGAATCTGAGGAAAGCTTACGCTCCAATGAATAAAAACGCCTAAGAGCTGACTCTCGCGAACCAGGGAATGAAGGTTCCTGGTCTTCAATGAAAGGCAGGGCGACGCAGTAACGTCCGGTGACGTCACGAGTCGTGGTTTCACGATATATTTGTTCACAACGTTGATCCGCAGCGCTCAATACAGGGACGCCCGGTAGATTTTCCAATTCCCAAAACTTCTTGACTTCCTGAAGAAGTTGATCATTCGAAACGAAAAGAGAGCTAACCCCGTGGTCAGATGGCGAATTATCGACACTTCCAATAAGAAGCCAGCCGAACACGGAATTCAACGCTGTAGGTTGGTGGGGTTCTCCACTCACACATCCAGGACGAATAATGGAAGGGAAAATCTCAGCACCTAGAAGAATATCAACTGGACCAGGTTTATCACAATCAGGATCTGCCAGATTGAGACCGCGTATATGAAGCCAAGAGGTTTTATCTAGCTTAGTGTTTGGCATATGTCCGCATATGTTAGGAATTGTCAATGCTTCAACATTGAAAGTCACTTGACCGTGAATACCGATCTGAAATTGAACAGCTCCGGAAATGGAGGCTGACGATTGACCAACGCCTTTAATTCTGCGAGATGTAGTACGTTTGACTAGTCCTAGGCGATCTACTGCTCGCTCTGAAATGAAATGAGCCTGACTACCAGTATCGATCACACAGCGAAATGGCTGATAGTGGCCTGTGGAATCGCGGATATTAATAACGGCAGTAGATAGAAGAACAACCGAATTGCCACTTAAGTTCGTCAATACACTAACAGGATCTACAACAGGGGTGGCCGATTCAAGGAGGTTTGCATCGCTTTCCTGATGCAGGAGAGTGTGATGCCTCTGGTGGCATTTTTGACACCTGAATACCGATTTGCAATCGCGAACAGTGTGTGAAGGCTTCAAACAATTGAAACACCAGCGGTTTGATTTCGCGTAATCGCGTCTTTCTTGGATTGATTTAGCCGTGAAACTCTTGCAGTGAGAAATGGAATGAGGTTCTGAACAGGAAGGACACTTAGAAGAGACGGTAACTGGACGCTCTGAAGATTTACCATTATCTTGTTTATTAGTTGTCTTAACTGAAGCAGATAACAACGACGAGGATAATTTATTTTTGTTATTGCCCTTGACACTGCTGTTCTTTTTTATAGACGGTAGAGGAACACGACTACCCGAAAAGTGAGTATCTCGCACAAGTGCATCACATTGTTTCTCTAGAAACTCTTTAAGGGTACGATAATTGGGAATCTTGGGCGTAGGATGCGCTCTTTCAAAAGCGCAGCGAGTTTTAGATTCTATGTTCGATAACAAATGATAACATAGGACAAAGTCCCAATGTTCAGTCGGTAAGTCTAAGCTTTTAAGGATAATTAAATTCTCGTTAAAGAGATCCAAAATGCGTCTAAGTTCGGTAGGGGAATTTGTTTTGAAACTAGTGTTTAACACTTCTCGCCAGCAAGTGAAGGCAAGTTCACGTTCGTCACGATAACGCGCCACTAGAGCTTTGTATGCTTCTTGATAGTATTCGCCTAGCATAGGAAAAGTTCGGATGACACCTAATGCATCGCCAGACAAACTCGCACGAAGATATTGCATTCGATCCGAGTCCGACAAAGATTTATTCAAATGAATTAGCGAGTTGAATGAATCAAAAAACATACTAAATTCTTTTATACATCCTGAGAATCGCGGTAAGTCGATTTTAGGAAGTCTGACTGCCAAATCAGGCGACCTATGTACAGAGGGTGTCTCAATAGATAAGGAAGCAGCAGGAACGAGATTACTATGCAAAGCGATCACTTGAAAGTGAATATTGTCGAATTCGGACCGAATGTCATCTTCCGCATCCATGTCCGAATCGTCCACAATACTCAAAATATCCATATGTGCTTCTTCAAAGTTATTCACTAACTTCTCTAATACAGAATAATGCGCCAGAAATTCGTCTAAATGAGAAACATCCAATTTGGCGATCTGAGCGACGTCCAACATTTTCCGCAATCGATTTAATGCTAAAGTTCGTTTACGTCGTAAAACAGGCAAATCTGCTTCCGTAAGACCAGATGGTTCGATAGACTTAGACTTAGACAATTTCCTAGTACTACGCTTCGGAATGACGTAAGGCATTTTCAAAATTGAAATTCAAAACAAAAAAAAAAAAAAAATATAATAATCGATATGAAAACTTATATTATCGACAACCCTATGGAAATCGACAACCCTAACGATATCGTCAAAGTTCACTGTTAATTGAATTTAATCTCAAATTTTAATCGATCACTAAATTTTATTTGAATAAATAATCGATTAATATAAACCGACTGAGAAAGCCGGTAAATCAATCGTAACGCAAATGCACACCACTATGCGATACGTTTGAACCTCCTACCTACCCGAACAAATTATTTTTTCTTGGAACAAAGATTCCCAACTTACCCACAATTTGCAAGTATGAACCTGCTAAGATGTTATAAGTGGAATAAATATAACGTGAAAGAATGTTATAAGATAATAATTACGAATGTAAAAAAAAATACTTTTAGATTTGAAATCACGGTTGCGAGTTAATATACGAAGTAAGTATATTGATTTGTAACTGTGTACGAATACGAATAGTTCTTATTACACCTTTCAGTATCACGAATATAATTTGAATATAGGTAGTAAAAGAAATTAAATTGTTGTATACTTGAGTGAAAAACCATGTACTGAACAAAACGATTAATTTTACATGTTCTAACAGCGCAAGTATGGAACAACAATTCTGAACGAATTAACCTGATACAAATCACTGAATAGTCTCGCGAAACAGTAATAAATAGGCAAAACGAAGCAATACGCAAACCACGAATTGGAAATACCTTAGTTACCTAAGTACCAGCGGCGCCAATATGGCGAGTAGGTCACCGAAATATAACTAGGGTCACGGATTAGAATGTTTGCTATCTTCTTCAGATTACGAATTTATTTGAAAATAAATACACAGAAACAAGCGGTTTAATGAATATTGTTGTGTTGTTCATATATTTTGGAGAAACTTTTATTAATTCACGAGATCTGATACGATTAGATATAATCACCATATGATCAATATGGTCGATTATTTGCGAAAATTACGTAAATTAATAAAAACTGAAGCTAAGTCCCGGGTTTCGGCACCAAAACAATGTAGCGAAACCGGCTCAGTTCGCACATTAAGGGATGAAATGGTTAATTTCAAAACGATTGTGGGAGCAACAGACTGACGGAGAAGATAAGGATATGAGCCGCCTTACCTTCGTCCCACAGCGGATTCCACCAGTTCTTGAGGGCGTCGCTTCAGAGGCTGGATTGATGAACACACAACACAATAGTTTTTGTTTCTGTTTCGAATTTTAAGGAAAATAAGTTTCACGAGCGCGCACTTCCCGGCGAGTCGTAGCGAAGTACCAACCGTAAGCGACGTTTGTAGGGATGTGCGCAATGTCAAGATAGTGAACGGTTATAGATTAGCGTATCGATTCGACTAGTGATTTTTGATAGGTGGATAGAAATCCTAATACCCCCCGTTAGTAAGACGGCTTGCGCGTGTCAAGGCGCTTCACTATATTTTCTCCGTGCAACCCAAGCTACCACAAATGTTTTGGGAACATTAGGAAATGAAGGTAATGAATTAATGCGAATACGGTACAGTGAGAAACTGCCATTTTTAATTTGAATTCGTATAGCAAATGTATAGAAAATCGAGTAACAAACACAATTTTATGTAACATCACATTTTCCTCTATCTATATATCGGCCACAGCCTAAATTATTTCCAGCATAACAACTCGCGAATACAAGCCACAGCATATCAGTATTCAGTGCGGACAGACAGCTAAGTAACGATCGTGTGAGAACGAATTGGCTTATTTATTTTATTAGCGTTCCGTATTGGGATAGGAAAACGAATTTCGCCAAGTCCCGCTTCGAGTTTCGCCAAGACTAATTTTATTTTGTACGTAGTTATTGTACACAGTTATCTGTTTTGGGGGGAGAAAAGATGGTTGGGATATGTAATTAGGGTAAGTAAATAAATTTATGTACAGTATAACAATGTTAATTCGTGGTTGCCTAGTGGTTAAGGCACCTGCATCTCGTGTACGAGCGTGCGGGTTCGAAACCTTGTAAGTACCAATATGACTTTTTTATAGTCTAATGGTGAAGGAAAACATTTTGAGGAAACCTGGACTTAAAAAGTCTGAAATCGCCAATCCGCCTTGAGCAAGCGTGGTGATCAATACTCATGCTTTCTCTGTATAAGAAGAGGCCTGTGCCCAGCAGTGGGACAATATATAGGCCGATGATGATGTGGCACTAAAGAACAAGAAGAAAGAAGAGATGGGATCCATGTTGACTGTGATGAAGAGGAATTTTTCGACGCCCTTTATTACTTAGTCGTTTTCTATATTTTATTGTTTTTTTCTAGCTGTTAAAATTTAAGTTTTGTTGTAATTACGTTGAATGTTATTTAGAACCTACTTAAATAAAAGCAAGATGGGATCCCGGAATAATTTCTCGGAGTTTCTGTAAGACCGTGTGGAAAAGTTTTCTTCATTACACAGACAAATTTCTACATTCGCATCAATGTGTGCGTGCGACACTAAGAAAACACTCACACTTCTGTTGTGGCCGCAGTTAATGAATAATTATCATTTTATGACCATTACTGCTTGCAGTTGATAACACATTAACTACTAGACATACGTAATTAGCGCTATTAAAGCAAACACATTACGTGAGGTGTAGGCACGCTGGTTAATTAATTGAAAACCTCAAAGGTTGCATGCAAGGCGAGGGGTGTTGGGTTTGATTCCTAACACTGGTAATTTAGGTTTAATTTAATAGCAAATTTTATAGCTAGGTTTTTAAAAGGAGAGCTTCTCAAAGAAAAAAGTTAAGTGACCCTCCTATATACCAAAACATATCTAATTCTGTGACAGTAGGAAAAAAACCACACGACTTCAAAAACCGCCAAGTTCGAGCCGGGCTTCGGCACCGAGGGTTCCGACTTTTGGAAAGAATATTATACGCAATAAAGTCGCAATTATATTTTTTTCTGGCCCTATAATTTAGTTTGTTTGTAGAGAAAAATTGTTGATAACTTAAAAACTATAGATAGATAGCGATACTTAAAATCATAGTTTTATTTTTCCTGTAATATTTAGGTTAATTTTGATTAGTCCTAATTATTTCAGATTTTTCCCTTATCTCAAACTTCGGAGATATAATTCGAAAATTAAAACTATACAAAAAAAAACAAAAAAATATATATTAGAATGTGCAAATCAACATCTTTCATAGGATACCCCACATGACCTAGTAAATATTCTTTCAAATTTTAAACCCCAACTTCCCCCCACTTTTTGCACTATTCATGATAATCGTTCTTTAGAACTGTCCCAAATTTCAAGTCGATAGCATGAGTAGTTTCTGAAATAATCAGCTGTGACAGACGGACAGACAGTCGAAACCATAAGGGTTCCGTGTTACCATTTTTGATACGGAACTGTAAAAAACAGACTACATAGTTTTAAACAAAAAAAAAACAATATAAAAAAGTTCTCAAGTACAATGCGTAAAATTCTTTTTTTAGCTAAAAGACCGATTACTCGAGACTCATTCAGGCTAGACGCTTGAAATTACCGACTTGAAGCAATTAAAACCAGATTTGGCTGGATACTTTCGCGGGTTTTTCGTTAAATTTAAAGTTGTTTTCTTCTTTTTTCGACGGACTTAGTTTTAAGAGTATTATCATGTCAGATGAGATGGTTTATTTAACATTTTTTAATTTAGATGGGTTGGTACAGTGTCTGTTTGAAGTGATAAGACCTTTAACTCTTAACCCTTTGTTTAATACAAATACTATTAGCAAATACTTTTATGTTTTCACGGATTTTCGTCAGTATGTCAATAAAATTCGAATCACGAATTTTCAACCGAGGATTTTCGCATTATTTAATATTGTAGTTAAAAACCGGCCAAGTGCGTATCGGGCCACGCGCAATAGGGTTCCGTTATACGTTTTAGTTCGTTGACTAGAACTCTGTAACCGGTAAAGCCTACTTAGGCGTGATAATTTCCATTAGAAGTTCGTTGTATATGCTACATTTGTGATTTTTTTCACATATTCATAAAGGCCAAAATTTACACTTTAAAGCTAGATATTTCGTAAATGGCTCTGACGGTGGCGATGACAGACAGACAAACGGACGTTGGCGAAACTAAGGGTTTCTTTTCGATTACGGAACCCTAAAAACTGTCGCAAACCACAAATCTGAATCTAAAACTCAAAGGTGACTGACTGACATAGTGATCTATCAACGCACAGCCCAAACCACTGGAGGGATCGGGCTGAAATTTGGCATGCAGGTAGATGTTATGACGTAGGCATCTGCTAAGAAAGGATTTTGATAAATTCTACCCCCATTCTACCCCCAAGGGCATAAAATAGGGGATGAAAGTTTGTATGAAACTTTGTCAATTTTAAACCGATCGGGCTGAGAATTCATATAGCACACGCGGGCGAAGCCGCTGGCGGAAAGCTAGTTAATTTATAAAATTCAATTGCCCTTTGCACTTCAGGGCCGTGGTAAGTCTGTCGAAAAATCCTCTTAAACAAAACACTTTCTACGTCTAATTAACAAAGGTACACAAATTAATGAACATCTCTAAAACAAGCAAAGTCGTATGAAACCCATTACGTCATAAAGTCTCCGTTAACCCTCGTAATGCGCGGTCAAATTAATTTAACGGGTTCATTCCGTACCTTTTTATTAAAGGGCTGAAGATTTCGACGTTTTAATATTTCACCTTTTATCTTTTGAATTTGTTTTTTGATCTTTGCTGCTTTTGGCACAGCGTGTAACACCATCAGCTTCTTGACACCGGGCTGCTTTGTGATATTTTCCAAAATCCACAAAATGGTACAGACAGCCCGACCCGGGATTCGAATCCGAGACCCCGTTTCGACCAACGAGTCTCTCGGGACTGCCTTGTTGATCTAGTGTGATTCGGGAATCGAATCTATACATTAACCGCATGTATTATAGGATCGGAATGAACCTAAACATTTATTTATTCGCTAAACAAAACAAATATATCTACTTTTGCGAAAATATTCGACTTTATCAGTTCCAAATTTCGCAGCTCACTAAACCGGGCATCATTTATGAATAGTCCGAAGATTGCTTTTGGAAACTTGTTTTTCTACCAAATTGAGATAGATAAACTTTATTGTGCCAACTGCTATCTGTAATGTACTTTTTATTTATCGAATAGATTATCAGATATATCAGTTCTTTGGTACTTAATCTATATCTTCTTCTTCTATACTTATAATAAATCTGTAGAGAGGTCAATTCTGTACATGAAATATATTTCCAAAATAACTATCAGGGGGTGATTAGGGATCGATACTGATGCCAAAAATGCAATCAGTAAAATTTTTGTCTGTCTGTCTGTATAAACTCTATAGAAACTAAAACTACTCGACGGATTTTAACGAAACTTGGTACAATTATTTGTCATACTCCTGAGATGGTTATAGTATACTTTTCATCACGCTACAATCAATAGGAGCAGAGCAGTGAAGGGAAATGTTGTCATTTTGTTTAAACGCGCTAATCTCAGGAACCGCTGGTCCGATTTAAATAATTCTTTCAGTGTTAGATAGTCTATTTATCGAGGAAGGCTATAGGCTATATATCATCACGCTAAGACCAATAGGAGCGGAGCACCACTATTCCACGCGGACGAAGTCGCTGGCAGAAGCTAGTACATAATATTACTCAATATCTCGCTATTTTCTTCTGAAAGCGTGGACTGAACATTATGCTTGTAAAAGGCTGTTTCTAATATCTTATTTTTTTTCTTTTTAACATCCTTGATTGAAAAATAATAACCTTGTAAGGACTACTAGCTATTCCCCGAGGTTTCACCCGCAACTTCTTGACACTAATAACGCATCTAGATAAAAAGTATCCTGTGTTACTCCAGATTATAAATTACTAGCCTTCTGCCAGTGGCTTTGCCCATGTGGGCTATACGAATTCAAATTAAAAATGACGGATTTTCATACAAACTTGGCCCCCCTTTTTCAACCCGAGATGGATAGAGTTTTGAAAAATCCTTTCTTATCGGATGCCTACGTCATACAAAGATCACACCCTCCAAGTTTCAAGTCTCTACGATCAGCGGTTTAGGCTATGCGTTGATCCGTCTGTCATTCAGGACGAAGCATTTTATAAATTTTATGTATAGATATGTGTACCTCATTCTAATCCATTTAGTAGTTTTTGCGTGGAAGAGAAATAAAGTAAAATTTTTTCGCATTTAAAATATTCGTAAAATTCTACGTCGTTTAATTAAAATTCACTTTTCCAGGAACCAATGTACTTAACAATTTTTTTTAATGTATTTTAAAACTAATCTCAGTGGATGGACTATCAAAAGCAACAAGCCTTTTGAAGTATGGAATTGGATACGGAATGGGCTCCACAGGAAATTTTATTCGAAGTAATTTCCTTGGATTCTTGGGATCAGTAGCACCTAGTGATGGACTTTGCCTGATATTGGTTTCGGCTATTACCGTTTATCGATATTGGTATCGATTTTGATACCGAATTTTTAAACGATAATCGGTATCGGCTAACTTTTAGTTACACGTATCTTTCGCACTCAGTTTTGTTGCAATTCTTAAGGACAGTAATTTGATGAGTTACCATACGTCATAATTCGATGCCCCTTGATGTATTATAAGGTCGAAAAGGAAGGCTAGGTGCATGTTTCATATCCTATACATTATTTTTTGCTTTTCATTCCAATTGAAATACTAATTGCAAAAAGGAAGTTATAGAAAAAAATGTAAATAAAAAGACAGACGTAAAATGTATTTATTTGTTAGAACTTTGATAGCATTAGCTACAAACAGTCTAAATCAAACCAAATTGTACGTATACACTCACAAAGCGGATAACAAAGTAAAGAAAGAAAATGAAACTACAAAACGTTGAGATTGCTCCCATTGAAGCTGATTTTCCGCCAAGGCGGGGAAGGTAAACCAAGTTTACACAATACTTTTGTCTGTCCATAACTTGGACAACTTAACTAATAGTAAATGTTACTAAATGTTGACTTTCTTTCGTGTTGTATCTTTTAAGTAAAAAAAAGTTTGGGATTTTTTTTTACTATTTTTTTTGTCTAAAAATTCTGTACAGTGGGAGTTATTAGGTAAAAATTATATCCTAGACCACCTTTTTATAGGGATGAAAAATCATCAAATGACTCCCGCTATGGGCTGAGCAGGAGGGAGTGGAGTGTCAGACTCTTACTGACTAAAACCCACCCATGTTCCTTCCTTCGGCCCTTTGCGAACCGGGACCACCTTAAAGAAAATTTTCATCCTAAAATAACCATGTCATAGATCATAAATAGGTATGTACCATTTCAATTACATACCACAGTAATTTATGTTCGCCGAAACCAAAACAACTCTGGTATCGGTATCGGCCGAAACCAGTCCCATCTAACATTATGATCATTCAGCGTTATCCGTGTATTAAAAGCGCAAAAAGCCTTTGAACTGAAACGATTCCCGTGGTCGTATGTAAATACAGTATTTCCTGTAGGTACCGACTCGATTGCGAAAAAACGAAATTGGTTTTAAACGTAAAACCCCCTTTGTGTATAATAAAACTAGGTTTTGTATTTGTCGAAATCTCCTTTCTGTTCAGATTTGGAACTTGGAAAATGTTACGAACTGAAATCTAGTGAGAAGAAGCTTATTAGGTAAGTAGAGAATTTTCCTAGGAACTTGGATTTGGATTTTATATGTATACTAGCTTCTGCCCGCGACTTCGTCCGCGTGGTATAGTAACTTTGGGCTATCGCTAACTTTAACCCCCGATTTTGAAACATTCTTCATTGATGCTCCGCTCCTATTAATTTTAGCGTGATGGTATATAGCCTAAAGCCTTCCTCGATTAATGGGCTATGTAACACTGAAAGATTTTTTTGAATCGGTCCAGTAGTTCCTGAGATTAGCGCGTTCAAACAAACAAACTCTTCAGCTTTATTATATTAGTACTAGTGGCCCGCCCCGGCTTCGCACGGGTAGGCAGTCTTTGTTTTCAAACCGACTTCAAAAAACGTGGTTCTGTATTTGACCCATATGTACCCGTATGTATGTGTTTTTTATCTCAAAAACTACTGAACCGAATTGGATAGGAGTTTTCGTTCTTCAAAAGCATAGTCAATATAATACATAATATAGTATAATGGGATCTAATGAAGTTCTTCGGAGATAGTCAATGGAACTCTTCAATGACTAATAGCAAAGGAACAGCGATTACTGCAATCGTATGCCAGTGATTGTTTTCACTATTCTATAACACATTACACCTCTAAGCTTTAAAGGAGAAAGCAGAGGTATAGAGTTCACCCTTGTTCAAGGTGATGAACATTTGTCTGGACATTAGGATATTGTTAGGTATTTATTTAAATTACAAACTACTACACTCAAAAGCGAACTGAAAAACTTTTTTGCAAAAATAGAACTGGCATGGAAAATAAAAGTGAAAAATAACTAATAAATCGTTCCAGAAGTCGGTGTCTCCAATTAGGTATCGTGTTGTGTATTTTTGATAAATTTTTGCAAAAAGTTTTTTTTTTTTAGGAATAGAAAGTTATCTCCCGACTCTTCCCGCTGTGGGCGGAGCGGGGGTAAGTTATGTTCTCTTCTTCGCTCTTTATTTTCTTGGGTCGCGGTAGCTCTTTCGAACAGCGCCCTCAGGCACTTTTCCTGGGGGTGGGCCCCGTCAACTATGCTAACATCTTATTGAGGCATGCGTGGAACTCAAACGCGCCGTCTACGCGGGCCTAATTCTTACCGGACGGCTAGCCACTTATTGCTTAAAGTCTGCAGGCCCGGGCCTACAGTGGCCTAGAGTCGATTCCTGGCTCCAAATGCTGATGGCTAGAATGGGGCGTGAGGTTTGTTTCTCCCTCTCGCATCCCGCTATCTCCTTCTCTAGCATGACTGTTTCGCATAAGGAGGCGACTGCTTCCTATTCCCACTCGCTTTGGACCATGGTTTGAACCAGGGCCGAACGTTAGAGGTCACCGCCACCCAAGCGGGGCAAATCACCAATGTATGCTCCACTGTATGATTCTCACAGTGTCGACACCCCGACGGTAAGGAACAGGACAGGACTCCCAAAATATCCGTGTCCGGTGAGAACCTGCGTCAGGCGTAGGTATAGGATCTGCGGTAGGGCAAGATACCGTGGCTAGGAATTAGCAAAGGGAATTCTAGATTCTTAAGTTCTGAAGTGTGGAATATAATTAATTCTATGCAAAGCGCATTTTTTTTTTGCTTTTAATTATTCCACTGTTATGTATGAAAAGAGGTCATTTTTATACATAGAATGCATGAGCATTAATCACCATGCTTACTAAAGTGGAATAACATCTACATAATATGATGACTTGAAAGCCCTTACTTTTAACAAATTCGTAACTTAATTCTTGAAGCCGCTAAAGGTAAAAAATATTATGTGAAATTAACTAAAAGAAAAAGAAAATTGTGTATACACCAAACTCAAAAAAAAAAACAAAAAATATGTGGGATTCGAACTCGATGTAACCGGTTCGTACGATCATTAATACAGCCCCTCCGCTACAGTGCTCGTTGACATTGTAGGTAAAATTGACGTTCTAATACAACGTATTTTCAATTTTAATTACTGCTTATCTGCCTTAGAAACGGGCGTGATGATTTTCATGTCAAAGATTGTTATGATAGCGAAAATACATAATTATAAAAACTTGTTAGGTGAGACCATTACAAACTTACAAACTTATTTCAGTGCCTCGCTGCTCATTCCCCATAATAATCAGCGTGATGATTTGTAGCCTAAAACTTGACCCAATTCATAACAAATATTTTTGGTGAATTTCAAGTAAAACTGTTCAGACGTTTTCGCGTAAAGTTAAAACATATTTATAATCTTACAAACTTAAAATTATATTTTTTCACCCTAGGGCTAAAATCTTGATAAACTGTGAAACACGTGTTTAATTATTTTCATTTTACAGTATTTCTACAAAATTTAAGTTTAATTGAATCAAAAATAAAACTTACTCCATACAAACTTTCTACCCTATTTTAGTATACTTAGGGTTAGAATTTTCAAAAATCCTTTCTTATTACTTGTCTAGGCAATAAAAGGCACCTCCTGTCCAAATTCCATTACTCTAGGTCCAGCCGATTCGGCTCTGCGTTGATGAGTCAGTCATTCAGTGTATGAGGTTGTCATTTTATATAATAGTATAGATAGATTAATTTTCTATTTTCGTTGGAAGTATTATTTATATATGTATTTTAAAAAGATAGAAAAATATATATAAATATAGATCTATAAATACATATATTATTTATAAAGACTGCTAGTCAGAAATTCAGAAATCTGTCATCCAGTTATCACTTAGGCTGGTCATTAAATTTACCAGCTGAAGTGTCACCGACCACCAAATAAGCAATTACTCCAAGATAAATATATATATATATATTAATACACATAATTATAGTCATATCATATGAAGCCACCTAAACTGGACTGTGAGAGAAACTCTTCATTATGTACACCTACGATAGTTAGTAAATTTTATCTATAAAACAGGATCCCTATTTATGACATAGGCACCCATACCCAGCATCTTCATAAACAAGATCGCTCCCAAAACATGCTCTATCAGCCGACCGCTATCAAGCAAAACAACAAATCCGTTAAGAGGGGCGAAATTTATGCAAACTCTGCGCCATGCAGCCGCGCGAAGATAATATTCGTGTGTCCGGACGGACGGACGGACGGACAAAGCCTCATTTACATAATACCGCCTTTCCAAACGTTGGTAAAAGATACCTACGGCACTTGGCAGCTCATTAGAGGATTTCAAGTGTTCTAGTTTAATTCCGGCTGTATTAAGGGTTTTGTTATAGGCGAGAGTAAGTTCGGGTTGCACAGTGATTGAAATTTATAGAAGAGAATAAAAATATTGAGTTTTCTATGTTAATTTTCTTTGTGATAGTCCAGATCTGATTCTGGATTTGAAGTCGTGGTGGCCTAGTGGTAAAGGCACCTGCCTCTCGTGTATGAGTGTGCGGGATCGAAAACTGGCAAGAACCAATGTGATTTTTCTAAAGTCTAAGAAGCAAATTCTAAAAAGTCTAAGTATATACTTTCTAAGTATATCTTAGACATCATTGACTAACGGTGAAGGAAAAACATTGTGAGGAAACCTGGACTTAAAAAGTCTGAAATCACCAATCCGCCTAGAGCAAGCGTGGTGATTAATGCTCATGCCTTCTCTGTATGAGAAGAGGCCTGTGCCCAGCAGTGGGACAGTATATAGGCTGATGATGATGATGATGAGTTGGGATCTAGATATTTCCCCGATAAAGGGCTATAAATTAAGAGACTTTACTATTTTTAGCGAAGTTCTGCGGTCTACAACACACTACTGTGTAATGCCCAGAGAGGCAATACAGGGGGGCTAGACAAGTGGCAAAACGCTAACGCTAACGCTATAGAATAGAAAACAAAATGTATGGGAATGACATATAGCTAGTCGTAAACGAATGTCATTCCCATACATTTTGTTTTCTATTCTATAGCGTTAGCGTTAGCGTTTTGCCACTTGTCTAACCCCCCAGATATGATGGTGGTCTGATATTAGTAAAAACCTTTACTCTAAGAGTCCCCGCAGACCACAGGCTATCCATCGGCCGATAGTTTGGTCGGTTTCTTAATCAGTATGAAGAGGTGAATCGTAGGTATCAATTTGCGCACTTGCATACATCTTCATACATTGTTTGGTTGGTTTGAATGTCTGTGGGACTCTAATTCATCACAGTAGTAGATATTTTGTAAAAAAAAAACAGGAAAGAATTATCTTCATATCTATTTCATCTTGAGACAGTGTGTGATACACAGGTACAAAAGACATTTCAACTTTACCATTAGGATGGTAACACATTTACAATACCTTAGTTATTGCAGGCTAGCTTTCCGCCAGCGGCTTCGCCCGCGTTGACTTTTTTTTACACCTTGGGTTACATTATTGAAGTTTTCGTGAAGATTCCTAATTATTTCTGGAAATAAATATAGCCTATAACACTTCGTAAAGATGCAGCTATGTAACGGTGAAAGAATTTTTAAAATCGGTCCAGTCGTTTTTGAGTTAAAACCCTACAAACTAACAAATAAATCTTTCTTCTTTCTAATATTAGTATAGAAGTATAGTTCTATTAGCACGCATCTACTTGCCATTAGGTAACCAACACCATGTTTGCCAACTACAAAAAGAACACTACATCTTTTCACAGTACAAAGAAAAGATGGACAAAAACATATTTCATACATTTCTATTTGTTGTACCTTAAATACTTCGTCTGTCCAAAAGTAATATTACAAACGGCCAAGCCCAAAAGATAAAACACCTAGAGATTACGAATAATGGCCGTCGGTGAAAAACTGTAATCAGAAAAAAGGAAAACCTTCGTCAGAGACAAAAATATAGTACCAACTGGACAGTTGAGAGTCGCCCGACAAATTCTTTAGTTCTCGAAGCCACATAGAACAGACATTGAATACCAATGGATTAAATCGAGGGAATCTCGTGTACCGTATTATTCGTAGAGCCTTCGGGCTGTGCAGACGAGATACTAGAGAGACCAACATCTTTGTTTATCGTCCCTACTAATGTTAGAAATACGATATTAACTCTGTCTGATACTGATTTTGATTAAATTTGTTTTGGAGATAGATTGAAGAGTGGAAATTCTCACAGGATGCGCAAGAAATCGCAAAGTTGACAAGTGGCAAAAACGCTACTAGAATAGAAAACAAAATTTATGAGAATGACATTCGTTAACGACTAGCTATCTGTCATTCCCATACATTTTGTTTTCTATTCTACTAGCGTTTTTGCCACTTGTCTAACCCCCAAGGAATGTCGTAGTTCCTACGCTATTCATGTAGGTGTTTAAAATGCGGCAAATCTTAACCAATTATATTTGCGAAAGTCAGTTTGTTTGTTACGCTTGCACGGTAAAACGGCTAAACTGATTTGGATGAAATTTGTCATTTATTTATGCGTCGTAATCAATACTCGTACCTTCAATGTGAGAAAAGGCCTTGGCTTCAGACAGTAGATAGACAAATAATGACTAATATTTAGTCTCTAATAGAGGTACTGTGTAACTTTTGATAAATCATAGAATTTAGAAGCACATAGGTAGTAGTACAAACTTTACTTTGTTTCAATTATTCTGATTTATGACAATGGTAATAATAGAAACGAGAACTCCGCAGTTTGCCTTAGATCTACATAACCAATTTTGCTACTAACATTACTCTTATCAAAGAGGAGCTCGTGGCTAAGCAACAGCCGCACGGGTCGACCGATCAAAGGTTAAGCTGCGCTTGGCGCGGTCGGTCCGTGGATGGGTGACCATCTTTGTCATAGCGAGACTCCTCCGTGCCTCGGAAAGCACGTTAAGCTGTTGGTCCCGGTTGTCATTTGTAGTCAGAAGCCAGAAAGTCTGACAACCAGTCTTACCAAGGGGTACCGTGTTACCCGGTAACTGGGTTGTGGAGGTCAGATAGGCAGTCGCTCCATGTAAAACACTGGTACTCAGCTGCATCCGGTTAAGACTGGAAGCCGACCCCAACATAGTTGGGAAAAGGCTAGGCAGATGATGATTACTCTTATCAAAGAACAGCCCCAATCTATCATGAATAAAAAAAGAGAATATCAAACAAATTATAATAAAATCCATAATTAACGCTAAAAGCAACGTATATTTTAGACTTTTGTCTCATTTTCAAAAGTTCCACGACAATTAATGGCAGGTACAGCGACTAGTTATTAAAATTACGATATATGAGGCAACTTTGTTTGTATAACAGTTTCGATACTGCAATATAACCCAACTTCAGCACACTGAATATTTAATTAAACTAGCAACACTTTCTGAATAAAATACTGCACGTTTAAAACTTTAGCGAGTAATATTTTCGAATAAAATGAGCATTGAATACTGGAAATGTATTATTTCATATTAATATTTAATTAATTATAGATAATTATTCGAATTTCATTATTTATAATTATGATACGTCAAATAATAATGTGGTGATCGCGGTTATGTAACGATGATCAAAGTTACGCCAGCTGCGGTCGGTTCGCAGATGGGTGACCAATTTCATACTGAAACGACACAGTGCTTCAAAAACCACGTTAATATGTTTATCCCCGTTAAGCTTCGTTAATGATGGCCAGAAGAGAGACAAAACTATTATTTAATTTCGTATTGCACCACCCATCTGTGTTTGACAATTGTATTTTTCACTTTTATTTATTGTATTGCAATAATGCATATTAAATCTATCTATACTTATAATAAATCTGTAGAGAGGTCAATTCTGTACATTAAATATATTTCCAAAATAACTATCAGGGGGTGATTAGAGATCGATACTGATGCCAAAAATGCAATCAGTAAAATTTTTGTCTGTCTGTCTGTCCGTCTGTCTGTCTGTCTGTCTGTCTGTCTGTCTGTCTGTCTGTCTGTATAAACTCTATAGAACCAAAAACTACTCGACGGATTTTAACGAAACTTGGTACAATTATTTGTCATACTCCTGAGATGGCTATAATATACTGGAAATGTTGTCATTTTGTTTAAACGCGCTAATCTCAGGAACCGCTGGTCCGATTTGAAAAAATCTTTTAGTGTTAGATAGTCCATTTATCGAGGAAGGCTACAGGCTATATATCATCACGCTAAGACCAATAGTAGCGGAGCATCACTATTCCACGCGGACGAAGTCGCTGGCAGAAGCTAGTGATTAATAAAATTAGGTTGTGGAGGAGATATTTTCTTCTTGTTCTTCTTATCGTGGGGACTGCAGTTTTACTAACCAACAAGCGTGGTAGTAGTGTAAGAATTTTCCCATACTCACCTGACGGCCTCTGACATGGAATTTTAACAACTGCTATCAAGATAGCAGCCGGGGACGACGGCTTAAAGGTGTAACACCGCCAACTACTATCCGACTCCGGGCGGCTTTGTGATTTTTTTAAAACCCAGCTGTTTTGGCCAGACCCGGGAATCAAACTCAACACCAACAACAGCATCGTTTGCGACCACTAAAATAATAAAACCTATCTAACTTAAAAAGAGGCTTAATGTCAGTTCTTTTTTAACCCCCGACGAAAAAATAGGGGTGTTATAAGTTTGACGTCGATGTCTGTCTGTCAGTGTGTGTATCTGTCTGTGGCGTCGTAGCCCTCAAACGGATGGACCGATTTCAATGTGGTTTTTTTTTTTCATTTGAAAGCCAATTTTCTTGCGGTAGTTTTTAGCTATGTTTGGTTAATATCGGTTCAGCAGTGTAAAAGTATCAGCTGTTTCCCAAAATGATTGAAGGCATTTTTGCGTAGGGAGTTTTATAATTTTTTAAGTTAATATTTTTTATCCATGTATCACTTCTTTTGTTTCTTTCAACTTTTACCAACCCCAAAAATAGCGAGCAACTTTAGATCGCCACGTATATCATCGAAGTAACTCGTCTAACTCTCCGGGGTGTTCGAAATTCGCAGTATGTTCCCGCTGTCCGCAATGAATACTAACAACGGCTTTCAAAGAATTCCGATACAGATTAAATATATGTCTGCACGTATTGTGTTGATATTATCTGTGGAGGAAAGTTTGGGGACGTGGCTATAGCCCTCGCTTACATCATTAAGGGATACTTAACAATATTTGTGGTAGTTTATTGGTTTTGAGAAGTTTTTTTTTTTTGTACATTATTGTTTTGGAACTCAATTGTGCTTCTAATGCTCAAAGGGCCATTTCAGAAGATAGACAATAGGAATAATCATCACATAGCAGTTTCACGCGGTTTCAGACGCGTCCCAAAGGAAGGTACTTCACGCACCCAAATAAAAAGCTTATAAGCTAGGTGATGATTGTAAGCTTAAGCTTAAACTATCTCCTAGGTTTCATCTATCTCCGTACCAAACTTCACCCAAATCGGTTCAGCCGTTTTATCGTAAAAGCATTACAAAGAAATATAAAAACTCAGTTTCGCATTTATAATATTACTGGCTCCCCACCAGCGGCTTCGCCCGCGATAGTTTAGCTAATGGATACAAAAAGTTAACAAATTATATATTAAAACGTTCCTCATTAATCACTCTATCTATTAAAAAAAACCGCATCAAAATCCGTTGCGTAGTTTTAAAGATTTAAGCATACATAGGATATAGGGATAGAGAAAGCGACTTTGTTTTATACTATGTAGTGACTTAGGAAGTAAGGAGTTATCTCCTGGGTTCTATAAGACTAGAATTTGGCTCCATCATCATTAAGAAAAGAAAAACTAGCCGAATAGAGATTTGTATAAACGGACTCTTGATTGCAACTCGAATGCCCTTTCACCTTACCCTCAACCGCGTTATAACACCAAAGGTCCCGCATATACATGGTGTTACAAAGGTGTGTGTTTACGGTGTGTCGTCGTAGGTACACACAATTTGCCTATGGCGGTGTTATGTCCCATGTAAAAGGGTTTTTGATCTTCGTGTTTATGTAGGTTCATTTGACCCTAAGATAGGATAAGCACCTAGGTACTTACTTTGGACCAATTATTTTGCAGTTTAAACTATCTTTTGACAAGATTTTCTTTATTCTAGATTAATCTAGCCGTAGGTCTTCCATATTTTTCAAAAAAAATAATATCTGAAAAATAACTTAGTTACATATACCGAAAATAATAATACCTACAAACAGTAGTTTCTCTCATACAAAAATCTATACATATAAAATGTTTTGTCCTGAATGACTGACTGACGGATCAACGCACAGCCTAAACCGCTGATCGTAGAGACCTGAAACTTGGAAGGTGTTCTTTGTATGACGTAGACCGCTGATCGTACAGCCCTAAAATTTGGAAGGTGTGTTCTTTGTATGACGTAGGCATCTGAAAAGAATGGATTTTCCGAAATTTTACCCCTAAGGGGGTGAAAAAGGGGGACAAAGTTTGTATGATACCCGGACATTTTTTATTCGTATAGCCCACGCGGGCGACGCCGCTGGCGGAGCTAGTAACCAATTAAAACAGTCCACACAATATTTATTTTAAAATTACAATCCATACTTATTATTAAGCCGGTGAAGTTGAAATAATCCACCGTATTTCATGAAATTAACCTAGTGGGAACAATATTTCGGTATAATTGGTGGTCGCCATATTGTAAATGGTTTACGATTTAACGCCCAACACACACGGCCGGTTTAAACGTCCAACGGAGCAGTTAAATTGGTACTTACGATACGAAATACAGATATACGGATTAGTTTTGGTATCTAATTTAATTTTAGCGAACGTAATCATTATTTATTACTACATTTATTATTTTTATTATTATACTGCCTTCTCTTTTCCGCGGTTTTAGAGAGAATTACATCGTAAACTCGGATACAAACTACCCCATGTCATTTATTAGGCTTCAATCTATCTTTATGCTAAATTTTATTTTAAATTGGTCCAGCCGTTTTACCGTGAAAGCGTTATAGGGTGATAGAGAAACAGATAAACAGAATTACTTTCAGAGTTATAATATAAGGTAAGAATTATAATATTATATATTAAAGAAAATATATTTATTTACAAAATCGAGTATTTTGTAAATAAATATATTAGGGCAGGACCTAGTTATCAGTAATATATATTTTATAACACAATTAAGTTTAATATATGAGTTGTGATGGCGGAACCAATAACCTAATTAAAAAAACTGTTGATGACTATAAATTACAGTAAAAACAGTGTTCTAATTTTAATACTGTGATCATTTAAATTACTTTCTAAGTTTTTGTAATTTATTTTTAATAAAAAAATACTTTATTTATCTTGTAGTGGTATCATCATCTGCCTAGCGTTTTCCCAACTATGTTGGGGTCGGCTTCCAGTCTTAACCAGATGCAGCTGAGTACCAGTGTTTTACATGGAGCGACTGCCTATCTGACCTCCACAACCCAGTTACCGGGTAACACGGTACCCCTTGGTATGACTGGTTGTCGGACTTTCTGGCTTCTGACTACCCGTAACGACTGTCAAAGATGTACAAATGACAACCGGGACCAACAGCTTAACGTGCTTTCCGAGGCACGGAGGAGTCTCGATATGACAAAGATGGTCACCCATCCACGGACCGACCGCGCCAAGCGCAGCTTAACCTTTGATTGGTCGAACCGTGCGGCTGTTACTTAGCCATATAATTTATTATTATTTAGAGTTACTTATTTTACAAAATCTTTCTCTAGGTCACAAAATACAAATTGCAATAAGTATTGTGTAACCCCTAATATTTCTTCTACCTATCCATTCGAACAACTAAACCCTTTAAAAAATTCACAATATCTGTAATAGGAACTTCAATCTCACAATTGCAATAGAATCAGAGTAGAAATAAAAGGTATAAGGCACAGACTACAATACATTTGAAGGCAATAAAACTGTACTACCTAGGCAATGAATCCGTCTGATTGTTTAAATTTATTTTTAGTTTCAGAAACACGTACAGTTTTCTTTGTTTGTTGCTGGTTGGTAAGTGAAAATGTATTGTATATCTATACTAATATAATAAAGCTGAAGAGTTTGTTTGTTTGAACGCGCTAATCTCAGGAACTACTGGTACGATTTGAAAAAATCTTTCAGTGTTAGATAGCCCGTTTACTGAGGAAGGCTATAGGCATATATATCATCACGCTAAAACCAATAGGAGCGGAGCACCACTATTCCATGCGGACGAAGTCGCGAGCAGAAGCTAGTGTAGTAATATTTAATTGCATATATATTTATGTATAAATGAATCTCTATTTCCCTTGGTTACGGCATCACGCTTGAACGGCTAGACCGATTTGTATGAAATTTTGTACGGAGATAGAGTAAGGTACCCGGAGAAGGTTTTAGGTTACTTTTTATCTGGGTATGCGAATTACTTTCCTCGTATCTTATGACCTTTCTCAGGGTTCAATTTTTATCCGTACCAATTTTCATCTAAATATATTTTACCGTGAAAGTGTAACAAACAAATAGACATTCTTTCACATAAATAATACAAGTTGTTACCTGAGGGTTCACCCGCATCCTAAGAGAACTACTTCACGCAACCGGATAAAAAGTACGCTATGTATTATCCTAGATTATAAACTATGTTTGTACCAAATTTCATCCAAATCCTTTCAGTAGTTTTAGCGTGAAAGTGTAACAAACATACATACATTCATTCATCTGCCTAGCCTTTTCCCAACTATGTTGGGGTCGGCTTCCAGTCTAAACCGGATGCAGCTGAGTACCAGTGTTTTACATGGAGCGACTGCCTATCTGACCTCCACCACCCAGATACCGGGTAACACGGTACCCCTTGGTAAGACTGGTTGTCAGACTTTCTGACTTCTGACTACCCGTAACGACTGTCAAAGATGTACAAATGACAACCGGGACCAACAGCTTAACGTGCTTTCCGAGGCACGGAGGAGTCTCGCTATGACATAGATGGTCACCCATCCACGGACCGACCGCGCCAAGCGCAGCTTAACCTTTGATCGGTCGAACCGTGCGGCTGTTACTTAGCCACGAGCTCCTCTGTAACAAACATACATACATATACCTAAATACTTACAATCTTTCGCATTTATAATACTAGTAGCAAGGACAATCGAATGTATGTAAAAATGTATGAGTGATAGTGATATAAACTGAATTTACAGTAACTTCACTTTGAGACCATTGTATCTTTAATGGTATTGTTTTAAGGCGGCGATATATGTGAATTGGGTGTAATTTGTGTTACATTAAAACGTTTTTTCTCCGTCATTTTTATCGAAAATGCTTCGAAAAAAATACATAATAATCTATGCCATACAAGGCAGGTCCCCTTCTTCTCAAAAATAAAAAAAAAACAATTTAAATATCAAAAATAATTGAGCAAAGTATCATCTATTTTCTTAGTTACTACGGTTTTTCTCGTAAACTATCAATCTCAGGATTATTTTATTGTCATCACCATATTAAATAAAAGAATACCGAGGGAACCTTCTTCTTATTTTTCCAGATTAATGCCCTAATTATTTTTAACGATTTTTTTACGTAATCGATACTCGTTATTCGCGTGAGCACCCCTCTGCCGTCCTAAGAATCAGTGCGGGACGAGACGCTGTGCTGAACGGACCTGTGACACTTTTCTCCGAAAACTGCACTATTATTTTATTTGTGGAATGCGAAAGTTTGGATGGATGTATGGACACGGTAAAGGTATCTACCAGTATTGTGACTCGGCCCTGTTCGGGATATAACTACCTACAGCCGCGCGGTACTCACACACGCGATAGGGCTGCCTGCCTATATAGTGTTTTAATTTCATCAACCTACTCGTACTTGAGTTTCTTTCTTGTTTTGTGAATGTAAATAATATATATTTTTATTTTCAAAAATGTTTTTTTTTGTGAATGAAATAGGAAGTGTTCAATAAAAATACATGTAAATCTTACTAGGTTGATACCTATCATTTATTACTCACATATTCATTTCATAATGATATTTCGCCTAATTCAATAATATTTATGTTTATAAATAGCTAATTACATAAGTAAGTAAATAGCCTAGAGTGGGAAACTACTTTTTTTTAACGTAAGTGCACTTTTTACACCCTATCTACTTATTTATTAATTAATCTGGGTTTTTTTACTCAGTGGAAAAATCGAAATATCTACCTATTAAAAGCAAAAACAGATTACGTCATTGGTAGACATATCCAAAAATTATAGTTATACCTTCCGGAGTATCCAGGTAATTTAAAAATGTTATTGATGAATTCAAGGAACCAATACATATTAAATAAGTACTTGAACTTATTTTTAGTGAAAAAATCGCGCGGTTATTGTTAAAAAATACCGGCCAAGTGCGAGTCGGACTCGCGCACCGAAGGTTCCGACATTTGGAATTTTATTTTTTATTTTATTATAATAGGTTCACCAACAATTGTTTACACCATTTCAATTATAAAACACATGCTTAACGATAATATTACATTGTAACAATCACTTATAAGTGAACACCACATGCTTAAATTAATATCAGACCAAAAGTGAAGCTAACTTACTCAGTTATGCACATACTTTGATGATGACAATACAACGAAGTTAAAATCAAAATTACAATCATAATAAAAAATTAAAATCAAAGTTACAATCAAAATTAAAAATTAAATTAAATTTAAAACCAATATTAAATTGAAATTATAATAAATTTCACTTGGAAAGAATATTATACGCAATAACGTCGCAATTGGTTATTTGACTGTATTTTTTTTTATTAGAAATACATAACTAATTAACGAAAAGATTAACAACAGTGAAAATACGAATGTATTATCCTAAAAAACGGCCTAATTATAAGCATTTAAAAAGTCATTGCTAGAAAAAGAGAGCACATGCAGCACATCATTATGTCAAAACGCTGTATAACTCGACATTTCCTAGAACAAATTATGTTTCGCGTGATAAGGATAGAGAATTCCCCTTCCAAAAACAAAAGCATGGATGTTATTTATTTTAACATTGATTTAATTATTTATTTTTCGACACTTCGTTTTGTTTCTATGGAATCTTTTTAATGAAACAGCATTTTAGTACATTTTAGTTGGTGGTCAAATACCTAATTATCTTGTTTTTTTTTTCGACCGCATAATTAAGTTTATTTGTAGGGGAAAATTGCTGATTACTTAAAAACTGTTAAACTTAAATTCATAGTTTTATTTTCCCTGTAATATTTAGGCTAATGTTTATCAATCATTATTATTTTAGATTTTTCCCTTCTCAAATTACGGAGATAAAAATGACCGTTCCCCCGGTAATTTTTTGTGCGGATTTCATTATTATTCGAAAATTAAAAGACATACAAGAAAACAAAAAATATATTAGAATGTGCAAATAAAGTCCTTTCATATGATACCTCACATGACCTAGTAACTATACTTTGAAATTTTAAACACCCACTTTCCCTCACTTTTCCAATAAAAGCAATATGATTTTTATTTATTTTTTTCATTTGCGATACGCATGATCAATCGTTCTTTATAACTGTTCCAAATTTCAAGTCAGTGTGACAGACGGATAGACAGACAGACGAATTGAAACCATAAGGGTTCCTTTTTACCATTTTTGGTACGGAACCCTAAAAACAACACACCGTCCGTTCGTCACTGCGGCACAGTCGCGACTATCTGCGTGCCGAGATCGAGGCGCGTAGGCATAGCTCGCGATTCATCCGTTTGTATGAAGTCGGAATACTGTATAGATAATATTACCGTGGAATGGATGTCTGTTCCCTTTTCAAGCCAAAACGGAACGCTAATGAACGGATTGGGCTGAAATTTTACATATAGGTAGTCCTAGGCTTGGAATCAAACATAGGCTGTACTTTTTATCCCGGAAGAAAGCGTGCGGAACCGCGGGCAAAAGCTAGTACCTAATAAAGTAACATCATAGGCACGGAAATGTTATCTCGTGAAAAAACTTGTAGGTTTTCTAGGCTGGGCTATCTATTTATGTAGGTAGGCACTTAGCGACTTACTATATTATTGAATTGAATTGGTAATAAAATAATGAAATTATTATGAGAAGATGGTATTTGGTATGTGGTAATAATGGTAGGTATTTATGAGGGTAATAAATGGTAGCACACAAAAATATTTTAACTGAACACTTCTTATTATTTCACTATCCACAAATTGAATAAAAAATATATTAACAATAAAAAAATAGAAAGAAACTCAAGTAGGCAGAAATACTGTAAGCCGGCAGCCCTATCGTGCTGTGCAAATGGTTGGATTATTATTTTGCCGTGCCATGCGCTGCGCGTACGTAATTTTTGTCAGGGGAGGTGTGGAGCCTGCGCGGGGTATTTTCCTTGGTTACGCCCACTCGAGCAAGGTCATCGGCGTATATCCCGCTCTTAAGGGTTGTAGAGAATAATTCATTTGGGAGCCTAACTCTCTTTTCTCCGGATTTCAAATACGAAATTGTATAGAAAAATCGGCCAAGTGCGAGTCGGACTCACGCATGAAGGGTTCCGTAACATTATATACTATACTAGCTTTCCGCCAGCGGCTTCGCCCGCTATATTTTAGCCAATCGACACAAAAACTTGACAAATCTTCTATCTATCTATGTATACTTATAATAAATCTGTAGAGAGGTCAATTCTGTACATGAAATATATTTCCAAAAGAACTATCAGGGGGTGATTAGGGATCGATACTGATGCCAAAAATGCAATCAGTAAAATTTTTGTCTGTCTGTCTGTCTGTCTGTCTGTCTGTCTGTCTGTCTGTCTGTATAAACTCTATAGAAACAAAAATTACTCGACGGATTTTAACGAAACTTGGTACAATTATTTGTCATACTCCTGAGATGGTTATAGTATACTTTTCATCACGCTACAATCAATAGGAGCAGAGCAGTGAAGGGAAATGTTGTCATTTTGTTTAAACGCGCTAATCTCAGGAACCGCTGGTCCGATTTAAATAATTCTGTCATGTTAGATAGTCCATTTATCGAGGAAGGCTATAGGCTATATATCATCACGCTTAGACCAATAGGAGCGGAGCACCACTATTCCACGCGGACGAAGTCGCTGGCAGAAGCTAGTTATATACTAAAACCTTCCTCTTGAATCCCTCTATCTATAAACATTAAAAAAATATAAACCGCATCAAAATCCGTTGCGCAGTTTTTAAGATCTAAGCATACATAGGGACAGACATCGGAAAGCGACTCCGTTTATACTATGTAGTGATTGTAACCTTTTTTAATATCGAGCAAAAAACGTTTTTTGCACGGGAGGCCCCCTCAAATTTTTATTTTATTCTGTTTTTTTTTCATTGCGTTTACAAACATACATTACACATGCACAAACACCCAGACCCGGAACAATCTTAGTTGTCCAGTGCGGGAATCGAACCCGCGACCCGCAGCGCAGCAGCCAATTGCTCAGCTACTACGCCTATCGTGCCGTCAAATCTGTTTTTAGTAGTTGTTGTTATAGTGACAACTGAAATACATCATCTGTGAAAATTTCAACTGTCTAGCTATTACGATTCATGAGATATAGCTGGTGACAGACAGATAGACGAACGGACATTCAAGTCTTAGTAACAGGGTACCGTTTTTACCCTTTGGATACGGAACCCTAAAGAAAATATCTAAGAAAATTCTCAATTTCCTGCAAACGGTACCTACAACAAGAAGAAGCTAGATAATTTAAATATTGAGTTGCAGTCTTCGGACCATTTGCTAGATCGAATGGGAGAATATCCTATCGATTTCAGTGCATTGTTCGACTCCGGCACAGACGCATACATCCACTGCATCTGTGCGTTGTGCGTTACAACACAACGCTATAAATTCATGCTTCAGCAAACCTTGTTAAAATTGTATACAGGTATCATTATTTAGTACTAGCTTCTGCCAGCGACTTCGTCCTCGTGGAATAGTGGTGCTCCGCTCCTATTGGTCTAAGCGTGATGATATATAGCCTATAGCCTTTCTCGATAAATTGACTATCTAACACTGAAAGAATTTTTCAAATCGGTCTAGCGGTTTCTGAGATTAGCGCGTTTAAACAAAATTGAGTAAATTCTCCCGTTTTCTCAACATTTCCCTTCACTGCGCTCTGCTCCTATTGATTGTAGCGTGATGAGAAGTATATTATAACCAGCTCAGGAGTATGAAAAACTGTACCAAGTTTCGTTAAAATCCGTCGAGTAGTTTTTGTTTCTAGAGTTTATACAGACAGACAGACAAAAAATTTACTGATTGCTTTTTTGGCATCAGTATCGATCCCTAATCACCCCCTGATAGTTATTTTGGAAATATATTTCATGTACAGAATTGACCTCTCTACAGATTTATTATAAGTATAGATAATAAAGACGATTTTATTATAAAACGACCTGTAATCCACCACATAAAACCACCTGTAACAAACAACATGAAAATCCGTTCAGTTGTTTTGGAGATGTGCGCTAATAAACAAAAAAAAAACTGATTTATGTTTTTTTTCTATTTTATTTATCTTAGGTGTCGGTATCAGTTGGGGCGTCGGTATCAGTCTTGGCGTTGGTATCAATCTAGGCGTCGGTATAGCCTTCCTTAGGTTTCAATCTATTTCCATACCAAATTTCATTTCAATTGGTTCATCCGTGAATGCGTGACGTACATCATCTGTCATCATTTGCCTAGCCTTTTCCCAACTATGTTGGGGTCGGCTTTCAGTCTAAACCGGATGCAGTTGAGCACCAGTGTTTTACATGGAGCGACTGCCTATCTGACTTTCTGGCTTCTGACTACCCGTAACGACTGTCAAAGATCTACAAATGACAACCGGGACTAACAGCTTAGCATGCTTTCCGAGGCACGGAGGAGTCTCGCTATGACAAAGATGGTCACCCATCCACGGACCGACCGCGTCAAGCGCAGGTTAACCTTTGATCGGTCGAACCGTGCGGCTGTTACTTAGCCACGAGCTCCTCAATGCGTGACGTACAAATAGACAAAATTTCTTGCGCATACATATGATTAGCAAGGATATGAATAAAAATAAAATGTTGCCATTCCTTGGCTAATTTACGCAGGTAGGCAATATTGTGTATTTATAACAATGCTTATATTTTCGGCTCAAATAACAGTGGGTTGAGCTATTTTCTGCTGTAATAATGTAGGCCCACATACTTTCGTCATTTGTAATACCCCGTAAGTGATGTGAGGTATTGAGTCGTACAAATATTGGCCGTGACTTCATTTGTATTTTTCGAATCCTACACGCCTCTCGTTGTTACATTTTTATCTTTAAAAGTTATTGTACAAGATGCCAATGTGTATAAATATAGCATAGGCCGTTATTAAAAATTGGTACCTACATTAAAATAACTTCAATCCTACTTCACTACATAGTATAAAACAAAGTCGCTTCCCGCTGTCTGTCCCTATGTATACTTAGATCTTTAAATGTACGCCACGGATTTTGATGCGGTTTTTTTTTAATAGATAGAGTGATTTAAGAATAACATTTTAGTATATAATTTGCCAAGTTTTTGTATACATTGGTTAAAATATAATGACATTCACGTAGGTCGGTAGGAACGTTCTAGGTTGAACATCCTAGAACGAATATTCTAGGTCGAACATGCTAGAACGAATATTCTAGATCGAACATCCTAGAACGAATATTCAAAATCGAACATCCTAGAACGACTGTTCTAGGGCTATGATCTAGAAAATGCGACGCTACCACCATCTATTATCGAGTACCAGAACTACAAGAATGTTCTAGCTAGAACCATGTAGATTACCTAGATGTTCTAGAACTATGTAGGTTACCTAGAACTTTCTAGAAGTCTGGGCTCGACATATAAATAGAGAGTGGGCGGCGTTGCAAGTCAGTTCTACTTTGAACGCGATACAGTGAACTTCAAGTGACCGAAGTGAAGAGTGATCAGTGAATCTAATTAGTGAGTGATTCTTATTGGTGTTATTGTATTTGATTAATAAAGTGTTGAAATTTGTGTATATTGGTGTAAAATTATTTATCCTGAACCCCAGCTCGTAACAATATTTTTTTGGGCTATACGCCCCACGCGGGCGATGCCGCTAGCGGAAAGCTAGTATATTATAAATGCGATAGTTAAGTGAGTATGTATTTATGTTTGCTACTGTTTTGTGCAAAAACTACTGATTGGATTTTAATTAAATTTGGTACTCACATAGTTTATAACCTGAATTAATACATAGGATACTTTTTATCTAGGTACGTGAACTAGTTCCTTCAGGGTACGGGTGAAACCGCGGGAAAGAGCTAGTCGGGAATATATCTAATATTTCGGAATCATGCCTTTATCAAATGTTTTTAAATGTGTGTGTGTGTGTGTCTTTTTAAGTAAGAAAACAATTATTAAATATTAGCTCTTCCTTTTCTTTGCCCGTGGCTTCGCCCGCGTGGACATTTTTTTTACACCTTGGGTAACATTATTCAAGTTTCAGTAGGGATTCCTAATTATTTCTGGAAATAAATATAGCCTATGACACTTCGTAAAGATGTAGCTTTCTAACGGTGTAAGATTTTTTTAAATCGGTCCAGTAGTTTTTGAGTTAAAACCCTACAAACAATCAAATCTTTCCTCTTTATAATATTAGTATAGATATAGAAAACAGCGCGTAAAAAAATTGCTCTTAGTTCATAGTAAATCAAACGCAATGCTATCAGTTCAAAAGGATGTAACGTTTTAATGATTGTTATTATAGACATTGATGTCATATTAAGTGCGTCAAAGTGGTAGCCATTTAAAAATGTCCAAGGTCTGCTATTTTAATCATTACTTTTATGGAGGTTTAGTTTTCTTTCTTTAATTATAATATGTAACGAGATATTAGCTAAACAACCAGTCTTACCAAGGGGAGCGTGTTACCCGGTAACTGGGTTGTGGAGGTCAGATAGGCAGTCGCTCCATGTAAAACACTGGTACTCAGCTGCATCCGGTTTAAACTGGAAACCGACCCCAAAATAGTTGCATGTTCCCTCTTGTAAAAACTGCTATAATATATCACTATTTAAGACTCTTCAATGTCAAATTCATTAGTAAATCGTTTATCGAACTAGCCACTTAGTCACGAGTATCTCGTACTTATTGTACCTTAGGATAGATACACACAATCTTTTAAAACTGGTGAACTCAACCCTTAATATCCACAAAAAAAACCAGTCTGGCATTCAGTTTAATGGAAGCCTTTTATTAAAACAACAGTTTATTTACCCTTTGATATATTTACATCGTAAATGAATACCCGTAATATAATTTGCGATGCTTTTTTCCACAATTACAGGAAAGCTTTTGAACTCCTTATTATTATGCAATATTAGTTCAGTAGTCCCAGTTTAAAGATAAAGATACTTTTTATTTTGCAAATATAGGTAGGTACATGTAAATGGTGTTATAATATAAATTAGTTCTGCCATATTATGCCAGTTGGCGTGCTAAATTATACAAATTAAAAAATAGAGCCTAAGTAGGCAATTAAAGTTATTATAAAATAAAGTATAGACGTAATTAAAACATGTAGTTTGTAAGGGCAAATATTTTTCTTCTAATACTATTAATCTGATCTATCTCTTACGCTATTTTTATGGGAATGGTGATTCTACCGAAGATCCTCTAATAGTTGTTTTTCGTGTGCATGAAGCAATTTCTTCAGAATTCAAGGATTTTCTTTCTCTCTTTCTTTCTATTCCTTAGGGGGTGAAAAAGGGGGGAAAAATTTGGATGAAACTCTCTCGTTTTTAATTTGTACTCGTATAGTAGCCCATGCGGGCAAAGCCGCTGGCGGTAAGCTAGCTAGCTACAAAATAAAAAGGAACTTATTCACTAAAATCTCATTAGGATGAATATTAACTATGATGTTATTAGTTACAAATTAGTCAGTTCAATACAAGAATATTTAAAGTAGCCATTCAAAATTCAAAAGTCATTTATTTAAATTAGGCTGAAAATCAGCACTTTTTGAACGTCAATTTACAAGAGACAGCCCCCAAAACGCCCGCCCTTCACCACTTCCTATGTGTTTTAACTGGGAAGAAGAAGTGGAGCAACAAACTCCCCAGCAACACATATCTGTCTGTACATTTAACATTACAGAATAATCATTCTCCAATCATTGACCTTCTATGTATTTTCTGTGCTTGCTCGCCAACCAGGGAAACAATATGTCAAATATCAAAGTAAAAAGGCAATTAAACAAACATTTTGTTTACTGCCTCACAAAGAACGTAAAATTTAAATGAAAGAAAAGCTTTTTATACTAATTAATATGCAAGTGACGTTTTTTTAGCTTTAAAGATATTTATTGCAGACTGAATCGGATGGATTAACTTTTTTTTCGTAACTCATGTTTTTATTCATTTCATCGGCTCATCGGCTCAATGGCTGTAGCTATTTTGAAATAGATTCTACGTAGGTTTAAGAGGAAAAGGATTCTGTTTCAAATTGTTTTTGTGTGTGTAAATTTTTGCAAAGTTAGCGAAATGCAACCTTATAATATGGAAATAATAAAGTTGAGTATTCTTTGGCACCTGTTCTAATTATATTTTTTACATAGAAAAAGTTTGTGTTAAATCTTCACGTTTTATGCACATTTAGAAGTGAGAGTTTTTAAGTAAGTGACTACAGAACTGGTCAAATCCGAAATTTTTAATCCCCACTTATTTTATGATGTTATAGTACTACGAATTTACGGTTTTCGGATTTTTCCACGAGGATTTACACGTACACAGTTGCAACTCAGATTTGAATAGCATAGCAGATATTGCAATAGAATAAACTAAGTTAATATATAATTAACTAAGTATATTTAAAGAAATATCCAGACGGCTGATTGACGCTTCTCGAGACCCAAAGGCTGGCTGCTACTTTAGCCAAAGGATAAGCATAGCTATCCAACGTGGCAATGCAGCCAGCCTCTTGAGTACGCTCCTAGTTGACCGCAATGAAAAGGATTTGTCGCCCTGTATTAGTTAGTAGTTTTCATTTTTTTTTAGCTATTGTAACTTTTATTGATATTTTTTTAAATATTAGTGAAATGGGGGTGTAGCTACCTAAGCCTCTACCCCTTTGGGGGTAACAGGCGTGATATTGTGTTATACAGCAATTTGTAGATTACAAACACTCTGTAAGCTTTGTTCTTTTAAAATTCATCCCATTCGGCTAGGGGATGAAAGGGGTTGAGGAGTGATTAGTACCAACATATCCCCTGGGATCTATACGTTCATCCATACTGAGCACGCTCCAGTACAGATAAATGTAATTTCAAATCTTTATATCTTTGTGATACTAACTGGAATTATTTTTGTTGATGATAAAAATATTTTTATAATTGGAAACGCTTATCATTAATTTTTAATATTATTGTCTGTTTTTAGTATTTTAAGAAAAAATAAAACAAAATCATAACCTTTGTTCTAATGTTCCCACTCATATAAATAAAAAGGCATTAAATGATGATGTTTAGAGCATGAAATTGACATAAATGCGCCATCCTTACGCCATTTCTACGGCAGAATTGAAACAAAATAGATGACGACCTGAATGGTTTAGTGGTCAACATGCCACGCAAGAGGTCCCGGGTTCGATTCCCGGCCGGGCAGAAATTGAAATGATGAATTTTAATTTCTGTAACGGGTCTGGGTGTTACTATGTATAATATGTATGTATTTATAAAAATATATAAGTAGTATATCTGTTAAGCTAGCATCCATAACACAAGCATGCTTGCATTGCTTACTTTGGGGCTAGATGGCGCTGTGTGAAATTGTCCAAATAAATTGTCTAAAGATATTATTATTATTAAAATAGATTACGGCTTTGTTTACATTTTTCTTAAAATCAATTGGTACAGATTAAAGAACGAAGTTTTCGCAGTAGAAATTGACTAGAGGGAGAAATCTCCACATAAGAATAGAACAGTATGCTGCCATCTTTCTCTCTGTCAACTAAGTAATATAAAAATGCGAAAGTGAATTTGATTTTTTCTTATGTTTTCATGACAAAACGGCTGAACCGATTTTTATGAAATTTTTATAGAGATAAATGAGACCCAGGAGACTACTTCTTATCCTGATGCGGGAATTAAATCCCTCAAAATGCTGGTACAACTGCAGAAAAAAACTAGTCCTACATATCTAATTGTATATACAAAAAAGTAAAAAAACAGTTATCAATTAAAGAAAAGCTATTGATTACAACACAATGGAGGCCTAGGCCTTCAGCTCAAGGTCTGAAGACATCAATTTATTCGATGCTCAGTAGATTGCCTAAGTTTAGGGGCCTGTGGTTTTGACTAAGAATAGAAACACCTTTTGACCTTCCGGGGTGCTATAAGCTAAACGAAATTGATTTTGAATTATTCCAGGACAATGGATCTTTGTAATTCTACTTAGACTTAACATCAATGGATTTTCTTGAGTTTATTAATTAAACTTTAGCTAGATAGGTAAATTATTTCTTTTACTTTCTCCATAATCCTAAATTACATATATTATAAATGCGAATATATGTTTGTTAGTTATGCTTTCACAGTAAAACATCTAAACCATCATCATCTGCCTAGCCTTTTCCCAACTATGTTGGGGTCGGCTTCCAGTCTTAACCGGATGCAGCTGAGTACCAGTGTTTTACATGGAGCGACTGCCTGATCTGACCTCCACAACCCAGTTACCGGGTAACACGATACCCCTTGGTAAGACTGGTTGTCAGACTTTCTGGGTTCTAACGACCCGTCAAAGATGTACAAATGACAACCGAGACCAACAGCTTAACGTGCTTTCCGAGGCACGGAGGAGTCTCGCTATGACATAGATGGTCACCCATCCACGGACCGACCGCGCTAAGCGCAGTTTATCCTTTGATCGGTCGACCCGTGCGGCTGTTACTTAGCCACGAGCTCCTCTTTATTTCCCATAGGCCTACAAATAAAGCACTTATGAAAGGTCAAATTAGTTGCACGGTTCCAAGTAGTGGGTCCTATGGAGAAGATCGGGCAAGAAACTCCATGGATACTCTTTTCAAAATTTGTGTTTTCAGATTTTTTTTACAATACAATATAATGCTATTAAGGTATACAAGATAACAATAAATATTCTGAATTATCCTAGACCTAATATAATCTTAGTCGCCACATGTACAGAGATGGACTAACCCCACACATCCCACACACCAAAGACAGAATTTAAACAAACACACAACACGTCCCAAACATAATGCTATCTATCATTGATCAGTCCCGACCCGGCTTATAAAAGTAATAGGTTCAATCTCTTGTGATGTGTGAATAAACAACGTGTCCAGACCTTCATCTTATGTTGGGAGTTCCAACCTACTTTATATAGCAAAGAGTTGCTGTTTTACTACGATTTGTTTTTTTTTTCACAACTACTTCATATACAGGGTTACTGGTAATTCGACGTTTATCCAGCAGAAGCTGATAGAAGAGCTCAGAAGTAATAAATTTTATATGTAAGGCCGAAGCTCCGAAGTTTATTCGACATTTAATTTCAGATATTAAGAAAAGTGCTCATTGAATAGGATCCATTGTAAGATAATTTCCTGCCTGATACTTTTACTAATCTAATACATTAATAGAAATTACCAAAATTAACACAAAAATTAAAATCATGAGCCATTACAAAAATAATTCGTACCAAAATTTTCCTTATTTATCCCCCCGCGCCGCATATCAGAATAAGTAGGTTAATCATAGAGAAAAAACACGAATTAAAGGTGTTTGCCGAGTTACCTAGTAATAATACTAATATTATAAATGCGAAAGTTTGTCAGGGTGTATGTATGTTTGTTCTTCACGCTAAAACTACCGCATGGATTTGCATAAAATTTGGTACACACATAGTTCATAATCTGGATTAATAGATGAAAGAATTTTTATCTGGATGTTCCCTCAGGATGCGAGTGAAACCGCGGGAAAGAGCTAGTTAAAAATTATTAATTCAACAAACACTGTACCATAACTGTGATTCAAAAAAAACGATCCTATTCACTCATTAATTTCACCAGCTTAATTAATTCACAAAATTGAAAACGCCATCAAAACACATTCAATAGAGCATTGTAACCCGAAAATGTATCCTAAATCCTTTTGAAATATTACACTATAATACAACAAATTGACAAAACCGTTGAAAACGTAACAATTTACTAACAACCCTAATAAAACTGTTAATAATTATCAAACTACCGTCAATAAATTAATATTTGTGGCGGATTGGGTCCATGAAATATGTTTAATACTATTGATTTAGTAATGAGTTCCGAAATTGTGTGAATAATACAGTGATAACAGATAAGTGTGGGTTTCGTGTTTATTAATGGATATAATATTTATAATATTCCTTTTTTTTAATCTTCTAAAAGGACACACTTTTCATAGGAACAAGGACCAAGCTTTATCGCAAATTCTACTAGGGCTGCAGGGCCTGCCGAGGCTGTAATATTGTTCGAAAGATCCAAAATTTTAAGGAGTTTAACATTACCTCCCGCTCTGACATCACAAATTTTCAAAACTTTTTCATAAATGATTCATGTTAGGCCCTACTAGAGTGAAGACCCTCAAAGGGATGCAGGCAGTCGACTCTTTTACCTGACAACCGAGCAATGTGATACAGACTCATAAAGGCCTATTTTTCGGATTGGAAATCATTAAATGACCTCTCCTGTTGTGGATGGGGCGGGAGGGAGTGTCAGACTCTTACTGACTAAAATACATCCATGTTCCGTACTTAGCCCTTTATATTTCAGGGGTGCGGTAACTCTGTCGAACATCCCGCAGCCCCGGAGGTTCATGAAGGCCTATGTCCAGTCCTGGACTCTTATTCTTATTTTATTTCTTCAGAAGGCATATATCTATAGACAGTACAATTAGGTAACGTAGTGACTGAGAACTCAATAAAACACACACACACGAATTCCTATTAAAGTTCAACCGTAGAATTCGTTTTTAGACATTCTAAAATCCGAAACATAAAGGTCAAGCTTTAAGGATAAAATTAAACATTCCTTTGTGACCTTTTAACAGGTAATCCCGAATATACCCATTATTGCCATGCAGGTAATTACCCCGTCTGATAGCGAACGAAATTTAATTATAACAAGTTATTAAAAGATGTGAAGACATTATTAGATAAAGTAATTCAATGGATTCTGGCTTATTGATAAGCTTATTAATTATAGTCAAACGTGTCCTGAGAGATGACTTGCAATAGGCTGCAAGCAGTAGTTGGATGCACCAAGTTGAGAATGGGACCATCCTCCTATACGTTATGGAAAACCTAAAGCCAATATACCTATACAATATATAGGTTAACGATGATGACACCTCATTGGTGTATTGTTAGCGACTCCTGAGCTTAGGGTTCAAGTCCAACTTGAGCAAAGTGCCTATAGGTTCTTCCTAATTGAACTTTTCAGTAGTATATCTTAGTCTAAATGTGTACTGTGTTGATGGGCTTAATAATCTTAGACACGTCTAAGATTATACGCAAAAACTATACCAAAATGTAGTTAAGTCGTAAATATAAAATTGTAAGACTATAAAGTTGGTAAAAAATTACCAACAAGAGCCACTTATAATATTAAACAAACTCACCCAAGTCTTCATTTGTTTCAGTCCAGCCGACCTGACAAATGACATTGTCCAGAAGTACAGCGAAGAGCAGCGCGCGCCACGCCACTCTCCCGCCAAAACCGGCCGCCATCTTGAATTTAATGGCGGACTGTCATTTTGACATAACGTTCTACATTGTCTTTTGGCGTTTTAAGGATGTTTGTACCTGAAAAGAAGTTTTTATTATTATTTATAAAGTTTTTTTTTAATAACTTAAATTAATTCATTGTGTTTCATGTGCAAACATTATATTATATAGGTAGATACGAACAGTCATTTATAAAATGTGTTATTAAATAATTTTCATCAATCAGAGTTAAGTAGGTACGTAATTGGTTATTAAAATATGAATATTGCATATGAACCTAATCCTGTGTAAATGCGTTTTAAGTAGGTCTAAAAAACGGGCGATGTAAAATCAGCGGAAAAAAATAAAAAAAAACATCAGAATTTGTTGCTTTTTGTTGCTAATTAGTTGCTAAAAAATTAATTTTGTTGCTCCGTCCGATCGCAAAAAATCGGCAATAACGCTAACTTTCGATTAAGATAGCGTGGAAATCACTGGATGTAGACTTATCGATCAAGCGAATAGGGGTCAATTTGTTGCTGAAAGATGTTAGGAAAAAAAATAAAAAATAATAATAAAATAATAAAAAAAAATAAAAAAAATCGGCGGAAAAAAATAAAAAAAACACCAGAATTTGTTGTTTTTTTGTTGCTAATTAGTTGCTAAAAAAATAATTTTGTTGCTCCGTCCGATCGCAAAAAATCGGCAATAACGCTAACTTTCGATTAAGATAGCGTGGAAATCACTGGATGTAGACTTAGCGATCAAGCGAATAGGGGTCAATTTGTTGCTGAAAGATGTTAGGAAAAAAAAAATAATAATAAAAAAAATATGTTTTTTTACCCGACTGCGACATAAGGAGGGTTATGTTTTTCGAGTGTATGTATGTATATATGTCCATTTCTTTGGCACGCCCTACAGCCCAAACGGCTGGACGGTTTTTGACTGAGGTGTCGTTGGATTTGTCTAAATTATTGTAGTGACATAGGCTATATAGATTTTCAAAATGGCGCCCGCAAATGGCGGAATGGGGGGGGGAAGTTGAATTTTTTTCTTACCATAGCAATCTGGGTATCAAATGAAAGCTAGTAAAAAGACCAGTTCAAATGTGATAATCAGTTTAAACAGTGTTTTATTTAACACAAAAAAAGTTCAGAATAAAAACACAAATAAAAAAAAAATTATAATAATAATATAATAAGAGTATTTTTACGCAGTACGGTTTTTTGATTATTTTTTTATTTTTTTTTAATTATGCCAAAATGGATAATATCCACGCCAGCTTAATTCTTGAGATTTCCGTGAAAAAGTTGAAAGCAAATTTGTTGCTGCTTCTGCTAGATCTTGTCTGAGTACAGAGAGTCAGCAACAAAATAGAAACGGAAAGTCAAGAGACGTTGAAGATTGTTTTAAGAAACCCCCGGCCACGCTAGCTTAACTCTCGACTTTTCCGTGGGAAAACTATTGCTACAATTTGTTGCTGCTCGTACTGCAGCTAGTTTGAGTACAGTGAGTCAGCAACAAAAAAGCAACAAATTCTGGTGTTTTTTTATTTTTTTCCGCCGATTTTTTTATTTATTTTTTATTTATTTTATTATTTTTAATTTTTTTTCCTAACATCTTTCAGCAACAAATTAGTAACAAATTGACCCTATTCGCTTGATCGATAAGTCTACATCCAGTGATTTCCACGCTATCTAAATCGAAAGTTAGCGTTATTGCCGATTTTTTGCGATCGGACGGAGCAACAAAATTATTTTTTTAGCAACTAATTAGCAACAAAAAAACAACAAATTCTGGTGTTTTTTTTATTTTTTTCCGCCGATTTTTTTTATTTTTTTTTTATAATTTTATTATTTTTTTTATTTTTTTTCTTAACATCTTTCAGCAATAAATTGACCCCTATTCGCTTGATCGATAAGTCTACATCCAGTGATTTCCACGCTATCTTAATCGAAAGTTAGCGTTATTGCAGATTTTTTGCAATCGGACGGAACAACAAAATTAATTTTTTAGCAACTAATTAGCAACAAAAAAGCAACAAATTCTGGTGTTTTTTTTATTTTTTTCCGCCGATTTTTTTTTTTTTTTTTTTATTATTTTATTATATTTTTTTATTTTTTTTCCTGACATCTTTCAGCAACAAATTAGCAACAAATTGACCCCTATTCGCTTGATCGATAAGTCTACATCCAGTGTTTTCCACGCTATCTTAATCGAAAGTTAGCGTTATTGCCGATTTTTTGCGATCGGACGGAGCAACAAAATTATTTTTTTAGCAACAAAAAAGCAACAAATTCTGGTATTTTTTTATTTTTTTCCGCTGATTTTACATCGCCAGTTTTTTAGACCTGTTTTAAGTACCTACTTTACACTTAACAAAAGCCATATTGAAAATTATGAAAGCTTAAAGTTTCAGATAGATGTAACAATTAAGCTTAAATATTAACTCTCAGACTGAATCTAAGTTAAAGTGCACTTAAAACACATTTTGAACTAAACTATATTATTAATAGCAACTAGTTGAATAAAGTATTCAACAGAATTCATGACCAGCAAATTTTCAATACTTGTTGAATATTAGCAATTTCAAATTTTGTTGATAAAACATGTTAATTAAACAGATAGACAAAATTATTATCCCATTTATAATATTAGTTCGAATTTAATTACGTTCTAAATGCATTCAAAATTCAAATAATCATTTATTCTAATTAGGCTGAAAATTAGCTTCGTCAAATGTACAAAAAAATAGCCCTCAAACATAACCCACCCACCCTTCACCACTTCCTATGTGTATTTGCTGGTAAGAAGTGACGCAACAAACTCCCCAGCAACACATTTCTGACTGTAAGGTTTGAAGAACTAGCTGTTATACAACATTTCTATACAATTTTGTATAAATATTACATTTTCAGTCAGTAACTTTACCACATGTTGGCTAGCACACAAACTTATACCTATAATAACAACAACTTTGAACTCAAGCATTAAATAATTTTATTTAACGTCTAGCTTTCCGCCAGCGGCTTCGCCCGCGTTGATTATACGAATTCGAATTTTAAAAAAATTACAGAGTTTCATACAACTTTGCCGCCCCCTTTTTCACCCCCTTAAGAGTAGAATTTGGGAAAATCCTTTATTATCAAAATTCAAACCATTTATTTCAATTAAACCATTTACAGGCACTTTTGAATAGTCAACGTATGATGAGTCTGTCAGTTAGTAAAAAAATTGTTGAAACTATTTGCCCGTTCCAAAGCGTAGATTTCTATGGAGAAGAACGGACAAGAAACTCAATGGTTACTCTTTTCAACTTTTTTTCGTAATATGTATTTAATTACATTTTTATACTTAATGATTTTAAAAATGTGAGAACAATGTAAATATCGGATGTTTACGTCATACAAAGAACACACCCTCCAAGTTTCATTTAAGGCACTTCACAGGCAAGCCCGGTTAAGCAGTCGACAACTTTCTAGGTTGACCTGCGAGATGCCATACAAAAAAAAACCTCCAAGTTTCAGGTCTCTACGATCAGCGATTTACGCTGTGCGTTGATCCGTCAGTCATTCAGGACAAAGCATTTTATATGTATAGATGAAATGCCGATGACCGCATAATCACCTCTCATTTCCTCCGTACTGATTTGGTGACCTAATCAAGCTTTAACTCTAGGTCAAAACACGACACGTGAACTTGAAAAGCTTAAATGTAACTTAACATGCAGGCTCCAACCTTATACAAAGGTTAATTTGGCCATAAAATTAAAAATAACACGGCCTTCACCACCGCGTGATAACATTTTGTTAACAAGAGAGTATAGTTATGATTTGAAATATGTTTCATAGTGTTTTTTTGTCTTTCCTATTTTAGAATGTCGTGGTGGCCTAGTGGTTAAGGCACCTGCCTCTCGTATACGAGTGTGCGGGTTCGAAACATGGCAAGTACCAATGTGACGTTTCTAAAGTCATATGTACTTTTTGAGGATATCTTAGACACCACTTACTAACAGTGAAGGAAAACATCGTGAAGAAACCTGGACTTAAGTCTAAAATCGCCAATCCACCTTGAGCAAGCGTGGTGATCAATGCTCATTCCTTCTCTGTGTGAGAAGAGGCCTGTGCCCAGCAGTGGGACAATATATAGGCTGATGATGATGATTCTAGTCTGTTCTAACCTAAATCCTATACAAAAAACCGATGTCCTTTGCAAATCATCATCATCTGCCTAGCCTTTTCCCAACTTGTTGGGGTGGGCTTCCACCCGGTAGCTGAGTACCTGTGTTTTACATACTGCCTATCTGACCTCCACAATCCAGTAACCTTGTAAAACGATACCCCTTGGTAGGACTGGTTGTCAGATTCTTTCTAATAACAGCTGGGACCAACCTCCTCTATGCTTGTGGTGTCCTTTTTTTTCACTTGTAGGTATGTATTTAATTAGCAAAATCTTGATTTTTATTAAGTTATTAATTTAATAATACAATCTTCCAAACGTCTACACCATATGGTGGTCCGAGGGGGAGAGCCTACCTACCTAGCCTGCCTCCCTAATTGTAGAAGAGCCTTATTAAAACTACATTAGACTAAAAACAAGTACTTACACATTATATCTACGTATCCTAAACAAAAAGTAGGCAACGCTACAGGCAATTAATATTATTGTAAAGTAATTAGTCTCTAATAAAATTACCTTAATTTTATTACTCAACACTGTTTTCGATGTAATTTAGTGGAAAGTGTTATAACATCGATTTCAAAAGTAAAACACGTCTGTGATATGAAATGTCGATAAGCTTTTTAATAACCCTTAGCATGACTTAATTTTGTAACTAAGGGTAATTAATTGGGTATTTAAAACCCTTTTTTTTCAGATGGGAAAATCGTCAAACGAATCCTCCTTGGGTCGCCTTGGGTGAAGCGAGAGCGAGTGTCAGACTCTTACTGACTAAAACTCATCCATGTTCCTTCGTTCGCCCTTTGAACAATCGACTAACTCCTTCGAACCAATCCTGCAGACCAACCTTGCTTTCCCGTGTCGACGGCGCGCTTGTGTTCTACGCGCGCCTCAAAGAGATGTCAGCATAATTGACGGGCCCTACCCCTAGGGCCATAGGTTACCGGGGTTGCGGGTTGTTCGAAAGAATCACCGCGGAACACAAAGTGCGAAGGTAAGAAGATGGATGGGTTTTAGTCTGTAAGAGTCTGAAACTCTCCTGATCCCACAGCGGGAGAAGTAATTTGATGACATCCCCTTGTTATGGAGAAAAATTTAATAGTTTTTATATATGAAGTTACTTCAATATACGGGTTAAACCACGGGAAATGCTTGTATAGCTGCTACCAAGCCATGTAGCCTGGTATTTATGTGAAATATTCGATCAGATCAAAATGAAATCTGCCAGGGACTTAGTTATTACAAACGAACATACACTAAAGTAATCATAACTAACTTTGTGACGTCACAAGTGAGGTACTACAAGTTTAATTAATGGTACACAACTTAGAATAACTTAAAGTTGCTTGTTTACAGACAATTTATGTAAGTATACAAATGTTTAACATCTTAGAATAGTACCTACCTTAACCAATGGTAGTACAATTATGTAGAAATAGAGGACTTTAACTTATTCTTAAAGCAATTAAAGATTTTAATATTCTTTATTCAATCATATTTATTTACCTACCACCAGCCTCAAACCAATCTATACATATAAAATGCTTTGTCCTTCTACATTAAAATATACTTCTAAAGATTTCTAGTTAACTTAGAATATTTTGTTTCAATACCTTTATATTGATAAAAATAACTTGATATAAACAAAATGCACCAATTAAATGCTTTATTTTATAGTTTTTTCTTTGGAGATAGATATAACAATAAAAGAAACGTTTATCGTATCATATATAACAGTATATTTGTTCATACAACAGGCTCATAAATCTACTACAAAAATAAATCGGAACATTGTCTACTGTACAAAAACCAAACTGATTTTCAAAGCACCAAATTTTTTGCACCGACCTGCATATCACCTCCTTGAATAATAATCTAACAAATGAAACCATTACACTGCCGTGCAAAAAACTATACCACAAACAGCCGAAGTGAACTGTAAAAACTGTTGACCTGGTTTCATAGATTTTTGCGACGACCATTCATGGTCAGATTAACTGGGGTAACATACCCCGCAATGTATGTTAATGCCCCCTATCACTGTCCGACAGCGAAGTGTTATTTGCATTGTATCGAATACGCTGGGGAGCGTCCGGGGGTAGGGTGCGGTGCGACTGATAGCGGGCAGTAAGCTGTTGAAAGCGGTTTAAAAAATGGAACTTGTTTTTTCGACAATTGAATAAATAGAAACGAACTATTGTGGTTTTTTGAGGTGTGATATGGGTGTTTTTGTAATGGAAATTG
This sequence comes from Pyrrhia umbra, assembly GCA_963891755.1. Taxonomy (NCBI): domain Eukaryota; kingdom Metazoa; phylum Arthropoda; class Insecta; order Lepidoptera; family Noctuidae; genus Pyrrhia; species Pyrrhia umbra. The sequence continues at coordinate 1,677,435 of OY982937.1, read as the reverse complement.
GTTTGTAATTGCCTCCTCAGTCGTGCCTTCATTTTCGCCTGTATTGTTATTCACCTTGTCACGTAATCTCTCGCGAACACTTTGACTGTCTGCCCGCGAGGCATCTTGAGGCTGGGGCTGCAGGACGTTCGAAAGAGATACCGCGCCCCCGGAATACAAAGGGCTGAGGAAGGAACATGGATGGGTTTTAGTCAGTAGGAGTCTGACACTTACACCCACCTTACCCACGACGAGAGGGGTCATTTAATGATTTTCCATCTGAAAAAAAAGGCATCTTGAGACAGATGACGGGGAGAAGCGACCCCACGAGCCTACATAGGTACCGAGTACTCCAGGGAGAAGTTACAGTTTCTTATCTCCGGCTTGCTTTCACTAGCTAGAATGATCAATGACGAGAGACAGGTCTCCCGCCTCTGACTAGCCTCGATTCGACATTCAGAGTGGAGTTACTAGAACAGAGTCAAAAGCTCTGTTCGGAGGGTGAATACTTCTTGAAGGGTGAGTGGGCCAGTAATGCTGGATCCTCAGAGAACACGTTATCTAAATTTTCATTTTTTTTTAAAGGTAGTTTATTTTTAATATAAAATAGTTGGTTTGATATGCTTTCACAAGTTAACAAGCCGAATATTTTTTAACACCTATTTTTTTTCACTTTTGCGAGAGTTAACTTTTTACGGCTTAAAAACTACGAAATAATGGCCTCTACGCACTCCATATTGTCCGATGACACTGTTTATTATCAGTCGTAAAATATAGATTGTGTCAGCGGGAATAGTTTCCGCTCATAAGCTAGCCATAAACCTTTGATTGGAGTCCATAAACCGACATTAGGGTCCATTTATGTCAATTTATATTTTTATGGTATCACTTTATAAATCGTTCATGAAGAAATGAAGAATGATTTTGATCTTTTAGTCAACGAAATCTTTATTTTCTTTCGAACATTCCGCAGCCGGGATGAGGACTGCCTAATGTTTTTTTTTTAAATATATATCCGCGCCGCTCGTCGCTGGCTGTAGCACCACAGCCTTATCAGGCGATCCTCTATGAGTCCATTCGTCGGAGTTAGTTCCACTTTTGCATATATGCGATTATTCTTTTCATATTTATGGTCATCACAAGTTTGTCTGATAGGGGTGTTCCTCTGGCTTTGTGTATGTGTACTACTATTTTTTTGTACTTTTCCGGTGAAGCTTTTGTGAGTTAAAAGGCGATTTTTCCGAGTAAGTGGATCTGTGTGTTTTACGGGCATAACATCTCGCTGATCTTTGGTGTCGTTAGAGATGTTACTAAAAGCTTCATGTATTACGCCGGTACTTTTGAATTAAAAAAAAAATCATTTACAACATGAAAAATAAAAAACATAAATTAAAAAAATAAAAAAACCCGACTGAGTAAAAAGACTCTTATTATAAACTAAAAAGAATAAAACAAGTCTGGTTGATCACCTCATTGACAGTCGGGACCCATTTTGGATAGGAATGAGTGAGTCTAGGTTATTTAATGGGTCCCGACTGTCAATGTGGTGATCAACCAGACTTGTTTTATTCTTTTTAGTTTATAATATTGTATTTTTACGCAGTCGGGTTTTTTGATTTTTTTAATTTATGTTTTTATTTTGAACTTTTTAGTTTACATAATATTTTTGAACTGGTATTTTTACTAGCTTTCATTTGATACCCATATTGCTACGGTAAGAAAAAAATCAACCTCCCCCCTCCCCTATTCCGCCATTTGCGGGCGTCATTTTGAAAATCTAAATAGCCTATGTCACTACTACAATTTAGACAAATCCAACGACACCTCATATGTTAAAATCCGTCCAGCCGTTTGGGCTGTAGGGCGTGCCAAAGAAATGGACATACATAATACACTCGAAAAACATAACCCTCCTTCTGTCGCAGTCGGGTAAAAAACAAGTATTGAAGTACTTTTTAAATACCTATTAAAATTTATGTCATAGGACCTGTTCTACTTTATAAGAATTCAGAGTAGACAAGAGTATTTAAACCTTATTTGACAGGAAATCTGAATGAAACTAAATTATTTATAGCTATGACTACGGAACCCTAAAAATTAATCCAACTAATATTATGAACGCGAAAGTTTGTAAGAATGTATGGATGTATGTTTGTTACCCTTTCACGCAAAACCTACTGAATGGATTTGAATGAAATTTGGTACACACATAGTTTATAACCTGGATTAACATATAGGATACTCTTTACCCGGGTGCACGAAGCAGTTTCCTCGGGATGCCAGTGAAACCGCGGGAAACAGCCAGTGCTTGTATATTTATCTTCTATGCACTCCTAAACCATTGACCCGATTGTGATGAAACTTGAGTGGTTCTGTTCTTCTTCTTTGAACTTCTTTGTACAAAGGTTCCTAGCCTTAAAAAGGTGGCAGTGCAAACAAATATATACAAAACAATTTTCATATTCATTTCTACTTCAGTATGGTAATACAAAAGTTATCTAAATGGCGTTTGAAGAAGCAGTTTGGCAACAGACTGTGGCAACACTAATATACGGAGGCCAGCCAAATGGGGTATCGACCTTTTGGGATGGTTTGACTTCCAAGATAATGCTAGTGAGTTATTGGCTGGAAAATATTTCATTCAGAAAAAAGTCTTGTAGGGCTAGACAAGTTTAGTGGCAAAACGCAAGTAGAATAGAATACAAAATGTATGGGAATGACAGATGACAGATAGCTAGTCGTAAACGAATGTCATTCCCATACATTTTGTATTCTATTCTACTAGCGTTTTTACCACTTGTCTAGCCCTACTGATGGCTTAGTCCCGGATCGGTTCAGACTTTTTATGATTTCACGGTAAAATAGCTCAACAGATTTGGATGAAATTTGGTGTGGAGATAGATCGATATCTGGGAGAGGGTATTGGATATTATAATTTTATTAGTTTCATCCTATCCTAAGTCTGACAACCAGTCTTACCAAGGGGTACCGTGTTACCCGGTAACTGGGTTGTGGAGGTCAGATAGGCAGTCGCTTTATGTAAAACACTGGTTCTCAGCTGCATCCGGTTAAGACTGGAAGCCGACCCCAACATAGTTGGGAAAAGGCTAGGCAGATGATGATTAGTTTCATCCTATTCATATTATAAATGCGACAGTTTTTGGGAATGTGTGTATGAACGTTTGTTAGTCCTTCACGCAAAAACTGCTGAATGGAAATCCATTGCATGAAATTTTATGTACACATAGTTTATATCCTTGATTAATACATAGGATACTTTTTATCCGGATTCGTGAAGTAGTTTCCTCAGAATTCGGGTGAAGTCGCGGGAAACTTCTAGTGATAACATAATTCAAAGTAAAACAAGTTATTAATTTAAATGAGGTTTGCATATTTCAGGAACCTTTTCATTTAAATTGGAAACGTTTATTCATGCTTTGGTTAAAGGAAATAGATAAAGCCGGTTTGCAATTACGAATGCAATCTTTAATGGAAAGCGAACGCGACAGTGTACGCTAAGGTTAAGCTAAGTTTATAATGGCGACAAAAATGTCAGACATAAATTTATAGACAGTTTCTTTGTGATGTCGCTATCGTGACACTTTTTTTTTGTAAATAAATGTCACTCGCCTTTTTTTAGGATTCCGTAGTCGACAAGGACCTCTTATAGTTTTGCCATGTTCGTTTGTCTGTCTGTCCGTGGTATTGCTCAGAGGCTCTTAGTACTAGAAAGCTGAAATTCGATATTGATATGCATATATTGAAGATAAAGTGGTAAAATAAAAATAAATTAGAGTGCTTACCTCCTACACGTAAAGTGGGATGAATTTTTTTTCTTATATATCCTGTCGTGTTGAGTATCGTTGGATAGTAATTTCAAAAATAAAGCAGATGTGTGCAGATCATTTTCCGATTTAGGGAAATATCAAGCTTTACAGTGCATATTTTTGTTACAATTGAGCGCCCCCTCACATTCGTGATGAAAAAAGACTACCGGTTACAGACTTACAGCCGATTGCATCAAAATTTTTATCATTTATACTTTATACTCTTACTAATATCACAAAACATGATACCTATCAATAATTAGCAAACTTTTTATGATGTCAATACATAAATATAATAAATAAGTAAACATAATTATCATACATATTTAGACGAAAAACTGCAAAATTAATAGTAAAATTATTGAATTTTATCCTCCACTAGCTTCCACACACACAAAACACACACACTTCTAAACACTGGTACTCAGCTGCATCCGGTTTAGACTGGAAGCCGACCCCAAACATAGTTGGGAAAAGGCTAGGCAGATGATGATCCTCCACTAGCTTCCCGCCAGCGGCTTCGCCCGCGTGAGTTAAAACAATGACAGAGTTTCATACAAAATTCCCCCCCCCTTTTCACCCCCGTGGGGGTAGAATTTATCAAAATCCTTTATTAGCGGATGCCTACGTCATAACATCTACCTGCATGCCAAATTTCAGCCCGATCCCTCCAGTGGTTTGGGCTGTGCGTTGATAGATCACTATGTCAGTCAGTCAGTCAGTCACCTTTAAGTTTTATATATATATATATATTTATTATTTATTTAGATTTTGTAAGATCTTGGAAGACAGTTCTTCCGTTTCACGTATAAAGTAAACGTATATTTTATGGTGCAACTGGCTGTTACAGTCGACCAACTAAAACGTATAACGGAATCCTATTACGCGTAACCCTACACTCACTTGCCTGGTTTTTATTAAACAAACCCTCCTATCGTCCAAACAAAGCAAGCGACGCCACGGGACGTATACTAGTGCAGTATACCTCACTAAAGGGGTACGGTACTTGTCAAGAATTTGCAATAAGAGAGTGTATTTGCGTTCTAAAGTACAAAACAGTGGGTTAACGCGAAATACATGCAAATTGCTTGTTCTAGGGAACTTACGTACATATATACACGAGTATGTGCTTCTGTACGTACGTAATGACGTGACCCTTTCAGTAAAGACTTTGGGAATGTTGCTTGTATGTCGGTCTGAAGATATGGAGCCTACATACAGTCTGATAAGAGTTGTGCTCAGTGATTGTGCTGTTATTTAAACTTCATTGATTTTTTTTTTGTTTCAGTTTAATAAAATATTGCCCCACACTAGGAATTGTGGGTGCGTTTACAAACATACATTACACATGCACCCAGACACGGAATAATTTTAGTTGTCTCGTGCGAGAATCGAAACCGCGGCAATTGTTCAGCTTTACACTAAACCTATCTACTAACTTACTTATTAAGTACAATAACATCATCATTATCAGCATATATATCGTCCCACTGCTGGGCACAGGCCTCTTCTCATACAGAGAAGGCATGAGTATTGATCACCACGCTTGCTCAAGGTGGATTTACGATTTCTGACATTTCAGGTTCCTTCACGATGTAAATCAGTTTTTTTCGCAAATCAATGTTTCCATCAAAGAGTTCGTATCTCCAACGTATATAATAACCATTAAAAATATTTTATTTTTTTTTGGCTTATGCCAGGCTAATAACAGGCTACTAATAAAGCTTAGAGCTTAGCCAAAGCGGGCTAATAGCTCGTGGCTAAGTGACATCCGCATGGTCAACCCGTGGATGGGTGACCATCTATGACATACCGAGACACCTCCGTGCATCGAGATAAATCAATAGAGATGCAATCCCAAACATTACGCGGTAGCAAAAACGTAACCATTTTTTAGAATGCAGACGTAGCTTTGAAACTAGTAATCACTTTGATGTCAAATAATATCTATCTCTCTCACAATAGCCGAAACATAATGTTCATGACATCTGTATGATAAGGATGGCAATAGTACTACCCAGTAAAAATACGGTGTGGCGTATCACATAAAAAATGGCATGAATTATGTCTGTGGGCTCTTTATGGCTCGCATTGTGTTCGATGATTGCAGATCTAGTTACTTTAGTAACATATATATCTATGCCTCCGTGCATCGGAAAGCACATTAAGCCGTTAGTCCCGACTTTCATTTGACAGTCGTTAAGGGTGATCAAAAGCAAACAAGTTGATAACTCCTCGTAGCAAGAGGTCATCGTGTTACCCGATAACTGGGTTGCAGAGGTCAGATAGGCAGTCGCTCCATGTAGAACACTGGTACTCAGCTGCATCAGGTTAAACTAGAAGCCGACCCCAAAATAGTTGGGAAAAGGCTAGGCAGATGATGAACTACAGCAAGTGTACTCTGTACTAGGTAAAGGCAGGCACTTGATCCCTTTTGTTTACAAGTGCCGTAGTGCTCCGCATTTCTCGATTGCCTCTCTACTTCGAACAATCGTCTAATACACTCAATATTTTTTCCTTCTTGCAAAAGATGGTTGAATCTGTTGTGTTTTTTAGAAATAAAACCCGTATTTCAATATGTGTTTTATATTGTCTCGGGAATAATAAAAAAGGAAGATATTGTGTTGAGTGAGTTGTGTATTCTGATATTATTTGTATTTCTATCAAAACTACTATCTATACTAATATTTTAAAGAAAAAAGACTTGTTTGTTTGTAGGGTTTTAACTCAATAACTACTGAACCGATTTTAAAAATTCTTTCACCGTTAGAAAGCTACATCTTTACGAAGTGTTATAGGCTATATTTATTTCCAGAAATAATTAGAGATCCCTACTAAAACTTGAATAATGTAACCCAAGGTGCAAAAAAAAATGTCCACGCGGGCAAAGCCGCGGGCGGAAAGCTAGTGTATGTATAAAACAGTCGGATTCGGTCGAACACTTATGACGGCTGGACCGATTTTCATGGTTTTTGATTTGTTGTATTTGTCTCCTTCCCAAATAACTATTAAAATAGTTACTGTTACTGTCTCAAATAGCAGAATAACTATTAAAACAATTTTTTTTTGTATGGCATCTCGCAGGTCAAACTAGAAGGTTGTCGACTGCTTAACCGGGCTTGCCTGTGAAGTGCCTTAAATGAATTTAGGGCCTCCAGCCAGGGCTTATTCCAACGACTTATGTACGTGACTTTATGTACTGTACAAAAAATACTGAAAAAAAAAACCTTTTTACTTATAATTGCTACGACATTCAATATCTGGATTAAATTGCGAAGTAATAATACGCTACCGGTATTCGGGCACAAAGGTCAGGGGGCAATGAAACTCATTACCATAACCGGTAACATGGAACCCATAGCACACCTCTTTGACATAATATACCTACGCGCTTTCAGAACCCTAATTTCGATCATCTGCCTAGCTTTTTCCCAACTATGTTGGGGTCGGCTTCTAGTCTAAACTGGATGCAGCTGAGTACCAGTGTTTTGCATGGAGCGACTGCCTATCTGACCTCCACAACCCAGTTACCGGGTAACACGGTATCCCTTGGTAAGACTGGTTGTCACATTTTCTGGCTTCTGACTTCGGAGTCTCGGTGAAATTTATGATCAGCCATCCACTACTCCGAGAGAACTACTTCACGCGAAGGCTTCACGTAAAAACCTGTAACTATCTTTGGGGTCCCGTCCCATCACAATACTTTCATCTAAATCAGTCCAGCCGTTTTACTGTTTTACTGCGAAAACGTCACAAACAAAGTGACTATCGCATTATAATATTACTAGCTGTCTCCCGCGGTTTTACCAGCTTCCCCAGGGAACTTCTTAAGTATCCTATAACCGTGTCCAGGGTCCCATCTATCTCCGTACCAAATTTAATCTAAATCGGTCCAGCCGTTTTACTGCGAAAGCGTTACAAAAAAACGCACTTTTGCATTTAAAACATTAGTAAGGTTATGTTCTAACTACCCCCAATACAAGCATAGTATAAATATATACTAAAGTAAGTTTAAATGTGTATTTCATAGTTTTATTGTAAAAAAAACTGTTGAATAATGTAACCAAAAGCTTTTCATCCCGAAAATACATTTTCATTACAGAAAAACTTATAAATTTCTATACGTTTTCATCATTTCATTTACAAAACTACTTCTATAAGTGACTTACCAAGTCATTTCTATACTATTTATGAACTAAAGTCAGCCATATAATTAATTTTAACCCTCTGACTGTACCCTACCTATAAGGCTTCAATGCTAAAACGAATGAATGGAAAAAATCTTCAGATATCTAAAATGTGAACGCAAATAAATTGAAAGAAAGTCGCTCATATTCTCAAACATGGTCTCTCAGGAAAATTACATAATTGCCTATAGGTAAATAGACGCTCAAAAGAAAATATTTTCCAAAGAGCTGTCATTGAACATTTGAACGGAACTCAATTAGGAGGTAGGTACTTTAATATTTTACCAGCTTCTTCAATCTCATTGAAATTAAAAGTGCGTATCTCGAATTATTATTATTGAGTTGCTTTTTCTATTTGTTACTTAAAACGGCTGAAATTACGATGAGACTAAAATAAAACATAAGATAAGATTTTTTTTAAACAAATACACAACTTAACACGCTTTGAAAATGCTTTCTGCTCACTAAATAAATACTTCTCTTTAGTTTCAAATTCCGAACGCAACAAAATGCATTTAAATTTAGAACTAAATTTTTAAAATACGATAAAAAGATCACAAAATACTTACGCTAATTTTATATTAGGCTGCAAACAACATCCCTTTGTCAAAACTATAATAAACTAATCACTCTCACAAACAAAATTCGCAATCACTAAAAGTTCACACACGATCGGAAAATTGGGATATTAAGGAGCGAAGCGCCCACCCCTACCGACGGCCCGTTGCGCACTGGTATAAAATACACCAATTGCTTGCACCTTCATACTGTACCGTAGTATTACCCGGCTGGATAGAAAATTCCACCCCGATTTACTACCCAACTTCAAACAAGGACTTTTAGTATTAGCCGGATTATACACACATAGGTGTGTTTGAAAATGGAACTTTTCCGAGACTCGTTAGGTAGGAAAGTAAACATGCTTTGAAAAATTTTTCTAGCTTAGTACACACACGGATGGTAATTAGATTCTGTGATGGTTTCCATAATGTGGGGTATCATTAGAAGCGCGTCATTTGCCGACACGACCGCAGGAATAGCCGCAAATCAGATGCAACGACATGATTGTGTTGATACGAGCATTTTGATGTTAGAGATACGGCAGATACCGTACCGTATTTAAAAATCATTTTCCGCCTAGCCTTTTTCCAAGGTCGACTTCCAGTCTAACCCAGACACAGCTGGGTACCAATATTTTACATGAACTGCGACTGCCTTTTTGACTTTCAAAATCTATTTATCAGGTAACACGGTACTCCTTAGTAAGACTGGTTGTCAGACATTCTGGCTTCTAACCACCCGTTGAAGATCTTTGATGAGTATTACAGAGTCTCGCTATGATATAGATGGTCACCCACCTATGGACCGACTGCGGTAAGCGCAGCTTTGATCGAACGACCCGTGCGGCTGTTATTTAGCCATAAGGTACACTACATAGTATAAAATAAAGTCGCTTTCTCTGTCCCTATATCCCTGTGTATGCTTAAATCTTTAAAACTACGCAACGGATTTTGATGCGGTTTTTTTAATAGATAGAGTGATTAATGATGAAGGTTTTAGTATATAATTTGTCAAGTTTTTGTATCCATTAGATAAAATATCGCGGGCGAAGCCGCTGGCGGGTAGCTAGTAATATTTACTAGGAGTTAAATTGGAAGCTTTTTAATCCAAAATATGAATCAAATACCATCTGTTTGGATACAATATGATTTCTACAGCATCCTCATCTCCCCCACATCCCTCTCTGATAATATTTACGTTCGATATACAAAATGCTTCCGAAATAAGTTTTTAGATTTTCCGCGCGTTCAGTTCGGAGATTTGAGATTATTTCAAATGTTAAACTGATAACTAGTGTCTATATCTGAACTGTCTCATTCATGAATTTAAAGGGTTTAAATAGATATTTTTTCAATGAAAAAAATATTTATAGAATAAAATAGAATATTCTTTATTATGTACACCAAAAGAAATAACATTATGACATTCGAAAATTAGTTACAAGGGTGACACAATGGGCGGTCTTATCGCTAAAAGCGATTTTTTACAGACAACCTTTGGATGGATTTATGATAAAAGGAGAAATGATGTTGTAGGTAGTCAGTGGTGTACTGTTTACATAATATACAAATACATGCATAAATAAATAATAGAATAACATACATACAATATATCCTTTCCATGAGGGATCGAGTTACAAAAGAACTGTATTATTTACATATAAACCTTCTGAGAGCCGAAAAGAGATCTCTTAGGTTAGAAATATCCAAGTGACTACTAGCTTAAGCGACAGAGGTGATGATAATTTGCACTAACTGTTTTCCACAGTTTTACCCGGGTTCTGAAGTAACTTCTTCACGCACTAGGGTAAAAATATATTTTTTAACCTTTCCCAGGATTCAAGCTATTTCCATACCAAATTTCATATAAAACGGTTTAGCGGTTTTACTGTGACAGCGTTACAGACAGATAGAGTTACTTTCCTAGGAGCGGGAGAAAGTGTCAGTCTCTTACTGACTAAAGCCCATCCATGTTTCTTCTTTGGCCTTTTGCGTTCGAGGGCCGAGGTAAAATTTACAAACGATTGTGCAGCATACATATTTATACGTCTGCATACTTTTTACAATTTATCTTGCAAATAACTTTACGGTTTTCAAACATAAACTATAGTAACAAAATATTAATACATTTATCATAGGATTTCTCAACCGTCGCAAGCTGATTGAAAAGTTTGAAATGTACCTATCCAATCGAAACGATACAAAAATACCCGAATGTTACTCTAAATAAACAAACAATATCATCGTCAAAAGTTATATGCATTGTCGGAATAAAAACAGTATGGCGGCTAGCGATACCGGTAAAATTATACCGGTTTTTCGCGGTACGGGAATTAAAAGAAAATATAGCGCGTCAAACGTTTGTCACGTGGTGCGTTTTGATAGTCAGCGGATGAAAATTGAGCTGGAATTTTGAATATAGGTAGGTATTTTTTAACCGACTTCAAAAAAGGAGGTTCTGTATTAGACCTGTATGTTTTTAGGGTTCCGTAGTCCGACAAGGAACCCTTAGGGCCCTCGCCCACGGCGACTTTTTGTAGCGATGCTGTCGCGCGGCCGCATCGATACAGTCGCGAAGCGGTCGCGAGCTGTGTGCCCTCGCCCACGGGCTCAGCTTCAGTCGCGATGCAAACGCAATACTGTCGCGCTTCTGTCTCGATGCAAACGCGATTCAGTAAGGGAGCATTCAAGTATTACGTAACGCAAAATTATGTTGAACAAAGTATACCTTTGTTATAGTATTAATTGCGTTTGCAGTAGTAATTAAATATATAAGAGATTTTTATGTTATATGTTTTTACTAGCTTTCCGCCAGCAGCTTCGTCCGCGTGGGCTATATGAATTCTCAGCCCGATCGGTTTAGAATTGACAAAGTTTCATACAAAGTTTCATCCCTATTTTATCCCCTTGAGGGTAGAATTTATCAAAATCCCATCTTAGCGGATGCCTACGTCATAACATCTAGCTGCATGCCAAATTTCAGCCCCTCCAGTGGTTTGGGCTGTGCGTTGATATGTCAGTCAGTCAGTCAGTCACCTTTGAACTTTATATATATTTAGATTTAGATTAGATTTAGTCATAAATCAAATAAGTGTAGGTACGTAAAAACACAATTCAATTGTAATTACTGCTCCTCTGTCCACGGGTTTGCCAGCCACTCAGACTCTTTCATTACAGGTATTTGGAGAGTAGACGAAGAAGGTTACGGTATTGTTAAAATACTTGCATCAACTTTGTCTTTGAGCCAATCGGTATCCTCAGACAATGCTTCACTATGGCGCACAATGCAGAGCAGCTAATTTGCCCTTCTTCTTCGAGGGGTTCCCCGTAAAACATAAACGAAAAGGGTTGCCGATTTTTTTATTAAAATAAAAAAAATGTTACGTAACGCGTTGTTTAAATACCCCTTCTCCCGCCCTTGTAACGCACCGTAACGTTTTACAAGACCCTCCCCTCTCCCCAAATTGCGTTACGTAATACTTGATTGCTCCCTATCCGTTTCTCCCCCCGATGTCGTCCAACACGGTCGCGCGTTTGCAGCGATACAGTCGCGATGCAGTAGCGCGTTGCAAATGCGACTAACACGCGTTAGTAGCGATACTGACGCGCGTTTACCAAACGCGCGACAGCATCGCTACAAAAAGTCGTCGTGGGCGAGGGCCCTTATAGTTTAACTCTGTCCGTCTGTCTGTCTGTCTGTCCGCGGCATAGCTCCGTGGTTTTTGTTATTAGAAAGCTGAAATTTGGTATGAATATGTATATTGATCACGCCAAGAAAGTGGTAAAATAAAATTTTGAAAAATATTTTTTTAGGGTAGCTCCCAAACATGTAAAGTAGGGATGAATATTTTTTTTCTCGCGTACCCCTTCGTGTGGGGTATCGTTAGATAGGTCTTTCAAAAATATTATGGGTGTGTGAAGACCATTTTTCAGTTAAGCGAGCCATTTGCGAAATATCTAGATTTTAAGTGAAATTTTTTGATCGACACGAGTTACCCCCCCTCTAACTTTTGAATGGCTGTACCTAGAAATGTGAAAAAAATCACAGACGTAGTACATGTAATGAAATTACAAGGAAAACTATCACGGCTAAGTAGGCTTAACCGGTTACAGAGTTATAGTCGACTAACTAACTCCTACTACGGAACCCTACTGCGCGTGGCCCGACACGCACTTGGCCGGTTTTTTTATCTAGTATGTGAATAATAGTTTTGTTACACGACTACTACTACTATAAAGAGTGTTATATTTTTATTTTTTATTTTTAGTAAATTGTTCAAATAGAAACATTAAGACCTAGTCAACAATGAACTACAACCAATGAAAAAAAACGAACGATAATGTTTTTATTCTTGCAAGAATTCATCAAGATAATGGTTAGCATTATGAGTAGCTTCTTCTTATCTACAACTATTAGTAATCAGTTAAATACTTCGCATAACCTACCACACTAACTGCATCAAAAATATTATGAAACCCCATAATAATCTCATGTAAATGCACTTCGCTTACAGCCAGCCAATAATTGGCTCCAACGAAACCCATAAAAGCATTGCATGTTGAAAATTTCCACTAAAAGTTTCAAAGATCCGTCGCTATGCTTTTGTTTTATAATAAACTAGCTTCCCGCCAGCGGTTTCGCCCGCGATATTTTAGCTAATTGATACAAAAACATGACAAATTATATACTAAAACCATACTCATTAATCACTCTATCTATTAAAAAAAACCGCATCAAAATCCGTTGCGTAGTTTTAAAGATTAAAGCATACATAGGGATATAGGGACAGGGAAAGCGACTTTGTTTTATACTATGTAGTGATGAAGCATTACTTTTAAATATCACAATATTATAAATGCCTTTCGCATTTTTGTGAGAATATATGTTATTTCCCGCGTTTTCACCCGCATCCCGAAGAAACTAGTTCGCGCGCCCGGATTCAAAGTATCACATATGTTAATCCAGGATTTAAATTATGTGTGTACCAAATTTCATGCAAATCAATTAAGCATTTTTCGCGTAAAAGTAAAATAAAATAAACTCGGAATTTCTCCTGTATCGTAGTACACATGCACAAACACCCAAACCCGAAACAATTTTAGTTGTCCTACGCGGGAATCGAAACCCGCGACACATAGCAGCCAGCCAAATATATTAAAAACTAGTACGATGGTACAAAAATAACTTTACCCTGTAATTCAGCATACCCTACAAATAGCTAGAGTAACAAAATGAGGGAACGCGAACGTTCAACAATTAGTTGGAACTTGTAGGAGCGTTACAATTAACGACTCCCTATTAAAATGGCGACAATGTATTTTATGATAATAAGTAAAGCGTCGTCCTAATTGGGTAACCATCGTACGAGCGAGCGATGCGATTTTGTCGCGCGATAAATAAGCTTCCTTGCTCCAGCAGAGTCATCATTTGCCTAGCCTTTTCCCAACTATGTTGAGGTCAGCTTCCAGTCAAAATAGGTGCAGCTGAGTATAAGTATTTTACATTGAACGACTGCCTATCTGACCTCCACAACTCAGTTAACGGGTAACAATACCCCTTGCTAAGACTGGTTTTCAAATTTTCTGGCTTCTGATTTACTGTAACGACTGCCAAAGATCTTTAATGATAACCAGAACTAATAGGCACTAGGGGGGTCTCGCTATGTTCAGAAAGCGGTCACCTATCCATTGACTGACCGCGGCAAGCACAGCTTAACCTTGCTAATCTATCAATCCGCAAGGCTGTTGCTTTTTTTTTCTTTTTTATTATTGATAGGTTCGCGTTTGACCACTATCTCACCTGATGGTAAGCGACGATGTGTGTGCTTAGCTACGAGCCTCTAATCTATAATCTATGTATAAACTATATAATCTAGTATTATTTTTTTGTATTTGATAGCCTAATTCTTGAAGCAGGTTGTGGGCTACTAACCGTGTTACCCGGTAACTAGGTTGTGGAGGTCAGATAGGCAGTCGCTCCATGTAAAACACTGGTACTCAGCTGCATCCGGTTTAGACTGGAAGCCGACCCCAACATAGTTGGAAAAGGCTAGGCAGATGATGATATTAACATAACGTTATGACTATAAAGCGAAGTTCGTATCGAAAGCGATTTTTAAATGGAATACACTGACTTCTCATTTATTATTTATTTAAATCGATGACTTTAATCATATCTTTGAATACTGCAAATTGTTATTTATGCATTCTGGACATCAATTTTGCTTTGATATTGTTGTATTTATCACTAGCTTCTGCCCGCGACTTCGTCCGCGTGGAACAGTGGTGCTCCGCCCCTATTGGTCTTAGCGTGATGATATATAGCCTATAGCCTTCCTTGATAAATGTACTATCCAACACTGAAAAAAATATTTCAAATCGGACCAGCGGTTCCTGAGATTAGCGCGTTTAAACAAATAAACAAACAAACTCTTCAGCTCGATGATATAAGTGTAGATTCGAAAATCGCTCACTGGCCACTATTCATGTGATAAACATAGTCGTTAGCAACAAGTGATCTCTTTCATCGCGGTACAAACAAACATGTCTCTACAAAGCCTAATAGATACTTCTTCGTATAAATACCTACACACCTGTCGCCCATAACCCTCCAATCATCGTCGTGTTTTATTGAAAATTCCATGGCATCGGTCCGTGAGACCCCTTCAGGTTCGCTAGTTCGGCGGTATGTTGTATCATGGGGTTGCTACGGGTATGAACGATATCTTTGATGGATAAAATGGACGGTTGACTTTTTTGTAACTGTTTTATTTTTTGTTTGGTTTCAATGTAAAATATATCAGTTGGAATAATGCTAGTTTTCATAATATTATAGATGCGGAAGAAAGTCTGTCTGTCTGTAAGGCTTTCACAATGAAACAGCTGAACCGATTTAGAATAGATTTGGTATAACCAAAACCAATTATTAAACCCAAACTAATTATTATAAATGCGAAAGTGAGTTCGTTTATTTGTTCCGCTTTCACGGTAAAACGGCTGGACTGATTTGGATGGAATTTGGTATAGAGATAGACGGAACCCTGCAGACTGTTATAGGCTACTTTTTATCTGGGTACCTTCGGGACGCGGGTAAAACGAGCCGAGAAATATCTAGTATACCAACGCATATTTATTCCGGGTCCGAAAAGTTGTAGCTATATGCGAAAATTCAAAGGTTTTTTCTTAAAATAATACAGTTTATAAAACGTCCGAAACCCTAAAATTAACTCGTTCATTTTGTAACGGTAATTAAAAAAATATTGAGCAGATGGATAAAGTCCCATACCGCCGACGCAAGCACAATTTTAAATTTATTAAACCAAATTACATGTTTTGATTTCTGTAGATATTTTAATTATGTATATATTAATTAAAATATATTATACAATCTTTTCCCCGATACTTTTTCCACGTGGACTCTGAAATGAGGCCAAATACCGGGATTAAAAGTGTTTTATGTGTAAATCCAGGTTATAAACTATGAATGTGTGTTTCATCCAAATTCATTGAGCATTTTTCGTAGAAAAGTAACAAACATACTTACATCGTGTCAAACCTTTGCATGTATAATATTAGAAGGATTAGTACAATAACTTTTCTATAGAAAGATAAATTTAATTTGACCTGAAACGTGGAAAATTAGGACTAATTACTTTAACTAACCTAACAGAATTAAATTAATTGAAATCTATACGTATCAAATGCTTTGTCCTGAATGACTGATGGATCAACGCACAGCCTAAACCGTTGATCGTAGAGACCTGAAACTTGGAGGGTGTGTTCTTTGTTTGACGTAGGCATCCGATAAGATAGGGTTTTCCGAAATTCTACCCTAAGGGAGTGAAAAAGGGGGGCAAAGTTAAGCCGTTGGCGAAAAACTAGTAGATACTAATCGTCCAGGTGCCGTTTTCTGTTATGGGGCATTTTGGCCCAGTAGTGAATAAAATAGGCTTCCAAAACACAATACGATCCCTTATACGCGTCACACAGATGCACTTGCGCACACCATAGAGATAACAAACAGTTCAATATTAGGCAATTGACTTTTACGGTTCAAAAGATAGCTTACATCGGATACACACAAACACATTTTTATAACTCTTTTCCTGTTCATTTGGACACAAATCTATTTTACGTGTGTCAACTATTTTAGTCTTGTTTTCTCAATGATGTATGCGTGCGTTTATATACCCTAAAGTAAAATTATTAGCGAAGGTAATGAATGCTATGGATATTAAAACTGCTTGCAAACGTGCAACTAGCTTGACGTTTCATAAGCGCCTGCAAAGACCTATTTGAAATGAAATGATTTTTTAATTTTTGAAAACATATGGATGCACCCAGGACACAGGAGTAATTCTTAATGTGGGACACAGTTTTAAAAAAATATGTAAAAATAAATATATACATATGTATAGTCTGAGAACCAAACATAAAGCAAAAATATCGATTATTCGAAATTCAAAAGACGATTCGATTTTTTTGTAAACACAGACCGATTGATCTAACAAGGAAGCTATTAAGTTGCCAGCGCCAAAAAACAAATAAGGCAATTCTTTAACCAAAAAGTTTCCTATAACATTAAACACTGACAGATCCCCAGCACACGTATACACAAAATAGAAATAATCCAAGACAGCTTATTTATCTAAACTGGCAACACCGCGCGCTTTCCTTGTATAGAGACAACAGAATTTTGTTTATTTTCCACCAGTCAGTTTTATTGTTGACGCTAACGTAAATAGACGTACCGTCGACAAAAAAAGTTTGACGTGAAATAACGATTGCATTCATAGAATTTTTAGAGCAGTAAATTTTTTAAATAAAAAAATTGTGGGTATTTTTTAAACTCTAGGAATAGGCTGTTTTGAAAGCAGACGGTGCTGTCATTTTTTTTCAGTTATGCTGGTTGGGACTAAATTTAGTATGTCGGGATTTGAAAAAGACACACATGACTGCTTGCACTTGATCTGCTAAAAGAAATAGCAATGGCTTGGTTTTAAAAATATTTTAGCTAAGTCTCTAATAACATTGGGCCTGCCTTATATAGGCGAGGCTTCACCAGCGTTGTCCAGTTGTAAAAGTTTTATTTTAACTGTGAAAATCTTTTTCGATCACAGCAAGGGCCCTATTTCCAGCGAAATTACAAATTCACCATAGTATCTTATTTTTAAGGTTACGTGATTTTTTTTTTGTATGGCATCTCGCAGTTCAACCTAGAAGGTTGTCGACTGCTTAACCGGGCTAACCTGTGAAGTGCCCTAAATGAATTTAAGTGCCTCCAGCCAGGGCTTAACTTACAAAACTAAGCGACTACACGCTAAGGGCATCCCCTAGTGGGTGGGGTACGGGCCTCGGCTTAGGGCGTCGCTGGGAGAGGACAGCAAAGGACAGGCTGGATCAGAATATATATGATTATTATAATCGGGAATTATAATGTTATGTGAATGATAGATTTTTCAAAAGACTCATATCGGTGAGGGTTACATTTTGCAAGGAGACCTGCGATATATTTTTGCCAATGAAAGTCATATCAACATTGGTATAGCCATTTCGGAGTTAACCAGGAACTAATAGACAGGCAGACAAAAGATTAAAAATTAAAGCTTTTGAAGATATAAGCATTCATGTGCATTAGTAAAAAGCTGTTATTTTAACATAACAAATAAACGCTAATCAAAATCGTCTTACTTATAAAAAACCTATAATCACAAGTTTAACCATTTCTCAGCTAATCCTTACTTAATCCAGGACCCAGGGATCTCGTCGTAATCCAGGATTAAGCTACTGACTTAAATTAGGATTAATGCTAAACAGCATTTATGAGTGAGATTTTTGCTAATCCGTTAGAGTAGTAGTGCCTTCATTTTCTTTTGAGAGATTTTCTATAATTTACTAATGAATGTCAACCAAAAACATAAAATGGTAATTACAAATAAATAAGAATCGAAGTTCTAATTAGAAAATCGTATTTATTAAGGTCGAACGAAGGCAGGATGTTTACATAATTGGAGTCGTAAACTCGAAAACTGTTATTATTTACGAAGATAATTATTATCTTTGAGACGTTGTTTTCGCTTTAATCATTAATTAGTTCTTTTATTAAGTCATAGACCTTTTACGTGCTTAGTATGACAAAGGGTGAACTTAAATATTTTAAAGTACCTACTTACGCTATAAAGAGGTCGATCTTAAATGTATAAAACAGGAGAGGAGTTCGTGGCTAAGTAACAGCCCCACGGGTCGGACGTTCAAAGGTTAAGCTACGCTTACCGCGGTTGGTCCGAGGATGGGTGACCATCTATGACATAACGAGACTCGGAAACGGAATCTCGTTTCAGTCTTTATCCATACCAAATGACATCTAAATCGGTGTAGCCGTTTTTTGCGAGAGGGCGTAACGGACGAACAGTGTTACTTTCGCATTTTTAATATTACGAGATAGGAATGATGTCGATATGATCCACTTTTCACTGTGGGATAAAATCAAAATTTTATTTTTTTTCGATAAAATTTATAGCTTAAAATAAATTTTACATGTTGGTAAGCCTATTTGTTGATTTTCTGCAATAAAATCCGATTCGATATCGAGTAAAATATATTATTACATTCATAATTCTTTGATGGCAACATTAAAAAGGTATTAATCGAATAAATTTGATCGTGAAATGTTAAATATACGAAACGATAATATTTTATAATGCCGTTCGTTGCGGGAATATATAATTTATTAGTGAAATATATTCATATTTGCATGACAAACTGATTGTACTTTTCTTTCAGATTTAAGGCGGATCACACACTACCACGCGCCGTCCTCCGCCAGTGCATGGGAACGTAACTATGTTGAATGTAAGTCCAGCTTGTCCATGTCACCATAAGACTTTGAATGTCGGTAGTCTATTAGCTTTTTTTCGAATGGGAAATCATCAAATGACTTCTCCCGCCATGGGTGGGACAGGAAGGAGTGTACAACTTTTACTGACTAAAACCCAGTCATGTTCCTTCCTCAGCCCTTTTTATTCCGGGAGCGCGGTGACTCTTTCGAACATCCCGCAGTGGTCTTTAGCTGACGTAAAATTGTGAACTGTACCAAATATTTACAAAATCACGTATTAATTTTCGGTAGTTTATAATCTACCCGTTTCTTACTAACGGTATTCACAGTCTTACGGTGTCGTATTATAACACGTGAAGTACAACAAACTGAAAACGCGTCGATGTGCGTGCTTACGGATGCGTCGCTCCGTGCTCCGGAGCGTGGCGCGTAAGTGTTCTGCCTAAGTCTTATCGTACATAACGTTATTTCCAAAAAAACAAAAAAATATAATCATGCGAATTATCAGTATCAAGCTTGGGAAAAAATAAAATGTCAATAATTAATCATTAATTACTAAAATATAAACTTTCCCCTCTCGCTGCGAACCGTACAACAGTTGGGCGATATTGTTAGTGGGTGAAACATAAATATTTATGTTCTATTAATATACAACTACCATATTGTTTCTTATAGTCCGCGGTACCGGGATGTTTCCTTTGATTATACCTGTTTATCACGCTTCTTGTTAGCGATGGGATTATCAGAGATATAAGCCAAATGCGGCTATAAGAATGGTTCATGTGAATCGTATATTCAGCATCCGACAATACGCATACCTACTTATACTCAGTGCGTTTACTAATATTGGGTTTAAAAACCCAGCTATATATTTGTGTTTTCTTAATAATGTATTAGCTGTCATGTTTCCCGCGGTTTCAGCCTACACTTTTGCATTTATAATATTAATAATAATTATGGATTGCTAATAGTTTACGACAAAACTTTATTGTAATGTAAATAAAACTTTAATTTAACTTTATTTTTAATACTACTGAATCACGGAAAATATCGTGTAAAAACCTGGACTTACAGATCTGAAATCGCCAATCCGCCTCATCCGCCAATCAATGCTCATGTCTTCCCTGTATGAGAAGTGGCCTTTACCCAACAGTGGGATATAAAAAATAGGCCGATGATGAGTCTAATCTTAAATAAAAAAAATATTAGACCATTATTATTTAAATTAGACCATTTTTAGGCAGTTTTGGGTTGGAGGTCAGATAGGCAGTCCCTCCATTTAAAACACTGATACGCTGCTGCATCCGGTTAGACTGAAAGCCGACCCCAACATAGTTGAGAAAAGGCTAGGCAGATGATAATGATGATGATGACAGACACTTTTAATTATTTTTTTAAATGAGTCTGTCATTTAAACAAAAAAATAATAGTTAATGCTTTTAGCCTGTACTGTAAAATGTATAGATCCCTAATGCGTATTTAAAAACAGTCCGACGCAAATTTCTTCTTAAAATTTCGTTCCCTACGAATATCCGAGTATAAATAACTAAGGCATTCTAAGATTCGAGGCACGTCCAAAAATTTATTGTTGCCAGTATAAGTTGAAAAGAACCATTGAGATAACGGGAGAAAGCAAAGTTCCTACCCAGTTTTGTTTTGTAGCCACCTTTATAAAGCTCGATAGTGACGCCTTTGGATAAACTAATAATTCCCCGCGGTTTTACTTGCGTCACGTTATGTGAAGTGTATATTTTTGACTTGATAAGTAAGTGGCGTAACTACAGGGTGGCAATTCGGCAAAATGCCACGGGCCCCCAGCCGGAAGGGGCCCCGGTCAGAGGATCTTGCTGGGGAGTTTGTTGCGCCACTTCTTCTTCCCAGCAATGACACATAGGAAGTGGTGAAGGGGCGGGCGTTCTGGGTTCTGGTTCTGGTTTTGCACTAATTAAATTAGTTTCTATTTGTTTGTAAGTTAGTTCTTAATCATACAATTACATTTAATTTCATTATTATTAATACTCAACCTTAACTTATATGTGTGATAATATAAGTGGTTATTAAATAAATAGTTTTATCCGCCAAATAATTTCCTCAGAATGCGGTCGAACCCGCGGTAAGCAACTAGTATAACATAATCATCACCAGTACACAAATACATTAATCCAATGTGTTAATACCAATAATTTAATTAACTTTACGGCGAAAATTAATGCGATGAACAACATGAAATTATGTAAAATACAGCCATTACTATGGATATGTGTATTAAAACAATTAGGCGATGATTTTCAGTACATCGGCGTTCATTCACAGGGGGATGGTAAGTGATCGATGGCCGAGATAGCGGTATAGTTGGTGGCGTGGTGCGAGTTAAAGGCGAAAGCGAAGCGAATATAGAGCGAAGTTGACTATAGTATTTTTAATGTTTGTTTTAAATAAATAAATTTTGTAGCAGAATATATGTTTATGTAGACCATTGCAGTCTGAATTGGTAAATAAAATAAAATAAATAATAATATGCCGTGGGCAGTTGAATGGAAGGTGATTTTATCAGGCTGCTTTAATTACTTTGAAAGAAATGCACATCGTTTTTCAGTTTTAATTAAAATATGTGTGTACTAGCTTCTGCCAGCGACTTCGTCCGCGTGGAATAGTGGTGCTCCGCTCCTTTTGGTCTTAGCGTGATGAAATATAGCCTATAGCCTTCCTCGATAAATGGACTATCTAACACTGAAAGAATTATTTAAATCGGACCACCGGTTCCTGAAATTAGCGCGTTTAAACAAAATGACAACATTTCCCTTCACTGCTCTGCTCCTATTGATTGTAGCGTGATGAAAAGTATATTATAACCATCTCAGGAGTATGACAAATAATTGTACTAAGTTTCGTTAAAATCCGTCGAGTAGTTTTTGTTTCTATAGAGTTTATACAGACAGACAAACAGACAAAAATTTTACTGATTGCATTTTTGGCATCAGTATCGATCCCTAATCCCTAAAGGGGGTGCCTGATAGTTATTAGATAGATGATTCCTTTAGATTTTTACCCAGAACCAGATGGGTATACTGTTTTTTTTTTACAATAAATACAATTTTAAAAATATTTTTATTTAGCGACCGTAAACCCTAGATCGGATTTCTTGCAGTTCATTTAATATTTTTTATTTACTGATGAAGAGTTAACATTTACTATTTATACAGTGTGAAAAACTTTAACTTTTTTTAGTTTATTATATTTCTAAACTATTTAATAGCTTTTGTTCGGCCCATCTTTAAAGCTGTTTGAATATTAAGGCAAACGTCAGATAGTCGGCGGTTCTAGTCGAACGATGCAGTTGGGACACGCTGTATAAACAACCTGTATTTATTTATATATGCCGTTTGATACTACTTCCATGGAATTTATTTTAGTTTATAACAGTTTCTAAACAGTACATGCATTTTATGTACTTTGCATATATATCTCCCTGTTTGTGGAGGTCTGCAGGTCAAGGCAGCAAATGAAATAAAGAATGCGTTGGCGGGTATCGAAAACTGACAATGAAATGAAATGCGAGGAGGAGGTCATCAATTCACGGACCGATCGGGGTAAGCGCAACCTAACTTAACCGACAACTGTCGAAAACCTAATCGATGCCAAATTCTATAAAAAAACAATTGTCGATAATCGAATAAATTCATTAACGAGTATACACTACCCCATCCCTACTGTGAGCTGTCAGTATTATCATCCTAAATGTCACAGAGCATAAGCCAACAAGCTCCTCAAACCAGCCAATATCAGACCAGATGTTTCCCACAAAAAACACGTAGGTACACTCCCCTCTGACTCCCAGAGGTTAACCCCTTTATATAATAAATTCTCACAATAATTAATGTACTCTCCAATAACACAATACAAAGTATGTTACCGCGCCGTAAACCAACCGAATGACTTTAATTAAGTCGCGGTATAAAAACTCGGTGACAAGGACGGCTATATACAACGCGTTGTATAAGACAGGGACGGCGACATGTCGCATGGTGGCCCTCTTTTGTTTTAATTTTAATAAAGTCAACTTGTAAAACGAGGTAATATTTTTGGTGAGCAATTAAGTTTTGGCTAGTTACATTGTAGTTGAGATTGAGTGCCGTTTTGTGTGTAGCTGATTCGATTCCTGCGGGCTACAACAAATGTCTATCTATCTATACATATAAAATGCTTTGTCCTGAATGACAGACGGATCAACGCACAGCCTAACCGCTGGTCGTAGAGACCTGAAACTTGGAGTGTGTGTTCTTTGTATGACGTAGGTATCCGATAAGAAAGGATTTTCCGAATATCTTCCCCCAAGGAGGTGAAAAAGGGGGGCAAAGTTTGTATGAGACTCTGTCATTTTTAATTTCAATTCGTGAAGCCTATGTGGGTGAAGTTGCTGGCGGAAAGCTAGCATAATACATTTGCACTCACTACATCCCCCAGTTTCAGCCAATTTACTGTGAAAACAAAGGAGACAGAAGATTTACCTTGCACCTACGGGGGAAATAGGGAAGTCCTTAAAATACAAATAAAACACAACTGCTACACTATAAAGCACTAATTTCGGGTCAGTAAAGTAGCGTAACATAAAATGATCTACACACACCTGGTTTATTTTTTATAGACCGATCCAACGATATCCGATGATCCAGATATAATGACGACCTGAGTGGTTTAGTGGTCAACATGCCGCCGGAATACCACGCAAGAGGTCCCGGGTTCGATCCCGGCCGGGCAGAAATTGAAATTATGAATTTTAATTTCTGTAACGGGTCTGGGTGTTACTATGTATGATATGTATGTATTTAAAAAGTATATAAGTAGTATATCCGTTAAGCTAGCACCCATAACACAAGCATGCTTGCTTGCCATGCTTAATTTGGGGCTAGATGGCGCTGTGTGAAATTGTCCAAAGATATTTATTTATTTATTATTATTATTATTTATTTATATCCCACACGGTGGGATACACGAGAAAAAAATCATCCCCACTTAACCCAAAAACATATATTTTTTTAAACTTTATTTTTCCACTTTATCGGCATGATCAATATAAATATCCATACCAAATTTTAGCTGTCTAGCACTAAGAACCTCTGAGCCGCGGATAGACAGACGGACAGACTTGGCGAAGCTATAAGGATTCCTTGTCGACTACGGAAATCTAAGAGGGATGATTTCCAATAAACATAAATGAATGACTGTCTTATCTTTAATCATATGTAGTATCTAGGTATTTTAAGGATAATAATATTATGTTGTATGAAGAGGATATTCTCTGACTAATACAAGGCTATAATTATTTTTTTGTATATGGCATCTCGCAGGTGAACCTAGAAGGTTGTGGACTGCTTAACCGGGCTTGTCTGTGAAGTGCCTAAAATGAATTTAGGGCCTCCAGCCAGGGCTTAACTTATAAACAAGGCTATAAACGTATAGCCTTATATATAAGTGACTATTTTACCACTTAAATAGAGTTATAAATACCAATGTGCGTGAAAGTTAATTGTTTACAATTTTATTCCGAGATATAAAGATTTTTTATTGACCCGATTTCATTGCACTCAAGTGTAGTAATATAACACGAAATTACACTACCCACCTTAACAAACTGCAGTTTTCTTATACAAGTTTAAGTTTAACCCGGAAACCAAAGACAAAGGCTGCTACTTCACTGTGGTGTTTACTTATTTTTTTTTAAACTTAACTTTTTTCTTTTTTTTTTCAGTAAAACAATGTCGAGAAATTTACATTGTGGAAAAGTTTTATCTTTTTTCTTAAACAGCGTACAACAAAAGAGGATCACCACTTTTGTCATTGACTCTAGTTTAATTTAAAAATTATAGTGGCCCGGATAATTAGTGTTGTACTGTTAATTAGTTCATTAACGTTTCCAAATACCCGTGAATAACCTTATAGTATGAACCAGTTTTTACACATGCTGTTTCTCCCGAATACCCTCGCATTCAGTGAGAAGTTCATTATGTACTTGGATATAAAATATCCTATATCTTTTAGAGTTCAAGCTATCTCTATACAAAATTTAATCTAAATGGATTCAACCGTTTTAGCATGTAAGCATGACAAATAGACTAACTAGCTGTATCTTAAGTCCATCTACCTCTACCAGTTCTACCTCTAAGGGGATGAAAAAGGGGGGCAAATTTTGTATTAAAGTCTATAATTTTTAACTTGGATTCGTATAGCCCATGCGGGCGAAGCCGCTGGCGAAAAGCTAGTAGGTTATAAACTTAATTAACACATAGGCTACTTATTATCTAGGTCGGGAAGTACTTCCCACAGGACACGCGTGAAAACGCGGGAAGAAGTTAGTATAAAACAAAAATATCCAACGCTACTTTTAGTCCTAATAAATCAGATTTTGTAAACAAATTGGCATTTAGAACTTTCCGTAATTCTAAAATTCACAGGAAACTTCATCTCATCTCATAAAATACTTATCTTATAAATTAATTAGTTTCTAAGAATCAATATTTCTTTTAAAAAACCTTGCGAGATATTCATTGTACCAGGTGTTTCCCGCGGTTTCAGGCGCATCCTGAGAAACTTCGGGAACCTGGGTAAGAAGTATCCTATGTATTAATCCAGGTTATAAATTATCCCCTGCCTTGCGGAATGTCCGAAAGACCGCACCCCCAGATCACAAAGGGCTGAGGAAGGGACATGGATGGGTTTTAGTCAGTTTGAGCCTGTCACTCCCTGCCGCCCCACCCATGGCGGGAGGAGTCATTTGATGATTTCCTATCTGAAAAAAAGGTATAAACTATGCGAGTACCAAATTTCATGAAAATCCATTTAGTAGTTTTTGCGAGAAGGAGTAACAAACATACTACATTCTCACAAACTTTAGCGTTTATATTATTAGTAGGATTATATTTAATACTAGCTTCTGCTCGCGACTTCGTCCGCGTGGAATAGTGGTGCTCCGCTCCTATTGGTCTTAGCGTGATGATATATAGCCTATAGCCTTCCTCAATAAATGGGCTACCTAACACTGAAAGAATTCTTCAAATCGTATCATTAGTTCCTGAGATTAGCGCGTTCAAACAAACAAGCTCTTCAGCTTTATTATATTAGTATAGATAATTAATGAAACCCTGCTTGGACTCACCATAGCAATTTGTCAAGTAATGAAAATACTTGGGAAAAAATATATTTTGAGTAGGTACTTTAAGATTTTTATTAGCTTTTCCAGTTAAAAAATATTATGAAAATAAACTAGTACGAAAAAATATTCATTAAATATTATATTCATCTAGTCTGCCTGACGTATTAAAACGACAGATTAAGCCGCGGTAAAAGGCTATTTAGAAAATGAAAATCCCCTTGTTTTTTAATGTCCGATAGTCTATACTCCGTGGTATAGGAAAACATTTTATAAAACAAAATCTATCAACATTTTGTATATATACAAACGGCGGTCCATAATATTGGCGAAAGTATTCCAATCTCATGTAGATTCGCTAAATGCTCGGCCCCACAATCCGGACTATTGGCCGGCAAGCTCGCCTGTTTCATTTCCTCCGTACTCATACAAACAAATGCCTATTTATGGGGTGCGAGTGTACGAGGGCTGACACCGGCACCCTAATTACGTAAACAACGGATAAGCAATTGACATACCCATCAAAAGGAGTTTAATATATCGCTGGCCCCGGGCAATAAAGCGGTAATATACAAAATCGAATTTTACAGGAAAAATAAAAGAAGCAAATTTGTTTATAGTGCAGCGTACAGTGATCCAACACAGGCGTTCAAAATGTCAAATGAAAGCTAATTTTTTTACCAATATAACCTTTTAAAAATAATTGTTATGGTATAAATATTTAATGAAATAACTGAAAAAAATTATAATACAAATTATAGACGATACTGTTTCAATTGCAACATCATTAATGACTTTATAAACACACCGACCACTGAGATTCAAGAATGTAAGAAAATAATACGACGTAATTTCCACTTTAGATCTCGAGCGTACCAGCCGATTACCACCTTCTTCACGGAAATTTTGTAGCCAAATCTTAGCTGTATCATCCACTATCGCTATTTTATTTTAATACGTTTATTTCCAAAAAACGCGTTTAAATTTATAACTGTTATTCTTTGTTTAGAAATTAAGTGTAAAGATGTTCACCGGTTTTTTGTGTAATGTTTCTTAGAGTAACGCAATAATACATAACTTAGTCGTAAGAGAATTTTCCATGCAATAAAGCTGTTATTGTAATTTACTCTAGAGAAATATTATTTTAAAAATCTGAAAAAAATAAGAGTGATAGATTGATACTCAGGGAAGCTAAAAATCAAATAACATTAAAAAGGGCGTAACCGGTGTTTACCGCTATATTGCCCGGGGCCAGCGATATACATTGCTGCATATGTTTGAAAGTTCATGTCATTGATACTTTCAACGCAGCGATGTATGGCTTTGAAATGTCAGAAATAAAAGGTATTGCAACTGAAATTGAAAGATATTGGCTTACGTAATTAGGGGGTGGGTGGCTATTCAGAAATATTTTTAATCGCTGTTTTTGTAGATTTTCGGATAGTCAGCCACAGACCGACAAGCAACCTATAAGAGTTTATTGTGTTGAGGTGTTCGTAGCTAAGTAACAGCCATGCGGATCGAAAGATTAGCAAGGTTAAACTGCGCTAGCCGTGGTCAGTCTGTGAATGGGTGACCGTTTTTTGAACGAATTGAAACAAATAAAACAAATATGACAAATATATAAAGTGAAACTGTAATAGACAGTTGTGTTGCTGGAAAGTTTGTTCATCACTGCTTCTTCTTTCCAGCCATAACACTAGGAAGCAGTGAAGGGTGGGCATTTTGGGGTCACAATGTATTTTGACGTGAAAAAGTGCTAATTGAATTAGCCTAATTTCAATAAACGTTTTTGAATTTGGAAAAAAAAATTTGAATTGTTGAACATAGCGAGACCCCTCCATGCCTCGGAGAGCATGTAAGCTAGAACTAGATCTAATAAGACAGGAAGCCTAGGCCAAGGCAGATCTATTTTAAGGCGATTTTAAAACAATGTCTTGGACAGGCTCACTCTACGACATACGTAGAACGAGGATAGGTAGAATAGAAGAAAGCTGAAAGGAATCTATGGTAAAAGAGACACACTGGACCGATCAATGGCAGGAAGATGATGAAGATGATTTTCCCTGCCATTCCTCATCTGTCACTTGCACCCCACCTCCTCACAAGAACCTTCAATTTCCCTTTTTCCAGTATATGATATTGAATTGGTTTGCTTCAACCGTTGGATATAATAGAACACTTATGTCATGTGTGAAATTGGCACAAGTACATACATAGTAATAAATAGGTATTAACTCAATAATTGTCATATTTCTAACGCACTTATGTAAGCGATTTTCGAAACATATACAAAGCAACCTACCAAAGCAGTATATTATTTATTTATTTAATTTTACTCACAACTATCATTACAGGATTTTACCCCAAGGCGACAGCGTAACTACTTTACCATATACAAATTACCTATATGAAATTATATACAATGCTATATTTGTGAATTCACTCAGAGAACTCACTCATTATATTACCTATGTTTAAAATGCATAAACAATTTGCAGCATTCAAAGATATGATTAAAGTCATCAATTTAAATGAATAGTAAGAAGCGAGTATTTTCCATTCAAACATCGCTTTCGATACGAACACTTTTTCGACAATGATTCTAGCTAGGCCCACTGTAGGTATGTTCTTATTTATCAGTTTACAAAACTTCAATAATAAACTAATCATTTTTGTAATAGAAAAAAATGACAACCAACTTCACGCCTAACAAAGGACTGGCTTTTAAAATCAATCCTAATAATATGGCATCGGTAAATAGTATTTCCAAAATGTCCCATAATGACGTAAATCCAATAGAATTGTTTGTTACTTTGTGTAATTACTGGTGGACTGCCTCAGGGGTGCTCGTGTAAATACTCAAGAACACGTGTAGCTAATTACTATATACATACTAGCCATTTTTCGAGGTTTCACTCGCGTCCTGTAAGAACTCCTTCACATACTCGGAATAACAATCTCCAGACTTATTAATCGACAATCAACGCGGAGGATTCTCCCTTTTCAATGGAGGAACCCTACGCAGTTCTTCCATAATGACTTTGGTTTCCTCAGCCTATCACAAGTCATAGTCAAAGGCCGTTACACCGCAACAGCCGGTCCTCCGCTCTCCGCATCCAGTGACGTTTCTAAGGTCTGCTGTCCATCAAGCTAGGGTCGTCCAGTTTAGGTTTATCCACGTGGAACGTTTATACTTAAATCTTCAACCCGGCAAAATGCACGGTACGTCTCTTCGACTCCGTGCGAGAAAAAGCTGGTAAAAAAATCAACTTACAAACTAATTATAAACTTTACTAGCTTTCGTAGTTGTCTCAATTTAGCTGACATTAAAAAAAGAGTGTAAAACATTACGGGGACAATTTTATTGTGGCTGCGAACCCAAGTTGTACAACTCAATTTGTGTAATTTGCGTCTGTGTGTCCCAGCTGGAGAGCGAGGCGACGCGACGTTTGCTTTGCGTGGGATGTGAAATAAAATAGCCTCTACTACGAGTGGTAGTACGTACATCCATCGCACTTGGCAAAAAGCTACACCACCACATTTGTCTTTCTAATATTTCTTTCACCCCATGACGACGGCGCGACGTCCATAGTCCTATATTGCGCAAGGAGTGTTCGCAAGCGAATTAACACATATAGGACTTACCGACATCAACCACTAGGCAGTGGTCCGCCAGGCATATCATAGCATATCATCCGCCTGCTCGAAAGATCCTCCCATTTCAATGGAGGAACCCCACACAGTGTTCCTCCATATTGGTGACCCCGATGTGATACTCTATACCAGTTCCATACTTCATAATTCATTAATCCAGTTAGTAAAAACAATTCTGAACATAGCGTAGCCTCTGCCTATCTTATCAGGTAGAACGCAGGGTTATAGTAAAAAGTAGGAGTGGGGGGCAAGGTTGGAATTGCATCAGAAGTGCGGTCGTTCGTCATGACAGTACAAACTTCGCGTACTACTTCACTGAATGCTGCCACAGAAAGTAGTCTTAGGTGGAGCCGCTAAAACTGGTCTGGGTATTTTTATTGAGGAGCAACAAGCAGGTGGAAGGTTAGCAAAGACCACTTGCCACGCACAAGTGGTCTTCGCTAACATATTCTTCAATGTGAAGTAGCAGGTAGTACACTTTTTTTTGCGGGAGGGACTCTTGCTGATTAAAACCCATCCATGTTCCTTCCTCAGCTCTTTTTATTGCAGAGGTGCTGTAACTCCCTCCCGCCCCACCCACGGCGAGAGAAGCCATTTGATGATTACCCAAATGAAAAAAAATACTTCAACACCTACAGTAAACAAAAACCAACAATTACAGACCTCCATCTTGTCTAATGGCCGCGCACAGAAATTAAAACTACATTTAAATTCAAGGCTCTCATAAAGTTTTACAGTCTTCGTCGATTTAAATCAATTCCAAAGAAATTAGTCGCGCTATATACCGGGTTCCGTACGTAAAGGAATTAAATTGAGGACTTGGGAGACGATACAAGTCAAGGGCGGAATGTCAATCAATATATATGTATACTAACTTACCGCCAGCGGTTTGGCCTGAGTGGGCTATACGAATTCAAATTAAAAATGACAGAGTTTCATACAAACTTTGCCTCCCATTTTGACTTCCATAGGGGTAGAATTTTGGAAAATCCTTTCTTATCGGAAGCCTACGTCATATAAAGACACTCCCAGTTTCAGATCTCTACGATCAGCGGTTTAGGCTGTGCGTTGATCCATCAGTCATTCAGGGCAAAGCATTTTTTTATATGTAGGTATAAATATGAGTATTTTTCAAGGTGCCTGAATAATCAGTTAAAGTTTGAAAGCTGGTCTAGGAATCATATCAGCCACACTAGTATCTCACTAGTCCCAGAAAATCTTCTTACCAAAAAATCGAACCCAGAAACTTACGCTTATTAGTGCTTGCGACTAGACAGCGACGCAATCATTTAGGCCCATGTTGACCAACAAGATAACGGTCCGATTAACTTAAAACAGCTGTTTACCATAAATTCAAACCTCCAAATGATGGGTAATGTATTATTTGAGATTTTCCTGAAACGGTCGATTACCAAACTAAGGTTGAACTAGAAGTGGGTAACACGAAAATTGCAGCTTCCTGGTTAACAAAACGTTTTTGTTTAACGGGCTGTTTACGTAACCATCTATCGGTGAAATTGGCCCTTGGTATTATAGAAAACAAACAAAGTGGATGAGTGTCGTAAAGAAGGATATGAAAAGCTGCGAACTCGAAGAAGAAGATGTCCAGGACAGAGCGAAGTGGAAGAAGAAACGACGGAAAGCGGACCCCGTCACGAGACGGGACAAACGCTAGGAAGAAGAAGAAGAAGAAGAAACAAACACACACAAAAACCTCCTCACCCAGAACAGAAGGAAAATAGTATTACCTGTTACCCATAGGTAATACTATTGTTACCCAGTGGACACCCCAGGATGGACACCGCAGACGGGGTAGGCCCCGGAAAAGATGGCGCGACGACCTAGACGCTCACAATTGAGACTGGTGGGCTCGGTCGAAGGATCGGGAAGTGTGGAAGCAGGATGGGGAGGCCTTTGCCCAGCAGTGGGACAGCACAGGCTAAGAAAAAAAAATATTCCTTCAATAATAACGAATCCAATCAAAACTGAACAATCTAACTGTCAGCAAGGAACCCGTTGCAAATGAAACAGTTATGCACATTACCCGGTAAGTACACAGACCCGCCGGCTAAACTGGGTAGCGACATAAACAGGTACGTTAATTATCTTGCTTCAATAAAGGTATGTATACACATTTGTGCAATTAGGTTAGGTGAGCTAAATAATGGCCACGCTGATCTATTGATCTGCGAGGGTAACGTGCTCCACGGTTATTCAGACGATGGGTGAACGCACTTGGACATATGGTAAGACTCAAATCTTCAAAGAATACGATAAGGATATTCTGCTTATCAAATATATTGTTTATTTTTTTCGGATGGGAAATGACCCCCCCGCCGAGGTTGTGGCGGATGGGAGTATCAGACTCTTACTGACTAAAACCCATCCATGTTCCTTCCTCAGCCCTTTGTATTCCGGGGGCGCGGTATCTCTTTCGAACGTCCCGCAGTGCTTATCAAATATTATCTGATAATTGTGGTGAACTGACAGTGAGGAGATTGAAAGTCTGACAACGAGTCTAACCTTCGAACTGACAGGATTATCCAGTAATTATGTTGTAGAGAAAATAATTCTGATATGCCTTTATTTTCTTTTTCTTATTAAAATTTAGAAGCTTATATTAATAAATGTTCGTTTTACAATTAATCAAAGAAGAGATTAATATAATGTTAATTAAAAAATATAAAAAAAATCATTTCATTCATTCACATTTTCATCTTTAATATTATAATTAGAAAGTGTGTCTGTATGTTTGTCTGTTTCTCTTCACATGTAAACCGCTGAACCGATTTAGATGAGATTTGATATGGGGATAGCTTGAACGCTGAGTAAAGACATGAGATAGTTTTATCCTGGTGCGTTATGTATATGCCTCGGGAAACGGGCGAGACTGCGGCAAAAAGCTAGTTGCTTATATGCGTATAACTCAGCTTTATTTGCACACACTCGAAATACGTCGATATTACCCAATGGCGTCCCGCGGGCACCGTAAAACGCGATTATGAGATTATTTTAGGAGAACTACGACCACCTGTTCTTGCAATGCTCAATTATCATTTTAATAACGACCAATTTCGTGGTCGCGAGTTTGGAGTTCAACGAATATCTTTTTTATTGAATTCCGACCACTGGGAGACTATTATAACAAAATTCGGATGACTGCAATACATAAATAAATTAAAAGATCTGCTTTGGCCGTACGATAGAAGTGACAATTTACACAATTTTCAGAATTCTATGATTTTCTATTCGAGCGCTGGATCTTGATTGGCGCCACCTGATTCAGCGTCGCCGACTCGAGATCTGGTTTTGTTTCACTCAATAAGAGCGCAAGGTGGACCTAAAAAGTTTTCACTTCAAAAACAACTGGTTAGAAAAGAAACTAAAGCGTGAATATATTAAATTTTGCTGAAGTTTTTAAGAAAACTATGCTCCGAAAGTAGATTTCTTGATATTATTATTGAATTTTAGTGAACACTATTTGTTTTGTTCACTAAAAAAAACTGTACCGTTTTTTTTGTGACACACATTCTTCAAATGTTTTCACTGAACTAATTTGTCAAAACATTTTTCATGCCTTTAAATGACTTAAAACCGTTAAAACAAAAACCAGTAAACTTGCAACTATAAAATAAAATCAAATTACATTTTACATTAACTACTATTTATTTACAATATCTTTTTTAAAAATTACAGTAATTAAAACAAAAAAAAAACAGAGGTTAGGCATCAAAATATTCGACCATCGTGTCCAAAAAGCTGGCTGCATTGCCTCGTTGGATGGCAAATATCAAATCAAATAACTTACATATACTCACGAATAACACAACAGCTTACAACAAAAACATTTCACAAATAAATCATAACAAAATTTAATGCAAGACCATATTTTACGGAACACCTCAGTCCCTACTTAAGTAACTCCAACCGATAATCTTTACCTTATCAATATACAGTAGCTTGTATTTACATCGCGTAGAACTAGCCACAATACCTGCTTTACATATAAATTGTTCGTCTACAACCTTAGGTAATTACAGTGCGAAGGTGCCATCATAAATATTCTTTATTGCCCGGCAAATTTGTATAATAGCCGGACCCCACACACAAGAGTTGTTTTGCTGTAAATGTGGGCATTTTACGTTGATATTTCGCCTCTGGGGTGTTTTATTGAAGTGGTAGCTTAATCGCTTTTCCAAATTAGCTGGTTGTTTTATGAAACTTTACGTATCTTTAAGTGAAAAATGGTTTTGGATGTAGAAGATGTTTTAGGGTGAAAGATTATATTGCGTCGCGAGATGTTCCACAAAGGGAAGAAACATGGATGATTTTTAGTCAGCTGACACTCCCTCCAGCTCCGCACAGCGGGAGGAGACATGTGATGATTTCCCATCCCTAAAAAAATGGTGTATTTTATTACTCTTTTCCTTTATTTTCCCTGTGTTCGTAATAGTTTATATGATTTTTCTGTGGCATACCGTACTAATTGTGAGTGTAAAAGTTTGTTTGTGACTCAGCCAAATAATTACACGCATATAAAAAAATAACAGTAAACATTTGAATACAACCCACATGTTACATATCCCGAATCATTCATCCCCGCCTTCACCCCGAAAAAAAGGATTGACTGATCCATCATACTCACTGGAACTACCCACGTACACCCTAACAACAAAAACACCCTGACATTTACCCTTTGAAAACCTCCTTTGTAAGATTCTAAGTAAACAAACGGAATTACTTACCTCTATGTGTAGACGACATTGATTATAGAATGCAATAAATATGTTAGAAGTTCGCACCTGGGGCTTGTGAATGGAGCAGGACGAGCGGAGCGGAGCGAGTGAAGCGGAGCGAAGGTGTAACGGAGCTTAGATAAAGCTTTGTTCAGTCGGCATGTGAAGCGTTTTGATTTTGGTATAGGTAAGATTTCACGTGGCTGTCTCTAATAGCCATCAAACATTTTTACTTTTACGAATATTACAAAAAAAATATCAATTATTTGCATTTTTTTGTATTATTACGACAAGAAGTTACGACAAGAAATTATAATAATTTAGTAAACGTATAAATATCATAAATTAAAAGACAAAAAATAGCAAAATTCTATGGCCAAAATTATTCAATTTGATCCTTCATTTTGACAGATCATGAATTGAAGTTCTACCATTTCATGTATAAGTAACCTGTTTATTTGTGAAACCGGCTGTAAGACGAGGGTAGTTAGAAAGGGTTTGGATGTTTATCCTGGACTTATGGTTGTAGTATGAATGCGTTGATTTGGACCTGAGTATGCGTGCATGCATTCTTAGGGTACTACACGCACGAGGATAAAAAAAATCTATGTCCTTTCAGAAGTATCAATCTCCATGCTAAACTCCATTTAAAACAGTACCGTAAAAACGTTACCAGCAGGCTGTCACACATACCTACAGAGTGACTTATCCTATTCACAATATTAGTACGAATTTTTAGGGATCACCCACTTAAAAAACGCTGTTTTTGTGATAGCAGAAAAAAATCGTATCACATTTTTACGACGACATTTTTCAAATAGAACGCGTCATCCGTACTAGTTCTTAGTGCAACTCGCTATGTAAATCGAAGTGCTCCACTTTTAGAGTTCCGCATTGAACAGGAAAACGGACGGAACCCGCATGCAACTAGAGTGGGATTACATTTAAGTTGATTTATCGAATAGCTTCTATCGTAATGTTGGCTATTTTGCAATTTACATAATAATTACTTTTTTGTTTTACTTTAAATTACTAATCTTAGGAGGAGCTCGTGGCTTAGTAACAGCCGCACGGTTCGACCGATCAAAGGTTAAGCTGCGCTTGGCGCAGTCGGTCCGTGGATGAGTGACCATCTATGTCATAGCGAGACTCCTCCGTGCCTCGGAATAGCACGTTAAGCTGTTGGTCCCGGTTGTCATTTGTCCATCTTTGACAGTCGTTACGGGTCGTCAGAAGCCAGAAAGTCTGACAACCAGTCTTACCAAGGGGTACCGTGTTACCCGGTAACTGGGTTGTGGAGGTCAGATAGGCAGTCACTCCATGTAAAACATTGATACTCAGCTGCATCCGGTTTAGACTGAAAGCCGACCCCAACATAGTTGGGAAAAGGCTAGGCAGATGATGATGACTATAAATTACTAATCACTGTGGAACTCATTGCCTGCGTCAGTTTTCCGTAGATCATATAACCTTCGAGTCTTCAAATCAAGAGTGAATAGGCATTATTTGAGTTTGCGTGTACCATCCTCGACGGCATCGTCACTTCCCATCAGGTGAGATGTAGTCAAATGCACTCAAATCTTTTATAAAAAAAATAAAGTAATTAATATTTGTAAACGCACCCACGATACAAGAGTCTTACGTCAAAAAGGTTAAGCTACGCTAGGCGGCAGTGGCCAAAGGGAGGGGGTCACGGGGGACATGACCTGAACCTGAACTGGAACTGGAACTAGAACTGGAACTTGAACTGGAACTTGAACTGGAACTTGAACTGGAACTTGAACTGGAACT
Organism: Pyrrhia umbra; assembly: GCA_963891755.1. Classification (NCBI taxonomy): domain Eukaryota; kingdom Metazoa; phylum Arthropoda; class Insecta; order Lepidoptera; family Noctuidae; genus Pyrrhia; species Pyrrhia umbra. Next base: position 1,640,714 of record OY982937.1, on the reverse strand, counting down.
TGAACTGGAACTTGAACTGGAACTTGAACTGGAACTTGAACTGGAACTTGAACTGGAACTTGAACTGGAACTTGAACTGGAACTTGAACTGGAACTTGAACTGGAACTTGAACTGGAACTTGAACTGGAACTTGAACTGGAACTTGAACTGGAACTTGAACTGGAACTTGAACTGGAACTTGAACTGGAACTTGAACTGGAACTTGAACTGGAACTTGAACTGGAACTTGAACTGGAACTTGAACTGGAACTTGAACTGGAACTTGAACTGGAACTTGAACTGGAACTTGAACTGGAACTTGAACTGGAACTTGAACTGGAACTTGAACTGGAACTTGAACTGGAACTTGAACTGGAACTTGAACTGGAACTTGAACTGGAACTTGAACTGGAACTTGAACTGGAACTTGAACTGGAACTTGAACTGGAACTTGAACTGGAACTTGAACTGGAACTTGAACTGGAACTTGAACTGGAACTTGAACTGGAACTTGAACTGGAACTTGAACTGGAACTTGAACTGGAACTTGAACTGGAACTTGAACTGGAACTTGAACTGGAACTTGAACTGGAACTTGAACTGGAACTTGAACTGGAACTTGAACTGGAACTTGAACTGGAACTTGAACTGGAACTTGAACTGGAACTTGAACTGGAACTTGAACTGGAACTTGAACTGGAACTTGAACTGGAACTTGAACTGGAACTTGAACTGGAACTTGAACTGGAACTTGAACTGGAACTTGAACTGGAACTTGAACTGGAACTTGAACTGGAACTGGAACTTGAACTGGAACTTGAACTGGAACTTGAACTGGAACTTGAACTGGAACTTGAACTGGAACTTGAACTGGAACTTGAACTGGAACTTGAACTGGAACTTGAACTGGAACTTGAACTGGAACTTGAACTGGAACTTGAACTGGAACTTGAACTGGAACTTGAACTGGAACTTGAACTGGAACTTGAACTGGAACTTGAACTGGAACTTGAACTGGAACTTGAACTGGAACTTGAACTGGAACTTGAACTGGAACTTGAACTGGAACTTGAACTGGAACTTGAACTGGAACTTGAACTGGAACTTGAACTGGAACTTGAACTTGAACTTGAACTTGAACTTGAACTTGAACTTGAACTTGAACTTGAACTTGAACTTGAACTTGAACTTGAACTTGAACTTGAACTTGAACTTGAACTTGAACTTGAACTTGAACTTGAACTTGAACGATAGACCGATAGACCGATAGACCGATAGACCGATAGACCGATAGACCGATAGACCGATAGACCGATAGACCGATAGACCGATAGACCGATAGACCGATAGACCGATAGACCGATAGACCGATAGACCGATAGACCGATAGACCGATAGACCGATAGACCGATAGACCGATAGACCGATAGACCGATAGACCGATAGACCGATAGACCGATAGACCGATAGACCGATAGACCGATAGACCGATAGACCGATAGACCGATAGACCGATAGACCGATAGACCGATAGACCATGAGGGTCATACACTTCATTATGAATGTCTTCACTATGATGCCCCTTAGCTGAGACACAGGTGCGCTCTCTATTCCCGCACTCTCAGTCTGATCGGTCAGCTATCCGACACGACTGGGGAGAGTGCTGGACCGACAGCTCTCCGAGGCATGGAGGGGTCTCGCTTATGTTAAGAAAACGGTGATCCATCCATGGACTGACTGCGACTTGAGGTCTCGGCGCTAGCACCTTAACCTTGCTAATCTATCGATCAGCACCTCTGTTACTTAGCCACGAGCCCTTCTTACACTGTACATACATTATAAGAAGACAGAAACTAGAAAATAAATATAATATTCGGCTCACCAATCCCTTTTACCTAACCTATCGTTTAATCTTTTGCAATACAAGTGTGTAACCCCAAACCACCGTTCAAAGGTAACCAGAATACCTTCAACCCTACCACAAATACGAAAACAGGCGTAGGTATCAAGTTAGGGCGTTTCCACACCTAATCGGATATAGGTGCACGAATTCGCGCGACCAGGTCATGTGTAAAGGAATTGTATGGGTGAACTGAGTTTAATCTGGCCGACTATGTTAGCGAGCGTGTGTGTATTGCCTATAAATGTGGCCATTGTTATGTGATTACTGGGTAGGCAGTATTCTAAGCTATGCTGAGATACGTAGTCTAAGTCGGATCTAGGTATATTGTGCGTGAATCCTTACTAATACTATACATGTGAAAGTGTGTTTGTTTGTTACGCTTTTACGGTAAAAATGCTGAATAACTGAGTAGCATACCTTGTATTATATAATTTTCTTAGCTTATACTATGTAACCGAGTTATTGTGATCACAATTACTTTTTTGAAAAGAGTATCCATGGAGTTTCTTGCCGGTTCTTCTCCATAGGACCTACTCTTTGGAACCGTGCAACTAGTGTGACTTTTCATAAGAGCATACAAAGGCCTATTTGAAATAAAAATTTTGACTTTTGACTTTTTTGACAAACATATTTGGATGAAATTTGGTACAGAGATAGAGAGGACCCTTTTTTCAGATGGGAAATCATCAAATGACCCCTCCCACGGTTGTGTCAAACTCTTACTGACTAAAACCCATCCATGTTCCTTCCTCAGCCCTTTGTATTCCGGGGGCGCGGTGTCTCTTTCGAACGTCCCGCAGCCGCGGCAGGCTATGGCCCAGTGGGAGGGCCCCATCATCTGTGCTGACATATCTTTGAGGCGCGCGTGGAACACGAACGCGCCATCGTCGTGGGTCTGGTCCTTGCCGGACGGCGAGCCACCCTTAGCTCACCGTCCGCAGCCCCGCATAGAGAGGACCCTGGAGGCGGTTATAAGCTGCTTTTTATCCGGGTGCGTCATGCAGTCTCTTCGACAAGCGGGTGGGCGCGTGGGGGTGGTATATATTTATTCTCATTGTAGGTATATATCACCTACAATCCTTATGTAATTCTTTTATTTCACCCACATTCTTATTTTTGATGCAAATTACTTCGCATTTTTATTATAATATCGGCTGAAAGTATGAGAATACGGGTATTGTAAAAATAAAAATAACCTCCACAAATGGAGATTCTTTACGTCTGACACACCGTGGGCAATCGGCATCTACCTAGCTGACTGGCTGATATTTTTTTGGCTGATAAAAACGATAATACTAAAGATATGAATAGTATCTACTATAGAGATTGGTTTAATGACGAACAGTGACAATAAAAAGGCCGATAGGATATATATATGATACTCATATCAAGTCTAAGTATTTGTGTATTATATATGAACTAGCTTTCCGCCAGCGACTTAACCCGCATAGGCTATACGAATTCAAATAAAAATGACAGTTTCATACAAACTTTGCCCCCTTTTCACGGGGTGGAATTCCGGAAAATCAAAAATTTCTTATCAGATGTCTACGTCATAAAAAGAACACTCCCTCCAAGTTTCAGGTCTCTACGATCAGCGGTTTAGGCTGTGCGCTGATCCGTCAGTTATTCAGGACAAAGCATTTTATATGTATAGAAGAAGATGTCAGCAAACGCACCCAAAATACAGGAAATATTAGAGTGTCTTCAATAGTTTACCTACGTATATTAATCAAAACATTAGGCTAGAATTATAATGTCACACCCACAAGGAATAATTCACGTCTTTAACCAAATAAATTTCAAGCCATTCATCAAACAAAATACAAACAACAAATCAAACATCGTAAATAAAACATTTCCCATCACTAACAAACAATACAAAACCTTTACCCACCGACTAGCTAGTGTTGTACATCGATAGGTCAGCCTGACTATCGATAGCTGCTCGACAAGGCATAAATAAACCATGAACAACCGTACACCTGCCAGAGTACACCGCTACGACAAATTGGATCACGGTTTTAATGTTTAAGCTGCCGTTGGGAGTTGATAGCGCGATGTCGGGTATTTTGAAGTCGGTTTTTGAAGTTTTAGTCTTTTTGGTATCAAGAATATGACAAATTGAAACTAATAAAGTTAGAATATACATTCAAAAAGTGCTGATTTTCAGCCTAATTAAATTGTTTTTGTTTGATACACTGATTCTAACAGTTCTCATTATTTTCCCTTAGAGGAAATTAATTTCAATTTCCAAAAGTTTTATAGATAAATAAAATTAAATATCGTTTGCTATCTGAAAAGTACAGCAATAGTATTAACTAAAAATCCCAGAAAAACCTAAATTCAGCTAACCCATAAAGAGCCAATGACACTCTTACTGTAAAGACAAATTAATTTAACACTTAGTCAAAATCGGATTAGTAGTTTTTGAGGTACGATCGGTCATCCGTACATAAAACACATTATCCTTCTTCCTTCACCCTTCTCGGATCTAAATTGTTAGAAGCGATTTCTTAAGAAATTATTTCCTTTCTACTTTACTATCGTATATTCTTCTTTATTTATTTTTTAAAGGTAAAAATAAAAACCTTTTACTTTGTAAAACTATGACTATGTATAATATACATCGATCTTAAACTTAAATAGAGAAGCTGTTATTTGTAACATGTTTTTTAAAAGTCATGTTTTAACACATGAAATAAGTTTTTGAAAATAAGTTAATAAGTATGCATGGGCATAGATAAAAAAAAAACATTTTCTGTATCTATGAAAAATATTAAACAAACAAATTGCTCCTATAATTTTTTTATTACCATTAAGTTCATCTAAATCCAGCATGTCTCACAGGTGTACGCCAATCGATCGCCTGATTACGAACACATCAGGTAATCACCTACATTCGTCTGTACACAGTAGATCTGCACCGAGTCGATAATACACCGCTATGGACAAATAGCCATGTGGGACGAACAATGTGTAGAATTAGAAAGAAAATACTTTTTATCGGAACAGAAAAATAACAAAAAGTAGAGGAATCGGTAAGTAACAGATCTGTGTGGCTAGGCAACACATACAACGGCTGGCCCATTGAAATAAGTTGTATTTAGGTACTACTTTTTATGGTTCCAAAGACAAGGAATAGTTATAGAAATCTATCACGGCTAAGTAGGCTTTACCAATATCAGAAATATTTGGCCGGTCGCATCTAACTTTTTATCGTTTAGGTACTAGCTTTCCGCCAGCGACTTCGCCCGCGTGGGCTGTATAAATAAAAAGGACAAAGTTTTCATACAAATTTTGCCCCCCTTTTTCACTCCCTTAGGGGTAGACTTTTGGAAAATCCTTACTTATCGGGTGCCTACGTCAAACAAAGAACACACCCTCCAAGTTTCAGGTCTCTACGATCACCGGTTTGGGCCGTGCGTTGATCCGTCAGTCATTCAGGACAATGCATTTTAATAGACACTTTATACTTTTACGAATATCACAAAAAATGATATGAATAATTATTGAGCGCACTTTTAATTTTGTACCTACCAAATGGGGCCTAGTGGTTAAGGCATCTCGTGTACAAGTGTGCTGATTCGAAACCAGGCAAGTATCAATGTGACTTTTTTAAAGTCATCTTTACTTTCTAAGTGTGTTAGACACCACTGACTAACGGTGAAGGAAAACATCGTGAGAAAACCTGGACTTAAAAAGTCTGAAATCACGAGTCCGCCTTGAGCAAGCGTGGTGATCAATGCTCATGCCTTCTCTGTATGAGAAGAGGCCTATCCCCAGCAGTGGAATAGTAAATAGGCTGATGACGATTATGTTCGGTATATTTATATTATTTTCAATCACATATACACACTTTTTACACCAATGCGTTAATTCAAAGTCAGAGATAAGGCGACATCAACTTGGGTCCAGGCTTATACTCTCAACAACGCGATATCGTGTTGATAACCCTTCGCTTCAAAGGATAAGGGCTTGAGGTCCCTAAAACCGGACAGAGGGAGGTCCCTTCTTACTTGAGAGCTTGTTGTTTATATGACCTATATAATGTATAACATATTATGGTATTTCTTAACATAAGAAAGATCCTACTAAATTTAAATCCTGAGAAAGTTTGACAAAATATGTGTACGTTTGATACACTTTCACGCAAAATCTACTGAATAGATTTGGATGAAATTTGGTAAACTTACAGTTTATAAACTTGAATAACACATAGGATACTTTTTATCCAGGTATGTGGGCCCCAATTCACGCAGACGAAGTCGCGGGTAGAAACAATCACATGTTGTGTTTACGACATAATTTCCCTTATATTACCATCATCATCATAGGGTGGCATCTTTTAATGAAGTTGGTGAAATCTCTCGCAGTCTTTCACCACGTCTAGCAGAGGCCTGTCCATTCCTGTACATCATCCATCCAGCCTCCTAATTACGTAAGCCAATTATCCTTCAATTTTAGTTGCAATTACTTTCATTTTGAAATTTCAATGATATACATTGCTTTGTTCGAAATATCAATGAGATAAACGTTCAAACACATGCAACAATGTGTATTTAATTCCTTTTGATAGGTATGTCAATTGGATATACGATTTTACGTAATTAGGTCCTCCTCTGTCTGCCTTGAGCTCTTTTTTGTTTAATTTTTAATTAACCTATCGTTGATAAATGAATACCTAATATCGGTATGTAAAAAACTTGCAATACATAACTGAGTTCCTTTCCCTTTTAAGTCGGCTATAAAGACAATTAATTTTGTCTCAGCGTTACTGTGCTTCAGTCGTACAGAAAACAATATTATTCCTACAAACAGATCATTCTAGAACATTGCTTTTTCACACCTTTCTTCGAACACAAAGAACTGAACGAATAATTACGCAAAAAAGTCTTTGTATTGTATATAATAACAATATGTTTTGTATAGAAACGTGACGACAAAGGATACAAAACATTCGCATATTAATTAATAAAATATTGATTGAAATCACCGAGCTACACCTGTGTATTTTCATTTAGGTGTTTTTTTTAATATGAAGGCACAATTTTTACATCGCCCTTTTTTGGCCTATTGGTGAATGGAACATGGATGATGAAAAAATGGAGTGTTAATGTCGATGCACTGTACACAAGAAATTAACAGCCGGTTCCACAAAAAAAAATGCAGTTACTTATACGTGAAACGGAAGAACTGTCATTCAAGATCTGTCAAATGGACGATTTTATGTTTTTCGTCTAAATATATTATGTGTTTACTTAATTATTATGTATAAATACTGATAATTAAATATATATCGTATATAATAAACTTTAATATAAATTTGTTGCAATCGGCCGTAAAAGCTATAAAAGTATGTTGAATTGTATTTACCTAATATTATTCTTTATTACTGAAATTCATTAATTATTAATTATATGATTTAAAAATAATCAAAAAATTCTTATTTGAAACGTTGTAACGTCAAAATGTCAGATAGCAGAGCTTTTCAAAGGATTTTTTCTTTGAGAGAACGCTTTCTGAAATTCACAGTAATTCCAACTAACAATTACTTTATTCATATTTAAATATTATTATTAATTATGTTGCTTTAGTTTACCATGGTCATGTTGTACAAACACGATTACAACCCAACCTTACACATGTAGGTGAGCACGCCCTTTATTTCCTATTTTTCACTTAATGGAGGCTTTAGTTATATTTTTAAACAAGAGTAAATATTTAAGTAATTCATTGCTTGAGTTCTTGGATATAGGTACTACTAATGGAGTGTGCTAGTCAAGATGTGTAAAAATGTTACCTAATTAAATGTATTTTTTTTACAATTATTTAATGTTGTATAAAGATGGTTCTTCAAACCTTACAGACAGACATATGTTGCTGGGGAGTTTGTTGCGCCACTTCTTCTTCCCAGCTAAAACACATAGGAAGTGGTGAAGGGCGGGCATATTGGGGGCTGTCTTTTGTAAATTTGACGTTCAAAAAGTGCTGATTTTCAGCCTAATTTGAATAAACGATTTTTGAATTTTGAATTTTAAAAATATTCTTATTTTTTATTGAACTATTCATTTTTTTAATGAACAATTTTTTTTATTGGACTATATTTGAAAGAATAATAATTGCGGTTTTAAGTTCTTCATCATATTTAAATGAGACTTTTGAAACTTATCAGAACTTTTTGAAAACCAAAACGTTGAAAGTTACAAAAGAAAGCTAAAACGCGCACACTTCCTACGTGTTCTCTTCTTCATCAAATCAAACTCACCGGCAACACATATCTGTCATGTTTGAAGAAACGACTGTCAAAGATCTACAAATGACCAACGGCTTAACGTGCTTTTTAAGATACGGAGGAGTCTCGCTATGACAAAGTTCGTCGCACATCCAGGGACCGGGTGCGCCAAGGGCAGCTTAACCTCTGATCGGTCGACCCGTGCGGCTGTTACTCAGCCGCGAGCTCGTCCTATGCACTCCATGCATTTACTAATCTGTGGACGGTGAGCGTAGCAGTGCTATTATCTTTAAATTCCTCGTAGCTTACGATTATTACCCCTGTTCACAATACTTCATTTCCAACTATTCAGGCGTTTCTTTAGAGTCGTTTTCTACTTCATTTTCGTTTCGTGAAACTCATAGTAATGCATAGTGCAAGTTTCGTGCGAACACATTAACTATTTTTACGGATAACGAGAACGTATTATCATAACGAAAAGATATATCGGAAAAGATATTTCTTATCACGTTATGTCATAGTCCGAGATATACTCGTTATTACGAGATATAGCTTCAACTTTCTTTTCGACAAACAGACAGACTTATGACTCTTTGACAATTCAAAAGTGCCTGTAAATGGTCTAGTTGAAATAAATGATTTGAATTTTGAAGAGTCGTTATTACGAGATATACTCGTAATGACGAGTATTTCCTGAAGTTCACCAACGGGCTATGGAGCATAGTATTTTGAGCATATTATATGGAGCATATTATTTTATTACTTCGAGCTATGATGAGCACATAACCAATTAATTTTCATTCGATTAGGAACTTGATAATTCATTCCAATATACGAATTGCAGATGCAGGCATTACAACTAACTTCAAGTATTTTTCATATTAAAAAAATATATTTAAAACTGCTTAATTTAATAAAAATCTCGTGGTTATGGCCATAAAATGTACTCTGGCCACCCTTCTGCGGCAAGCGTAGTTTACTTAGCAAAGTCCCAAAAAGTAATTTAAGTCAATGTAAATTTCATCATCAATATCGACCTATTTATCGTCCCTCTCCTGGCTAAAAGCCCCTTCTTATACAGAGAAGGCATGACCAATGCTAATGAGTCAAGGCGCATTGACGACTTCAGACTTTTTTCAGGTTTCCTCACGATGTTTTCCTAATATAGGTAAATATATTCACTTCTAATAATGGAACATTTATTTCAATATTTTTTCTATCCTCTGAATCGCAATCCATATATCATTCGACCTTCAATATGGAAATTAATAAAAAATATTACACCTATGGACAGGGCCAATGTTAGGGTTGCCAGGCATTGTTTTATTAGTCATAATAATTGTGAATTTAAGCAATAAAATAAATATACTATGGTTATTTGGTTTATGGTTTCAGGCATAGACAAGTGATCTAGGTGCGCATTAAGCGAGTTCATCGTATGGCTAATAAATATCTTATAAGTTTGTCTTGATTATTACGTATATATTTATTATTGTTTATTTGATATTTATGTATGCATATTCGTTGTTGCCCGTGGCATCACTAATAGGTCTCACTATTAGGAAGATCAGCGTTGCGGCATTTATTCAGGTATATTTTGCAGCATTATGCTGAGATAGGAGCCTTTTCTAGGCTCGTACACGTATAATTGTCATGTCTTTAATTATATTTTTTAACTACTAATTGTCTACTTCCTGTGCGTGTCCAGAAAAAATGCTTTTTCTTTCTTTCTTTCTTTAATTATAGAGTAAACATATATCAAAAATATATAGACAAAAAAGCATAAAATAATAGCAAAATTTTTCAATTTTATCCTCCATTTTGACAGATCTTGACTGACAGTTCTTCCATTTCACGTGTAAGTAACCTGATATTTTTCTGGTGCAGCCGGGCGAGTAAAGAGGATTTACACCACAGAAGCTAACTTTTACAACTCGCCAACCATATCCTTGCCATAAAATAATACGGCTGCGGAGATTCCCCATAAAATTGTATCAAATGCACAGGTGAGGTATTAGGCGGGTCGCACACCTGCGCCCTGCCTACGTCAGCAGGCAGCGAGCGCGATTTATGAAATCCATTGTGTAGCCCGCCTTTTGTGGCATTGTCATGTGCGAGCTGAAAAATTAAAAAGAATACTGATTCGTTTCGTTGTTGTTCGACTTATTTGGAAGTAAAGACCGGTTCTTATGTGCTAAACCGACGTTAATCTATACATATAAAATGCTTTGTCCTGAATGACTGACGGATCAACGCACAGCCTAGACCGCTGATCGTAGAGACCTGAAACTTGTAGGGTGTGTTCTTTGTATGACGTAGGCATTCGATAAGAAAGGATTTTCCAAAGTTTTACCCCTTAGGATAATATATTCTTAGCTACTATTTATTTAAATTGATGTCTTTTATTATATTTTTTGATGCTGCAAATTGTTATTTATGCATTATGAACATACATTTTGCTCTAATATTTTGTATTTATGATTCGAAAATCGCTTTCGATACGAATACTTTTTCGAAAGTGATTCGTGCCAGGGCCACTGATCTTCATCATAGTGATGGTGATATCCCCCACACGCGAAGTGCTAACGATCCTTGCCCATTTATCAGGTGCATGATAGCAAGATTTTCATTAAAGAAAGACAAGTTTTTTTTTTAAATACAGCCTTAACTTGATGATCGATCAACATTCTTGTTGCTAAGTCATATTTAATAATGTTATACAAAAAAATATTTTACAAGGAAAAATCTTTCAAGGGCCCATGAGAGTTCAAGGGCACTTCTTCCTTTCTACAAAGAGAAAAAAAAACACGTTTTTAGCAAGAATAACAGGCCGTGACCTCCCGTACCTACATTTTGTTCGAAGATCGGTGATGTTCTTTGTAAATAAAATAAATAAGCATTTTTTATTTATTTTTTGTTTGAGTTGTAATTTTTTTTACTTATTCAGTGAGCCTAGTATGAACGTAATAATCCTTATAAATATTATACATATATGAAAGTCAGTTTTTTTGTTTCTTTGGAGTGAGTATAGTTTTTTTTTCTACAGGCCCTCTTGCAGGGTGCTTCTAACAGCATTCCACCTGCTCAACTGGACAATGTGGCGAGGTCCTAATTTAATTAATTAAGTAAAAGCCTCCAGCCAAGGCTTACAACTAAATTTAATACTAAGTGACTGCGCGCTAAGGGCTCCTAATGGGGAACGAACCTCGGTTTAGGGAGTCACTTGGGAGGACAACCTAGGGACTAGCTGGATCATTTCAAGCCTATTATTATTACGGGATAGTATAGTTGTAGTTATAGGCTACTTCAGATCCGGGTGTGTAGTAGTTGCCTTGAGACGTGGGTGAAACCGCGGTAAAGAGCGAGTGTTAACTTAAGTTTAATACGACTGGGTTATGCAATGAAAATACGCGTTTCGGATATCTTTATTAGTTCAATTCAATATGGAAATATTATGTAATAATAAATGTAAAATTCCTGAATTGACAATGTATTTTTTTTTTATTTATAAGGTGGAGCACACACTGTCACGTGCTGCGGTCTTGTGCGCGGAGCTGCATTGACTGTACCTACTTTACTATGCGGGATTTTTCTAAAGAGTTCTACATCCCTAGAAAGCAAAGGATAAATCAAGAAACAGATTTGAGTCAGTAACAATCTGCACTAACACGTCCTCAGCTCTGGCAAAACTCCTCTAAAAAGTATTTCCTTGACATTCGAATTCAGAACCTCCTCTTTTATTGTAAGTCGGTTAAAAACGTACTTCACTTTGTATTTGAAGGTAGTTACAGATGTGTCGCTCCGTGCTCGTGGTAGGTGGTAGTGTGAGATCCGCCTTATACATATGTATTTAATACGACTTATTATTCGGGGTCGTTAGGTGTAGTCTAGACAACCACTGTTCCTTGAAATATGTACCAACGTAAAAGTAATTACTAGCCCAGTTTACGTTTAAATCTTATTCTTCACTAGCTTCTGCCAGCGACTTCGTCCGCGTGGAATAGTGGTGCTCCGCTCCTATTGGTCTTAGCGTGATGATATATAGCCTAAAGCTTTCCTCGATAAATGGACTATCTAACACTGAAAGAATTATTTAAATCGGACCAGCGGTTCCTGAGATTAGCGCGTTTAAACAAAATGACAACATTTCCCTTCACTGCTCTGCTCCTATTGATTGTAGCGTGATGAAAAGTATACTATAACCATCTCAGGAGTATGACAAATAATTTTACCAAGTTTCGTTAAAATCCGTCGAGTAGTTTTTGTTTCTATAGAGTTTATACAGACAGACAGACAGACAAAAATTTTACTGATTGCATTTTTGGCATCAGTATCGATCCCTAATCACCCCCTGATAGTTATTTTGGAAATATATTTCATGTACAGAATTGACCTCTCTACAGATTTATTATAAGTATAGAAGATAGATAAAGTCATTAGTAAAGATAATTAATAACACATACCTATGATCATTTGTGAATATTTTTGTAGGTATGTCGGTGCCGGGCCTGCGGGATGTTCGAAAAGTTACCGCGCCCCCGGAATATAAAGGGCTGAGGATGGAACATGGATGGGTTTTAGTCATTAAGAGTCTGACACTGCCTCTCGCCATACCTATGGCGGGAGGATTGGAGGAGTCATTTGATGATATTTCATCCGATAAAAAGGGGTATGTCGGTAATTATGTTATTGAAAAATACAAAAATATAATAATATAAAAGTATATTATCTCTGACATTTGCAAAGTTGCTGTTCTCCAGCTGAGTATAGTATTTAAGGTTTTGTCTCTGGAAAAATAATGTGTCTACGATACCTCTAGTTTTATAGATGTCTATGGAAAACTATGACGTCTAACCATCAAATAGGTTATCGATTGTATAAGCCATCAAATCTGAGCTCGGCTGCTTTGTATAATTTTAAAACCCACAAACATAGATATATATGTTACTAAAGTAACTAGATCCGCAATCACCGAACACAATGCGTGCCATAAAGGTTGAGCCCACAGACATAATTCATGCCAACTGTCAGCTTGACTTCAACTGAATATCTGGAAAAACTGACTGTCGCCGTCCTTGTCGAACAGATGTCACGTACATAATGTTTTAGTTAGTGTGAAAGAGATAAATAGAAGTTTGTGTCAAAGTGGTTACTAGTTTCAAAGCTTCGTCTACAAACCAATATTTGGTTACGTTTTCTTTGACGCGTAATGTTCGCGATTGCATCTCTATTGTATATATCTCGATGATAGCAAAGCGATTTATTTTATATAGCTACTAGCTGTTTCCCGCGGTTTTACCCGCATCCCGAGGGATCTACTTAGCGCACCCGGGTTAAAAGCCTAGCCTATGTTGTTCCTCAGGGTCTATTCTATCTCTGTACCAAATTTCATTTATATCGGTCCAGTAGTTTTGGCGTGAAAGCGTAACAGACAGACAGACAGAGTTACTTTCGCATTTATAATATTAGTAAGGATACCAACGAGGCGTAAGTACTTAGGTAATCAGATTCTTAAAGGTTAGACTCCACTTAGAAGGTAACTTAGTTAATCTAAATTTAGTCTAACATAAAAGCTTCAGTTGTTTATCCGTAGGTACGTCCTTAAGCGAAAATTGAAGTACGGCGAATACGTCTTAATAAGCCTCCATCAGTATCAGTAAGTTGTTTTATAGTCACGTAATCTCGTTTGCTGAGATTAAAACTTGGCCCGGGCCTTAATCTCCGCCATGTTGGTTCTCGCCATGATTTATGAGATGGCGGCTACCAAACGAGCTGACAGCTTATATCTGTTAATTGCTAAGAGATTGTTTTGTTGTTAATATTTTTGAGTGTTCATTTTTTAGGCTTTTTTTGAGTGGTAGTATATTACGGTGCGGTTTGGCTTGACAGTTTTTAGAGTTCTGTAGTATTCCGTAACAAAATGGCGAATTGGAATTATGCTAAAAATTATTCGGTGGTCCGTTTGCTGCTAATTTTAATAGATAAAAGGGTACGCCTACTAGCTTCTGGCTAAGTTACATCCGCAAGGGTCTGCGTTTGGGGCGGTCAGTCGGTGGATGGGTGACCATCTATGTCATACCGAGGCTCTTTCGTGCCTCGGAAAGCACGTTACGCTGTTGGTCACGGCTATCATTTGTAGATCTGTGACAGTTGTTACGGATAGTCAAATAGAAGCCAGAAATTCTAACAACCAGTCTCACCAAGGGTATCGTGTTACCCCTTGGTACCCTGGTAACACGATAGGTACTGATATTTTTCCTCCACAATTCTATATAAATAGGTGGTTGCACCAAAAAATATGCGATTACTTATACGAGAAACGGAAGAACTGTCATTCAAGATCTGTCAAAATGGAAGATAAAATTGAATAACTTTGTTATTACTTTATGTTTTTCGTTTAAATAATTTTGATAATTATATGTTTACTTAATGACAAGTAGTAAACAAAATATCAAATATATGCTAATTATTGATATTGTGTTTTTTGATATTCGTAAAAGTATAAAGTACTAGCTTTCCGCCAGCGGTTTCGCTCGCGTGGACATTTTTTTACACCTTGGGTTACATTAGTCAAGTTTTAGTAGGGATCCCTAATTATTTCTGGAAATAAATATAGCCTATGACACTCCGTAAAGATGTAGCTTTCTAACGGTGAAAAGAATTTTTAAAATAGGTCCAGTAGTTTTTGAGTTAAAACTCTACAAACAAACAAATCTTTCCTCTTCATAATATTAATATATCACTACATAGTATAAAACAAAGTCGCTTCCCGCTGTCTGTCCCTATGTATGCTTAGATCTTTAAAACTACGCAACGGATTTTGATGCGGTATTTTTTAATAGATAGAGTGATTTAATAGAAAGGTTTTAATATATAATATGTCAAGTTTTTGTATCCATTGGGTAAAATATCGCGGGCGAAGTCGCTGGCGGAAAGCTAGTAAAGTATAAACAATGAAAAGCTTGGTGCAAGAGTCTATCACAAATAACTCCGAACGGCCCTTAAGTTGACTGAACCACTATAGGGTTACACCTATACCAGTACTAGCTATAACAATGAAACAGAGTGTTCCACAAACAGTTCCAATTAGCAGTTAGCACGTAACAGGTTCCGTATATATTATATACGTATATATTCGTCAGCGCAACAGGGTTAATGGTGACAGTATTTCGAAGGTTCATGGTGGTATTTTTAATTTGGAAAGTGAAAATGAAAAGGAAGCTTAAATTTGAAAATGACATTGAAAATCGTCTTCTTTTTTACCGTCTTTAAAAAAGGAGGTGCCGTATTCGACCTGTAAGTATGTATGTGCGATAAAGGCGCTATCCACACATTTCCGGGTACCCAGGATCCGGATCGTCAGTGTCGGACGGACGGACGCTCTGACAGTGCTATACGATTTTTATCTAGGTACAGTATTTTTAGTGATCTGCTTCTTCTTCTAACGCTATTGCAATCATTGCTAATTCTTCATTGTTAAATAAAGATATCGTGTTTGAATACGGGTGACGGATGGCACGTCCCTGACGGGAACACTGACACGGACAACTCGGAACACGGATAGCACTGACCCGGAAATGTGTGGATAGCGCCTAAGCACAAGGAAGTAGATGAAACTCAAAACCTTTTTTTTAACTACAATGTGATCTCGATATCAACAATAAGGTTTTTCGAAGATCGTCCGTTAGAAATACGGAGTAGACTCGACTTATAATCCACCGATGGGTGTATAAGATACGGGATATATCTTAGGATTTGTGGCCCATAAATATTATGACCATGGTTCCGAAAATGGAGAGACAGTCCTTGTATAATTAATGTTTAGTAGTCCACCACGATTTATTGTTCTATATTAATATCATCTGCCTATCATTTCAGCCTAAACCGGATGCAGCTGAGTACCAGTGTTTTACATGGAGCGACTGTTTATCTGACCTCCAGAGTAACCGGGTAATACGATACATCTTGGTAAGACTGGTTGTCAGAATTTCTGGCTTCTGACTACCCGTAACGACTGTCAAAGATCTACAAATTATAACCGGGACCATCAGCTTAACGTGCTTTCCGAGGCACGGAGGAGTCTCGCTATGACAAAGATGGTCACCTATCCACGGACCGACCGCGCCAAGCGCAGCTTAGCCTTTGATCGGTCGAACCGTACAGCTGTTACTTAGCCACGAGCTCCTCAATATTCTATTTCAATATTCGCTTCTAGTTTTTCTCTTTAAATTGTTTAAGTCAATCATTACCCTTGACTCCGTTATCAAAGTCGCAGATAGAAGTCAAAACTCAATGAAATAGTTGGACTGCCAAAGTTACGGACCTAGTAAGTTGTCAAGAGCCATTTCCTGTTGCACTAATGGACAGGACTGAACTAAGAACTGGCTGCAAGTGCAAGAAATTTATCTAAAATTGCGTTTAGTTTAAGGGTTTTTTAGCAATTAAGATGCGTCTTAGTCTCATCGTCGTAAATGCTAGTATAGAGCGTAGGTATTTTGTTTGCTTCCTAAATGAGGAGAAGTTTTGGTTTTTTGCTCGCTTGACGGGGATAAATTCGACCCGATTCTCATGAAATTTCAACATAACGTTCTAAGTCTTTCGAAAAAGTATGCGTATCGAAATAGATTTTTGAAAGGAATATACTGGCTTCAATTTATTTAAATTGATTTGACTTTAATCATATCTTTGGATCCTGCTGCTGATGGTAAAATGAGAAAAAATGATATTTGTCTCATCTTACAATGAGAAATGAGACAAATTTATATTTGTCTCATTTTACCATCATATCCCACAACCAACCAACATTACGGTCACCCCACACATTAATGGCGTCAGCGGGCCCCCGGGACCCCATATAGACGGGCCCTTACGTTTTATACGTGCGTTATTCGGACCCTCCCAGCTGAATTGTGATCCTTATGAAAAGATGTCGCCTCTGTGGTGAGAATCCATGTACATACATGTCGAGTTTTTAACTGGGATCTAATAAGATGGGAGTGAAGATAGTACTTGATGTGCGGATTTACGGATTGGAAACGTGTTTTGGTGGTGGAAAAACAAAGACAGATTGTGTTATGTTTTGTTTGAATCAGTCTAGCAGTTGGATTTTTTTCTTTCTATACATATAAAATGCTTTGTCCTGAATGACTGACGGATCAACGCTGATCGTAGAGACCTGAAACTTGAAAGGTGTGTATTTTTGTATGACGTAGGCCTCCGATAATAATAAATAAAAAAAAAGCTAAGCATTGCCATCCAACATGGCGATGAGGACAAATATTTTGAAGCTAGATTTCAATATTTTCATATTATAAAATATATTTTTTATTTATATCGTTAAGAATATATTATAATGTAAATATGTACTTTTAAAATTAAATGATATTATTATATTAAAAAATCTTACCATTTCAAAAAAATATTTGATTAATTTGTAGCATTACAAATATCAATTTAGTACCGCCACATAAATTATTCTAGGCCTAAAATCAGAAAGCTTGAACGTTTTTTTTTTAAATCCCTACTCCCTAGGCAATATATTTCATTTTTTTTAGCTCTGTCGATGTCTCGATATCTCTGGGGCCGGTGATCGATAGGTATCGCTGAACATTTAAATATTTGTCAACGAAGACAAATTGTAGTCGAGCCGCAGTACGATCACATGACATTAATGATGGGAAAGATATCGATATCGATAAAAATATCGCTTTGATTTTTGTTATGTAAAACATTTATCCTCATAGTGTTAAGAAAAAGATTAAGTAAATGTGTTTATAGTGATGTTTAATGAAATTACTCTGCAAAACTAATTCTCAATATTTTCTGTACTTTTTTTTCAATTTAATTTTTCTAATAACACAGTAAAAAAATTGCGGGAATGACAAAGAGGTTCCTCCACATAAGGCTTTAACCACTAATAGCTTAGCTTCCCCAGTACTAAAGAATCGAATTATCATTTGTATATATAATATACAGTCAGTAGCGACAACGGGCAAGTGGTAAAAAAACAACAAAAGCTTAATTGATATAAATCCTTCGTGGCAATAATGCACAATGACTTTCTTTAAAAAGGATATCTACAAAAGAATTTATGTTAATACATTTAGCTATGTAACGTTTAAGATAAAATGAAAGACAAGACGACATAATACATCGATAAAAATATATCGATAATTACAGATTTTTCCTGCACCCCATCACTAAACTATAACCCAGCTAAAGCCAATCCATTTGATCTGTTGTTCTCAATATGAGGGATTACAAATGCGTTTCACTTTATTTGTTTATTTGGAGAATTGTTTTATATTATAACGATCGCTTTGATAATGTTTAACTAAAGCCTTTATATCATCATCTGCCTAGCCTTTTCCCTACTATATTGGGGTCGGCTTCCAGTCTAACCGAATGCTGCTTATATCAGTGTTTCACATGGAGCGACTGCCTATCTGACCTCCGCAACCCAGTTTTCGGATAACACCTCTTGGTAGGACTGGCTGTCACACTTTCTGACTTCTGACTACCCGTAACGATTGTCAAAGATCTACAAATGACAGTCGGGGCCAACGGCTTAACGTGCTTTCCGAGGCGCTTTCACGGTAAAACGGCTGATTCGATTTCAATTAAATTTGGTACGAAAATAGGTAGAGACGGTTTTAGACTACTTTTATAAGCTAGGCAGTTAATGAACTTTAAACTATCAAAGGAAATATATAAATCCCCATTAATACTACAGCACAAAACCATTATAATCCCAAAATATACAAACATTCACTAACAAAAACGAGATCAGGAATCAACCATTCAACTTGATTGTCTAAGTTTCAGACGCGGAAAGTTAGAGTCGGTTAGAAAGAAATTTGAAGAATAAACCTGGCTAAGTATTATAATTAAGTTCTCTCTCATCAATCACCCGCCCGCCATCTGTCCGGGGCTGGCGGAAGCTGGGGATGGGGGGTATTCATAGTCCGGACGGTAAATGGTATTATTGTTATAACAATATTTATTTATTTTTTCATTTAAGGGCTTTTAAGCTAGGTATGTCGTACGTTAGAATTTCTCAAATATTATCCAGTAGTTTCATTACTTTTTTAACTATTATTGAAACTAAAATGTTTTTTTACTAATTTGCTACTAAAATTTGAGTACGACGCATATTATTGGATGTGTCTGACCAGCACCAGTACGCATTTATCTCGTTGTTCAAATGTTTTATTCAATAACTTTCATCAACTTTTCGAATGTGATGAGTTACGCAGCATGTGCCTGCAATATTTTCATTTTTTTTAATCAACTAGCTAGTTCCCATGACATCTGAGGGAATTACTTTAAGCACTCGGATAAAAAGTACCAGTAACTGTCTCCAAGGACTAACTCTATACCACATCTAAATCGGTTCAGACGCTTATAGTGAAAATATAACAAGCCAACACACATTCGATTTTTTTTAATTAGTTAGGACTAGCTTTCCGCCCGCGGCTTCGCCCGCGTGGTCATTTTTTACACCTTGGATTACATTATTCAAGTTTTAATAGAGATCCCTAATTATCTAGAAATAAATATAGCCTATGACACTTCGTAAAGATGTAGCTTTCTAACGGCGAAAGAATTTTTAAAATCGGTCCAGTAGTTTTTGAGTTAAAACCTTACAAACAAACAAACAAATCTTTCCTCTTTATAATATTAGTATAAATAAGGATTATTTGTTACTAATTGACCCCTTGTTGAATATCACTATAATTTTAGTATAATACACCATGTATCCGAACTATGAATACGAGCAAGCCAAACAGTTTACCTACTAACTCATAGGCAACTTTTGTCGGCAGATGTATTCACCTAATTGATTATTCTTGCTGTGAAATTCAGGTAACTTTCATGTACATTGACTATTCAGGACTTCAGAGCTTCGTGCGAGAGCTTTTGTAAGGAGAGGAGAATATGAAAGTTCAGCGCGTGCAACGTGCATAGAGGCAACCTATCCAAATTAGGTTTACTTTCTAAATTGTAGCCTTGTTTGAATGTCTGTGGGTTTAAAAGCACACGGATAAAGTTAGTACGTACTTTTGAAAATATATATCGTTTTACCATCTCGGAGGAGCTCGCGGCGGTTCGACTGATCAAAGGTTAAGCTGCGCTTGGTGCGCTCGGCCTGTGGATGGGTGACCATCTTTGTCATAGCGAGACTCTTCCGTGCCTTGGAAAGCACGTTAAGATGTTGGTCCCAGTTGTCACTTGTAGATCTTTGAATTTTCAGTTGTTATGGGTAGTCAGAAGAACACAAAGAAATATGGGGGATTTCTTTGTGTGACTTAATATAAAGAAAATCAGGAGTGATTTTATGGATAGCTAGTAAAACGTTTAATTTCATGCCAAAACATTGGAATAAAGGAAACAATACTTAATACAATAATTTACCTACAAAACACCGTAGAAATTACACACAAATCACGGTTTATTTTTTAATTTTCCCAAACAAAAAGAATCCATATTTTTGTTTGACGCGGCCCAACCCTCTCGTTGCGACGGCGGGGACAATTGTTTTCTTAGAACGCCATAATGATAATTTATTTGGTCCCTTCTGAAAAATTCAAAACAATACGAGCTTGAGGGCCGGCATTCGTCAGGATTTTAAAATGAGAAGCTCTGTCGTTTTCGCTTAAATATGCATTATTAATATACTTAGGTGCTTCTTAAGTTGGGAAATTTTATTTGTTTTTTTTTTCTCTCTTTATGTTGGTATCTTGGAATTGTGACGTATTTTATTTTTTTAATAGTATAATCTTACTTTATAATCTTCTATACATATAAAATGCTTTATCCTGAATGACTGACGGACCAACGCACAGCCTAAACTGCTGATCGTAGAGAACTGAAACTTGGAGGGTGTGTGTGTTTAGTACAGAGATAGCAGACACGCTAGACATGCTTATGGGCTCATTTTATTGGGGTGCTTCAAATAGTTCACTATGGACACGGGTGAAAGGTCAGTTTGTAAGGTTAAGATAGCTTTTTAACGCACTCAAATATAATTCAAAGAACTTACAGGTTTCGTTTATTCAAATAGCTTCACATTCTTGATCTATTGACATTGCAAGGTGAAACTCATTAATAATCCGATTTAATTGTATACCTTAATCGTGTTAACAAAAAAAATATCTACTTATTTTCAGTAGAAAATATTTAGAGATAAATAAGATGGCATTACAGATTAGTGAAGCAGTAAGATTTAAAGAAGTTCACAGTATCTATGAAGTTTTTAGAGATATAACGTGATTGAAAACTTTTTGATTCGTTATTTTAAAGCAAGACCGAAGCGGTATCGGCTATTATACGAGAATTACCATTTATCTCCTCTCGACCAATAAAAATAAAACAAAATGGCTATCGGAGCTCAGATTGACACAAATTTTAAAAGAGCTTCAAACAGCAATTTCTCTCCTAAAATCGCAGTCATTAAAATACAATTACCTCGCTACATTACTAAGAAGGTGCTTCAAGAACTCGACTTAAAACGGTTTCGGGGTCAAGTGCGAACTTTTTTTTAATAAAACAAGAAAATTTGAATAGCCGAACGCCATCTGGCAAAGGCAACTTGTTTAAACTCCCCCAGCGCTGGGTGAGGGTTAAAAGTTAGAATTTTTTTTTCACAAGAAAATTATGATCTTATAGGTGAAGTTGTGATATTGTAATGAGAATTGGAGTGGGATGGCGAGAGTTAGACAGAGAGAGGATGTTTGTTTGTGTAGTAGGTAAATTTTCTTAATGCGACAAAGTCTTTACTTTTATTCCTTGAAGATTTCTGAGGTGTTATTTAAGACATTATTTGCGGCTCGTATTTTTGCTTTAGGATGTGGATTTGACATCTGGACAATAACAAAAAAAACCTTCCAAATGTATTGCAAATGAAAGAAGTTAATATGATGGCAAATAAATGGGGAGTTGAAAAATAAATGGGGGGCATTTTAACAATATTATTTTTCAACTTCATTCATTAGCAAAACATATCGACATGACAGTTCCAAATTTCGCATCGACATCTATAACCAACGGACAGATAGAAAAAGCAACACCATAATGGTTTCTTATTACCATTTTGGTATAGAACCCCAAAAAGAAGACACACCCTAAAAATTCGACGTTCATATTTTCTTAAAATAAATAATCCTCACGCCTGTTTATCCGAAAGGGCAAGTAGACTGTCATCGTAAGAAGAAAGCCGTTACCACCATTTTGTTTTCGATATTGAGTTAAGTACATATTTGAAATCAGGAAAAGAATATGTATATAACTCAATTTCTAAAAAAAATAGTTATGACAGTAGAGATGAGCTTAGCACAAAATAATTTAACTACATAGTAGGTAACTAGTTATTTTAAAACCAATAAATAAACTTCGATCCACTGTAACCACGAAAAATAACTGTATAATTACTAGAATTAACTGTAAACAAGTAATTGCCACTAATTAACCAATTAATTACAACTGTATTTTAACTCGAATGGGGTTACAACTTACAACACATTGTTTTAGGGGTAAAAGGGTGTAAATATATATCTTATCCCCTTCTTCTTATAGCACGTTTATTTTCTCACATATTTAACAGTAAAAGTGCTATGGGGAAAACCTTCCTATTCGTTTTCTTGGGTTACGGTTAATGAAATACATAGTATGTAGCTAATCTTATTGAATGCATGGAAGTTTAATTAAATCATCTCTAAATAAAAAAAGATTTTTCGTAATTATTATTAGAAGCATTATTAATAATTA
Source organism: Pyrrhia umbra (assembly GCA_963891755.1). Classification (NCBI taxonomy): domain Eukaryota; kingdom Metazoa; phylum Arthropoda; class Insecta; order Lepidoptera; family Noctuidae; genus Pyrrhia; species Pyrrhia umbra. Next base: position 1,617,830 of record OY982937.1, on the reverse strand, counting down.
CGAATAATCTATTTTTTATTTAAATAAAAAGATCGTAATATTTATTTAGTTTTTTAAGTATTAATTTTATTCATTAAGTATTTAGTGAAAGGCAACCTTAATCAATTGGCAATACATACCTAAATTGGATTAACGCATAGGTACGGAATGAATACACAAATATACAAAAAGTACCAAGTCATGAAATATTTGAACACACAAGTTGATTCGCGTTTGCGTTCCAGCAAAACAAAATTACAAACTTATTTTTTTCTTACAAACACATATGTTTATTTGCTCTAATCATTATTGCAGTAATCCAATACTCACATTTCAGCGGCAGATAACAACCTCCAATCCTTTCATATCACATCAAATTACTTTAAAACATTAATAAATAATATCAATACTTTATAATAGATAACTACGAAAGTTCGGACCGAAGGACCAAAATTTCCAAAATCTCCGATTCAAGATTATTCCTTATCAAGTGACGTGGGTATCATTACGGGCGATCCGAACAGGGATTAACAGTGGGCCCCGCGAAAATAATTAACAATTCCAACGACAGTTTGGCCATAAACGTTTAAGCTCAAGTCCGCGGGGCCCTCCAAATGTACCGCCCACAGAGCCTATTACGTTGTAGGGGGTGAGCACACCAAGACGACTTAAAGAAAAGTACCTAACTTTTTAGCCGACAATTTCGGAAAAATATTTTTTGTTGCTTCATTTTACTACATGAACTCAAACGTGTATGAATAATGGTTTTAACATTTTTTTTTTTCATTTGGTAAGATCAATTAAAATTTCAGTGTGTAAAAGAACTCACGCGTTTCACTAATAGTACTTCATTTGATCCAGTATCTGATACTTATTAATATTCCTGGTTGTAACCATTTAAGCTAAAACCATGACTTTTACATCCATCTTTAGGCTGTTAGTCCTTTTACATAGAGTAATAGCCCTTTTTACTGTCCAAATTTTAAAGATGAGATCATTTTGAATCATCTTTATTTTGAAAAGTGATAACTAGAGCAATGTATTGGCGCTTCAAAAGAAATCTTTTTTTGTGTTGTGTGGGTTATTTCAGAGAATGACAGTGATTTCAAAATCGGATGTATTTCTTATTTTGTATTAACCCCCAACGCAAAGAGAGGGGTGGTATAAGTTTGTCATTAATGTCTGTCTGTCTGAGTGTGTATCTGTCTGTGCTCTCATCGTCGCTCTCAAACGAATAGACCGATTTCAATGCGGTTGTCATTTGAAAGCCAGTTTCCTTGCGGTGGTTCTTAGCTATGTTTGGTTAATATCGGTCCAACAGTGTAAGAGTAACAGCTCTTTTCCAAAACGTTATATTTTTGCATAGGAGGTTTTTTAAATTTAATTTTTTTTTTTCTTGTTTAGCTTAAGCATGTCATCTTTCTGTACGTCATGCCTAGTCTTATTGCCTCGCCGTAACGTCGTATGGCCCTACAACAGCCACTTACGGACGTAAGAGGCATTTACGTGTGCGTTCTACCTTACGGGGCTTTCACTGTTAATAATTAAATTCACTTTGCTGCGAAAAAATCTTAGTTTCAATGTTGTCCTACAATTAGTAGAGGGATACTTAAATAAGTGGAGGGCTTGTGAAATAAATCTTAGACTTCAGTGTTGGCGAAATGTTGCCGATCCCAACATAGTTAGAAAACAATGTATTTTATTATTATAATGAAGGTGTTATAGGTACTTTTTTATTGATACTTTTCCTTGTCTGTATTATGTAGTCTTTGCTCTCTCTGTCGTGGAACATGATCGTGTTGTCGTGTTAGTTTTTTACATTTTATTCAATAAACATTTTAGCACATTTTATTTAATCATAAAACATGTTGTTGAAATGTTGGATAAGGTTTTTGGCTGATTTTTTCCATTGAGAAAACCAAATATAATAATATATTGTCCGGTTTCCTAGGAATACTAACTTATACATCATATTTGATATTAAGGAGCTTCAAGGAAGTTTTAGATTGGTCTTTAACTGACATGGCACACAAAAAAACTTTCTTACGCGTATTTATATTTCTACGCGGGGAAGACATAGAGATATAGACATACAGACTGAATGCTTCCAGAATCCCAAAGAAAACGATTCTGGGCCTACCTATTTGATTTGAGCCCAGATTACAACGTGGTGCTTCTTATCTTGTAAGTACTTATCTCGTAAGTAACATTTTCTGCACATTACAATATTTAGGAACATTTTAATTCTTGGATTTTCTTACCTACATTATACAGCTTTTCTTTGTTACTAAGCTAACATAAACCCTTTCATACATCGTCAATAAATAGTCACCTAAACATAATGAAAACCTATGTCCTTTAATACAAAGCCGCCGCTAAACAACCAAATTTTAGTTCCACAAAACGTAAGTAAGGAGGGTGGAAAATTAAAAATTCAGGTTCGCACGCCCCGAACCGGGGTATTTTATACACGCATCATAAACCTAATGTTATTTATTGTGGCAATAAACGGGGAAAAGTGAAAATAACGAGTACCCCACCCCTCACCCCTCTGTGCTCCTCAATCGACACCCCAGCTATTTTTCTTGGGAACCCACTCAGTTTTGAAGTGAAATCAAACTTTTTAGTGGAGGCTCGTTTGGGCGGTGACGTAACGTTGCCTGCGTGGCATTCTTTCAGCACACAGTTTAGTTTCAAGGAAAATATATTGAGTTACCGAACACACAATCGTGGCGTGAATTTTGAGGGTAAATAACCCCAATTTCAGCACCTCACTCAAAGCTATTGTGAAAAAGGAAGAAACAATTTTATCCTGACATTGGCGTAATAAGTAGAGATTTTATATTTATCTAAATGGTTATAAGATGATTCTATTCAAACTGTATAGCAGTTAGAAAGAAAGAAAGAAAATCAGTTTATTCGCGTGCAGTAACACACATACAGAACATAAAATAAGACGAAACACAAATGGGTGTATCATCTAAAACTATGCATAGGTATAATAATAAAACTATGTAATAAATGCGTCACCACTACTAGTTCTTGCACGTTTTGACCCAAATACAAAAACTGTATTCAAACGCGATTAAATCCAAGATTTCTCTATCAAGATTCAGACAACGACCCATAGGACCATTTCCTCTTTTAAATGCAGTTACCGCGTTTAATAACGTGGCAGATTCTTAATAACATCTGAGTACCCAAAGGACTTGAAAGTCAAATATTGGATAAACTCCAAATTGTCTTTAATACTTTTTATAATTAGACAATTTTACGCATCTGGGACCTTAAGCTCACCTACTTCGGGACTTCTACTTAATTATAAGAGACAATTAAGAGACGTTTACAAGATTGTTTTAGATTCGAAGTTTTTGTAAATTGGTCTTTCTAGTCTAAGGGATAAGGACCAGAAAAACTGCTTGGATATTTTGCCAAGAGCATAATCTTTATATTAAATAATTTGGTTCTTAATAGCTTTCGCTTTTGTAAAATGATTTCCCAGTTTTTGGGGATATAATTGGAGATGGAGCTACTTATTACAGACAATTTTATTGTAAAAAAATGTCGGGATGAAAAATATGAATAATTACTGCGAATTCGTGCAGCAGATAATGATAACGTAGTTTTAGTTCTTGATTATCTTACTGTACTATATATATTCGCTTTCTTAGGAATAGTAGATGTATTGATATATTATAAGAAATAATTACAGTTTTATTGTAAGAGAAATTTCTTATTTTATTAGACTAGAACACTAGTTGGTTTCCGCGGTCTCGTTTCGCGTTTTACCGTGTTTGCGAAACAAACAAACAATATCTCTTTCACATTTATATTATAAGTTTTATTTATGACGAAACTCACAGTCAGAGAGAAGAACCAAAAAACTTTTGACAAAATAACAATTTATTATTACCCCACTTACAACATAATCTAAAGTTAAATCCAATAAGAAAATAGCTGATCAAAATAAAACCAATTTGTGTTTAAACAAAACGTTGTGTTGCATAAACTCAGTACAATCTAGCAATATGATAAAAACAAGGCTGCAGTTTAAAGTTACTCGCCTGAAATAATCCTGTAATCTCCTGAAACGACAGTCAAAGGAGGGACCGTCGATTTTTACCTTTTCAAACCTCTAAATCCAGGATTTATCGTTTTATAAAATATTCTAAGTGGGTTATTGAGAGAAAAGGTATATTTATTTTGAGGAGAAAATACTCATGCATGCCTTTTTAACCGACTTCAAAAAGGTGGAGGTTCTCAATTCGTCTGAATCTTTTTTGAAGTGTGTGTATCATGTCTTCGAATACAGTTTTCATGTGTGTAGTACAAATGTTCTCAATTCGCAAATATGTTTTACTAGCCATTTCTCAAGATTTCACCCGCGTCTTGAAGGACCAAGACAAAAAGTATCCTATAACCGTCTCCAAGCTTCAAACTATCATCTCATCTGCCTAGCCTTTTACCAACTATCTTGGTGTCGACTTCCAGTCTAACCAATTGCGGCTGAGTACCAATGTTTTACATGGACCGACTGTAAATCTGACCTCCACAACCCAGTTACCGGGTAACACGATACTCCTCGGTAAGACTGTTTGTCAGACTTTCTGGCTTCTGACCCGTAACGACTGTCAAAGATCTACAAATGACAGCCGGGACCAACAGCTTAACGTACTTTGGAGGCACGGAGATGTCTCGCTGTGACATAGATGGTCACCCATACACAGACTGACCGTGCCAAGCGCAGCTTAATCTTTGATCGGACGAACCATGCGGCTGTTACTTAGCCACGAGCTCCTCAAGCTCCAAGCTTCAGACTATCTTCGTACTTAATTTTATCTAAATTGGCTCAGTCGTTTTACCGTGATAGCGTAACAAACAAAATATTTATAATATTAAAGTTGTTTTCATAAAAAAAAACATTAAGTCCTACATATCAGTAAGATCAGCAGCAATGGTGGGTAAAAATTAAATTTTATCAGATAGACGGCTCCCCTCCGCTAAGGGTCGTAAAGTAACCTTTATTGCAAACTTTTACAATTTCAATGTGGGGACCATTTTCGACAGCTCCTTACGGGTCATGGCGCCTAGAAATTTAGGATTCTGAACTTATAACCATTTGAGGAAAGTAGTTTTAGGAGTATGAAGATTTCGGCTTCTGAATATTGTCGTTCACAATTCCATGAATCTTGCTTTAAGTTGTAAGACTTTTTTTTTAATTCAGTATTTTCTATGTATCTTTATTTATTTTTTTCAATTTGCGATGCGGCGATGAGGATGATTTTTTTGTCACTATATTTTAATATATTGCAATATAGTTCGTACCGAACCACCTACTCTCTATAGTTAATAGTAACATTACAACAATCGGTTGTCAGGTTTTAATCCTGACCTTTAGAGACCTAAACCTTGAAGCCGTTATTATTGTAATATTTAAGCAAAAAATCCAAGAATCCCTGTATATCTTAGAAGGCGTTAACGTAAACAAAAACTTGTACAAGCAAGTCTATTTATGTTACTTGATTGATGTTGTGTGTTTTAAGAGTTTCAGATCAACGGGAAATTGCAATTTGTTTTCGAGAGAGGAACATTTATTTTTTATTAAGTTAGGTGACTTTTGACCTTTCATACTACATGATATTAAGCCTGAGGAGGAGCTCGTGGCTAAGTAACAGCCGCACGGGTCGACCGATAGGTTAAGCTGCGCTTGGCGCGGTCGATCTGTAGATGGGTGACCATCTATGACATAGCGAGACTCCTCCGTGCCTCGGAAAGCACGATAAGCCGTTGATCCCGGTTGTCATTTGTAGATCTTTGACAGTCGTTACGGTTAGTCAGAAGCCAGAAAGTCTGACAACCAGTCTTACCAAGGGGTATCGTGTTACCCAGTAACTGGGTTGTGAAAAAAACACTGGTACTCAGCTGCATCCGGTTAGGACTGGAAGCTGACCCCAACATAGTTGGGAAAAGGCTAGGCAGATGATGAAGTTAGGTAGGACTTTGACCTTTCATACTACATGATATTAAGCCTGTTTTCCATGAAGGGATATGCAGAGGTGTGTTACCTATAAATAAAACCTATGCCACGACACAAATATCTAGACTGTTACAGCGAAATACATATTTCATGTTGCTCGACCTGTAAAAGTAAAAACGCATTATTGGAACCGGAACCGAGCTGGAAATCGAACCTAGGACCTCTTGCTCAGCAGCACAGATTCCAACTATAAGCTAATGAGCCATCGGTCTTGTCGAGTTATTCCACTTAGTACTCGTATGATTTAAATTTTGTGCAAAAAGGTAATCAACATGGAATATGAAAGTTATGTTGTGGTATGTAACAAAGTCCCCTTTTAAGTCTGCATTTTGTAACCGACCAATACGAAACCCCATACACGTAGTATTATTTGATCCGTGTCTATACTGAGCGTGGCCGGACACGCACTTGTGTAGTTTCAGGTCTTTTTTTTTCAAAAATTAGGCAGCAACTTTGTAATATCTAGAACATAAATAGCATTAATTATGCGTATCCACTAATGCGACACGAAACGAATAATCCTATAAAATTTGAAAACCTTTTAGGTTGATTACCGTCAATTTTAACAGAGCCCTAAGCACTTAACAGCTTTTAAACTCAACGACAGTTTTCGAATAACGAACTTAACGGCGCCATCTTGATTAAGGTCAGCTGTCAAAATGGTGCGCTTTTCAGTAATTAGTGGTGACATCTGCCGAATTAGTTTCTTAAGTGTTAAGAGCTCTTGCATAGTTATTTGTGTGTTCTTGTTTTATCGGAAAACTAGGTGTGTTCCAAGGCTTCGCCTACACGGGTCTTCCGACTCACAGAGTCAAATCGCTAGAGGCTTTTTTTTCTTTTTGCTCGGCTTCAAAGGTCTTCATAATGTTGAATAAAAAAGTCATTATATTATACTTAAATGTCGTGGTGACAAGGCACCTACCTCTCGTGTACGAGTGTGCAGGTTCGAAACCTGGCAAGTACCAATATGACTTTTCTGAAGTCATATGTACTTTCTAAGTATATTTTAGACACCACTGACTAACGGTGAAGGTAAACATCGTGAGGAAACCTGGACTTAAAAGTCTGAAATTGCCAATCCGGCTTGAGCAAGCCTGGTGAGCAATGCTCATTCCTTCTCTGTATGAGAAGAGGCCTGTGCCCAGCTGTGGGACAATATACAGGCTGATGATAATATACTTAGATTGAAATAATCCTGAAATATCTGTACCAATTAAATCAAATACGAATCTTTGTCAGCGCTGTCTTAAACAGATTTGATTCAGAATTGGAAATACTAACATGTATTTTTTTTATTTCGTACCTTTAATTTTTTATGTATATTCCTTGGACAAAGAAAACAAAGCTGTTTCCAAAATCCCATTACTCAGCCATAAATCTCTCATAAATAAAAAATGCATGAAGAACTAAAATTACTACTTCCACTACACAAAATTAGATTCGAAATCAGATAAAAAAATACCTCGTTATATTTGGGTTACTTTCTAAAACCATTACACGTAAAGTAATTACATACATAGGTACTAATTATAGGCGTAAGTTTCAAACATCGATTCCGTCATTAATCTTATGTGTCACGCAATTCACTTTTCAATATAACACGGAGCATAGAGTAACCAGTACTCAACTGCCTAGCCATTTCCTAACTATGTTGGTGTCGGCTTCCAGTCTAAACTGGATGCAGCTGAGTATCAGTGTTTTACGTGGAGCGACTGCCTATCTGACCTCGACGACCCAGATACCGGGTAACACTATATCCCTTGGCAAGACTGTATGGAGTTACCATTACTGTCATGAAATAAACGTTGTCATTCTGGCACTTTTTGCCCGTATCTATTTAACTTACGCACAGACATAAAAAAAACTAATTTATAGAAAAACTAGCTTTCCGCCCGCGGCTTCGCCCGCGTGGACATTTTTTTACACCTTGGGTTACATTATTCAAGTTTTAGTAGGGATCCTTAATTATTTCTGGAAATATATATAGCCTATGACACTTCGTAAAGATGTAGCATTCTAACGGTGAAAGATTTTTTAAAATGGGTCTAGTAGTTTTGAACCCTACAAGCAAACAAACAAATCTTTCTCAATCTTTCCTCTTTATAATATTAGTATTAAAAAACTAAATATCAATAGATGACGCAAGTTTTTTTTTTTCAAAATTTCGCGTGTGACAAATAAGTGCAGTGCACCTAAATCAACACAGCTTGTATTAGTCTGCGCTCTACCGTATTGGCTAGTCCTCCTGCGGGAAGTTCGAAAGAGTTACCGCGACCCCGGCACATAAAGGGCTGAGGAAGGAACATGGATGGGTGTTAGTCAGTAAGACACTCCCTTCCACCTATCCCCATCACCCATGGCGGGAGGAAAATAAAATGGCTAGTCCGAGCGTGCTCCATGTACGCGCTGTCCATTTTCTACGTCTATGGTACCTTATAAATGACTTTAAGCACTGAATACTGTACCTATAATTATTTTGATATAATTTGTATTAATGAGTCAGGTTCTATTTTCAGTGGTAATCGTTGAAACATCACCAGAAATAGAAATAATTTATTTGATATTTACAAACAACAGTAGCTTAGAGACACTGACTTCTAGAGCAATGTATTGGTCCACTAAGTTTAAATAAAACTTATTTTACTCTTATTAGTATTTTTGGAAGTCGGTTGTATTTATTTTTTTATAACTTTTTTACCAAACATTCACGGACCGCAAGTAAGAGGTCCGCGGGCCACGTGTTGGCGACCGCTGGTCTACGTGCTTCGAGTGAGGTCCACCAGAGGCCGAGATAAAAAGCAACCAAAGCTATCATCATCAGCCTAAATGCTATCTCACTGCTGGGTAAAGTCATCATCATTATCAGGCATGACCATTGTTCACCATGCTAACTCAAGGCGAATTGGCGATTTCGGTCATTTTAGTCCAGGTTTTCCACGATGTTTTCCTTCACCAGTGGTTCTTCAGTGGTCTTAGAAAGACCGCCTGACCTTAGAAAATCACATATGCAACTAGGCCACCACTACGTGTACCTACGTTCAATAAAAACTATCCAAATACGTTCAGCAGTTCTCGCGTGGAAGAGTTACAGACATTTATGCAAACATTCACGTTTATAATATACTAGCTGTATCCCACAGTTGCACTCGCATCCCAAGGATACTACTCGTACCTCACGCACCCGTTAATAAGGCACCCTATGTCCTTTCAATCTATCTCCAGACCTAATTTCAGTTTAACAGTTTTCCCGTAAAACCCTAGACAAACAATTTACTTTCGAATTATATTATGAGTAGGAAGAAAGTAGGAAGATATCCAAATTTTAATACGATATAGAATATAAATACGTACTGTAATAGGTTTTAGTTATCATACTTTATTTTCCTTTACTTTGACGCCGTTATAAAATTTTAAAAGTTTTTACATAATAGCCAAATTTTTACCGCATCATATAAAATATAAATTAAAACACTTTTATACTAGCTTTTATTAAAGTAATAGGCTTATCTTTAAGCAGGCACCATAAACCATACTTGTATGGTTGCCTAGCAACTGGAAACATAACAAAAACAATTGATGGACGACACTGTTTCCTTATTTTGTTTTACAAGAAAATGTCAAGAACCAAGACAGGAGCGGTTTGGGAAGATAGGGAAGTCCTTTTTGATTTGCCTTTTACGTGAGTTTAATTAACAACATAATTTTTAAAATATATTTCTTCAAATAACTTATTTTTTTATTGTTATGCTTGCATTTTTTGTACAGCCTATCTTAGCTATAAGACTGGACATAAAGACTAACTTTTTTTGGTCCTTTGATCCTAAAGAACCTAAAGTTAACCGAGAATGGTTTTTGAATTGACAGATGAATCCCAAAAGTATGCTACAGTAGCTTTTATTTCAATAAGGAGTTTGCATCAAAACGTTAACCTAGTACACTGTTCAGATTATTGCGGTATCTTCAAATTTTGACTCATGTGAATACCAGAATATTCTCTTAGAGGCAGTTTCAATCGCTTTATTCCTCGAGGTGAAATCCAAAATCTGTTTTGTACTTTAACCGTGTTTTAAAAACAGCTCTTTTTATGGATAGGAATCATCAAATGGTCCCTTCCACTGTGGGCGACAGTCACACTCAGTGTTTTCTTCAATTGCTCTTTGCGTTCCAGAGCTGCTGAAAACTCTTTCGAACAACCCTACAATTTCTTACAAGAAGAGCTTTTCTTATATAAATTACCATATATTACACGGGTTTCGTATCAATTTCAGATACCTAAGACTACGGCCCGGTGAGAAGATATTTGATAGGATCGAACCAATTGAAGATACTAAAGGCAACAGTGGTACGAAGGGTCGTATGGTCGTCACAAACTTGAGGATCATATGGCATTCCATGGCTTCACCGAGGATCAATTTGTGTGAGATAGTTCAGCTGTTCTTAAATTATTATTTTTGTTGAAATCTCCTAAAATATATCCTATCCTCCTACAACTACTAAACGTATATAGGAATATACGTTTACAAAAAAACAAAACACAAAAAACGCTGTAAATCAGAAAATATTGAAGTATTTTTTCAACATAAACTCAAAACTAAAAAAACTAAACTCAAACGCTAAAAAGACGCTTATCGAAAAATTTAAAAATGATTTGGCGTAAAACTCCATCTATAACTTCATCGACATCGCTTCGTACATTTTCATGTAAATTCGAAATTGTCATCAATCCATCTAAAGAGCATAATAAATCTAAACTCTTTGTTCTGCCAGTCGTAAATGCTGTATTTCCATCAAGTTTTTTTACCAGCAACCTGAAGTCTGCGCCTGTACCTTGATTGAAAAACTCCCCATTACCTAAAACTTAAACAATTCGAGTAATATGTGGCTTAAGGCATACCTCTGTTTAACCCTTTCGGGGGGAAATGACATGACCCCAATAACAACTACCTGCTTCCCGCGGTCTCACCCGCATCCTAAAGAAACTACCGCACTAAGATTGGGGTCTCCAGGGTCTCATCTATCTCCACACCAAAAAATATCTAAATCGGTGTAGCCGTTTTACCGTGAAAACGTAACAAAAGACAAACTCACTTCCGCATTTATATATATTACTAGCTTCTGCCCGCGACTTCGTCGGCGTGGAATAGTGGTGCTCCGCTCCTATTGGTTTTAGCGTGATGATATATAGCCTATAGCCTTCCTAAATAAATAAGCTATCTAACACTGAAAGAATTTTACAAATCGTACCAGTAGTTCCTGAGATTATAGCGTTCAAACAAACAAACTCTTCAGCTTTATATATTAGTATAGAAATAGATATTATGCTGGTACTACACTTGGCTTATTTGTCCAAATACTTGGGTTATTTTATAAACACAAAGTGGATCCTATTAGTAGTTGCATAAAGTTCACTTCGTTATACGGAAAAGGCCCAAATATTTGGACAAATAAGCAAAGTGTTAGTACCAGCATTAGGAGTGGTACTCTTTTGTTTCAGCAATCGGCCTGAACTGCATACTATCAACAAATACCAAAGTAGTGAACTCTGGTCTACGCGGAACTACGCAGGCTCTCAACGTCCTGGCTGCGTACAAAGCTAACAAGTATGAGTTCATCTTCACCAATCTGTCTCCCAACTGCGTCAGGCACTATACTTCTGTTGCTGGGGTTCATAAGTAAGTAAAGACTTAATTGTGTTATATTATATGTCTAGTGTGTGACCCTGTAACTGGATTGATGAGGTCAGATAGATATTCGATAGAGCCGTCGCTCCATCAAAAATACTAATCACTGGAAGCCGACTTCAATATAAATGGGAATTTGTTTAATTTCAGAGCATATACCGCCTCTCGCATGTACCGAGATCTAAAGCTGAGAGGAGCTATCATACACAACAAACAATTACGGATGCTGCCGCTTGAGAAGGTAAAATCTTTTTAACCATATAAAATAATCATATAGATACTGACATTACTCTTGCTAAACAGAAAATTGATTAATCAATTTTATTATACGAGTAACAGCTAGACAGTGTTTACAAAACCAGAAATTGAGACAATTGATGAAAGCTGACAAAAGAGTTGCTACCGGACAACTATTTTACCACTTATTACCACTGGCACTATAAGGCCTTCACTTTAGATGTAGGCAGAACTGATAAGACTGACTACTGATCAATTTTGACTGTCTAAAAATGGAGAGTTTTCAATTCACGGGAAACTAAAATTTTCTCTATCGCCCTGAGTAAGATATAGACTTAATATAATTGCCAATGAACCAAAGCATATAATCTATACAAACGCCTTTTTTCAGATATGCCTGAACGAGCACAGCATCTGGAACCTGTCGAGTGACTCCGGCAACCTGGGCACCCTGTTAGTCACGAACGTCAGGATCGTGTGGTTCGCAGACATCAACGATGCCTTCAACGTGTCCATGCCTTATATTACTATTGAAAGCGTATGTTTATACAGAATATAATAGAAAATGTCGCTTTTATCAAGGCTTATGAAAATACGAATATTCTATCCACTGGTCTTTTGATTTTTCTTAAAGTCGTAAGGTTCGATAAGTTGCCCAAAACATAGTTTTTTTGGCTTCTTCTCAAAGCCGCTGCAACTGTATGCCTTTATTGTACTCTGACCAGCCTTAAAGGCACAAATCTACAATTGCCAGTCGAGTCCAGCTGCTTAACTTGCTTTCCGAGGTACTGAGGAGTCATGGTCCGTATAACAAAGATGGTCGCCCTTCTTCAGCGATAGGCAAGCATAGCTTAACCATGAGCTTCACAACAACGGTCTTTCTTTGCTGCAGATTGCCATCAAAGACTCAAAGTTTGGAGAAGCCCTGGTGTTTGTAGTTCGGCCAACGTCAGGAGGATACGTTTTGGGGTTCAGAGCTGACCCTCGGGAGAGACTGCGGCCTTTACTAACAGAACTGAAGGCGCTGCACCAAGCTTACACCGAGAAGCCCATATTTGGCATTGAATTAACTTGGTATAACGAGGTATCGTGTTCATAGTTCATATACCATATCAATTACAAGCTTCCCCTAGATTGTAAATAATCATTTCTCTTAGCTGATGCAATAAGCTTTCAAAATGAAGCCCATTAAATCAAGTCTCCAGTAGCAAGGCATTAATTGAACTAAATAATCATCTTTTTCGTCCACAGGATACAAAGCCTGAAATCGATGATATAGAAGAATTAGAAGAAATAGGGGAGCCTAGAGGTGAGATGGGACCAAACTTGTATTTAGCCTCGCAAATGGCTCAAAATAAAGGAGACGCAGAAATCCCTCCAGTCTACAGCCCTTATTTAGGATTAGCCATAGAACCTCTGAAAGAAGGATTTACTCTAAAAAGTCTATTTGAAGTTCAAACTACTTCATAATATTAAAATGTACTTTAATTACTGGGATGAAGTATGAAATCGTCATCAAATCGGGCATGAGTACCTAATTGAGGTAAAAATAAAAATATGGGAGGCGTCCTATTATTATAGGTAGTGTTATTACTAAAATAATGTGATACACTTCCACTACTAGCCCATTATGTCATTTTAAGTATTCTCAAAATGTTTATTGTATTATTTTTTTGTCTGGATAATAATATATTATAATTTGTTTATACATACTAACGAAAGTTTTACTTGTATCTACGGTCGATTACCAAGCCAGGGTTGAACAAGAAGTTGACAACACGAAAATTCTCTCTTCGTGGTTAAAAAATGTTTTCGTTCAACGCTCCGATTATAATAACCATCTGTCGGTGAACTTGGCCCTAAAAACCACATACCTACGTAGAACAGATTTAAAAACTATCCCGCCTGTTTAATGACTTTGACAGTTATTTTTTGTCATTTGAGTTTGACGTTTCGCTTGTGTCGAAGTGTTTGTGTTTTGGAGACTTGTTGCAACTTGACTAGAATTATTGTTTTGTAATTCTGAAACTTTTATTTTGTATATTATGTTTAATACACATTACATAATTATGTATTATTAATTATATCATAAAAAGAACACGTTTTAACGTTGACAAGAATTGTTTTCTTTCAATTCGACGATGATTTTTTTTAGTTAACTTATTTTGCATTCGTTAATAAATTGTTAATCAATTTATCGAAAATGAATAAAGAAAATAGTAGAAGCGCAGCAGGCTTGGTGAGTGTTTTATTTTTTAAATTATAATCAAGGAGGTTTTATTTAAAAGTTTTGCAAAATAAGTCAAAAATGAAATTATTGTGATGCAAAAAGAGGGGTGTTATAAGTTTGATGTCAATGTCTGTCTGTCTATGGCATCGTAGCTCTGAAATGGATTGACCAATTACAGTGCGGTTATTTTCATTTGAAAGCCAGTTTCCTTGCGGTGGTTCTTAGCTATGTGTGGTTAATATCGGTCCAGCAGTGTAAGAATATCAGCTCTTTTCCAAAATGATGTTAGGCATATTTGCATAGAGGGTTTTTTGATTTTTTTTATTTATATTTATACATAACCTGATGACTGGTGATCATGACCACCATGAGTGGCGTTGCAGATCAATGCTGTCCAAGTGTTCCTATCTTGATGTAAATCACTGCTATACTGAATCTACTTGAAATAAATGATTTAATATATTCACTGTCTATGGTTCAGATAATAGCCAAACAATCGTAAAGCTTTAACAAAATTATACTATACGCTTTCCGCCCGCGTGGTCATTTTTTTTACACCTTGAGTTACATTATTCAAGTTTTATTAGGGATCCCTAATAATTTCTGGAAAATATAGCCTATAACACTTTGTAAGGATGTAACTTTCTAACAATGAACAAATTTTTAAAATCGGTCCCGTAGTTTTTGAGTTAAAACCCTACAAACAAACAAATCTTTCCTCTTTATAATTCTTCCTGTTTTAATAATTCAGCGCCGCTCTGCAGTAGCAGAAAGAATCCGTCTCAGAGAAGAATGGTCGGCTTTAAAAGAAGTAGATGCAGCTACTACATCAAACGCAGACCGAGTGCTGAGAAAGAAACCTGGTAACTCTCAGTGTACTCCTGGACCTTCGAACAGGAAGAAACAGCTAACTAGTGCTAGTCAGAAAAAGGTATGTTATAAAGAAAATAATTTAGTTTTTCAGAAGTGAAGAAGAAGAAGAATATACTTAAAATTTCTAACATTGTTAAAGTTGTTTTTCTTGTATGGAGGGTTGCTTTTTACTCTTGTCATGCCCAACCTACTCAATAAATAAAAAGAACTGTACTAAACTGAACTGTACTGTGCTCCACAATGACACAGGCAAATTATTAAGAATACCTAAAAAGTCCTAATCCGAATTAAGATTATGAAAGCGAAAGTAATTTTGTTTGTTAACATTTCACGGAAAACGACTGATTTGTATGGAAATTGGTAAGAAGATTAAGGGGAATTATTATCCCCAGGAACATTTAGTAGTTCAGGATGCAGGTGAAACCGTGGGAAATATTTATAGCCTAAATCATAACCTATTTTGTTCTAATTTTCCCACATAGATAAATAAAATGGCATTAAATAATTAATGATGATGTTTAGAGCATTAAATTGACATCAATGCGCCATCCTTACGCCATTTTGTTAATTTCTGTGGTAGAATTAGAACAAAATAGGTTGTGTCTTTGTTTATATTTTTCGTAAAATCAATTGTTACAGAGTACCTATCCTTACTAATATTATAAATGCGAAAGTAACTCTGTCTGTCTGTCTGTTACGCTTTCACGCCAAAACTACTGGACCGATATAAATTAAATTTGGTACAGAGATAGAATAGACCCTGAGGAACAACATAGGCTTTTTACCCGGGTGCGCTAAGTAGTTCCCTCGGGATACGGGTGAAACCGCGGGAAACAGCTAGTACTAAATAATCTATCAGAAATGCATGCCATGATTGCAGGAGCATACAAAAGCAATGCAAATCTCTTGCAACGCTCTCCGCGGGGTGGTGGCGATGGTGGACGTGGGGGCGGAGACCAAGGCGTTACCGCTGCGGTGCGCCCTTGCCGCGCTGGGGGCCAGCGTCGTCATCGAGTGGAGCCCCCTGGTGACGCATCTCGTGTGGACTGATAGTGAGTACCTAGTATATTAAAATTAACGGCTGGTATCAGAACTTCTGGCTAGGTTCACTATTCACTAGATAAATCTATTTTACGCAATATCTTTAACTAGCTTCTGCCCGCGACTTCGTCCGCGTGGAATAGTAACTTTGGGCTATCGCTAACTTTAACCCCCGATTTTGACACATTCTTCATTGATGCTCCGCTCCTCCATTGATTTTAGCGTGATGATATATAGCCTATAGCCTTCCTCGATAAATGGTGGATATCTACCACTGAAAGATTTTTTTAAATCGGTCCTGCGGTTCCTTAGATTAGCGCGCTAAAACAAACAAACAGACCAACTCTTCAGCTTTATTATATTAGTACAGATTATTGTAAATAATTCAAATTAAATGAATATAATAAGATTGTAAAGAGGGAAGGTCTGAATTTAATACTGTTTGATTAATTTTTTTAGTTTTTTCTTTTGCGGTATGGAACCCTGAACCCTAAAGATGACCCAATCAAATTCCACTCGGAAGTTGGTTTCGTCAAAGTTTGTTCTTTTCGACAGCTAGATCATAAAAGCAATTGTCCTTTCGAGGATCCTTATTCCTTTGGCTACTCATGCAAATATTACAATACCTCTGGTTACCAGGTGGTTGTCGCGCAACCCGTGCGAAGGCCCGCGCTCTTGCCTGCAAGCTGGTGTCTCCGCTGTGGGTGGAGGCCTGCGCTGCCTCCAACGCCAAGCTCAGCGAGCGCACCTTCCCATGTGCTTCCAGACAGTCAGACCTGCCCTCACCGAGGACTTTGAGACAGCTGCTGGTAAGTGGGAGTTATCCCTTACTACCCCTGTAGATTCTAGATACTTCTACCTGCCCTCACCGAGGACTTTGAGACAGCTGCTGTGGTATGTGGAACTTAATATAATAAATTAATACTTCATCTACCTAGCCTTTTCCTAACTGAGGTGGGGTTGACTTCCAGTCTAACTGGATGCAGCTGAGTACCAATGTTTTGCATGGAGTGACTGCCTATCTGACCTCCACCACTTAGGGAACACGATACCCTTGGTAAGACTGGTTTGTAGACTTTCTGAGTACCCGTAATGACTGTCAAAGATTTACAAATGACAGTGACCTATAGCTCGTCTCGGTATGACAGAGATGGTCACCCATCCACGAACCGACCGCGCCAAGCGCAGCTTAACCTTTGATTGATTGACTCAAACGGCTGTTACTTAGCCTTAAACTCTTCCAATTATCTAATGAAACAGATCTAAAATCGGCATCACTTTAGGACTCCTATTGTAATCGGAAGCATTTATACTTCTGCAAAGGAGCATTTTCCGACCTCGTAGGTACACTTCCCTGTCACTCCTTAATTTTTACTCACTGTTTAATTCCTGCATGTATCCTGAAATAAATGTTTCTTCTATCTTTCTTTCTAAAATATGACACCTTTACTGTTCACCCTTTTATAAAATACAAGCTTCATTCAATATTCTTCTAAATTTACAGAAAAGAGCAGAAATGGAGAATGTCCCACTAGTGGACTTGTTGTCCGACAAAGAAGATGAAAAAGATGGCCGGCCCAAACTGAGGATATCTTCAGGAACTGACACCAGCACTGATAACACGTCTAGGGAGACTGTTGGTAAGCATAATCACGCCTGATTAAGACTTTCTTCCTTTATTTTCAGTATTTTATGTTCTAAAAAGCGCTCTTCATCCTCTCCTCTAAAAAAACTAACTTGCTGTGCCCGACAGGGTCCATAATTGTTTCTTTTTAATATTACCCACCAGCCATTGTATACATTATGGGATGCAATAAAGTTATTGAGTATTGATTATCTCTTTTTTTTATGACCTGATAGCTAAGACCTTTAGGTCAAAAAATCCTGATTATCTCCAAAGGGTTATGTATAGTCTGTACGAATCGATATTACGAAAAATATAAACAAAATCGTAACCTATATTTTGTCCAAATTTTTGCACATTGGTAAATAAAATGGCATTAAATGAGCATGCCATTGCATTAAATGAGCATGGAATTGACATAATGCGCCATCCTTACGCAATTTTGTTAATTTCTGTCGGAGAATTAAAACAAAATAGGTTACATATTTTGTAAAATTTATTGTTAGGGACTATATGTAGAACCATACTTATAAATAAGTAGATGTTTCCCCCGGTTTTACCTGGTTCCTGGTACTATTTCATGCACCCATATAAAAATATCCTATGATGTCCTTCCCCAATTTTCATTATATTTGCATACAAAATTTCATCTAAACCGGTCCAGCTGGTTTCCCGCAAAAGTGTAACAGACAGACTTACTTAATAAGTAAGGATGCGAATGTGAAATTGTTTGTTACACTTTCACGGTATAATGGCTAAACTGATTTGTATGAAATTTGGTAACTAGATATAGAATAGAAATAGACGACAAGAAACAGCTAGCTTATATTATTAGTAAGGCTTTGAGTCTTTCATCATCATCATCATCAGCCCTTACTTACCTCACTATTAGCTAAAAGCCTCTTCTCATACAGAGAAGGCATGACCATTTATCACCACGCTTGCTCAAGGCGGATTGGCAATTTAAGACAGTTTAGCTCAGGTTTCCCCACGATATTTTCTTTCACCATTAAAGTCTTTGATTGTTGAAATTAAACTATGTTTACCTATTTTTCCAGACATAGAATCCCGCGTGAACACGGCTCCAAGGCGCGCTATGGCCGAGCCCGCCATCCGGCAGCCGCCCAAGTCCAGGCGAAAGCTCTTCACACACAAAGAAGGCGAGGACATTGGTACTTCGGATGAGGAATCTAGTGAGTATGACGAGTTTATTTTAAAGTCAGTTGTGGCTTGTCTATACTAATATTATAAAGAGGAAAGATTTGTTTGTTTGTAGGGTTTTAACTCAAAAACTACTGGACCGATTTTAAAAATTCTTTCACCGTTAGAAAGCTACATCTTTACGAAGTGTCATAGGCTATATTTATTTCCAGAAATAATTAGGGTTCCCTACTAAAACTTGAATAATGTAACCCAAGGTGTAAAAAAATGACCACGCGGGCGAAGCCGCTAGTAGATTGTATTATTGTTGAAGAGTCCGTGCTGAATAACAGTCAAGGAAAACATCGTGAGGAAACCTGGACTTGAAAAGTCTGAATTCCCCAATCCGCCTTGAGCAAGCGTGGTGATCTCTGTATGAGAAGAGGAGTGTGCCCAGTAGTCGGACAACATGTATACATGGCTGAAATAAGGTCATCATCATCATCTGCCTAGCCTTTTCCCAACTATGTTGGGGTCGGCATCCGGTCTTAACCGGATGCAGCTGAGTACTAGTGTTTCACATGGAGCGACTGCCTATCTGACCTCCACAACCCAGTTACCAGGTAACACGGTACCCCTTGGTAAGACTGGTTGTCAGACTTTCTGGCTTCTGAGTACCCATAACGACTGTCAAAGGTACAAATGACAGCCGGGACCAACAGCTTAACGTGCTTTCCGAGGCACGGAGGAGTCTCGCTATGACATAGATGGTCACCCATCCACGGACCGACCGCGCCAAGCGCAGCTTAACCTTTGATCGCTCGAACCGTGCGGCTGTTACTTAGCCACGACCTCCTCCATGGCTGAAATAAGGTGCGGTACCAAAAATGGCAAAAAAAACCCTTATGGTTTCACTTCGTCTGTTTGTCTGTGTGTTGTTTGTCACAGCTGATTGTATCAGGAACTATTCATGCTATCGACTTGAAATTTGAAACAGTTATAAAGAACGATTACCCATGCGTATTGCAAACGAAAAAAATAAACAAGGTTGGAATCCTCGGTCGCGAGTCCGACTCGCACTTGGCCGGTTTTTAAGAAAGCAATGTCTTATAATTAATTATTATTGGTGTACCCAATCCCAGGTGATGACGCGACAAGTAAG
Source organism: Pyrrhia umbra (assembly GCA_963891755.1). Lineage (NCBI taxonomy): Eukaryota > Metazoa > Arthropoda > Insecta > Lepidoptera > Noctuidae > Pyrrhia > Pyrrhia umbra. Next base: position 1,597,826 of record OY982937.1, on the reverse strand, counting down.
AACAAGTTCCACCACAGCAAGCTAACTCAACGTGAGAGAAGAGACTTGGCCCGCGCCGAGCGAATGGCCAAGAAGCTGCTTTCGGCCTGTAACAATGCCGCGAACCGTAACAACAACAATGTTGCGATACACGCTACACAGAACCTTTTGACACCAAAAATTGTAAGTATAACTTAGTGGAGTGAACATTAAAATATTTTGATTATCAATATATGTATAAAAAAATCAATGCCACTTTTCATGTAATTTTATAACTCAAGAACGGCCTCATCTATACAAACCAAATGTTTAGGCTTTGTTCGGACTATTTAGTAGATGGTTTATGTGAAGTTTGCACAAAATCGGTCGAGCGCTTCATCTTTAATTTGAATTCATATAGCTAACGCGAGCGAAGCCGCTGGCGAAAAGCTAGTTTAGCATAAATATAATATCTTACGATATATACTTCATTATAACCTATACTTCATTTACAATAAGATTTGAAAAACTTCCAAACTCTTTTTGCAGCTTATTCAACCGATTTTGAGTTCTATTCCCTACTGATAAGGATGGCGTTGAAAGCAAAATAATGTTTACAGCACAGTTACAGTTTAGCAAATGTATAAATATATTCTGCATCTATTTTTGTCTTGTCACCTTAGTAATAGAGCTTTAAATCGTTTGAACGATCAGTAAATAGGGTATATTTAAATGTCTAATCTCATAATAAATGGAGTACAGCCTTTTTCCAACTCTCAGAAGTAAAAAAAAAATAATACAAACATTATATTTTATACAAAGCATCTATTGTACTTCAAAATGCAATGCTTAAAATACATTGCTTCATATGTTAGAACATTAGTCTTATTGGTGGAAATTCTAACGCAATGTATGCTATTAGAGTACCAATATAGAAAGAAATTGTGTTGTATTTAACTAAGGTACTCATTTCGTATCAACTGGTCCTTCCACCTACCTTTTTATCCATATCAAATTCGACTTTAGTAATTTCAGCCAGTTTACCATGAAAACCTAACAGGCAACTTTCCCATATCGTCGGCGTCAGTGCAGGACCTTCAAAATGCAAAAAAAAATGTTTTTGAAAAAAGTTGTTTTAATTTGATCACATCGCTTTTAGAAAAGTTTTTATTGTCTACTATAAAACATGTTTTTTTTGCATTTTGAAGGTCCTGCACCGACGCCGACGATATATTTTATTAGTAAGGATGCTACTAACAATCACCTAAAATTTTCAGGTCCTAACAGGCATGACCCGCCCCGAACGCCAAGCAATAACAAAAACAATACAACAACTCAACGGTATAATACAGAAAAACGTGAACAAACGAACCACACACGTACTATTAGGCTCGTGTAGCAACGTAACAAGTTGCAGCAACCATCCTTCGAACATCACCGGTGTAACATCACACTGTGACCTAAGTAAGAGTGGTTGTTGGAGCGATGCTACGGACAAGAGGGCGAGGACGTGCAACGCGTTGCAGGGTGCTGCTCGCGGTTGCAGGGTGTTGCACGCCAGGTGGGCCATAGAGTCTGCGGCGGCGGGGAAGTGGTTGCATCATATTGGTTACGAAGTTGAGCATTTGAAGAAGATCAGTCAGGTTGGTGTTATCTTTATTCTTAGTCAAATTCAACAACAATTTTCTCTTCAATAAATGAGCTAATGAAAATTTCGGGATTTTACCGACACTAAAATGCAATACTATTTTTGTTTCAATTGTTTAAATCCAAAAACATTTAAAGGAAAACTTTTATGTTTATAATAGCAATAACATTTCAATACTTTAAATTAGTAACGAACCAAATTGATCACGAATCGTTGCCACACTAACAATATATATATTTATTATTGGTAATAATTAATTTTATTGTACGTGAAATTATGCCCATACTGTATATAGTATGTAGGAAAAATTACGGTAAGTAAGTCCGTTCTTCCTAACCGCATGAGACATTTATCCAAAATACTTAATAAAATTGTTATTTTTTTAGTGATTATTCACATATTTTCTGGACAGCGAGAGACCCCGGGGCATAATTGAAAGATACAAGTGCCTATATATATCCAACTCAATTATCATAGTCTAAATAATTATATATATTTTTTTTATGTAATCTAATAAAAAAAAATAACAGCTTGGTATAACAATACCTTTACAGAAAGCTCGAGTCGAACGCAACGCCCTCGGTCGCCATCGCTCTGAATACGCATACGACGTGTTCAACGGGATGCGAGTGCATGTGAAACATAACGCCGAACAGAGAGAAGCTGCTATGCAACTACTAACACTATGCGGTGCTTCTGTCAATACTATCGGACCCAATGGCAAATCACAAAACATTGGTCCTAGTATCCGCCCGACACAAAATACTGGTCCTACTATCCGACCGACACAAAATACTTGTCCTACTATCCGACCGACACAAAATGTTGGTCCTAACCAGGAAATTGATAATAATAGTCTGTATGATGTCGTTATTGGTTCGGGAGGGGGTGAAGTAAATTCTAAGTGGGTTTTTGATAGCGTGGCAGCGGCTAGAATGAGAACTACTAGACGATATATGAACAGGTTAAGTGAAGGTAATGATAGATAAAGGAATAATTATATGCTTAAGCTTTTCCTCGTTTTTTGAGGCTAAATACGGCTTCAAGATTTTACATTCATCATTTGTTATATAAATTGAGGAGCTCGTGGCTAAGTAACGGCCCCACGGTTCGACCGATCAAAGGTTAAGCTGCGCTTGGCGCGGTCGGTCCGTGGATGAGTGACCATCTATGTCATAGCGAGACTCCTCCGTGCCTCGGAAAGCACGTTAAGCTGTTGGTCCCGGCTGTCATTTGTAGATCTTTGACAGTCGTTACGGGTAGTCAGAAGCCAGAAAGTCTGACAACCAGTCTTACCAAGGGGTACCGTGTTGCCCGGTAACTAGGTTGTGGAGGTCAGATAGGCAGTCGTTCCATGTAAAACACTGGTACTCAGCTGCATCCGGTTGAAACTGGAAGCTGACCCCAACAGAGTTTGGAAAAGGCTAGGCAGATAATGATATTTGTTATATAAATTGTAAGAAGCTGATGATCGGGCTATATGGAACATGTTAGGAGATACCTAAGTCCTTAGATAATAAAGGTGATGGATTGTAATTCATATTTAAATGTTTTATCACAATTTCATACTGCATGGCCACTTATTCCACCATTGGTTAGATGACTACACAATTAATTGACACACATTTTATATAACTATCAAAATGCGCTTCACCCATGAATTTCGTATGGCTATACATACAAGTGATGTCACTAATTCTCGAATTCAATTAGACATGCTTAATAAAAAACTTTTAACATAAACAATTTTAAGAAACCTATTTGAATATTTTATGTATTAGATCATAAGTCATTTTATAATTATTATGTAAACATTAAACAGGCCTCTTTGGCTGATTATTTATTGATGTGAAAGCAACAATATAATTTTACAGTACATTGAAAATAACTCTGATTTTCAGAGAAAATAAAATGAAATGAACTGCTTTTTTTAGAGAAGTTGAGTCTTGGTATTATTCGTTTTTGTTTTCATGTACCCAATTATACTCGTATAAACTTACATGGGACTCATACAAAACCTAAATAGTTTTCAATGCTTATATTTAATTTATTTGATGTAGGAAGCTGCTGGTAGCGACATCTAGCACGTTAGCTAAGAACTATCCTACATAATAATTGACACGAACTCTTCAATACATAATTTTTAGGTAAGTACTTGATGTACACGGATTAAAAGTATCCTTCAACCTTGTCCAGGGTTCAAGCCATATCCATACCAAATTTCATCTCAAACGAACTTCAAATTTCATCTATACACCAAAAAAAGTGATGTTCACAATATCAACACCAGAAATAAGCACAAACTGTGTGTACCCATTCACAGGCTTCATAAGGTTCATGGGTCGTTTGTGGGGCTCGGTATACGCTTTTATAATAAACTGCCAACATCTTTGCTAGAATTGCCGTTTAATGCATTTAAATTACAAGTTAAATCGATCCTTTCAAGGAAGGCATATTATAGTATTAACGATTATTTGGATGATAAGAGTAGTTGGTCGCTATGTTGAACGCAAGACAGTTGCAAGTGGTTATCATTATATTGATTGTACTTTTATTTATTTTTTTAAAATTTATTATTTATAGTTTATGTTATTGACTTAGTACATTCATTATTTTATTTTATAATGATTTGTATTGTAGTATGCTATTTGGCTTACTAGTGACTGCAGCACTTGTTAGTTATTATCTTGTTTAACTAGCAGCAAGCACGTCATGCTCCCTTAGACGGCATTGCTAGCGGTAGCGTCGGGGGTCGGGTCATCCCCTTCCCTCAAAAATGGCGAGGGGGGTGATGGCTGACCCTTGCGTTATACTCGTGAACGGGTGCTGCTAGTGGTGCCTGGTCGTCTTGCTGACTACGTTTATTTCTGGTCACGAGTTTTCTATAAATAATTGTTAATAAAAATACTGTGGTCCTAGTTCACCATGCTCACGTTGTACATCTATTGGTACAACCATACCTTGCACATGTAGGTGGGTACGCCCTTTACATCCTATTTTTTTCACTAAATGGAGGCTTTAATTATTTTTTTTAAATAAATATTAGAATAAATTACTTAATTCAATGCTTGAGTTCTCAGGTACAGGTAGGTTTAAGGGTGTGTGCTAGCCAACATGTGATGAAATTATTTATTATATAATTGTATAAAAAATAATTGAATATGTACAATATATATATTTTTTTTATTGATAATGTATAACGCTGGTTCTTAAAACCTAATAGACAGACTGTGTTGCTGGGGAGTTTGTTGCGCCACTTCTTCTTCCCAGCAATAACACATAGGAAGTGGTGAAGGGCGGGCGTTTTGGGGGCTGTCTTTTGTAAATTTGACGTTCAAAAAGTGCTGATTTTCAGCCTAATTTGAATAAATAATTTTTGAATTTTGAATTTTTTTGAATTCATCTAATTTGGTTCAGCCCTTTTTCCGTGAAAACGTAAGAAAACAAACTCACTTTCGCGTTTATAATGTTAGTAAGTTAAGATTTGGGTCCTACACAATATAGGTTATAAAAAAAACTTTTCATTGTGCATGCTCTATTTATTATGTAAAAGAAAAACAATAGAATCTCAAATGAAATATTAGTATTCGTTACTCGATGTATTATATATAATGTAAAAAAATATATTATATAATGTATAAAGTCACATTGGTATGAAGTCTTTTAAGTTGTACTAAAACTTTTTTTAAAGATTATACTTTTTACACCTGTTTGTTTATTAATAAATCATGTTTTCTAACTTACTTGTTTGATTTATTATGTATGTTGATTAGTGCTTCTAAACGCTTTTAACTAAGTTATTTTTATGTAAGTATTGTCTATTATACTTTTATTAGCCTTAGTTTCCTCCTCTGAATGTACTAATAATACCGAAAATCGATCCCATATAAAGGTATAACAGTCTCTTGATGACTGTGGCGGATAGGATGGATGGCCTCATTCCACCAAAAACACACAAAGCTTGCCCAGAAGTAGTGTGTGACGTTTGTATTGTACTATTATGGTTAACTAGCTGTTTCCCGCGGTTTCACCCGCATCCCGAGGGAACTACTTAGCGCACCCGGGTAAAAAGTATATATATAGCCTATGTTGTTCCTCAGGGTCTATTCTATCTCTGTACCAAATTTCATTTATATCGGTCCAGTAGTTTTGGCGTGAAAGCGTAACAGACAGACAGACAGAGTTACTTTCGCATTTATAATATTAGTAAGGATGAATTGAATTTTATAAGATGATATATGTACTAATACTAGTTTGTAAGTTGTGTATGTCTTTACTCACCGGATTGTATTATCTGAATAAATAAATTGATCATTAGATTATTATAAGGTCAGTGTATAGGGTACCGGACTGATATTTTTTATTACCAAGCTTTCTTCTACTAAAAAGCGAAGAAGAAAAATGAAATTAAAAATGTTATTCAAATTAAGAACCACCGTGAGTGGAGCGGGAGGAAGGGGAGTGTCAGACTCTTACTAACTAAAACCCATCCATGTTCCTTCCTCAGCCCTTTATATTCCGGGGGCGCGGTAACTCTTTCGAACAACCCGGAGCAACACCTTCGACTAACTGCTGTGTAGTTCCATCTGAAGTTCTGTACTAGCCATTTTTAATAACTCATCTATCCTTTAATTTTGTTACTAGGAATAATTATTTGACACTAGCTGTTGCCTGCAGTTTCACCCGCGTCGAGTTTCTCCAGGGAAGAACCTTCTCCAGGGTCCCGTTCACGCGTGATGCGAATAGATAGAATAGATTAGTTGCATGCACACCTTATGCCAAAATTCTCAAAAATCTCTTGGAAGCAAATCTTCGGATAGATACGAAATTGAAAATTATAAGACCATTTGGCACCTATCATAATTATATTAAGTTTTTTAAATTTTCATAAATAGATAAAAAACATTCTATTCTGCCTACACCTGTCGGGTAGTCAGTTGCAATAAATTGAATGAATGGAAAACAATTCATTCGCGTCCTTCGCAGATCATGAAAGTCGATTGCGTACCAAGAAATGAGTTTAACAATGTGATCACGAACATACTAGCGACACCTTGCTTGCACATGATGCGCAATCTTAAATCATACGTGCAGTTGAGTCTAGATTTTTACCTAGACAGACTTAAAGCTTCAGAACTGCTGAAAAAGTTTAGCCTCTTTATGATTTCTAAGCATATGGACTTGAATTGATTCCCGGATTGGGCTATTAGATCTAATATTTTAAAGTGACTCTTGTCTGTTTATTAAACTTTCAGGATAAAACGGCTAAACTGATTCAAATGAAATTTGGTATGTAGATGAATTGGACCTGAAGAAGGATATCGGATAGTTTTTATCCAGTTCAGAAACCGCGGGAAAAACACCTAGTAGTACTAATATTATATACTAGTACTTATATAATATACTGAAACCCAGCAGAATCGACTTCGATGTTTTTTTTAAGTTAGTCACTTAAAAAAACATCGAAGTCGATTCTGCTGATGCGTACCTAAGTGATGAAGGGTGGGCGTTTTAGGGGCTGTCTTCTGTAAATTTGGCGTTCAAACCAAGACTCCTCCGTGCCTCGCAAAGCACGTTAAGACGTTGGTCCTGGCTGTCATTTGTAGATCTTTGACAGTCGTTACGGGTAGTGAAAAGCCAGAAAGTTCGACAACCAGTCTTAACAAGGGTTATCGTGTTACCTGGTAACCGAATTGTGGAGGTTAGTTAGGCAGCTCCATGTAAAACACTGGTACCCAGCTGCATCCGGTTAGACTGGAAGCCGACCCCAATATAGTTGGGGAAAATGCTAGAAAGAAAATGAAAAGCTGCTTTTCAGCCTTGAAATTTGAATTGCACGCGTGATCAAAAGGCTGGCCTATATTCGGTCAAAGAATCAGCATTGCCATACAACGTGGAATGTGGAATGAATATTTTGATGCCTAATTTCGTCTATACTAATATTAAAAAGGGGAAAGATTTGTTTGTAGGGTTTTAACTCAAAAACTACTGGACCGCTTTTAAAAATTCTTTCACCGTTAGAAAGCTACATCTTTACTAAGTGTCATAGGCTATATCTATTTCCAGAAATAATTAGGGATCCCTAATTATTTATATTATTTAACCCAAGATGTGAAAAAATTTACACGCGCGCAAAGCCGCCGGAAAGTTAGTTGTAAATAAAAACATTAATACATTTAGATCATAAACAACATCGTCAAAAAGTACAGGAGACGGTTGGCTACCTTATCAATGGATCGTGTACCGACTGCAGTTAGTGATGCATCAGTGGTCGTGGAGTGATTCATTATTTAGTATCCATTGTGGAGTAGACGTACAATACGTTTGTATGCGGTCTTTGTGCCAGGGGAAGTACCTACTTCGTATATTGTATATTTCCCTGCTATACTACTAGGGTTGCCTGTTGTAGATACTAGGAAGGTGTGCCTTTTTTTTTGTATGGCATCTCACAGGTCAACCTAGAAGGTTGTCGACTGCTTAACCGGGCTTGCATGGAAGGTGTGCCCTGGGGCTGTACCACCACGTATTTTTGCAATAACTATTCAAGTTTGAGAGCGTGACACAGTTACTAACGTGGTATAGCACAGTCTCTTTTTCATAACGAAAATAATCTTGTTTTGGCACGTCATGGTAAGGCCCCTGCAGCTTCACTTACCCAAAAGCCCTCAACAGTGCGTCATGTCGCCCGCTTGAACTTTCCTTTTTTTTTCCGATTTCGTACCAAAAATTGTAAAAAGGAAGGGGTTTCAAGTCGTCTGTCTGTCTGATGACTTGAAGAACAATTGGGCATGTTCCTATTAAATGAAAGTTGAAAAATCGTATTGCTTTTGTGGAAAACGTCGGAGAAATGGATTAAAATTTCAAATTCGTTACTAGATCATGTGGGGTGTCATATGAATTCACTTGGCCTGTACACTACTAATGTATTTTTTAACTATCTTTTGTCTTTTAGTTTTCTAATTTTAATGAAAATTACACAAACAAGACCGCCCCCTCTTATCACTGAAGTCTATGAAGCGTAAAATCTAAAATAATTAGGGTTGATAGTCATTAACCTCAATCATCAGCCTATATATGTCCCACTGCTGGGCACAGGTCCCTTCTCATACAGAGAAGGCATGAGCATTGATCACCACGCTTGCTCAAGGCGGATTAGCGATTTCAGACTTTTTAAGTCCAGGTTTACTCACGATGTGTTTTTCCTTCACCGTTAGTCAGTGACGCCTAAGATATACTTAGAAAGTACGCATGACTTAGAAAAGTCACATTGCCAGGTTTCGAACCCGCACACTCGTACACGAGAGGCAGGTGCCTTAACCATTAGACCGCCACGACATTCACACCTTAACCTAAATACTACAGAAAAATACAGCCGGGACCAACAGCCGAGGGACGGAGGAGTCTCGGTATGACATAGAACACCCATCCACAGACCAATCACGCTAAGCGTAGCTTAACCTTTGATCGATCGACCCGTGCGGCTTTTAATTAGCCACGAACTACTCAAACGAAAACAAAAAAGGAAAAGAAAACAATCTATTATAATTCATTCAACAATTTAATTTACAAATAAGTTTTTTATAATATAGTTGTATGTGTTATGTTGTATGTAACAACATTATCATAAACATATATAGTATACAAGTCTATATATAGAACAATGGCGGTATTCATGGTGTTCCAATGAATTTCATATGAGAGGTGATAGTCAAAAAGTAACCACAACTGCAAGCATTTCATTATGTGTGTACCTCTTATAAACTAACATTGTTTGGGAAGTAATCAAAACAACAATTGAACCCGTCATTGTATTAATTTATTCGTTTAGAAATATACATACATCTCTTTAATTATCATACTTGTTTCTGCATACGGTCGCCCTTTTGTATGTTGTGTGTACGTAAAACATGGCAGTAGCTGTCCAAGGGGGCCTCAGAGTCATGACCCCCCCCAAATCGTACACGGGGGGGGGGGGGAATCGTACACGCCAAATTGAGAAGCCTCCTAAAGATCGACAATTTACGAAAATTTTAAGCCAACTATTAACTTTCTGCTTTAAATAGGTTTGCCCAAAGATGACTACATTTGGTAAAGTTGTTTGTTGATACGACCCCCTCCCCCCTCAATATATGGCTGCGACGGCATTGAAAGAATTTCTTGAATTTGGTCCTGTGGCGCTAAGGAGTACCCGCGCCCTCCACCCCTAAATACAAAAGAAACACAATATTTACCTCTATAAACAAACAAAAAATAAAAGACGACCTCATTTTAGTAATTAAAACTGTACGAGATTAAAGGGTCTTTCAAGTTTTTTTTTTGTAAACGGACACCTTAGGAATTACTCCTGTATCATGGGTGCGTTTACAATCATTCATTTGTTGTCCCGTGCGGGAATCGAACCAGCGACATGCAGTGTAGCAGCCAATTGCTCAGCCACTACGCCTCCAAATTCACAAGATCGGTTAAATTCTCCAAACATACAAATAAATAAACTACCTTTTTAAATTATTTACTTACACTACTTTCATAGTGAAGTACTAATGAACATAAAACAACTTTGCTTTATGAATCATGACTTACGTATGACAAGAGCATTCTTGACCCAGCTTATGTAACTGATAGCGCGCTTTGTCCTGCTATTATGAGAAACTTCAAAGACAATTTACAAGATTTCCCATCCCCAATGCTGGCACTACGCTTGCCGTATTCGTCCAAATATTTGTGCCATTTCCGTATTACAAAGTGAACATTATATAACTACTTATATAGCCGGTTGTATCAAAAAAATATACGGTTACTTATACGTGAAACGGAAGAACTGTCATCCAAGATCTGTCAAAATCGTGGATAAATTTGAATAATTTTGCTTTTATTTCATGTTTTTCGTCATAATATTTGTGAATATGTTTACTTAATTGTTATATCTATCTATTGATACTATAATGACTATTAAAAGTATGCTAATTATTTATATCATGTTTTGTGTTATTCGTAAAAGAGTAAAGTATGAATGATAAAAATTTTGGTGCAACGAGCTGATAGAGTTCAGTTTATGTTTATAAAATAATGCGAATATTTGGACAAATACCCCAAGTGTCAGTGGTGGATCCAGGGGGGGCTAAGGGGCTCAAGCCCCCCCCCCCCCCCCCCCAAAAGCTAAGCAAGGAAATTTATTATGCGTTAAGCTATGTTTTTTAGTGTTTCGTTTGAGAAAACCTACCCTCACCAGAATCAAGCGCCCCCCAAACCAAAATCCTGGATCCGCCACTGCCAAGTGTAGTGCCAGCATAAAAAAAGCTATACATAAACGTCAAAATGACATTTGATAAACTGACATCTCACCAAAGTGTAGAAGTAGAAGCTCACCTCGACCCTACTGGAGGTCAGGGAAATCAAAACAAACAACAGTTCAACTTGATTTTACATTTGTTTATTAAGGCTGATTTCACCATCAAAAAAAAAGTTGAAAAATATACAGAAATCGATTTTCTTTTATTTTGGCAACCCGGTTGAAGCGGTATCCTCTATTCTGCCAGTGTTTACATCAAATTTAATCTCGTGTACACAGTTTAACAGAAATGTGCGTCAAAAATCAGATGTTAAGAAAATAAGGAGGGTTTGAATAAGACAAAATTCAGATCATAATAGAAAAAAGTTAGTCAAGGTTAACAGAGTTCAACTTGAATAGAACACGATTAGTTTGATTGGTAAAATCGGCCCTTAGATCGTTTAAGCTCAAACCCCCAACCCTGCTCACAGCTCATAGTAAGTCTACATAAGACTCCTTTTTGACGGCAAGTTTAGCGCAATGACAGCAATTAACTACAGCGCTGCGTGCCGCGGGTTCGACTCCTGAAAAGGACAATCAATTTTATCCGAATCTGGAAATTATCCCGTGTATGCCTAATGCTGCAATGTATAATACCTATATTTGTAAACGCACCCGCTTATTACCGGAGAGATTTCTAGTGAGAAGAAAGGTTTAAAACTCAACTATCCAACTAGTTCAACGGGATCTACCATATAGGTCTTCGAAAACCCATAGGGTACTTCCGGTTGACCTAGAGTTGTCAATTTTGGTTAAAAGCAAGATCCTACAGTACAAGTGAAAATTGCGAAAAATAAAAAAAGTTGAAATTTAAGGTTAATTTTGGTACTTACAAGTATTTGCGAAAATCTAAATTTGCTTATATCTTTCTAGCGTGTTGACTCAGGACAGGGTTGATTTTTATACACCTTATAGGGACTATAGACCTCAGTATCTGGTATAAATTTCAACTTGCCAGGTCCATCCGTTCCTGAGAAAATTGGTGGTGACTCACGGACAGACAGACGGACAAGAGAATAGTTCCTTTTTACCTTTTGAGGTACAGGACCCTAAAAACTATCTATTTATTACTCCGATCAGTTCTTAATGAAAGTTATCCTGTTCCTATGTATGAAATGCCTTAGGGAAACCATGGATATTTTATCCACCATTACAATATTTTCTATAGTTGATACCCAATGCGGGTTGCTGACCGCAGAGCATTGCTCTCTGATATTGTCTCCGTCTTGAAGCCTGACCAGGGCCCGTACTATGAACCGTTTAAGCCACCTATACTCAACCTGCGGCCCACGGGCCGCATGCGACCCGCCGCGCCTTTGTGATTGGCCCACATTGAGTTACAAAATTTCGCGTCTATCAGATAAACTCTGGACCTACCACGTAAGTAAAATAGGTAACTACTTCATGCAAGTAAAACAATAGGCAACTAGTAAAGAGGACCGTATCATTTCTGAGGAAAACATTTTTTAATTAAAACCTAAAAAAAATTGTCTTGCGGCCCGCGACGCGACACCATGACTGTTTCTGTGGCCCCACAATAAAAAACCGGCCAAGTGCGTGTCGGGCCACGCGCAGTAGGGTTCCGTAGTAGGAGTTAGTTAGTCGACTATAGCTCTGTAACCGGTTAAGCCTACTTAGCCGTGATAGTTTTCCTTATAATTTCATTACATGTACTACGTCTGTGATTTTTTTCACATTTCTAGGTACAGCCATTCAAAAGTTAGAGGGGGGGGTAACTCGTATCGAACAAAAAATTTCACTTAAAATCTAGATATTTCGCAAATGGCTCGCTTAACTGAAAAATGGTCTTCACACACCCATAATATTTTTGAAAGACCTATCTAACGATACCCCACACGAAGGGGTACGCGAGAAAAAAAATATTCATCCCTACTTTACATGTTTGGGAGCTACCCTAAAAAAAAATATTTTTTTAAATTTTATTTTACCACTTTCTCGGCGTGATCAATATACATATTCATACCAAATTTCAGCTTTCTAATAACAAAAACCACGGAGCTATGCCGCGGACAGACAGACAGACAGACAGACAGACAGACAGACAGACAGACAGACGGACAGAGCGAAACTATAAGGGTTCCTTGTCGGACTACGGAACCCTAAAAAGGTTGAGTATCGCTGGTTTAAGCGTTCCAGATTCCAGTTCGGAAAAAGGACGGTGCTATCCGTCGTATACAGCTCCGTCTTACTGGAACAGTGATAGAAGGAAATATAATTTATTGTCACACATTAATCACATATAACTTACTAGCTGTTTCCCGCGGTTTCACCCGGATCCCGAGGGAACTACTCCGCGCACCCGGGTAAAAAGTAGCCAATGTCCTTTCTCAGGTTCTAGACTATCTGTATGCCAAATTTCATTTAAATCTGTTGAGTAGTTTTGGAGTAAAAGCGCGACAGACAGTTACTTTCGAGTTTATAATATTAGTAAGGTTCACTATACAACACTATTAAAATAAATATTAAAAAGATTGAAAAAAAAGTCAATCTCGTGTGTGACAGTGGGCTAGCAACATTATCAACCGGTTGCATGAAACTTTTTATCATTTATACTTTATACTTTTACGAGAATCACAAAACATGATATCAGTTATAAGAACACTTTTAATATGTTTATGTCATCAATACATCCATTATGTAAACATATTTCATAAATTAATACCAAAATTGTTTTATGTTATGTTTTTGTGTCGAAATACGAAAAACGAATTTGAACGTAAGAGGTCCCGGGTTCGATTCCCGGCCGGGCAGAAATTTAAGTGATGAATTTTAATGTCTGTAACGGGTCTGGGTGTTACTATGTATAATATGTATGTATTTAAAAAAGTATATAAGTAGTATATCCGTCAAGCTAGCACCCATTTTAACACAAGCATGCTTGCTTGCATTGCTTACTTTGGGGCTAGATGGCGCTGTGTGAATTTGTCCAAAGATATATAATATATCTTTTTTGTATTTATAATGGCAGCAGTATGTGTATACGTTGACCCTAGATATTTTCTCAGGTAAATCTATTTATATATTAATTAATTAGTCTATTAATGGGTAAATCCCAACAAAATACCGCTAAAATAAACTATTTCAAAGACACGTTTGTGATTTGATGACGTCATAGAAACGTCAAATCATATCGCTTACTTCTTTAAATGATTTTCTACGATGAGAACAGCCTCTACTGCTAGAAAATAAAATTCCACTTACGTTTCAATACTTATTCTTTTTCAGTTATTATTAAAATTAGCTTTTCGCCAGCGGTTTCGCCTATACGACTATACGAATTCCAATTAAAAATTATTGGAGTTTCATAAAAAAAAAAACCCTTTTTCTCACCCCGAGGGGTAGAATTTCGGAAAATTATTTCTTATCGGATGCCTACGTTATACAAAGGATCCAAGTTTCAGGTCTCTACGATCAGCGGTTTAGGCTGTGCGGTGATCCGTCAGTCAGTCAGGACAAAGCTTTTTATATGTATAGATGACAGTGATCTACAATATCTACGGCAATGACGAAACAATTGAAACCTTACCTCGTCAACTAATGAAACACGATGTAAAATGCCCTTCTTTTAGAAATGTGTGGTACCTAGCACCTACCATTTTAGCGTGTATAACAATGCTTTTTACAAATAATGCGGTCCCTTCCACTTCCTGACAAAATTGAGGTACTAACCAACCTATGTGGGCAATATTTTCTGTGCCTACCTCAAAATTTAAGTGGAATACAAAAGAAATATTTTCGCCATAAAAAAAAAATAAGAATAACCACCGTTTTAGTGATTTTCACCGATTAATATGTAAAATATATTAATAAAATATATAAATGTTTAAAATCTTCGATTATTTTTTACGTCCCCAGACCATGGACGTAAAAATTCAGATTTTAGATTTTAGGCAGAATTTCTAATTAGATTATTAGAAACTAGCTTTCCGCCCGCGGCTTCGCCCGCGTGGACATTTTTTACACCTTGGGTTACATTATTCAAATTTTAGTAGGGATCCCTAATTATTTCTGGAAATAAATATAGCCTATTACATTTCGTAAAGACGTAGCTTTGTAACGGTGAAAGAATTTTTTAAATCGATCCAGTAGTTTTTAGTTAAAAACCCTACAAACAAACAAATCTTTCCCCTTTATAATATTAAGTATAGAAAGTATAGATAAGAAATTTTGCCCTAAGACTCTTCCTGCGTAAAAAATGATACAGAAAAGCTCAACATTCGTTAGTTTTTTGGTACACGTAAAAAAATATAAGTGTCGTTTGAAAGACTTTCAATTTTGAAGTTTTTGTATACATAAGCTGCCAAGATGTCAAAACCAGATTAACAACCCTTAGCAACTCGAGATGTGTCGCCGATCCCACAATGGCCATCCTTAGCTTCTGTCACCTTCGCCTTTGTGTTCACGGACCATCTGCGCATGCGCCTGTGCGGTGAAACAGGAGGCAATGAAGACAGCTGCTAGGTATCCCGCGCAAAAAAATTAAATTAAGAACATTCACAGGCCGGTATTGTGCGAAATTTCAAAAGTGGAACACAAAACAGGTTTTATTAATAATTTATTAAAATATAAATATTGAGGCCTCATTTTGCATATCTTTGGTGGTATTTTTACGTGTTTTGCTGGTTCGAAATTTGAATTTTAACAAAGAATTAATCTTGACTTATTGGTAGACCACACATAATAATTTGTCATTTGAAAAAATAAGTTGAAAAAAAAACGGAACTATAAACTAGAACCATTTAACTGTACTGTGCTTAAAATTAAATACGCCCCGCTTCTAAACTAAAATAGTAATAAAATATGGTTTACGACGAGCGTTTTAGTACAAAAATATAAGTTTTATTTTTTATGCAGTGGCAATATTTTGTAATCCCTCATACCCTACTAATATTATAAACGTACCCTAATCGTTTGTACGGATTGATATATAATGTGTAAGTAACAGAATACCATTAATGGCCATTTTCAATATCCTATCTATCCGAAGATTTCCTTACTAGAGATAGAATTTTGACATAAAGTCCATACGACTAATATCATAAATCTATTTCTAGTAAGCAAATCTATGGATAGATAGGATATTGAAAATGGCCGTAAATTAATAACAAGTATCAGTTATCTTAATCTAAAATGGAACACATTCAAAAAAAAAGTTCTATTTACAAACCATAGATTAAAATAAAGTGCACAAACTAACCAAGCAAATAGTTTGGTTACAAAAGTTATTATTATTATTACAAAAACACGTGGTTACACACATGTAGTAGGTAAGTTCGTTAGGGTAGGGGACGGGGACCTTGACACGAAACCACCAGACCGTTGTGTATGCTTCACTTTTAATTTAATAACAAACGCGCATGAATTATCATAAACGTACCCATCTTGGCTGTATAACGGATTATCTTGTACCTACTCGTAGTTGTGTTAGTAAAGCTCAATTAGTAGGGATGTGCTTTTATTCCTAGAGAGTCAATTAATCGACTAAATATTTTTCCTAGTCGACTACGTTTATTATTTGAATTTTATGTATCTGTATTTTATGACATTATTGTGTTATGTTTAAGTATATTTTAGAAGTCCATAGCTCTTGGAGCAATGGAGGTTTTTAAATCTCTTTTCCCTATTTTTAAATGACTGTAATAAACTATAAAATAGTTACAGTTAAAAACAGTTTAACTTGCCGTACTTTAAACTATTTTAAAAGTATGGCTCAATTCGAAAAAAATTAAAGCTATCTACTTACGCTTGCTTTTGATATATTTTTACAGTTAAATCATTGGCTTGGCTTTGATTGATTCCACTCAATCTATTCAAATTAATCAATTATAACTTCTGTAGCAGTTTTACCGCGTAGGTATTATTAGAATTTCATGAACACCGGGAAGTCAATTATAATAACGTTTCCAATATTCCAGAAGTGCAATATTATAAAAATAACTGCAGTAGGTAATTCTCCCAGAACTTGCCACAAAGTATCGATAAGATATAACAAGCGACAACCTCTAGGTGCTGTTTATTTAAAGTAGGTAGGTCTAGTCTTAGTCGTCTATCTATACTAATATTATAAAGAGGAAAAATTTGTTTGTAGGGTTTTAACTCAAAAACTACTAGACCGATGTTAATAATTATTTCACCGATAGAAAGCTACATCATTACGAATTGTCATAGGCTATATTTATTTCCTAAATTAGGGATCCCTACTAAAACTTGAATAATGTAACCAAAGGTGTAAAAAAATGTCCACGTGGGCGAAGCCGCGGGCCGAAAGCTAGTAAAGTTATAAAGTTACTTTGAGAAAACTTACTGACGCCTAATAGAGATCAAAATTAAGTTTAAGGATGTGTACCAATTTAAATTAAAACTAATAAGTTTTAATATTAGTTTTTGTAGACGTCGAAACTAAAATCACCGTTACAGAAAATCTTATGTAGATTTTGTCATTAATTTGATTAGTTAATTAACCTTAATAATTAGACTTAGCAACGATAACAACACTTAAAGACAGAGACAGAGCTTAATTTATAAAAAGGAGCTAGACATCACGTTTGACAAATGTGTAATTAACGATTGAAAACTTTTTAATTTTCTGCACTTTCATGACCAAAGCTCGCTAAAATCTTCACAAGTTCTAAAATCTAGCAACTTGGCGAAAGTTTTCTTACTTTATAGTTTAATTCAAAGGTTCAACCACTAAGAACTGTTCCATGATATCAAAGAACACGGAAATAGGTTCACAGAATGTTTCCCCAGGCACGGTCATTTTACAAGCACCGTTAAAAGATGCAGAATACTGATAAAGCCTGCGACTAGTAATGTAGTTAGAAGTCAGTGTGGCATTGGCAAATCATTAACATATTATGCAGCAGTTTAGTAATTGGCTTACAGGTTTTGAGTAAACGTAACTGTAAATCCATGTAGGACGTATTAAAACCTATTTACTAAGGTGTTATAGGCATTTATTACGTCACGAGAGTTATCGTAATTTCTAGGTGTTGCTTCAAAAGTGCAACAGGACTTTATTATGTTAGGACCACACTTGAACGCCAAGAGTGTTTACAACGAATGATGTAAGATAAACTGAAAATATTCCTGTAAATATCTGCATATTCTTAAGGTTTTGACAATTTCTGATCCATTTTATGAAGTTCAGAAGTATTGAATTTCGTCCGCGATTAATTAGCTAATGGATACAAAAACTTGACAAATTATATACTAAAACCTTCCTCATTAATCACTCTATCTGATCTATTTAAAAAAACCGCATCAAAATCCGCTGTGTAGTTTTAAAGATTTAAGCATACATAGGGATATAGGGACAGAGAAAGCGACTTTGTTTTATACTATGTAGTGAAGATAGTAAGATGACAATGCAAACGTCTAGCAAAAAACTTGCACGCGTAAAATATTGTAGACCGCCTAACTACCAACATGACCTGAGCTCACAATTTATTGTATAGTTTTTATTAATAACCCAACCAAGGTATGTAGGTACCGCAATTCGTGACTGCTCCATGACAGTTGTTGCAATTTAAATCATAACGGTTGCACGGTTTCTCAACTTGCTCCGTGAATCATCTTTCCGCTTGATTCACGGCGTCGAGTTCATACGATAATACTATACCAAGTCTAAAGCCATGTACCTATCTACGTACTCGTAAAGATAACCTTAATGAAGTTAGTTTGCATAAAAATGCCGACCGGTGTGACATCTGTTGACTTATTAACACTTTTGAGTCAAATGAGCGGCAATTAAAATTACAACCTGTTTAATATAAAGCCTACTAAAAAAAACTCATCTGACAGCTGCTTAAAAGTAGGTACTAAAATTTAATAATCAAATCAGGCAGTCGAATTGATGAACTTGATATCATCGGAAGTCTTTCACAAATAGAATTAGAAGGTTAAAGATACAAGCGATTTGTACCAGTTTATAAGAACCTACTTTTACACATGAGCCGAAAACGTGTAGCCACCTACCGCCATCATACATAACTGTCGACGCAAAGCCATAATTTACCGTAGGCTCTACACGATTTTGACAGATAACTATGTATCGTAAAGTTATTTGACCTGTGACCGATTTTTGTAAAGTTTTTCTAACTTTCATCGTAGAATAGGAAATAGTTATAAGGTGTTGCACATCACTAAAAAAATATTTAAAAAACTTCGTTCGAAAATCGAATGAATTTATAAACTTTAATAAAAATGTAACAGTTTTATGAAAACTATAAATTGAACACAAAACAGTGAGTATACGAATGTTTATTGCTAAATTGAGACCAGAAGGGGTCAACACCGAAGCTGGCGGTCAAGTTCATCACTACGATGCATTCCGTCAATCAACTACTAACAGAAACATTGACACTGAAAAGCCGGTAAATGCAAAACAGTTATTCATGCCAATTATACATGTCCCTGCCAATTAAAATAGTTAGTAGCTAATCAATGACAGACGGAATGACTATGCAAATAATAATGAATTAAACATGAATGAAGAAATCAGCTGTTTCTAAAATGATCGACGTAACCTAGTTTGTGCCAATCTCCGTAAAATGTCCTTCGTTTTGGCGGTCTGCTACAAAATACATAAGCGTACTTAACATAGCACATTACGATTTACGACGAAACCGGTCTGCCTGCATCGACCGGTGTCTATATCAATTCAGTCACCTCGGAACGAATAACTTTCTTACAATATGAATCACTTACCACAAGCTCGGAAACTTTCTACCATCGAAATATGTGGGTACCTCCAACTTGTCGTCGTAGAACACGGAAGTACAGTAAACTAATGACATTATTCAGTTTAATTACAAAAAAAAACGCCAGACGATGCATTACGAAATGCTTCGCGAATACAAAGCGACCTTAGCGCTGACCTAGTGCTCAGAAAAGTTATAAGTCATTAAGTAGCAGATGCAGTTTCTGAATGTGGGTAGTTGCACGAGCTCTTGCAATACCTGATCAATCCACCACGTGTCCAGCGGGTTCCGAGCTCCAGTCCACGGCGCGGTGACCACAGGCAGGCCGGGATTGGTGCAATTTGATACAAGTCACAACGTTTACACCGAATCGCGTCCTAAGCGTGGCCACCGCAGTGAACGACCGACCGGCCGGGTAACGGGACTGCGCGCCGCGGATGCTGAGTGCCTGAATAGCGGTCTTCGACGGACGGGCCCGCTTGGATAGGCCGGGACTGGTGCAATATCGCACACAAACCGAATATAGCGCCAGTCACCGCCCAGCCACACGGGCCTCCCGGACAAAGGATGCCGCCGGCCGCTCCTGCGCCGCGCCCGACTCGCGTCCTTCGACGGTTCGTCGCCTCCGTGCGGACGCGCTCCTCCAAATACGTGAATGAATACTTCATTTATAACTTGAAAGTTTGAAGTCACGCACTCGAGTCCAACGGAATGTTACGCGCGTATTTCACAAGAGAAGTGTCGCGGACGTATGCTCGCCGCGGCGGTTGGCGACGGAATGGCGCGAGGTGCGGGGAGCGACGCGCGCGCAGCTGTCGCGCCGTCTTCCCCCCCGCGCGCTGCGGCACCCTGCGCCGGCCCTTTATCGTTCTGGGAAGTGGTTCCTGAACTTCCCGACTGTGTTGTCAGCGTGAAAATTTCACACGAAGTATGGGGAAAATGTTTCTGCTAATTCTCGACATTTGAAAGTTGTGATCCTTGACACGTTCCGCGCTTGCAACGTGTCGGCGGCCGCAATGACGCATAGCAAGCTTTTCGCGTGGTTCGATTCAAAGTTCATGTGGTCAGATTGTCGGCTTACTGTCTGTTTATCACAAGTTGTGTAATGGAATGCCTGTAATAAAAACAATAAACACTTATAGATATATAAGCATCAAACGTTTTCTGTTGTATTAATACCTACATGATCATGAATTATCACCTTGTTTCCGGCATAGAAATTGATTACGTATCGATTTTATTCTATAAATAATCTGTTTATACATTCAGCTCCTTCCAAAATGTTTATTTACCTTGAATATTATAAGTAATTAACATAAACAATAAAATCAAATCAAACAATTCGACACAATCGATTTACGTGCAATGTTTCTCGTTACCCCGGCCGGGAACATTACGCAAGGGGTTTATTTTTGGAGCCTTGCAACCCTGAGGTTCGACATTCAAACCGTCCATCCCGCGCTACCTGCGAACCAATGCCACAGATTACGTAGGAAACAGAGGAGGACATGCCATTCCCCGCAGTAGATGGGCCACGCAAAGGCCACGTGGTGGATGATAAAAATATGGTCCATGTGATAAAATGACGTAATTTTCACGGTCATTGATCAGATCGTGGTGTGCCGATGATTCGCTTAATTTGTATTTTTTTTTTATGAATGGACTGTAAAGTTATATTTTTACCTGATTCGGTGACGACTAATGTAACTAGACATTGATCAAATAATTATCAAGTAAACCTTAAACGTTATAATATCTACTAACATCAATTCTGAAAAAAATAATCGTACCTAGTATGAAATCCTGTACGTTGTCGTAATAATTTTAGGTACCCACGTGTCCTATTATATTGAATTTGATTATTAACATTCCCAAATGCATTTAGAAAAAACTTACAATCTTGAATTTAAAAAAAAAACACTTTCCATGGATGAACTTTCAACTATGGTAAAAAGTGTATTTTTTACCGGGACAAGCGAGTACAAAGCCCTTGTTTTTACATTTGAGGCTTCGAAATTAATTACAGGCCCAGAATCCGACACATACCACCGTGTGTCCGACTTACCTATACTCAGTCTAATCTATGGCTGTTAGATGGTAGTTGTAAATTTTTCATTATCGTTAAATATTATAAATGTGAAAGTAACTCTGTCAGTCCGTCTGTCTAATACGCTTTCATGCCAAAACGGCTGAACCGGTTGAAATGAAAGTATTGAGATAGCTGGAAGGGTTTAGGGGAGTTTTATCCGGGTAGGTTTTTTTTTAGTTCTCTCAGGACGCAGTTTAAGCATAGGAAAACTGATAATATACATTAATAAAAGACGATCTAAAATTGGTGAAGGAAAAATGTAAAACAAACGCATAAATCGAAAAGATACAATGAATATTTTCCCGGTAAAATAGTCTTAAAACTATTCCTTTAAAGATGAATGCCTAAATATACGGCCTAAATATACGATGTACTAATAATTTTCACTCAATAAAAAAAGAAAGAAATTATAAGATTATTTTTTGTAATAAAACTAAAGTAATGAAGCATAGATTAACTCATTTATATTGCAAATACGCACTTTCAGAAATCCCACGTGAGATTAGAGGCGAGGGGATGGGGTCGAATGAAATCTCACGATATCTCACCAAGGGGTCAAAAAATAGCCAAAATTGTCTCAAGTAATTAATGGATGCCCTCTAAAATAACTTTAAATCTAAATGTTCAGCTTAAAATTATGGCAATATAAAGACACTGCAATAAAATTGGTATAAATAACATGAAATAATTGCAAATTCACCCAAAATCACAACAATACTAGGCAATTATACAAATAGTGCCTTCGTTGTAAAGAAGCGTGGTCTTTTACGATTCGAGAAATATTCTGAATAGACGCGTATTTTGAAAAAAGAATGCAAATCTTTAACAAAAGGCGGGAAAGGTGGCCTTCTGCTTGTTGTATAATTGCGAATTGCTTTGGGTATTTATAGATATTTTTTAACATAATGTATAATATCAATAAATAATGTACCTAGTCGTTAGTATGTTTTATAGTCCTAAAAAAACTACCTACATATAAAAAAAACAATAAAAAAATCTTCGTACATTGATTTTGATACATGGTAACATTATAATAAAAAAATGTATAGAATAAGAATGCTCAAAAATATGAGTAAATTATGTAAATAAACTTAAAAAGAACCTGTTTACCCAGCTTTTATATTCCATTTGAATTCGTCACCTTTACTATTTAGGAACAACAGTTAATACAATTATTTATTTACTTTAAAATTGTGACAAAATATTAATAGTCTCTCATTTGATTTGAGAAAAAAAAGATATTCTTTTATGGCACTTTCTTTAATTTCAAATAAGTAGGCTAGATACAAAACAAACTTTTTCAATACTCTTTATAATAATACTACTATTTCGCGCGGTTTCGCTGGAATTCTGAAGGAATTACTTTACACACTCTTAAAACTTCCAAATTATCATACAGGTATGTCCTTTCCCATTTTATCTACCAAGTTTCATTCCAATAGATTCAGCAGTTCTGCCTTGAAAGTGTAATAAACAGACTGGCGCATTCGCATTTCGCTTATAAAACTTTTCCGGATTCTAATATTACCACGAAATTCTTTCTAAATTCACTACATTATTCTAAGCTCAGAGTACCGTAGTCTAGGGATTAAATCTCATTGATATTTTAAAGGTACCTACATAAAGTTATTTTCTCGGAGGTTCAAATTTTCACGCTTCATTGCCGTGTCTGTAAACAATACGATCATAAAGTTACTCACTAATCTTTCAATGGAATTCTATCCTTGTATAAATTACCGAAAAGATAATTGAATCTATCTACCTGCGTTTACTTTAAAGAAACTATTGTTCAATTACCTGATAGCTTTTAGAAATTAAATAGAAGAAAAATCATTGTTATTTGCACCTTTTCCTACAAATATTGAGCCAATACAACAACTACGATGCGAATTTTGTTCCATTTTTAAAACAAAAGGAAGTAGCTTATGTTTTGCAATTTTTAAATACAATCTTAGTAAAATCATTTTTAACTTTATTCCAATCGCAATAAGGTTTTTAGGTTTGTTGTTTGACAGTAAATTAAGTTTGTAAAAACAATGGCCTCGGATCGGACAGATTCTGAGAAAACATATAAGTGTACGTTTTGGATGATCGAAACTTTTGCGAAGAACCTAAAAGGCTATTGTTGCAAATATCAATGGATAGCTAAGTTTCCAACGCTTTTAAAACTATTAGGTGATAATTATATTTTAGTTTTAAATAAAGAATTTATTGTTCGTAGATTACCGTTAAAGATTGGAGGAACTAATAAGATGGCTATGTTTTTAAACGTGAGTGTGTATTTCGAAATTAGCGGGTTGTTATAGAATAAACTTTAGACAAAATCTGGGTTATAAGTCACGAAAATCAAAATAAATAATCACTTAATAAGGGTCAAGTTCACCGATGGATGGTTTCGTAATCGGGCCGTTAAACAAAAACAATTTTTAACGACGAAGCGAGAATTTTTGTGTTACTCACTTCTTGTTTAAACACGGGTTGGTTATCGACTGTTTTAAGAATAAAAAGCTCAAATGATAGTTTTACCCTTTGAAATATAGAAGTTTGAATGTATGCTAAACAGCTGTTTAAGTTGATCAAACTGGAAACTCTCTACTGGGACTAAGAAAGGCTGAAAATCTGCGATTTTTGAACGTCAGTTTTACCTACACAAAGAAAACATTACTGAGATAATAACCTCAAAATATACACTGGGTGTGTCCAGGCTACGAACGAAATCCACCAAATGTCGTATTATCTATACTTATACTTAATATTATAAAGAGGAAAGATTTGTTTGTTTGTAGGGTTTTAACTCAAAAATTACTGGACCGATTTAAAAAAATCTTTCACCGTTAGAAAGCTACACCTTTACGAAGTGTCATAGGCTATATTTGTTTCCTGAAATAATTAGGGATCCCTACTAAAACTTGAATAATGTAACCCAAACTGTAAAAAAAATGCCCACGCGGAGGAAGCTCACGAGCGCTATAAAATATAATACTAATCCTCGCATTTTATTTATCTAAGAAAATTATATTCGCGACATGTCTATTCTTGTCAAGAGAAAACAATCTAATGCTTGTTTCAAACTTTGTTGTTGTTCAAACTTTTATTATCTTCGCATTTTTAGGGTTCCGTAGTCCGACAAGGAACCCTTATAGTTTCGCTCTGTCCGTCTGTCTGTCTGTCTGTCTGTCCGCGGCATAGCTCCATGGTTTTGGTTATTAGAAAGCTGAAATTTGGTATGAATATGTATATTGATCACGCCGAGAAAGTGGTAAAATAAAATTTTGAAAAATATTTTTTTTTAGGGTAGCTCCCAAACATGTAAAGTAGGGATGAATATTTTTTTTCTCGCGTACCCCTTCGTGTGGGTATCGTTAGATAGGTCTTTCAAAAATATTATGGGTGTATGAAGATCATTTTTCGGTTAAGCGAGCCATTTGCGAAATATCTAGATTTTAAGTGAAATTTTTTGTTCGATACGAGTTACCCCCCCCCCCTCTAACTTTTTAATGGCTGTACCTAGAAATGTGAAAAAATCACAGACGTAGCACATGTAATGAACTTACAAGGAAAACTATCACGGCTAAGTAGGCTTAACCGGTTACAGAGTTATAGTCGACTAACTGAGACCCACTACGGAACCCTACTGCGCGTGGCCCGACACGCACTTGGCCGGTTTTCCCCTCTGTATTATCAGATTCGATCAAGTCTTTAACTTGTCAGAAACAAACTTCTGTCCTAGGCACAGAATACATAATAGTACAAGTTCCTAGGTCCAAGTTCACCGACAAGATAACAGTCCGATTAACTCAAAACAGCTGTTTACCATAAATTCAAACTTCTGTCTTGGATACCTTGTCATTTGGGTTTTTTATTCCTAAAACGGTCGATTACCAATCCGGGGTTGGGCAAGAAGTGGTTAACACGAAAATTCCCGGTTCGTGGTTAAAATACGTTTTTATTTAACGAGTCGATTAGGTCACAAATCAATCAGTTTTCTAAATTCATAATACTTGGTAATATTGATTTGAATGTAAGTCCGTCTGTCTGTAAAATTTTATATTGAGGGGGAAATATGGAGAAGAACTTTATGTGGGTGCATTTAATAAGTTTCTTCATTTTGCGAATGAAATGGCGGGAAACAGCTGTTTCATTCATTACACTCACACTCACACGTGCACAATATTTTTAACAATTGTTTGTGGCGGATTCACCCGCGCCCCGAGAAACCTTCTAAACACATCATATACATCACCAATTCTACTTATTATCAACTTTGTTTGGACTTGAAAAGAGACCACGACCCCTGAGTTTGTTTCGGAATTTCTTCTCAGAGGTAGTCAGCTAGGAAATGCCGGCGCCAGCGTTCTCATAATAACAAATCTATTGACGTGTAAAAGTGATTTAAATATCCTAGTTGCAAAATAAGTGATTTCATTTTATTTTATTTCATCAGCCGCACGGTTCGACCGATCAAAGGTTAAGCTGCGCTTGGCGCGGTCGGTCCGTGGATGGGTGACCATCTATGTCATAGCGAGACTCCTCCGTGCCTCGGAAAGCACGTTAAGCTGTTGGTCCCGGTTGTCATTTGTACATCTTTGACAGTCGTTACGGGTAGTCAGAAGCCAGAAAGTCTGACAACCAGTCTTAACAAGGGGTACCATGTTACCCGGAAACTGGGTTGTGGAGGTCAGATAGGCAGTCGCTCCATGTAAAACACTGGTACTCAGCTGCATCCGGTTTAGACTGGAAGCCGACCCCAACATAGTTGGGAAAAGGCTAGGCAGATGATGATTTTATTTCATTTCAATCATTATTGATAGAAAGCCTATAAATGTCTCTAGGGTCCCATCTATCTCTATACCCAATTTTATCCAAATCGGTTTAGCCGTTTTACCATGAAAGCCAATTTCGAATTTATAAAACTG
This sequence comes from Pyrrhia umbra, assembly GCA_963891755.1. Taxonomy (NCBI): domain Eukaryota; kingdom Metazoa; phylum Arthropoda; class Insecta; order Lepidoptera; family Noctuidae; genus Pyrrhia; species Pyrrhia umbra. The sequence goes on along the minus strand of OY982937.1, from coordinate 1,571,164 downwards.
GCATTTTACTACAGATTATGTCTAAAATATTAATGTCATTCGGGACGCCTTCCTTGCAACCGGATTGGATTCTGGCTGTCTCGGGTATGCCGACTTCGGCATAGTATTTGTTGCGGCATTTTACAGTACACTCGCGATGTCTAGTCCTAGGGACTTTCATTCATCATCAGCCGATATATTGTCCCACTGCTGGGCACAGGCCTCTTCTCATACAGAGAAGGCATGAGCATTGATCACCACGCTTGCTCAAGGCGGATTGGCGATTTCAGACTTTTTAAGTCTAGGTTTCCTCACGATGTTTTCCTTCACCGTTAGTCAGTGACGTCTAAGATATACTTAGAAAGTACATAATGACTTTAGAAAAGTCACTTTGATACTTGCCAGGTTCTGAACCCGCACACTCGTACACAAGAAGCATGTGCCTTAACCTCTAGGCCACCACGACTTACAAAACTCATTAATCTATGGAAATATGACTTCTAAAAGAATCTAATCCTCCCTCCTCCTAGCGTTGAAGCTGAAATTCTTGGCTATGATATGCGTAGGCGCACTAGGACGGGTGGCCGTCACATCAGCAACGTTTAAGTCTAAACATCCTGTTGTACCTTCGTATCGCGAACCGATAGTCTAGTGTCGCGTCAGCACATTGCTGGGACGAGAACTAGATAATGTGGCCATACATTATCAAATGGCTTAAAGGAACCTGGCAAGTAGTCAAATACCAATGTAGCTTTTTCAAAGTCATAATGTATTTTCTAACAGCCGTTTGCATAAAAAAAATATGCGGTTACTTATACGTGAAACGGAAGCACTGTCATACAAGATCTGTCAAAATGAAGGATAAAATTTAATAATTCTGTTATTATTTTAGGTTTTTCGTCTAAATACGAGTATGTATGACTAGCTTCTGCCCGCGACTTCGTTCGCGTGGAATAGTGGTGCTCCGCTCCTATTGGTTTTAGCGTGATGATATATAGCCTATAACCTTCCTCAATAAATGGGCTATCTAACACTGAAAGAATTTTTCAAATCGTACCAGTAGTTTCTAAGATTAGCGCGTTCAAACAAACAAACTCTTCAGCTTTATTATATTAAGTATAGATATATGTTTATTTATTAATTACTAGCTGTTTCCCGCGGTTTCACCCGCATCCTGAGGGAACTACTTAGCGCACCCGGGTAAAAAGTAGTAGTAGTGTTGTTCCTCAGGGTCTATTCTATCTCTGTACCAAATTTCATTTATATCGGTCTAGTAGTTTTGGCGTGAAAGCGTAACAGACAGACAGACAGAGTTACTTTCGCATTTATAATATTAGTAAGGAAGTAAGGATATTAAGGAAGTAAGGATAAATTCAATAGTCACTCTGTCTGTCTGCCTATTAACGGCTACACCGATTTTTATGAAATTTGGTATGGATATACCTAGTTTAAATCCCTGGGGATATGGGATTTAGTTTTTATCTTTTATTTCTATTTAGTTTGAGGTGATACCACGGCGGACTAGGAGTTCAACATAATTTTTGTCTGCCTCCTTGTTTCAATGGCTACTGGTGAATGTGTGGTCTTGGGTTCGATTCCCTGGTCGTTGTTGCAGCCGGAACCTGGAGTCAGATAGAAAGAAAGAAAGAAAGAAAAGAAAGAAAATGCGTTTAATTACGTGATTGGAGACACATACATATACACAAAAAAATACATGATAGATGATGATAGATGATGGCATAATATAGCTTGTCTATTACCTACATATGAATTGGGCCAAGTTCTCTGCCACATGGTTACGTAATCGTTCCGTTAAACAAAAACGTTTTTTTACTGGTTTGGTATTCGACCGTTTCAGGAATAAAAATCTCAAATAATATGTTACCCATCGAAAATTGGAAGTTAGAATTTGTGGTAAACAGCTGTTTTAAGTTAATTGGAACGTTATCTCGGTAAACTTGGGCCTTAATATATAGTAAAACTAGCTTCTGCCAGCGACTTCGTCCGCGTGGAATAGTGGTGCTCCGCTCCTATTGGTCTTAGCGTGATGATATATAACCTATAGCCTTCCTCGATAAATGGACTATCTAACACTGAAATAATTATTTAAATCGGACCAGCGGTTCCTGAGATTAGCACGTTTAAACAAAATGACAACATTTCCCTTCACTGCTCTGCTTCTATTGATTGTAGCGTGATGAAAAGTATACTATAACCATCTCAGGAGTATGACAAATAATTGTACCAAGTTTCGTTAAAATCCGTCGAGTAGTTTTTGTTTCTATAGAGTTTATACAGACAGACAAAAATTTTACTGATTGCATTTTTGGCATCAGTATCGATCCCTAATCACCCCCTGATAGTTATTTTGGAAATATATTTCATGTACAGAATTGACCTCTCTACAGATTTATTATAAGTATAGATAACCGAGGTTTACACCTCTGATTACCCTATCAGTGGACGCAGGCGTGATGTTATGTGGAAAATGGTTCTATGTAGATATTTCTGGGTCATTGAACTTTTATATAATTTGATTGCCATAACAATATTGAAGGCGGGAAGGCATTAAACTTGAAACAAACCAAACTACCGCCAATCTAAACGCAATCACACACGAACAAAAAAGTGCATAGCATCACAAAAGGTGCGTAAAGCTGCGCGCGCGCCGGCCGCGATGCGCGATGTATGCGCGTGCGCACAACAGCTGCGTTACCATCTGCCGGGCCCCCACCCCGCGCCTCCACACCCCCGCACACACCTGGCTAGACCTGGACAGACAGACGGACAGAACAGCCCCGTTTTTTTAGGTCAAATGAGTGTCATACATAAGTTCTTCGACAATTCTAACCCTTTGACAAGGGGGTGGTGTTTTTGTTTTCTAAGATTTTTCTTCGAAGCAGTGACAGGTGTGTAATTGTAAGTTTTTAAATGTATGCTTTTCTTAGAAAGGGATTGAATTTTTCTTTGTATTGTTTATTGAGGAACACCCTGGAAAAAATACTAACATGGCCATTATTATCACAATGAATTCTTGATGATATTAATAATGCAAAACTCACTTAGTCTGTATGCTTTCATGGTTAAATTGCTGAATCAATTTAAATGAAATTTGGTATGAAGACCCTGCCTAACCCTTAGAACATTTAAATCCCACCAGTTTTGTAAGTCTCGTGTAAGAGTGGACACATAGCCCAGAAAGGGCACAGATCCGGAATACAAATACTACAAACTTTCTCCCGGTTGCTATACCCGACCTGGGAATCGAACCCAGGACCTGCTCATACTCAGCAGTCACGCTTGCGACCACTACACCATAAGGCAGTGTAGGGAATAGGTAGAGGGAGACAGATCATTATTTTTGAATCGGCTTTTATTCGAAATCTAAATGTTTTCTTCAATTCTAATTTCAAAATTATTACGATTATATGGCCCATAGTTGTAGTATTTACTATCGTATATCTATGGTATGACCAGTGGGCCTAGCATGAACGCACTAATGTAATCGTAACGTAACATAAATACAATCATACCAAAGCATTTATATTTAACACTAGCTGTTTGCCCTGTGTCTGTGTGCCCGCGGTTTCACCCGCGTTCCGGGGGAACTACTTCACGCATCCGGATAAAATGCCTATAGCCTAAAACCGTCTCCAGGGTCCCCTCCATCTCCGTACCAAATTTCAGCCAAATCGGTCAAGCCGTTTTTATGCTATGTCGTGACAACGGAAAACGGGTTTCATTTATATATATATAGATGTTTAAGCAATTTTCAGCATCTAAAGATATAATTAAAGTCATCAATTTAAATAAATAGTACTTACGTAAGAAAGAAGCGAACTCCAATCAAAAATCGCTTTCGATACGAATATTTTTCGAAAGTGATTCATCCTTGGCCCACAGTTTAAACGATAAGGTTGAAAGGTATTGTTTGTTTGCAGAAAGTATTTACATTAGGAAAATTAAGAATTAAATATTAATTAATTAATAAGGTTGAATATTTACTAGACTATGCTTCATAAAACCTCTACAGTACTGAAATGCGTAGTCAGAGGTGGAGGAATCATCAGCTATTGTAAATCAAAGAGGAACTTTAAAGACTCGTTTTATTGAGCGGAAATCAACGTCATATTCGTTCTTTCATATTACAATTTCAAGCTGTGAGGGGCTCGTAGCTAAGTAACATTTATGTGGATCGATAGATAAACAAGGTTAAGCTGCGCTAGCTGCGTTCAGTCTATGGATAGGTGACTGTTTTCTGAAAATAGCGAGACCCTTCCGTGCCTCGGAGAGCACGTGTCGCTGTCGGTCCTGCGCCTGATCTCTCCCCGGTCGTGTCAGACGCCGACCTATCGGACTCTGAGAGTGAGGGAATAGAGAGTGCGCTTGTATTTTTTTTTATATGGCATCTCGCACGTCAACCTAGAAGGTTGTCGACTGCTTAACCGGGCTTGTCTGTGAAGTGACTTAAATGGATTTAGGGCCTCCAGCCAGGGCTTAACTTACAAAACTAAGCGACTACACGCTAAGGGCACCCTAGTGGGGTATGGGCCTCGGCTTAGGGCGTCGCTGGGGGAGCACAGCAAGGGACAGGCTGGAACTGAATAAAGTGCGCTTGTGCACTATAATATCTCCTGCGTACCTGGCTAGTCTTCATTGAGATTAGCCGCCGTGGTCGAACTCGGTCTGGAGGTTATTCCAATTTCAAAAAGATTGTATTGCCAGTTCACACAATAAGGTTTAATGTCGTAAGGTTTCATTAAACCTCCACAGTACCTAGGTAGTTAGAAATTGCGTTATAAAGGTGGAATTGTTGTAGTCAGATAAGAGTTTATTGCGACGGGTAAGTGACCTCAGCTGGACCTTATACATACATACATTGTAATCTATACTTATATAGAATATAATGTCGGCACGTTTGGCGTAGTGGCTGAGCAATTGGCTGCTGCGCGGCGTGTCGCGGGTTAGATTCCCGCTCGGGACAACCAAAATTATTCCGGGTCTGCATGTGTCATGAATGTTTGTAAACGCACCCACGACATAGGACTAATTCCTAGTGTGGGGCAACGTTTAAAAAAATAAATAATAATAATTGCCGGAACGTATCCGTACGTATCCGTACTATATCAACGCCTATTTGTCCTTACAAAATTATTATAATTACCTGGGTATTTCTTTCTTTACTAGGCAGCCGCTCCATGCAAAACACTGGTACTCAGCTGCATCCGGTTTAGACTGGAAGCCGACCCCAAAAAAGTTGGGAAAAGGTTAGGCAAAACCTAGGTATATCGAAAGTGTCTATCGAAAGTGTCTGTCAGTCTGTCTGTTGCTTTAAAATGGTAATCAATCCACGGTAAAATGGCCGAACAGAATTATAATGGAACTCAAATCCTGAAGTATCTAGTATCTACCTTAAGTATCGTGTGGAGTAAGAGTCGTGGTGGCCTAGTGGTTACAGCACCTGCCTCTCGTGTACGAGTGTGCGGGTTCGAAACGTGGCAAGTACCGATGTGACTTTTCTAAAGTCATATGTACTTTCTAAGTCTTTCTAAGTATATCTTAGACGTCACTGACTAACGGTGAAGGAAAACATCGTGAGGAAACCTGGACTTAAATAGTCTGAAATCGCCAATCTGCCTTGAGCACGCGTGGTGATCAATGCTCATGCCTTCTCTGTATGAGAAGAGGCCTGTGCCCAGCAGTGGGACAATGTATAGGCTGATGATGAACCTTAAGTATCTACCCGAATAAAAACCCCCTCCTTTCCCCATGTTGCAATCTATCTCGATAACAAAGTTTGTCTAAATCGGTCAGCTGTTTACCTTAAAGCGTAACAGGGTGACAGAGTTACTTAATCGTCAAAGATCAATCATTATCTGCCTAGTCTTTTCCAAACTATGTTGGGGTCGGCTTCTAGTCTAACCTGATGCAGCTGAGTACCAGTGTTTTACATAGCGCGCCTGTCTGTCTGATCTCCACAACCCAGTTACCTGGTAATACCCCGTAAGACTGGTTATTAAACTTTATGAATTCTGACTAACGTTACGACTGATAACTATCAAAGATCTACAATCAATCAAATCAAAACCCGAAAATATAACATTACCTCTTCTTTATAAAATTAATGTAGATGCAAAAACCTAATTTAATCAGTCATATTAAAATACATTTTTATAATACGTGATAACTTCATAGCAGCTGTTACAATTCCATGTCAGAGGCCGTCAGGCGGATTTGAGAAAACTCTGACACTAGGGCTTGTTAGGTTGGCAAAATCTCAAGCACACGGTACGAAAAATCTTAGTCTAATTTTAATAAACGTTTTTCAGTTTTAAACTAGATTACTTACTTGTATTGACTAGCTTTCCGCCAGCGGCTTCGCCCGAGTTTCATACAAACTTTACCCCCTTAAGAGTAGAATTTCGTTAAATCCTTTCTTACCGGATGCCTACGTCATACAAAGAACACACCCTCCCAAGTTTCAGGTCTCTACGATCAGCGGTTTAGGCTGTGCGCTGATCCGTCAGTCATTCAGGACAAAGCATTTTATATGTATAGATAGATAGATTTTACGTATCTTTATAGTACGGAATGGTGATATTTTACTTTATTTTGCCAATTTGATTTTTTTTTTCATTTTATATGTAGGTATAGATCATGGTTGTTCTTAAAATCAACATACCTAAAATGTCAATAACATCGCCACTGATGTGGAATAACTATGCTAATATAATTATTAACAGTAAAATCAAACTTGAAATCAACAGCGACAGGTTGGCCGGCGGACAGCTGGCCGGGCAGCTGCACCGCGCATGCGTCGGGCGTCGTGCGCGACACTGTCAGATATATTGACTGATCATTTTTTTATATGGACTAACGTTTTGTAGTCGGTTTTGCCCGTCTTCTGTAAGGAAAGGGGCTATTTTTTTTTTAAGAAAGTATGGATCAAAAACATGATTCTATTATTGTGTAAAATTTCAACTAGCTGCGTTCAGTTTTTGATAAGAGTTACAAAATAATTATACTCACAAACTTTCATGTTTAATATTACTAGCTGCATCCCGCGGCTTCGCCCGCGATCAGACGGATTTTCTTACCGAATCCGGATAAAAATTACCCTATGTGCTTCCCCGGGTTCAAGCTATCCCCATAACAAATTTCATCTAAATCGGTTCAGCGGTTTAAACGTGAAGGGGTAATAAACAGACACACTTTCGTATTTTATAATTTTAGTATGGATTAAGTTAGGAAGTAAGATTTTATAGGCAAAAATATATGTAGTACTGCCGAAGTAACTATTAAGTTATAAGTTAATCTTTATGTATTAAGTTAATATGTGGTAGTAAATAAGTATAAGGTACCTGTTCTGCCTACATAAGAAAAAAGGCGTAATTTAAATTTTATTTCAATATTTATTTAAATAGGTACACGTACATGTTCGAATCGTAATCTGTTTTTTTTTTCTTTATCTCAAATATGTACTAGGTACTGAATATTATATCGGAATAAAATGTAAGTTTTTTTTATACTACAATACTGCCGGTATTGTACATTTTGTGTGCTATAAACATATTATTGAAAAGGCGTCTACAGTGTCATTATTAGCCTGATGATTCTTACAACTTTCACACGCCGCTGTAAATTGTTAATTCGTCCGCTTTGACGTCATTCGTCTAGTTATTATTATTTAGTATAATTATAGTAAAAAAAATGTTTCTTTTTCCTCATTTCTACTTTAGAGCCTTAATTAATAACGTTTAGCTCCTTTGCTAAGATTGATTGATCGCAGGTTAAGCGCGGTGGCGTTTGGCGTTTGACATGGAGATCAATGTCGTACCGAGATTCCTCCGTGTCTTCTTGAATAGCACGTCAAGCCGTTTAGGTCCCGGCTGTTTTTTTTTTATTTTTCGTCAGAAACCAGAAGGTCTGACAACCAGTCTAAGGGGTATCGTGTTACCCGGTAACTGGGTTGTGGAGGTCAGATAGGCAGTCGCTCCGTGTAAAACAGTGGTACTCAGCTGCAGTCTGATTTGAATAAATAACAAAATAAGTTCAGCTCTTCACACCTGAGAACGACAACTATTTAGACTTTTAACTGAAAATTTATTGACTGTTTATTTTAGAAATATTTATTGGTTAAGTGTGCAGGTACCGAAACTTAACATAAGTGCACTTTAAAGTGTTACTTCACCTACTTGGCAAGTTATTAAGTTGAGAACGAAATGTTTATAATCGTCTGTCACTTGAGGAATGGTCCGAGTTGCTCTTGAGTTTAATAAATCTTGTTCCTATTTCTTTTCTAATGGACATCATTTTTTTAAATTCATTAGTCCCATATCCCCCCGAGACGCCGCCGCGAGTAGACGTGTTTTGTTGCGCTCCGCAGTTTAAATTTCTAAAAGTCGGGTTAATTAAGTCTCATTACATCAAAAGTTACACCAAATTGTTCAAAACTGAGTGAGAAACAAAAGTGTAAATAAATAAATCCGCAAATTAAGTTAACTTACCTACAGTGACAAAAATATTATAAAAGTTATCGGTAAAAAGTGTCGTCTTTGTTCTACTTCATTTGCGTCGTGAGTGTGACCTTCAAGTTTATAAAAAGGTTACGTACCGGCGCACACAGTATGATTAACTAGAAAGCTAATTCGAAGCATTGAAGTAAAACCAAATTGGCTTCGAGGCGTAGGCACTGCGTTGACGATCGAACCGAAGAGGTTCGAGTTCGAACCTGGCCACGAGAAATTGTTTTTGATTTTATTTTTATTTAAGTTTTTACAAACTATTTTTGTTTATCGGCGATAGCGACCACCAGAAACTCTAGTGGTTCACAATAACCAACAATATTTATTTATCGAAGAACACACAATTTTGTTTTGTTTTGATGTGGCCTATTTATACTGATAAGTAAAGTAAATAAAATGTCGATCCAACGCACGCCACCAACAAGTGCAACCAAAACTGAGATTCCTCAGCATCACACCTCGGATTCGGCGCTCCATGTTCTTAAAGATAACGAATATATCGAGTCTACCATTACTAGGAGAACGAAGCGAAGGTTGGATGATTTAACAGATGACAGTTCAACTATGTCTGATTTACTAAAGGTGATTGAAGAGATAAAAAGTCAACAAATTGAAAAATTTAACAATCTGAAAATGGCTTTAGAAACAGTTCTGGAACAAAACAAAGAGATAAAAACATCGATGCAGCATTTATCCGACAGCTATGATGACATTTTCAGTAAAATAAAAGGCCTTGAACAAGAAAATCAGCAGCAAAAAAAATACATACACTCATTAGAAACAAAATTAGAATACTTGGAAAAAGCTTCATTGTCTACCTCAATTGAGATAAGAAATGTTCCCACTATGGAAACTGAAAATAAGCAAAACCTCATAGCTTTAACCAAACAATTAGGTTCTGTCATCAGTGTTCCTATTCAGGATGCGGATGTCCGTGACGTTTATCGTATGAAACTAAAGGACAAACCCGATAGCCCAATTATACTGGAATTAAATTCAGTTTTGAAGAAAGAAAGTGTTTTGAAAGCCACAAAGACCTTCAATAAAGAGAAAAGTGTTGATCAGCGCTTGAGTACATCGAACTTGAATATGGGCGGGCAATCAAAACCAATATATATAGCGGAAACTCTGACCAAAAAGGCAAAACATTTGTATTATTTGGCAAGACTGCTGAAAAAGGATTACAATTATGATAGTTGCTGGACGTCCTATGGTAAAGTGTTCCTGAGACGTAGACCGAATGAACCACGTATACGAATAGACGACGAAAAGACCTTAGATGAACTGAAAAAAACCATGTGACTAGATTCATATTGTATATTTCTTTGTTTGTCACATTTTAGCCTTTTAGCATGCCTTGTTAGTCTAATTCCATATAAAACCTTGTGCTTCACTAATATAAGTATACAAACACAATTACTCATTAACTTCGCAATGAACACAAAATTAAATACACATATTTTATGCACTTCATTTCAATGCACTGGCAGACCATTCACATTCCTTCCCATACATCACTCAAATCCTAAAACACCCAATCATAATCAATCAAACTTACAAAGTATCCACGTACTTCGTAAACTTAACATGCATAGTTACTATTATCGCAAGTTTCCATTACCGACTATAAAATACAAAACTAATCAATTGAATCTCTCTCTTACTTACTACTGCCTCGCCACATTTATGCCCGCACAAACATCACCCAAAAATTTAGATCCGTCTGAATACACTGTAAATAACATTCAATGAATTAATTACTATTCAAGAAGAAATTGATTCTCTTAAGATTGCCAAGTCGATCATTTGTAATACTGATCAGTGTAGGTCTTTTCTTCCGGTCGCACAAGTATGTATGAAAATATTTCAACAAAACATAAGAAGCCTTAAACGTAATATTGATGGACTACTACCAATCATTGCTAGTACTAACGTAATTTGGGATTACATTGTATTGACGGAATGCTGGTTGCCATCTAATCATAATATACCCATTTTGAACGGTTACACTCATTTGGTTTCTGCTAACAACGTAACCCAAAATGAAGGAGTGGTAGTTTATCACAGACGGGATTTAATAGTTGAAGTGGAAGACTCACAAATTACAGATGCAAATTGCGTAATATTAAAACCAAATAAAAACACTGTCGTTTTAGCTATCTATCGCCGACCTGGTAATAAAAATATTGGAGACTTTATAGAAACACTAAACAATATATTACTTAAATACTCATCCTTTCAAAATATAATTATAGTGGGTGATATTAACATTGATATCAGTAATACCAATACAGACCCCTCCTCGAATCTTTACTTAAATATGTTGGCATTTCACGGCATATCTCCAGGACACACACTTCCAACACACAATAAAACGTGCCTTGATCATGTGTTACTGAAGACTAGTCTAATAGCTCATTGCCTTATCCTTCAAACAACCCTTACAGATCACAATAGTGTTGTTCTGTACATCACGGCTAATCAAAAATCCAAACCTGCTATTACCGGTACTCGTCTCAGTTATGATGATTTCTCTAGGGATCTGAATAACACAGATTTTAGTCCTCTATACTCAATCATAGATGTTGATGATGCTACTGAATACTTTGTAAGTAAATTACGCACTTTAATTCTATCAAATTCTAAAGAAGTTAAAATTACTAGACGAAACAAAATATTAAAACCTTGGATAACACCAGGCATTCTAAAATGTATGAGGAATCGGGATAATTTATACAAAAAATTCAAAAAAGATCCTAAAAATGATATAATTCATGCAACATATAAGAGGTACAGAAACTTTTGCTGCTATTTATTGAAAAAACTAAAACAAAATTATGATAAACTACAGCTTCAGAGTGCTGGTAAGGACAGTAAGAAGTTATGGAAAACTATAAAAGAAATTACGCATACTGTTAAATTAAAGGAGAGTGCAACCGAATTGATTACCACAGATAATCCGCTGCAGTCCATCAATAATATAAATAATTATTTTGCTAATGTGGGGAAACGGTCAGCTGATACTATTATATCAACAATAAACCCTAACTCAGGACAAGTTACACTAAAATCAAATCCTAAATCATTTGTTCTTTTGCCTACCGATGTTGAGGAAGTGAAACTAATAATGTCTAACCTAAAGTCTGACAGTGCTGTCGGCTTGGATATGATTCCAGCAAACATTCTAAAAATACACCAGGAATCATTGAGTGTACCAATATCCTATATTTGTAATTTATCCCTCTCGACTGGAGTGTTTCCCTTAGCTTTCAAAAAGTCTAGAATTCATCCGATTCACAAGGCTGGTGACAGAGGCTGTGTTAATAACTACAGGCCCATTTCGATTCTTCCTTCATTGTCCAAAATCCTAGAACGCATAATAAACAAGAGGTTAGTTAACTTCTTAGAAGAAAACTCACTATTATCCTCATCACAATTCGGCTTTAGAGCAAGAAAATCTACCTCAGACGCAGTTCACGAATTAACAAACTATATAGTTAAAAGTATTGATAAAAAAATGAAGACAATCGCCATATTTTTAGATTTAGCGAAGGCTTTTGACACAGTCTCTGTCCCAATCCTGATCAAAAAACTTGAACATATGGGGATCAGAGGTCAACAATTGAAACTATTTGAAAGTTATTTGACCAACAGAACTCAATGTGTGAAAATTAATAATATAATAAGTGATGAGGTCCCAGTTTATTACGGTGTTCCACAGGGTAGTATTTTGGGTCCCTCACTGTTCCTCATCTTTATTAACGATCTTTGCCAACTAGAGCTCCCATATGCCAAAATTATAACTTTTGCCGATGACACCGCGCTACTTTTTAGCGGAGAATCGTGGGATACAGTATTCTCAAACGCCCAAAATGGATTCAACTCCGTCACTAGATGGCTAAATAATAATATTCTGACGCTAAACGTGGAAAAAACTAAATATATAACTTTCTCCCTAAAACCAATTAGTACGACTACCCTTTTACATAATGATATTACATCCCACTCATGTAATCAGCATAACTCTAACTGCACATGTCCAAAGTTACAAAAAACTTCGTCAGTCAAATATCTTGGTATTATGATCGATGAGAAACTTAACTTTCACTGTCATATAGATATGCTCTCCGCGAGAATACGTAAGCTCATGGTGATTTTCAGGAATTTACGACATGTAGCCGATAAAGAGCTGATGAAATCTGTTTATATGGCCTTGTGCCAGTCACAATTAACGTACTGTATTACTTCGTGGGGAGGTTCTGCGAAAACTCACTTCCTAAAAGTGGAAAGAGCCCAAAGAGCTGTATTAAAGGTAGCAAATTTTCTTCCATTCTTTCATCCCACTGTCGAAGTTTACAAGCAGGCTAAAGTGCTAACGGTTCGTCAGCTATATATACTACACACCATTATTAAAACGCACCGTGAAATGACCTATGATCCTGACAAAATAAAAAATGTCCGCAGGAAAGATAGGATATGTGAAACGGAACGTTTGCACACAAGTTTTTCTCACCATTTCTTCTGCTATCAAAGTAGTAACCTATACAACAAACTGAACAAGATTTTGTCAATTTATTCACTCTCGAAAGATGGGTGTAAATCGCAAGTAAAAGAATGGTTGCTAAAGCTTAACTACACGGCTACAGAAACTTTACTAAAATACCAGTAAAAACATCCACACGCACACTCAATTTTGCACACACGCACACACTTAAAGGCACATACACACCTACAAACACACACACACCTACAAACACACACACACACACACACACACACACACACACACACACACACACACACACACCTATAAACACACACATGCTCGCACACAAGGTTAAAAATTAAAATACTTTTATTTTTGTACTAGTTGTATTTATTTTATTTCGTGCATATATTATTTTCTCTCTTCCAAGTGCACAGTCTATATTTTGTATAATAACCTAGCTGAACTAAATGTAAATTCTTAGGGGTGGGGACCTGGTGATCTGTAATACAGGGCTTAACCTAACTCAGACACCAGCTCCTCACATAATACAAACGCCCTTTAAAACATTAAATGGTACCTTAAATAATGTAAGTGTATTTTGTGAGGAGAAATAAAGCATATATTATATTATTATTATATATTATTATATATCGGGAGCGAAACAATTGCCATTAGCCGGGTACAAACCCGGACCGGGTTACTAGTTGCTAGCTGCTAATTGTAAAATTCCAATTTGCTCAACTAGGGAATCGAATCCTAGACCTCAAACTCTGTAGCTTGCAACTGCGCGCAGTTATCGGTAAAAAATCCAGTCAAGTGCGAATCGAATTCGAGGGTTCCGTATTTTGTAAAAAATAAAGTTTGCAATGACAGTAAGTGTAAATATATTTTTAATAATGTTTAATACAAATTCGTAATTTTATTTTATTCCTTTAATTACATGTAAGACCATGTTTCTTGCCAATTTTTATAAGTCAACGGGAAGTACCCTTGTTCACTAAATCGTTCTACTTCAAAAATTTAAAATTTGAAAAATACCGTCAAAGCGTCGACCAATAGCAAGGCCAGTTAGACAGAACCACCTGATTTGTGCCTTGTCTGTGGTTGGACCACAGTTACCGCCTCAAGCCTAAAAAACATGCTCTCGTAAAAATTACTTTTTCATCTGTTTTTCTCCTTCGAATTAAAATCACTTTCAACGTGAGTGTACTGTACAACAATTGTGAAGTGAAGTGTTCGCTGTGCGATCAAGCCTGGTACTCCAAGGTAAGAAGCTGTATTTTCCTTGCAGTTGGTCACCATGTTCATCATCAGCCTATATATTGTCCCACTGCTGGGCACAGGCCTCTTCTCATATAGAGAAGGCATGAGCATTGATCACCACGCTTGCTCAAGGCGGATTGGCGATTTCAGACTTAAGTCCAGGTTTCCTCACGATGTTTTCCGTCACCGTTAGTCAGTGGTGTCTAAGATATACTTAGAAAGTACATATGACTTTAGAAAAGTCACATTGGTACTTGCCAGGTTTCGAACCCGCACACTCGTACACGAGAGGCAGGTGCCTTAACCACTAGGCCACCACGACTTTTTTCACTAGGTCACCATGTACCAAATGATTTTACGACAAATGTAGACAAAGTAATAACCTATTTTGTTCCAATTCTGCCACAGAAATAACAAAATGGCGTAAGGGTCGCGCATTTATGTCAATTTCATGCTCTAAACATCACCATTCATCATTTAATGCCATTTTATTTATCTGATTGTTATGATTTTGTTTACATTTTTCGTAAAATCAATTGGCACAGACTATATAACGATTGTCACAACCCTGGGTAACTCCCAACGTAATCTTTCAGGACTAGACAGACAGACGAACAACAAAGTCACCTTATAAGGGTACCAATTTTTCGTTTGAGTTACGGAACCCTAAAATTGTTTTTATAAGGTCCTCTGCGCTTGCAAGCTGTTATTGATGGCCAGATGTCGCTAGCATGCAAGTTGGGCTCAGTAAACTGGTCAATAACCGGAGTATTGCCGATCGGTTCCCGAGCGTTGAAAGAAAACTGAATTATAGCCCCCAGTCACGGTCTGGAAGGGGGGGGGGAGACACACGGGGGGTTAAATCGCACACGTCTAATTGACAAACCCCCATAAACAATTTATGAAAATTTCAATTGTAATTAATAGACATTAGTAGGTCGTTAATCGTAATGGAATGGAGCTTGCTTAAAACCTTCAATCGGCCAACACTTTGGCCAATTTTGGTGGTTGATGACTCCCCCTCTACCAATGTTGGTTGTCAAGGACTCCCCCCAAATATTTGGTTGTAACCGCGCCTGATAGCCCCATTAAATTAGCCTGTAAATCAATAAATCATGCCATTATTCTTATCAACATTCGAATCCACTCAATTTGGTTCTCTTTCTATGTTTTACAAATATATTGGTATGTAGGTAGGTGCTAGGAAAAAAAATGCCTAAATGATAAATTGCCTAATAATTTAGTATTCTTTTTTGACCGAGAAAAAATCGTCGCAAAAGAAATTAATGTTTGATGCAGTTGTAAATTTAGCAAATATTTATGTTAATATTGTATAAATTTTATATTCTATGTTATCGACATTTTTTTTTGGATACCTATGTGTTGAATATTTACGAGTATTATCATAAAATGTATTTTTAGTTTCTTTAACCACATTTGCCTCTTTGTTGTAGTGGTCGCAAGAGGTATTGTCTTAGCATCAGGTCTGAGATAAGCCCACTGCTAAAGGCCATTTTAATTAACTTCTAATCTATCCGAAGATTGTCTTACTGGAGATAGAATTTTGACATAAGGTCCATACAACTAATGTTCAAACCTATCTCTACTAAGCAAATCTAAGGATAGATAAGTTATCGAAAATGGCCGTACGCCATTTACAGTCAAACAAGGATCTTTAGGCACTTGCACACCCATCTATTTATGTATACTAATATTATAAAGAGGAAAGATTTGTTTGTTTGTAGGGTTTTAACTCAAAAGCTACTGGGCCGATTTTAAAAATTCTTTCACCGTTAGAAAGCTACATCTTTACGAAGTGTCAAAGTCTATATTTATTTCCAGAAATAATTAGGGATCCCTACTAAAACTTGAATAATGTAAACCAAGGTGTAAAAAAAAAATCCACGCGGGCGAAGTCGCGGGCAGAAAGCTAGTAATATGTATATAGGTACGTTAAAATGATTAAAAAACGTGAAACCACAATATAAATGACTAGGCCCGCCTGCTAACGTCATGTTAGTATGATATAAGTGCCAAAATATTCTTTGTAGGCCTGTACCCAGATCATAATAAATAGTTAAACTTTCTCGTCTCTCGAAATTCATCCAATACCATTGCCGTTTGGAATTTTTTCCTCATTTCCCAGCCAAGCAGTGTTGCTGATATAAGCCTGCACGTGGGCTGGTTGGTACCTAACGGTTGGCCCGAATTGGACCGGTCTGCCGAGCGCCGCGCGCCGCGGCGCCGGCCCGAGCCGAGCGGGCTTCGGGGAGCTTCGTACTAACTTGGGGAGTCCGCAGTATTCGTGATTCAAATGGCGATGAAATAGTTTTTGGGAATAAGGTTATGTTTTGGTAAATAGACATGATGTTGTGTGCCTTTTTATGGTTATTTGGGTGTTACAAATAAAGTTTATTTATGTTTAGTTTGAGAAATTTAAACATTTACGTAAAAACTGCAGGAACAATTTTTGATGACAACTTTTTTACTGCTTATGTTTATTAATATTCAGAAAATAGTTGTGAGTCAAGAAATAACAAAAAAAAATTATACTCCTAAAAAATTCTATAATCAAGAAAACTGATATTTTTCTGTTGAAGATAACGCGAAAACTATAAAACTAATTTAGATAAAACTTTAGTTAACTCTAGTTTTTTATAAGTATTCAAAAGACTAGTAAAACCTAAGTAGCCTTTCCTTTTTAAAGTTGGGTAAAAAAAGGGCTGTAAGCATCAGCTGTCAATCGCTCGATGTTTTATAAGAATAATGAAGGAAAGGAAATAGTCTATTTATTAAATGCATGCTATACTAATAATAAATACATCCTACAAGTATCCAATGTTATCATTATGCCATAAACTTTTACTGGTACTAAGTATTGTAACGTATAATATTTTATGCCTATTAAACTGTGCCTTTTAGTAGAATTTAATGGTTTTTACGACACTTGGTCAAGCAGCTGATAACCTTCACAACTATGCAGCTACCTGATTATTCCTGTTATCATACGCATAGTGCATCTGTATCCTATTGCCTTTTAATTTTCGAATTTTAATGAAAATGGCACAATAAGACCGTGTTCCCTCTTATCTCAGACGTTTTTGAAGCGAAAAATCTTAAAAAAAATAACCTAAATATTACAGGATAAATAAAACTATGATTCTATGTATCACAGTTTTAAATTAATCACCAATTTTACTTTACAAACTAATTTAATTATGCGGTTGTAAAAAAACATGATATTTGCGACATTACTGCGTATAAATTTCTTAACAAATTTCGGAACCTTCGGTGCGTGTCCGACCCACACTTGGTCAATTTTTTTCGGTGAATATCACTGTGCAAACCTACTAATATGATATATTTCATCATTCAGAAGCGGACTATTATTAAAAATAAATAATCAGTGAACTTAGATGATATTAAGGAGTTCAGTCACTATTTTATCCTTAAAACAATAAATAATTTGCACTTACAAATTACGTCGACCATCATCTTACCCAAGAATCTTCTAATTGACAACTAGTTTCCCGCCTCTTTTATATTCTTTTTCCATAACCATAGACAAAATTAAAGAGTTTCCTAACTATACAATAATCTCGCGACCGATTTTCGGGAACGGCGGCTAATCTCAATAAAGATTAGCAAGGTACTACGCAGATGATATTATAGTGCACAAGCGCTTGCGCATATCGTTCATAGTCTAATGGTAGTCGGCAATCCGAAACGACCAGGGAGGGATCAGGCGCAAGACCGACAGCTTTACGTGCTCTCCGAGGCACGGAAGGGTCTCGCTATGTTCAGAAAACGGTCACCCATCTATGGACCGACCGCGGCTAGCGTAGCTTAACCTTGCTAATCTATCGATCCGAACGACTGTTACTTAAGGCCAATTTCACCAACTGATGGTTTGGTAATCGGTCCGTTAAACGAAAAAGTTTATTAACCAGGAAGCTGGAATTTTCGTGTTACCCACTTCTAGTTCAACCCTGGTTTGGTAATCGACCGTTTCAGGAATAAAAATCTCAAATAATACGTTACCCATCGAAAGTTGGAAGGTTGAATTTATGGTAAACAGCTGTTTTAAGTTATCTTGTCGGTGAACTTGGGCCTTAGATACGAGCCCCTCACCTAATACAAGTGCAAGCCTAATTTACGTATTGTAAGAACTGCATCATCACTACATAGTATAAAACAAAGTCGCCTCCCGCTGTCTGTCTGTCCCTATGTATGCTTAGATCTTTAAAACTACGCAACGGATTTTGATGCGGTTTTTATTATTTTTTTAATAGATAGAGTGATTAAAGAGGAAGGTTTGAGTATATAATTTGTATCTATTGGCTATAATATCGCGGGCGAAGCCGCTGGCGGAAAGCTAGTTTTGATTAAACTATTAATGTTCTGACATTAAATATATTTAACGTTCTTGCTAGTACAATTATTATTATAATCTTGTACTCCTAACATAATCTTCATGAGAAAAACCTCGTAATTTCCAGGAATGCAACTGTCCACCCCGTTAGAGCTAAGCGCCCGTGAAGATATCAAACTAAATATATAAAAGTAATCATGTCCTATCTTCTAATGCGTGTGAAAATCATTGCGACTGCTATTTGATTTTTAACTTTAGAGCTTTGACTATAAGATTGTTTTTCAAATACACAGAGATCAATTTAAGTATTTTTTAATGCAACTGTTGTTTTTTTTTTAACATAACTTGGGTATTAATTCGTTTGATATAAATTGTAGATGACAAAATATCCTTTGATTGGAAAGGAGAAGGCTGAATATTTTTTTAAATTGTAACTAGTGTTTTTAAACTACGGATTAAAAGTAACCACACTAACCGTAAACCACATTAACTGTCTCCAGGGTCACATCTATCTCCATACCAAATTTCATCGAAATCGGTTCAGCCGTTTTACTGTAAAAAAACGTAACAAACAAATGTACATACAAACCAACTCACTTTTGTATGAAAAAAAAAAATGTTGAGATTTAGATTATAGTTTTGCTATCACTATTCAGGGGCAATACCACCACGTGTTTTTGCAATCACTATTCAAGTTTGAGAGCGTGACACAGCTACTAACGTCATATAGCTCCGTCTCTTTTTCATAATGAAAATAATCTTTTTTTGGCACGTCATGGTAATGCCCCAGGAGTGAGAGTGAGACGAAGCTAGAAGCGATGTATAGCAACATCCCTTTTTTGCAAAGGAAGTATTACTGCTTTGATGCGTCATCGTACCTAAATGAAATACAGATCATAGATTTTTACGTCCTGATGAAACGACATCACGCACGCGGGCATCGCGGTCCTATCTCCATACGAAATTTCATCGAAATCGGTTTAGGCTCCAATATAGCCAGAACTAACTTTCGCAAGGATTGTAAGTAAATTACCTTTCCTCACTTTTCGGATTGGAAGTCATCAAATGACGTGTGTGGCGGGAGGGAGAGTCAGACTCTTACTGACTAAAACCCATCCATGTTCCTTCCTCAGCCCTTTGTATTCCGGGGGCGCGGTAACTCTTTCGAACAT
This sequence comes from Pyrrhia umbra, assembly GCA_963891755.1. Taxonomy (NCBI): domain Eukaryota; kingdom Metazoa; phylum Arthropoda; class Insecta; order Lepidoptera; family Noctuidae; genus Pyrrhia; species Pyrrhia umbra. The sequence continues at coordinate 1,551,364 of OY982937.1, read as the reverse complement.
CTCACAGCTCCAGCAGGCTATGGCCCTGGGGCGGTCACTCAAGTACTTAAAAACCGACTTATAATCACGGCTCACACCGCTGATTAGTTAAAACCTTATTTATAATAAGCCATTTGTTCCATTTCGCTCGTAACGCATGCTCAATGGGTTCCGTGTACACGGTGAGGTCAAATATCACAAAGTTTGATGACAGCCGACCGTTACAGTGTGCAGACGAACGGCAGAAGGTTAAGTCCGTGTAAACTGTAAAGCTGGTATACTCAACATGATGATGAATGGTCCACCTTGAGTTACAAAATCGTAAAATATATCTATACTAATATAATAAAGAGGAAAGATTTGTTTGTTTGTAGGGTTTTAACTCAAAAATAACTGGACCGATTTTAAAAGTTCTTTCACCGTTAGAAAGCTACATCTTTACGAAGTGTCATAGGCTATATTTATTTCCAGAAATAATTAGGAATTCCTATTAAAACTTGAATAATGTAACCCAAGGTGTAAAAAATAATGTACACGCGGGCGAAGCCGCGGGCGGAAAGCTAGAATAATATAAAAACATAACGATTGAACCTTCTTACTATAAACCTGCTCAGTGACGGACTCCAATTAAAGTGTTATTCAAACGTAGCTGTAAACATAGACAAACTCGTAGTGTAAACATAGCTTGTGCTGCGTCATCGCCTCTTATCTGAACACTAGCTTACCGCCAGCGACTTCACCCGCCATACGAATGATGGGCTATACGAATTCAATTCAAATTGAAAATGGCAGAGTTTCATACAAACTTTGCTCGCCTTTAGGGGTAGGATTTCGGAAAATCCTTTCTTATCGGATGCCTACGTCATACAAAGAACACACCCTCCAAGTTTCAGGTCTCTACGATCAGCGGTTTAGGCTGTGCGTTGATCCGTCAGTCAGTCAGGACAAAGCATTTTATTATCCATTTGATTTGTGCCTTATGAAAAAAGTTTTTTTTTAATAAAAGCTACATCTAGGACCTAGGTGTACCCTTGAGTTTGTTTCGGTGTTTCTTCTCAAGGTAGTTAGAAAGGAAACACCGGCCTCAGTTTTAAAAAATAATGACGTGTAAAAGAGTTATTTTATAACCTACTAGCTGTTTCCCGCGGTTTCACCCGCATCCCGAGGGAACTACTGAGCGCACCCGGGTAAAAAGTAGCCTATGTTGTTCCTCAGGGTCTATTCTATCTCTGTACCAAATTTCATTTATATCGGTCCAGTAGTTTTGGCTTGAAAGCGTAACAGACAGACAGATAGATAGACAGACAGAGTTACTTTCGCATTTATAATATTAGTAAGAATTAGTAAGGACTAGCTTCTGCCTGTTCTTCTGTTCGTCTGCGTGGAATAGTGGTGCTCCGCTCCTATTGGTTTTAGCGTGATGAAATATAGCCTACAGCCTTCTTCAATAAATGGGCTATCTAACACTGAAAGAATTTTCAAATCGGACCAGTAGTTCCTGAGATTAGTAGCGTACGCAAAAAAAGTAACTTTTCTGGATGATTTCTTACACCTTGTGTCCGAAAAACCCAAATATCTTACGGAACCCTATTTTTTCCAAAATAAAATGTAGCCTATGTTACTCGTGGATAATGGAGCTTTCGAATGTTGAAAGAATTTTTAAAATCGGTCCAGTAGTTTTTGAGCCTATTCATTACAAACAAACAAAGTTTTCCTCTTTATAATATTATAGTGTAGATTTGCAAAATAAATATAATTTATCATTAGGTGCCTCTGTATTTCCTAACGAGTTCATGTACAGAAGTTCCTAATAAAATAACTACGCGTCCTTTCTTAGGAATTACACCCAGGACCGGGTAAACTTGCAACCACTCAACCAATGAAGTCGGCGGCGTAGCTTATTTTTAACCGACTTCTAAAAAAAGAGGAGGGAGGAAAACAGGCGGTTTCGACCCGTATGTATGTTTGTATGTCGGCGATTTTCTCAAAAACTACTGATCCAATTTGAATGGGGTTTTCGTTATTTAAATACGTATTTTTCAAGGAAGTTTTATTTTTGTTTTTTTCACCAGCGTTATTATTTATTCTAACGTTACTAAATAATTCTTGCCAATAACACAAAAATCAGGAATAAGAATAAATTATAATACATATCCTAATTATGAACTAAGGTGAATAACTTCGGAATCTAGTTTTTCTTGTAAACATTAAAAACATAAATGAATTAATTAATAATTAAGTTCGTTCTAAAATAAATATGATCTGTTTAATATATTTAACTATAGATAAATAGAAGAATTAGTTTTATTAATTCCAGTTATTTTAAGCACTAGGCATTTTGTGGCATTTTTAACAGTTAAAAAAAACATTCGTTTAGCTATGTTTGAGAAATTATTAGCAAGATTCTTGTTTTTTTAACGACATTCTTAAAGAATTCTTGCCATAAAGCACTTCTTTTCAAATTACAACACTTTGATATAACTAAAGTTCCAACCTTCGTCGGGTTTCAAAGGTAACACGAATCCTCCAGCAATTTACAACAATTTCTATTACATAGGTACAAACTAATGAATTCTCTGAGGAGCTCGTGGCTAAGTTAAAACAATTTCGATCTACCAAAGGTTCAGCTACGCTTGTCGCCGATCGCCATCTATGTCATAGCGAGACTTCTCCGCGACTCGGAAAGCAAGTTGAGCCTTTCCCCCAGTCTGTCATTTGTAGATCGTTGACAGTCGTTACAAGTAGTCAGAAGCCAGAAAATCTGACAACCAGTCTTACCAAGGGGTACCGTGTTACCCGGTAACTGGGTTGTAGAGGTCAGATAGGCAGTCGCTCCATGTAAAACATTGGTACTCAGCTGCATGTGCTTGGCTGGAGGCCTTAATTTAATAAATTAAATCGCCACATTGTCCGGTTAAGCAGGTCGAATGCTGTTAGAAGCACCCTGCAAGAGGTCATGTAGAAAAAAATGTATCTGGTCAGTCTGGAAGCCAACGCCAACATAGTTGAGAAAAGGCTAGGCCGATGATGATAAGAGAAGTTTGAAGCCCAAAATAGGAACGCAATCAATTCATTAGTACAATTTAGATGTTCATAGGAATAAGAGATTTTAACATATAAGTCAATGGATTTTAATGGTATTTTCAATATTTGACAGCTTGTCATCAAATGTCAACGATGTCAATAATCTGACATTATTTCAATCTCCGCAAGTCACCGACTACCATTTGTAGATCTTTGACAGTCGTTACGGGTAGTCTGACGCCAGAAAGTCTGACAACCAGTCTTAGTAAGCATCTATGTAAAATGCATCCGGTTACACTGGAAGCCCACCCCGAAGGCATAAAGGCTTTACAGATGATGATTTTAGTCACCAGAACACAAAGATTGTCGTAGAATGTAGAATAACAGTTAAGTATGTCATAAATTTAAATAATTAATAGGTTTAGCCATTTCTAAGCGGAACCAGCCGCTTGCCAGCCGATTTTGAGCAAAAAAAAACTTTTTTTCAATTCATTAATTGCCCTTTTAAACGTTTTATGAGTTATTTGGTTACAAAATACGTAATTAAAATATATTTATGATTATTTATAAGCTGTGGCTATTTTGATGCTGTTTATATTTTCTGCACCATTTCGTTGACATAAATCTTTATGTCCTTACTATGATTCGAAAGTAACGCTCGCTGTAGTAAGTTTGTTACGCTGTCACGAGTAAACCGCTGAACCGATTGAGACGAAATTTCGTATGGAGATAGATTGACTCCTGGGGAATGATATTGGTAGTTTCTATCCCGGTACATGAATTAGTTTGTTCAGGACGCGGGTGAAACCGCGGAACATTGTAAGCTTATGTATTGTTTACGCGGAGTTTGTCATACAAACTTCAAATTCAAAATCTTCAATTTACGGACTTAAAAAAAACCGACTGACAATATGTCAATTGGTCGCAGGCGTTACAGCTAAGCGCGAGTTGACGTTTTTTTCGGATGGGACATCATCAATTGACCCCTCCCGCCATGGGTGGGGCGCAAGGGAGTATCAGACTCTTACTGACTAAAACCCATCCATGTTACTTCTTCAGCCTTTTATGTGCCGGGGGCGCGGTCTCTCTTTCTTACATTCCGCAGTCCCAGAAGCGTGACTGCCTGGCTTTAATTCCCGGCTGGATAAAAAGTGTTTTTGTGTGTATGCATGTAGAATCTCTGTTGCAGCCCGGAATCAGGGTTATGTCCGGTCCGGTTGATAGCAATAAGCCCAACATTAACATTCCTTGAATAATCAGTAGTCGGGCATTAAGGAGATTTATTGTATTTATTTATCATAGCTTGTATATTTGAGGAGCTCGTGGCTAAGTAACAGCCGCACGGTTCGACCGATCAAAGGTTAAGCTACGCCTGGCGCGGTCGGTCCGTGGATGGGTGACCATCTTTGTCATAGCGAGACTCCTCCGTGCCTCGGAAAGCACGTTAAACTGTTGGTCCCGGCTGTCATTTGTAGATCTTTGACAGTCGTTACGGGTAGTCAGAAGCCAGAAAGTCTGACAACCAGTCTTTCCAAGGGGTACCGTGTTACCCGGTAACTGGGTTGTGGAGGTCAGATAGGCAGTCGCTCCATGTAAAACACTGGTACTCAGCTGCATCCGGTTAAGACTGGAAGCCGACCCCAACATACTTGGGATAAGGCTAGGCAGATGATGATTTATCATAGCTTGTATTAAGTATAACTTCAAAATTTTCAGCAAAATATTCATTTTCATGTTAAAAAATACATAAAGATCTATCATTAGTTCCCGAAACTTTTAAAAATCGAACTATCTGTCAAAATGAATGTTATTTTGTAAAAAAAAACTGTATAAAATTAATTTGCAAATGTAGATTTATGTGTGGGAACGTAGATATTCATGAGTTTTTTTTACATAATCTTAATAAATATATTCCATAACAGTTAAGTAGTATCGAACTCGAGTTTAAATGCATCATTGTGGTCACTGACTTTTACGAATTCCAATTTCAAAAACCTGTCAGGTGAGTTAGGTAAAAATTTTATTAGATTAAAAATTAAGATCTTTTGCTTATCTCCAGAATACATCTATAAGCCAGTGCTTTTAGCCTCTAAAAACGGTAAAAAGTGAATTAAATAATAGTAGGATGAAACCCATTGGAAAAGGAGGAGAATACAATAAAAATGATAGGAAAAATAAATTACGGGCGATCTGAGGTCGGGAAGTGGGGGGGAGGGGGGGTTAAAGTTAAAAAAACGGTTTATCTCAATTTCCGGCAAAACTACAAGTCCTATAAAAAAAAGTTAAATGGCAAAGTTGTAGGTAATAAAAAGATCTACAGCTTTTGTATTAACACTTTTTTCACATAACCTCAAAATGTATGTGAAAAATTCAAAAAACCAAGTTTTTGGTTTTTTATTTTTATCTTTTACAATAATTAATTTTTTTTCACGAAATTTGGTGAAAACTTACCTTTTTATGTCCCAAACACACTGTAATTTATTTGATTTAAAATAATTATTTTTTCACCCTTATTTTGACTTAATATCGAAAAAACACCCTAATTTTCAATCGAAAATTCTCGTGTCAAAATATCACTTTTTTTTAAAAAGTCGATGGTCTTTTTGTTCCTTGAAATCTCTACTTTCAGATGGTATAAAAAAATATTTACATTGCTATGGAAAATGTTCTCAGAAAATATAAAGAAACGCTACGAAATAACAGGTAGTAAGGCCTAGACCGGCTTAAATTATTTGCGTAGATGCCTATTTATTGCTATTTTAATATAACTTATGTATCTGAGTGACCTACGGAACCTTGGACCTCTCTAAGAAATACCTTTTAGCTCATCAAAAGGTTTTTTCATAGAGAAGTGGGGAGTTGCTAGAAGGATCTAGGCCTTGTTAACTGTTATTTCGTAGCGTTTCTTTATATTTTCTGAGAACATTTTCCATAGCAATGTAAATATTTTTTTATACCATCTGAAAGTAGAGATTTCAAGGAACAAAAAGACCATCGACTTTTTAAAAAAAAGTGATATTTTGACACGAGAATTTTCGATTGAAAATTAGGGTGTTTTTTCGATATTAAGTCAAAATAAGGGTGAAAAAATAATTATTTTAAATCAAATAAATTACAGTGTGTTTGGGACATAAAAAGGTAAGTTTTCACCAAATTTCGTGAAAAAAAATTAATTATTGTAAAAGATAAAAATAAAAAACCAAAAACTTGGTTTTTTGAATTTTTCACATACATTTTGAGGTTATGTGAAAAAAGTGTTAATACAAAAGTTGTAGATCTTTTTATTACCTACAACTTTGCCATTTAACTTTTTTTCATAGGACTTGTAGTTTTGCCGGAAATTGAGATAAACCGTTTTTTTAACTTTAACCCCCCCTCCCCCCCACTTCCCGACCTCAGATCGCCCGTAATTTATTTTTCCTATCATTTTTATTGTATTCTCCTCCTTTTCCAATGGGTTTCATCCTACTATTATTTTTTTTGTTTTCAAAAGTTATTGGCACTGGTCTACTAGTAGTTTAAATGTTTATATCATAGGTTATGACCTAAGTTTACTAGGAGACCTTACACTTTACTGTTGGGGTATATTCAATTAATTACGGCTTGGATTACATTTGTCATTATAATGTTTTTATATTGGTAGTTTGTATGTTTATGTAGTTCATACACTTTATTATATAATTATATAATACACTTTATTAAAAATATTTCTTCGCCCTCCACCAAAAGTGACAGAACTTTTTGTTCCTAGAATTCTGCGAGTATTAAAAAAAAACTGGTGTAAGTGTAAGTCTATGGTGTTCGATATCTATCTATACTTATAATAAATCTGTAGAGAGGTCAATTCTGTACATGAAATATATTTCCAAAATAACAATCAGGGGGTGATTAGGGATCGATACTGATGACAAAAATGCAATCAGTAAAATTTTTGTCTGTCTGTCTGTATAAACTCTATAGAAACAAAAACTACTCGACGGATTTTAACGAACTTGGTACAATTATTTGTCATACTCCTGAGATGGTTATAGTATACTTTTCATCACGCTACAATCAATAGGAGCAGAGCAGTGAAGGGAAATGTTGTCATTTTGTTTAAACGCGCTAATCTCAGGAACCGCTGGTCCGATTTGAAAAATTCTTTCAGTGTTAGATAGTCCATTTATCGAGGAAGGCTATAGGCTATATATCATCACGCTAAGACCAATAGGAGCGGAGCACCACTATTGCACGCGGACGAAGTCGCTGGCAGAAGCTAGTTTGGAATAATTTTTGAATACTCAACAGCTCTCTTATTAGGTACTTCGAGTACAGTCATTATCGAGAATTGTTTTTATATATCAAATTTTCATACGATGATATGTTCAATTAATTTAGATTGATTCATTTGGATTCACATTCATTACTGCTATTATCCGCATTAATTAAAAGTTCATCTACCTATTAATAGATTAGGTAATAAAATATCTGTGCTCATAAAACAACATAAATAAATACTAGAATAACTTTGTGATCTAAAATTTTTCCATCATCTGCCTAGCTTTTTCCCAACTGTGTTGGGGTCGGCTTCTAGTCTAAACCGGATGCAGCTGAGTACCACATATTTTACATGGAGCGACTGCCTATATGATCTCCACAACCCAGTTACCGGGCAACACGGTACCCCTTGGTAAGACTGGTTGTCCTTGATGGTCACCCATCCACAGACCGACCACGCCAACCTTTGATCGGTCGACCATGAGGTAAAATTTTATAAACTTTACATTATTGAAGTTTTACTGGTTTACCGCGAGTTCGATGGGGGAAATTGATCTGTGTATCTAATTTCATCCGAATTCGGTCAGCCGTTTTTGGGTTGCCATAATCAGTCAAGGTTTCCTCGGATTTGTCTTCGTTTAGAGGGCGTCCGAGGTGTGCCCGGGCAGGGGTTTCAAAGAGCCTCCGGGGAAAACCCAGACTCTTATAGATTTATTCCGGGGTCCACAATTTAGGTGATGCCAGCCCTAGTTTTTGCTTAATTAAGTCTCTCTGCTTCAAACTTTAATGTTTCTTAAATAAGTATGATACTGCAGGTACCTATATAATTAATTAGTATTAATAATTAAGTCTACTAGCTGTTTCCGGCGGTGACACTCGCGTCCTGAAGGAACTACTTCACGCACCCAAAAATCTCAAAATAAAGGTATAAATCAGCTTTCCTTTGCCTAAATTTGAATGAAAAATAAGAAAAAGAAGAATAAACAAATATATGAATACTATTTTTATTGTCAAAAACAGCCCATGGATTTAAATTAGCATAAAAATTTGGAAATAAATATAATTCATTCCTAATAGGTATATAACGGGGTTATATTATAATTAATTAAATTTATTTTACTCTTTTTAGTCGATGCTTACTAGGTACACAAAGGCGTAAATCGCCTTTCATTCGCCTAAATTTGCGTTTATTAGAAAAAAATAATGCGTTTTTTATCATCAAATATGGCCATGGACATAAATTTGCATTTATCAAAACAAAAAAAAATGAAATCAAATAAATATAATTCATTCTTAATAGGTATAACGGGGTGTGATATTATAATTAATTAAATATATTTGTGCCTATTTTTTATTAATTTCTATTATCTTGTAAAAATTTAAATTGAACGATTTGAAAGGCATTTGGATGATTAATAATTAATTAATCTGCTAAGCTTCTGTCCGCGACTTCACCTGCGTTTACTAAGAACTCCATGTATTGAACTATGTATGTGTGCACCAAATTTCTTCCAAATCCGAAGAGTCGTTTTCGCATGAAAGAATAACAAACAAACATACATCATCCTCACAAACATTTTTTGAAATAGGTTTTTTTAGATTGGTGGTTTTTCCTATTTTTTTTTTAAATTCTAATAACTTTTTTGGTTGCGTGTTTTTTATCTACATCCAATAAAATTGACTTTTAATATTACCGTCTGGTTTTCGCAGTCCTTTTAATTATTTTTTTGCGATTTTCGAAAAAAGACATGCGCCTTGAAAATACAATGCGCATAATATTATCTCAGCTCCTACGGTTTTTTAGTTCGTCAGCTGCTTCTAACCAAAATCGTAATAATATCACAAGCATTAAAGGAAGCGAAACCGTGCAATGTACTTTCCCGATCCCAAAACATTCGGGTAAGTTTTCAAACTCAAATTACAATTCCATCTTTCGAACGCCATTGTCAAATTGTCTATGGTCCCCGGAAACGTACACAAAAGGCCAATTTTTTTTACCAACCAGTTCTTAGAAAGGGCAGGTACTGAGTATCGGGTACTTATTGTACTTGGCTTAGGTAAAAATTATTAACAATCCATCTTGGGTCTGCATATTCTTAATTCTATGGAATTTTATGATTTACGTTAAGTTTACATCAATAGGAACGCGGTCAAACAATGGCGGGAGAAAGTTCTTACCGATATTTTTAATGTTTCGAAATTCAAGTTTGGAACAACGCGTTCTGTGTTTAAAATTTGAATACGGAATAGTATTAACTATTTTTTGAGTTTTTATTTATTAGAATAAAGCCAGGGTTTTTTGCATATTTAGGCACAATAAATTAGAAAGATTGAGTGGTTTTTGCAAAAAATTAAATTTTCGTATCGGCTATTGTAAAAAGTTCAATTGATTAAATATGGTGCGTTTTTTCTGGACTAATAGATGCAATTTGGTATAGAGCTGGAGATAGCCTGAACTATTTACTATCCCAGTATTAGGTACCTAGTCTTCTTATACAGAGAAGGCATGAGCAATGATCACCACGCTTGCTCAAGGCGGATTGGCGATTTCAGATTTCTTAGTCCAGGTTTCCTCTGATGATTTCTTTGACCATTAGTCAATGGTACTAAGATACACTTACGAAGTGCACATAACATTACAAAATTCATCCACAATTTATAAAATTTTATCTCTTTATAATATTATGTTAAGTAGTTAAAAAAAACTTCTTTAAAACCCATTAATTCACAAAACTTCATCGTCCATAGCTCAATAAATCTACAATAAATCGAATAGTGTTGCGTGCCACATAGACAACTTTTTTTTCACAAATATACTTCTGCTAGTTCGGTTACCCCGGTTATTGATCAGTTATTACAAGATGCGTGGGCGCATTGTGACGTCAGTGACAAGAAAAACGAGTTCCGGAGCAACGAGGCAGATTGGAGCTATATTTTTGATATATTTGCTGTGAGAATATGGCAGGAAAAGTAGCGTGGCATAATAAGTGAAGAATGTTATCATGATTAACTTAATTATCTGGGCACTTTACCTTTTGGGCACGATGCAAATTTTGATGTCTAATGGCTACTCTACTACTCCGCCGGCATCGGGAACATGGTCCAATTATATATAGGTAATAATAATGCATTCACCCGCGTTCCAGGGAAAATACTTAAAGCTTCCGGATTAAGTAAACCTTCTCCAGGGTCCCCTCTATCTCTGTACCAAATTTCACCCAAATCGGTTCAGCTGCTCTCGAGATTTGCGCTTAGTAACACAATCAGAGATTCGTTTTTATGTTATAGATAAAATTATCTGTGTCTGTTTTCCTTAAACTACTGCATCGATTTTGATGAAATTCGCACAGAGCTTGTTTGTACGACTCTAACGAGATCAAGGATTTAGAGTTAGGCAGAGATGTACCTACTACCTACAACTATTATAGTTTGCTAATTATTTTTATGTTTCATGTAATAATGAGTGGATTTTTGAGTCGTTACGGGTAATCAGAAGCCAGAAAAATCTGACAACCAGTCTTACCTAGAGGTATCGTGTTACGCAGTCACTGGGCTGTGGAGGTCAGATAGGCAGTCGCTCCATGTAAAACACTGGTACTCAGCTGCATCCGGTTAGACTGGAAGCCTACCCCAGCATACTTGGGAAAAAGCTAGGCAGATGGTGAAAAGGGGGCGAACCTATTCCCCCAACCGGGTGACCACCATGAGAGGAATAAAATTATTACTTGTAGATATTGTAATATGCATTTATTCATAGCCACCCTGAATAGCTAGGAGCTTATTAACATAATATTTGCCATCAAAGGAAGTTGGCTTAAAAGCCCCGGTCTCAACCCTAACGTGATATTATTTCCAACCACAATCATAAATTAGTTGCTATAACAACTTCCAGTTCCCGTGTTCCTCGTTGACCTTGGTAATACGACACAATACTGACCCCTAACGGGTAACTATGTAGGCCCCAACAATACTACCTATTGTCATTTCAATTTGACCATTTCGGATAAGTATTAAAAACTTTATGGTAATGAAATTGCAGACACAGCATCACGATTGGCTGCCGAACATGTCGCGGCTTTAATTCTCGTATTCGAAGGAACAAATTAGTTGTTACTAGTCTAGGTGTTTATTGAAAATCGAAATATGTTGCTTGGAAAGTCGAAAGTGATAGCCTAATGGACTCTGTACCTCAAAAAAAATATAGGTATACGGATATTTTTTTATTTTATTATTTATAGCTTCTGCCCGCGACTTCGTCCACGTGGAATAGTGGTAGAAAACCCAAATATCTTACGGAACCCTATTTTTTTCCAAAATAAAATTTATATGCCTATGTTACTCGTGGATAATTTAGCTTTCGAATGGTGAAAGAATTTTTAAAATCGGTCCAGTAGTTTTTGAGCCTATTCATTACAAACAAACAAAGTTTTCCTCTTTATAATATTAGTGTAGACATAGCAGACTATGATATACTAGATAAGGTCTACAGTCTACAGAATAAATATTTGTGGATGACACAAATTTTGCATGTCACATTTTTATATACTTACAACACTTTTGCTTATAGATTATGTAGGTAGTTAGATATAGTTTTATTGTGTCCATACAGAAATGATAGCCAGCTCAATGTGGGTACTTTGGATACAAAAAAAAACTAATACCTTCAAACTATAAGTAAAGCATTAGTACGCTCGCTAGGCTCACAGGAACTGTCAAGAATCTTTTAGAAATAATAAGACATCTGCAATCCGAGTAAGCTCGGTCGATTTTAAAAGAAGGGGGAATCTTGTTAGCGTTTTTTGCAGACAAGGGTATCGCAGTAGCCTTTTATTATATATCAGTGATTGTCGCATTCATGGCGGGATAAGTGAACCTTTGTGCTACACGAGGGTTGTGCGGCGGCCATCTTGTAAGTACGAGATATTTCTAGAAGTTACAGATTTCGATGTTTTTGGTGTTTGCTAAATTGATCGCGGTGTTTGGTATTTTTTTTGTTTTCATTTTTATTTATATAATTAGGTTTAGGGGTAACTTTCATCATCATCTGCCTAGCCTTTTCCCAACTATGTTGGGGTCGGCTTCCAGTCTAAACCGGATGCAGCTGAGTACCAGTGTTTTACATGGAGCGACTGCCTATCTGACCTCCACAACCCAGTTACCGGGTAACACGGTACCCCTTGGTAAGACTGGTTGTCAGACTTTCTGGCTTCTGACTACCCGTAACGACTGTCAAAGATGTACAAATGACAACCGGGACCAACAGCTTAACGTGCTTTCCGAGGCACGGAAAGCACGTTTCCGTTTAGGGGTAACTTTATTCCTTTTTAATGAACTAAGAAGGAGCATGCTGTGTATATTTTTTTTGTATTTGATATAAAAAACTTATAAGCAAAATGTTTTGCTGTGTCGGATTTTTTCTGCATGTTCTCCAAAACTTTCATCTCAATCGAATCTATTACTGCTTCTTCTTAGTTGATAAGTTATTATAATATATTTTTTTCCATATTTAAACACAAAATTAATCCTATTTATACAAATTTTAATTTTTTTTGTTACTACCCTAAATAACCTAAGATTAATTTGAAATTCGTGGCAACCCTTACATCAAGTACTTAGGTTGGTACGGCCTGCTTGTGCGCGGGACCAAAGACTCCTGCGCAGGTGTGCGGGCCATTGATGTGATCTGCCGGCTTTTACATCGCTTCCTATGCCACAGCTGCTGAGTTGAGACCAGTTTAAATTCACTGTACTTAGGTATCCGTTTTATTGAAATCTTACTAAAATATGGATGGGTTGATATATTAATATTTAAATTGCTTTTCAATCGCGACATTATTCAAGTTTTAGTAGGGATCCCTAATTATTTCTGGAAATAAGTATAGCCTATGGCACTTCGTAAAGATGTAGCTTTCTAACGGTGAAATAATGTTTAAAATCGGTCCAGTGGTTTTTGAGTTAAAACCCTAAAAACAAACAAATGTTTCCTCTTTATAATATTATTATAGATATAGATAAATGCTTACTTAATTATTATATCTATGTAAGTATTGATTTCACATAATTTTTTTTATTAAAAGAAAATATGCTATCATGTTTTGTAATATTCGTAAAAGTATTACAATTATAAAAAAAGTATCGTGCAACCTGCTTTATAAGTAGGTAAGTCGTAAAAATTTACAGGTTAAAGTTTATATAAATAACATAAATATAAAACTCCAGCAATTAGTGACAATGTATTTGACCTATCACGTATTGAAATCAGTTTCCTTTCATCGGCCATTGTGAGCCGCTGTTTGCGTGGGAAAACTCTTATTTGTGTAATCCTACTAATATTATAAATGCGAAAGTTTGTATGTATGGATGTATGGATGTTTGTTACTCTTTCACGCAAAAACTACTGAACGGATTTGGATGAAATTTGGTACACATATAGCTTTTAACCTAGATTAACATATAGGATACTTTTTACCCGGGTGCGCGGAGTAGTTCCCTCGGGATGCGGGTGAAACCGCGGGAAACAGCTAGTTGTTGAATAAGGATAAAATAGTTTACCGTTTAGTTTAATGACATTTTATTATGCACCTATGTATGCAAGTATTTCGTAACATCTTTTCTGAAACGGTATACCAACTTCACAAGTGGTCCAATGGTCATCAGGTCAGGATCTGATGATGAGCTTCAGAAACACGGAATGGAACTCCTCATAGGGTGATAGCAGAACAAGTAATATTGCTTTGTTTATAATACCTACGTGTAGTCGATGAGTAATCACTTACGCGAAAGAGAGGGCGGAGTGCGTCTACTACAGAGTTTAGCACCACTAAAACTCATGAAAAAAAAAATACTTTTTTTACAACCGACTTCAAAAACACTGTAGAGAGAAAAATATTTACATTCTGCTAAAACGCTTGTGGAACAATCAAAGACATCGCTCAAGAAGTTATTTTTCTCCTTTCAATATTTTGGAAATCGGTTGGACTTTATTTGTAAGGAGTTTTTTGGTTTCAAACCAACCTTCATCCTCAAACATTAATCAGGTTTAGATACGTGGAAATATGACCCAAGTTTGGTGGCATTATCAATCTGGCTTCCATTTTCGATGCATAGTTATCGGTTACGCTAATGAAAGAATTAATATACCAATTAATAGGTACCAAGTACTGTAGATAAGCCTAAAGGCCTGAAATTTTAGTTCCGAAGCTAAAACCAGTAAATCACTCACTGTATCATACAAAATAGCCCAATAAGTGCGTATCACTTGGATGGTGCACTCTTAGATTAATACTTTATCTTACCCCAAACACTTAGGTCGAGTAAATTCATTTTGCAAATTACGAATCAAAACATGCAACGGAACTAATCTAGGATTTAAAATTGCTTTGTACATACTCTGCTGATAACAATGTACCCATGAAAGTACGTATGTAAACATGATCTTTATTATTTCGTAATCGTATAAGCGAGATCTACATCCCAGACGTGTAACTTAAGATTTATATTAACAACAAAGGAGACGCCGACTGTAACTAACATCTTATTACGCTCTATTTAAACTGAATACTTAACTAATAATAATATAACCGTTATCGCGAACTAAACACGTGCAGACCTTTTGGCATCACCTGACGTGACCTTGGCTAGTCGGCCCGCGCTGTCCTTGGACCGAGAGGGGCTGAACAAAACGAACGCCGGGACAATGTTATGGCCGTTAAACAAGTCTTCGATGAATGCTCCGGAAGGTTGCCTCCCCTTGCTTTATTTGTCTATGGAAATCGAAAACGACTAAAATGAGATTAAGCAATCAATTTCAAAAATGGCCTAACAATTTGGCGTGCAAGTTTTTTTGCAAGATGGATTCTTGATGAACGAGGTTTTGGAATTATGTTATAGGCGTTACTTAGGCTGCTGCTAGGGTCTACGTTTAAAGAATGTTATGTTCCTGGTAGATATTATTAGCTACTTTAAAGCTGATAATTATGTTTCAGACCATGTTATCGTGATATTTATCACGGAATTGTTTGCTTAACAAAATATTAATGATGATTACATAAAAGTGCAATATTGCATAGCTTTTGTGTTTTATCTTCTGATGAGCACCACTAACCGGTTTTCTTATCTTTCTTTATTATAAAATAAAAAACAAAAATAAACAAAAACCTCATGGTGGCCACAGAGTTGACGAAGTAGTAGATTATACGTTTATCCACATAGTTATTATAACTAAAATTTTATATGAAAGAAACAGCTAAAACACAACTTAAAATTTCATCCAACCAATCAAATGCCTAGACCAGATCAATGCTTGAGGATCATTCTTGAATACTGGTCTAATGTTCTTGATTTCACCATCATTGGCTAAATTATTGTCCCACAGCTAAGCACAGGCATTGATCACCACGCTTGCTCAAGGCGGATTGGCGATTTCTGACTTTTTAAACCCAGGTTTCCTTACGATATTTTCCTTCACCGTTAGTTAGTAGCGTCTAAAATACATATGCTTTGAAAAAGTACTTGCCAGGTTTCGAACGCGCACAGACGTACATGGTGCCTTAACCGCTAGGCCACCACGACATTTTCTATTCAAACTCCACGCGTTGGATCATTGAATGGGTTGTTAATTTTCCCTAATTGTCGGATGGTACAGCTTACCTTTGAATTTACGTTCCTACCCTGTTTGTTCCCCTCCGAATTCAGAGCCTAGTGCAAAACGGGCCCGCCATTGACGGAATTTCCTTCTCTTTTGTATAAATACGGCAGTTATTACGAAATAAATCGTTTTGTGTACAGTACTGGTTTCTTACAAATGTATTATGGAGTTTAAGTTATTCCAGACTTGAATAAGTAACGGAATTGGGGTCTTCCAAGGTCTTTTATTGTTGGTGTTTGTGTGGGGAGTGGTCGCATAGGAATAAAATTGTAGTTTAATTTAACGCTTAATAAATTAACTGTAGCGAGGTATAATAAATAGTTATTATTTATTTATTTTACAATTGAATGGTGCATTATTTTTTAAAACATGACACGTTTTATTATATCTCTGTTTGCTTCATATGCTTTCAACAGGTGAACCTATTTTGATGTAATTTGGTATGGAGATAGCTTGAGCCCTGCAGGACATTACTTACTAAGTGCCCTGAAAAAACTGGGTTCACTTACACACACTTCAATAATAAGTTGCCGCATTCAGGGACCATTCAGGGAATGATTCATTCATTCATTCAGGGAGGGATGTTTAGGATGCTCGGTATCGTCGGAGCGGTGCGGAGACTTATTAATCGATCGATTGTTAGATTATATGGGTGAAATAACTAGTTTAATTTAATAAGGTACTCGTTATTATATAATACTAGATGAACCGGGTGAACTTCGTATCACATACATCTATCTTAACTTTTTCTCACCGTTTAAACCTTCCCTGGACTATGACAAACATTTCAAAACCAAAATCGGCCCAGCCATTATAGTTTTAGCGAGACTAAGGAACAGGGGGCCGATTCCACTATTTTAACACCGACAAAAGTTCAATTCCGATTCGACAGAGTAGTTTGATACCGATTTTGTTTCGGTTGTAACCTTAAAAGCTATTCTACTATTTGTATGGCAAAATCGCAACCAAACTTCTTCTATTGAACATCAACAATCGTAGATCGAAGTTGCTTTTCATCAACTTAAGTTCAACCGCTAATTGTGTCAAAAATATTAGCAGAATAGAAATTGTCATGTTTCGACCGATCGTTGGCGTAAACTGAATTGTTGTCGCTGCTGGACCGTTAGTTCATTAGTGGAATAAGAAAACGCTGTACTGTAAAGATTTAGCAGAGGTTAGATTGCAATTTTGTTACAATTATTTTAGTGGAAAACTCATTTTTTAAAATAAGATGATTTCAAAATACCTAGACGGATAAATTTCATTGACATTATGTTTTTTGTTTTTCAGTTAGAACCGGCTGAGAGCCGGTCTCGGATTGTTGCGTTAGTCTGGATTCTGAGGAACCTGCATCTTAAGCACGAGTATCATCATCATCAGCCTGTGCCAGTCCACTGCTGGAGACAGGCCTCTCCCATGGCACGCCAGTGAGCTCGATCTTCTGCCCTACGATCTGGTAAGTACCAATGTGGTTCTTTAGTATTCCGTAGTCAACAAAGGAATCCTTATAGTACGCTGTGGCCGCGATTGTACCTATAGACTTTATCAATTGATTTTACGAATAATGTAAACAAAATCATAACCTATTTTGTTCCCTAATAGGATAATAAAATGGATTACATGATGAATTGATGAGTTATGAATCATAACAAAATATCATGAAATTTTGATATCTCTAGTTTTAAATAGTTAGTTTTTGTATCACTGTCTATCACAATAGGGGAATATGCATGTATTTTTTATATCCTTATAACCCTGTAAAAAACCAAGCGCCAAAAACCCAAATAAAAAGTTAAAAATAGCATTCTGATAAGGATTTTTTTAAAAGCAGTCATTTTGGCGCACCGGATGTGACGTCAATCAATAGAAGACAGCAAAATGTGTAATTTTTTACTTTTATTTCATGAATCGTGTCGTTGAACTATGAATTTCGCGCTCATTTTGCTCACGTTTTATAAATATTTTCGGAGTTAAAAGAAATAACATAGAAAATATAGATTATTGTAAAAAAAAATATTTGGTCTTGATTAGAATCACACGCATATATTCCCTATCGAAATATTGAATCAAATGAACTCCAGGGTTCTGGCTTTCGCTATATCAATTTCATTGAAATCGAATCTATTGAAGACTGAGCTTCTTTCAGATTTTATAATGTTAGCAAGGATAAGGATAGTGACCAAAAAAATATTTTGTGTACTTCTTGCACGTCGACGAGACAAATGTATGGTCTGTACAAATTGATTTTACGAAAAATGAAAACAATATCATAACTATGTTCTAATTTCTCCACGTAAATAAAATGGCATTAAATGATGATGTTTAGACCATGAATTTGACAGGCATCCCTAGGCCATTTTGTTAATTTCTTTGGCAGAATCAGAACAAAATAAGCTAAGACTTCGTTTACATTTTTCGTAAAATCAATTGGCACAGACAATAGCTACAAAGCGACCGTACAAAATAAAACACAAAGTGGTTTCCACCATTTATTTGAATTTTACTAAAAAAATTGAATAAAAAATATGGTATTTCATCAACATGTTATTTAGAAATGAATAATATACAGTTGTAGAAAACATTGTCCCGTACTGTGGTCGCCCTAGTGATAACATTATTATATTATGGTACAGTTATTATTGGAGTAGGTGCGACGGCCGGGTCTGTCGGTAAGCGCCGCCCCGTGCGTCGGGTGTGTCGGGCTGTCGGTCGGTCGGTCGGTCGGGCAGTCGGACGTGGGTGCGCGGGCGTGTGATTATGCTTCAATGGTGGGACGGCGCGTTGTGTTGTCAGTCTCACTCGCTGCTCTTAATCTAATCTTCGTCTTCGCCACTCTCTGACTCTGGAATCACAGACAAAATTGTTAGTATCACTCATTTGCATTCATTTATTGTTTATTTCTACATTTGTTTTATATGATAAAAGGTAGCAGTCGTGCTTCTTTCCAAGCTTGAAAAATAATCCTGATCTCACAATGTCAACATCAAACTAAAAGAATTGTCAGTACGCCATTAGAATGTCACCATCTCACTCGATGTATTATGTAGTTTTGCCTTATATTGATTAGTTGATAATGATCATTCAGTTTAGCCTGATCCTAATCAGTAGCTGGCTGAATTGAAGAGGCGGTCCGCCGCCTCTGCTGTGTCAGCATCTAAGATAAAACTACTTCGTAAATAAAATAGTGATCCCCACCTTCTTCGGCGCTCTGTAGCCACTCGACGAACTTCTTCATCTGGTCGAGGAACATCATCTTGCCCTTGCTGGAGTTGGGCTCGCGGTACCACTTGAGGATCACCTCCTCGGACAGCACGTTGGTCTTGTACAGCATCACCACCAGCTTGCTGAACGCTCGCATGAAGTTCATGTTCTCATAACAATACTCTTGCACCTGCAAGTAATATTATGATGTTGAAAAGTGATATTTGTAGAACTTATTTATGCATACATGCTGTTTTAAAATAGTGATTATAGCAATTTTCTCGCGTTCCCGCAAGAATTTAATATTTTCCGGAATAATAAACAGCCTTTAGAGACAGATTTCGTTAAAGAGATATTTTTTCTTTTGTATAATCTTTTGGATCTTACTTAGGTCCAAGTTCACCGACAAGATAACGGTCTGATTAACTTTTAAATTTTTTATTCCTGAAATGGTTGAACAAGAAGTGGGTAACACGAAAATTCCAGCTTCCTGGTTAAAATCCTTTTTGTTTAACGGACCGATTACGAAACCAACAGTCGGTGAACTTGGCCTTTGGCCTTTAGTAGCTCAAACAGTCCTTTCGCCTGCAGTGGGAATGGACTACAAAGGAAACTATGGATTAGCTACAATGGTAGTATAAGACACCATCACCCAGTATTGAGTAACATACCTTAGTAAGTAACGCGATCTCAGCCTTCGCGGACTGCGCGAACGCAGCCAACAGCGGCGTGTAGTGACGCAAATGTTTGGCCGCCTGCTCCGCCAACAGCTCCTCCTTCTTGTTCCACTCACCACGCGACATCACGCATTGCCATATCTGTCACAAAGTTAAATTTTAGTAAAATTGAACTTTATTTGTATGAAGTTAAGGTTGGTTTCGGTGTGTTCAGGCTGCCATATCGACAATGTACAAAGAGACTACGTGACAAGCACAGGACGGACTGAAAGACTCAGTCCGAACTAGCTCGAAACGATTTCTAGTTGTACTCAGACTCGTCATCGAGTTTCATCATTAGAAAATTTGAAGTCACAAAGCAAATAAACCCCACCTCAATGATAAATATGTTTTCTTACGCAAAAATAGTAAAATTCTAGAACATTTTCTCCAGTATCATGGCTGTAATTACTAACATACATTAACATCTAGACCAGAAACGATTTTAAGTCCAGCACAGGTATCGAATCTGCGTCAGGAAACGCAGCATCCAATTGCTCAGCCACTACGCCAATCGTACCATCGAAATTAAATTCTTGAATCAACACATACAGTTCGCTAGATAATTTTAATTTTACAAAAAAAAAACATTTTTTTTTCTACATGACCTCTAGCAGGGTGCTTTTAACTGCATTCGACCTGCTTAACCGGACAATGTGGCGAGGTCCTAATTTAATTAAGGCCTCCAGCCAAGTAAAAAATGACCAACAAATGTTTATCTTATTATATGTAGTCTCCCTTCTTTAAGGTATAGTGGTGCGCGGTACTCACAATGGCGACGACCTCGTGCTCGGGTATGGCGTGCTTGACGGCCATGTCGCGCAGCTCCTGGATGAGGTCGCGCACCGGCTTCTCCTCCGCCAGCTCGTCCAGCAGCGCCTGCGTCAGCTCCCGCCGAGCCTCCTACACAACAACGATCACGTTAGTACAACCACCACACTACTATGCAGTGTCCACTGGCAAGTAACATCCACAATTCCTTGCAGAAGTCAATTTACAACTGTTTCCAGTGACTACAATTTCTCTATATGCATGTGCTCTCTATACACTTGCAACTTGTAGCAACTTCGGCAAGTCACTAAAACTTCCAGAAGTCAATTTGTACGAGAGTTTACACATTGGAAGTCATTTACGGCAAGTCAAATCCCGCAAATTTATTGCCAGTAGACCATTTGTTCTTGATATAGAAGTCATCCTGCCATTCTCAGTATTAAAGCAGCCCGGAGTCAGGAAGTTGGTGGTGTAATAAATACCCCTGTGCCTGGGGGGGCACGTTAAGCAGTCTTTCCTGGTTGCTATCTTGATAGCAGTTGTTGTTACAATTCCATGTCAGAGGCCGTCAGGCGGATTTGAGAAAAACTGACACCAGGGCTTGGTAAAAACCTGCAGCCTCAATATTTGTAAACCTACTAAGCATTATTACTCCCTTTTGGGCAGTCCAGCAGTTGCTTAAAAAACGAACAAGAAAACGTAACCACAGACATGTTTTTTGAGTAACAATAATCACTAAAATTGAGGTTAGTCTTCTCTAATATGCTGGCACTACACTTGGCGTATTTGTACAAATATTTGTGCCATTTCCGTATTACAAAGTGAACATTATAGAACAAATAAAGTTCACTTTCGTGTTGATAAAATAACACGAATATTTGGACAAATACTCCAACGTTTTTAATGCTGGCACATTAAAAACGTTAGCGATTTTTAGTTCTATTTGGAGAATTTTGTGCCAACAAAATTAGCAACAATATTTCGTATCTATACACATTCTTCTAAGACGTACCTGCGAGGCCTGCGCGCGATGCAGCCGCAGCAGCTCGCCGAGCCCTCTGGAAGCAAACGAAGCAGCCAACACGTCCTCACTGCGACGGTTCAGCGGCAGGAACTCCAACAACCTGAGGAACAAACGTTCTGTTACACACGGCCTTACTCATAATACATTACTAGCTTTTTCCTGAGCTTTCACCAGCATCCTGACGGGATTATTTCATGAATTCTGATAAAACCTACTCTTTGTCCTTCCACAGGGTTCAGTGCATCTGCAGGACGTTGGAAAGAGATATCGCGCCGAGGAATGCAAAGGGCTGAGCAAGGACCATGGATGAGTTTTAGTCAGTAAGTCTGACACTCCCACGCGCCCCACCCACGGCGGGAGGGGTCATTTGATGATTTCCCATCCGAAAAAAAAGGGTGTAGTCTATACCAAATTTCATCTCAATCGGTTCAACTGTTTTCCCGTAAAAGAGTAACAGACAGACAGATTTATAATATAATATTTATAATATTAATAATCTATGCAATAGAAAGAGCTATACATGGCGAATAGTCTCTTTTTTAAACTAGAATCCGAATTACCATAACCTACAAATTCGGTCCATGGTAAAGTCATGACTTAGTTTTTAAACAACATATTCTTTGATAAAATCTTTGATGGTATCTGATGTTTGTAGCGGCATTAATGACTGTGTCGCAACAGTACGACAAGCCAGTACAATGACGCATTGCTATTCCCCAACCCTGAATAACGAATTCTATAGCAAAATCCGTCAGAATGCGTCAGGGGATTTATTAATCACGAATCATGAAAAATATACCTGCCTAAATGTGCCATGGTATGAAAGAAAATGAAAGTTAACGCTAGAATTCAGCTAAGTCAATCAACAGATAAATCTCTAAAAATGGTACAAAATTCAAGATGTAAAATTTATTTATATATTTTTACAAATTATTTATAATTACTATATTATTGTATAATCATTTATTACAATGAATTAAATTAGGCTGTAAATCCGCACCATTCTCCAGTCAAAATTACAAAAGACACCCCCCAAAACACCTGCCCTTCACCACTTCCTATGTATTTTTGCCGGGAAGAAAAAGTGGCGCAACAATCCCCCCGGCAGCAAGACAAAGTTCTTCCAAACCCTAGCAGTTTGGAAAAACTATGTGTTCAGACTTTAGACAATAAGATATACACCAAGACAGGCCTTTATTTCAAACAGATATTAGCAATATTGAATCAACTTTAGGTAATCTATCGCCGTGGTACGAACCTGCCTTCGAGTTGCCCTCTCTTGAGTGCGGTGACGAGGGAAGTCACTCCCCGCTCCGCCTTCACGGTGGCGAACACCTCCAGCACGAAGTCCAGAGCTAGGTTGTCCTTCAGCAAGTGCTCGTTCACCAGCACCAGCAGAACCGACGGCGGCACGCAACCGTTGCCTGTTGACATGGATACACGGTAAATTATAGATGTGCAATGTAAAAATATAAAATGATATTGTAATTAAATACATATAAAACGAGCTTTGTTTTACAAAAACAAAATATACTTGTAATGTTTTTATTGTCCATGTTCATAAGAAAAGGCCTTAATTAGTAAGTCTTTTAAAACTAGATAATTAAAAAAAACCCTACGTAAAAATGCCTTACATCATTTTTGGAAAAGAGCTGATTACTCTTACACTGCTGGACAGATATTAACCAAACATAGCTAAGAATCACCGCACGGAAACTGGCTTTCAAATGAAAAAAAAAACAACATCGAAATCGGTCCATCCGTTTGAGAGCTACGATGCCACAGACAGACATCGACGTCAAACTTATAGCACCCCTCTTTTTGCGTCGGGGTTTAAAATCATGAATAAATTAACTTTCTACCCTTGTAAAAACACTAGTAAAACGACTGACAATGTTTTTAATTAAAAAAAAACCCTATAACAGAAAAACTTAAATATTTTCGGATGTAAATTAAAAAATAAACATTGAAATGAAAAATGTCGTGCTGCCACATACAGTCCACGTAATATAAACATGTCCTATTGATGGCCGCACAGTACTATAGCACTACTTCGACACCGCGCAACGCAGTTCACGTTACATGGCTCTAATCGTGTGCATACTTCAAAAAGAGCTCGGTTTGAGCCGGGATCGAACTCGCGGACACCCGTTACTACTCAGCTAGTTTTGTAACAAAGCTATGTGAGCTTCTCATAACATGATGAAATAGGTGTACACTTTATACGAAACTGGAAATTACTAACAATAATCTTACAATTTATTAATCGTAATGTAAAAAGTAGTAAGTTTTAATAAGGTAGTGTTAAAACACGTTTAGTTTCATACTTCCAAAAAATAAACTTAAATTGTAAGATTATTTTTGTGTGAATTAGTGCACTTTCAAGCTTTCACGGCAAGACGGCTGGCCTGATTTAGATGAAATTTGGTTTGGATATAGATTGAAACCTGGAGGAGGAAATAGGATAGTTTTCATCCGGGTCCGGGAAGCAGTTCTCTTAGGAGGCGGGTGAAACACTTGCAAACAGCTAGACTTTAATAAATTAATGAAACAATAAGTTGTGTACGTACCGATCCATAGTGCGGTCATACGAGCGAGCTTGATGCGCTGTAGAGGCTCGAAACCCTTGAGGTACACAAGCACCTGAAACAATTAAACAATATAGTATTAAGTCATTTTAACGCAAGTTGATGTTAATCATAATAATTTTAACAGATTGCATAATTCACATTGTATAATAATTCATATCAATATAATGTAAACTTCACAAATATAGTGAAGTCACCATGGTGACGATAATTCTAAGGCGTATGCTGTAATCATGAATTTTCCTTTTTACTTTTTGTAAAAAAAATATCATTGTTTAAGCAGAGAACAACTTAAAATAAGTGAAATCGAATCATGATGCACCTACATATAAATATAGGTACATTTTGTGCGTACCATGCAAATTACAACTCAGTCTACTAAAGTTACAGGAGGTAGAATTAGCAATTTTATCACTAAAAATACCTTCTACAAATAGTACCTCTTATTGCAAAGTTATAAAATCGATTGAACCTAATCACAAAGATTGGGGATTGCAGTAGTTCAACTTGTTTGGCCTGCTTCCAAGTCTCGACTGTTACTAAACTTTCATGTTTTTTACTTTTATAATAAATCACGTCGCATATTGTCACAATGTTTGTATTATTTTAGACATAACTATATCTTTGGAGTGATTTCTTAGACTTTTCTTAATCCTGACTAATATAATAAATGCGAAAGTGTGTTTGTTATGCTTTCACGGTAAAACGGTTGAACCAGTTTGGATGTAATTTGTTCCGGAAATAGAGGGGACCCTGGAGAGACGGTTATACATAACTTTTCATCCGGGTGGGTTAAGTAGTTCTCTCAGAACACGGTCAGACAGCTAGTAGATATTTAATTCGACATAAAATAAGGTGCAATTAACAAATTTTTATCAATTACAATTAAAAGCTACATGTGGTAAATTACTATAGTTGATTACAGCACAATAACATAATCTTATTTTAACTCTCCTATCGCAGGTCTACTGGAAGTGTTTTCTTAAGATATAAGTAGTGCCTTTGACCAATGCTTTCCTATTCCTTCTTCTTTTCTTATATTCTGTGTACATAAATTTTTAAATAAAATAATACTACTTTTTCCTTAAAAAATATTTTTGAACGCTAAATAAAATAATATAAAGATCTCACCTTTTTCATTTCTTCCTCAAACATCTTTTCCAAGTATTTGTAACGTCTCATCAGCTTCACAAATACCTGTGAACAAGCACTTAATGTATTAGTATGTGGTTGTAACAGCTGCATGCTAATGTGTGAGCCAATCTTGTGTCAGAGATAAATGAACGAGAAAGGGTTTCTCAACACTGTGTTTTCAGGACTCTAGCCATGTTTTTCATCATGTAAACTAATTTATAAGATCAAAAAATTTTTGAAGATTTACATAAAAAAATAAGTTTTGTACTGAGATCAAAGAATGAATAGCAAACAAAGAATTAAGGAATCTTTTAAAAAATAATATCTTATTGTGTATCTGGAGCTTGTTAAAACTAAAATAAAAATTAACCATCTCAATCACCTAGCAATCGTTCCAATATAATTTAAAAGCGTTAACGTGCTACAAAACAGACTATATTTTTTTTTTCTAATTTTAATATTTGTACGCCATAAATGGCATAACATGTAGGTCTATGGTAATTTAACACCATTACAGTATTTTTATGTACTGTTATATCACTCATGTTAATGCAAATAAAAAACTATCTTTATCTAACAACAAAAAATATGACATCATACCTGTTCAAAGTTCCGCATGGTCTCCATATCCTCGTTCGCGGTGAAAATACAGGTGTTCGTCTTCGGGGATTCGCCGTCCATCGACACCGAACCGCCGGGGACTGGCAGAGATACAGATCGTAAGTAACGTGTAGAAGTAGAGGTATGTAGTGTAGATGGGAGGTAGATGGTCAGATATAAAACGAACGAACAGGTTTTGTCAACATTTAGTTCAGGACTCTAGCCAAGTGTTTCATCATTCAAGGTAGATCAGAAATCGCCAATTCGCTTTGAGCAAGTGTGGTGATGAATGCTCATGCCTTCTCTGTATGAGAGAGGCTTTTGCTCAGCAGTGGGACAATAGGCCATGATGATGTTATATTGTATTTCTTTCTTTCTTTCTATTTAGCAAGGTAGTTTACTCACGCAGCAGCCCCCCAGCGATGAGCACGTCGAATATGACTTCGCCATACCGCCGATAGTCGAGCTTCGAGCCAGCCGCGTCTAGGAACTTGTACGCCGCGTCAAGGTCGCCGCCGGCGCGCTCCAGACCTTGCACGAGCGCGTCGCGGAAGCCGTTCGGATCGTACTTCTCTTTCTCATCTGGAAAAAAGAAAAATATAAAATTAAATTGAGAAAAAAATTACAGACTACTGTTATTTGTAGATCTTTGAAAATCGTTACGGGTAGTCAGAAGCCAGTCTGCTAACTAATCTTACAAAGGGAGTAACATGTCACCCGGTAACTGGGTTGTGGAGGTTAGATAGACACAGTCGCTCTATGAAAAACACTGGTAATTAGCTATATCCAGTTAGAACTGGCAGCCGACGCCAAGATAGTAAGGAAAAGGCTAGACACAAGATGATATTTAGCGTTTAGTAATGCGAAAGTCGAAATTGAGTATTTCGTATTAATAATCGAAATCATTAATGTAATCTTAGAAAAGAACTGTTTAAAAACTATTTAATGATCATCAAACAGTACCTGGAGATCCTAAATTACTGGAATCTTCTCAACTCAACAAATTGGGCCGTACACACAAAACCTAATACACTAAATTTGCAGTAATACATTCGAGTATTTGCCAAGACTAGTCGGATTTCAACTTATCTCGGCGACCTACTTTTGAGTAGCTACGATAGCATTGCTAAACCTTGGTTGGTTGGCTTGCTGATAATTTCTTTAAAAATACTTAACAACCAACAAGAATTTTGAAGATAAGATTTGAGATATTTTTTGTGGTTTCCTTGTGGTAGGGATTTAACACAGTATATTACTTTGCTACTTGAAGAAATTATTCTAATTGTATTTAGGATGCAGAATCTACAGTTAATGATAATTAAAAAATAAAACTCTTAATTTTATAGTAATTTCTATACGAGAATTAAATTACGAGTTTATGAAACAATCACTTATTTTTAGGGATAACCTGTTACATCGTATATTTAGTAAAATTAATATTATGGTTCACACAAAAACTACAAAAAAATAGTATTAAAATAAAACCAATCACAGGCTACCCCCATACAAAGGAGTAAACAAACTTTCTCATGTTGTTTCTAATGTAAATTACGCACCGTCGTGTGATCAGCAGTTTTCGAGGTGAGAGGTTATCACAAGTTCAAACACCACTTTCACTTCGTATTTAGTTATAAACTGATATTAACGTATAAGGGTCAAAATAAGTTACAATTATATTCTGAGGTCCAGATAAGCAAGACTGGCGCTAATCTGTGCTTGATGTCGTGACGTAGGGTAACAGCAAGTGTAACAAGAAAAAAAAAACATTTAAAAAACCCCTTACGCAAAAATGCCTTGCATCATCTTGGAAAAGAGCTGATACTCATACAGTGCTGGACTGATATTAACTAAACATAGCTAAGAACCACCAAGGAAAATAGCTTTCAAATGAAAAAAAAACCGCATCAAAATCGGTCCACCCGTTTGAGAGCTACGATGACACAGACAGATTCACACACAGACAGACAGACATTGACATCAAACTTATAACATCCCTCTTTTTAGAAAAGGAAATGTTATGGCGTAAACATTTAGGAAGGACTGTCAAAATTAGAACAATTGCGAAGTTTGGCAAAAAATAGTACAATATAAAATGGCCACGTATTTTTCACATGGAGGTGAGAAATACTCAAGTATAATTATCGTGAAGGACGTTCAGTCTTGTGACTAGGATAATGCTGAGATGAGTACCTACGTATTATTAAAATATAGTCGAACTTTTGTTTACTGAAATGATATTCTGTCATTGACTTATATGTAAGGACAGGGCGGACCGCATGTTAAAACGGCGCTACGCATTTGGTGCGCTTGGTGCGCCAACATGAATGAACTAGTCCGCGATCGGCGAACTTCGGGAGCGGTCGTATTTTAAAAATGCCTTTTTGTATTGTGAACGGTTGCACGAACCATGATAAAAATTGAAACAAAAAAGAAAATAACATTTCATATCACCGATAAGTCAAAAATATATCATTAAATCAACTTATAACATTATATAAAAGAATTTTATTTCCTACTTGTCTCGCTCGAGCGATTGACATCGTACGTAGTTAAGCGTAGTTCTGATAGATGGCGTTAGTGTTTATTGTACCGCGAATGCGTCAGGCAAATGTTCGGACGGCCGTATCTTTAGTTTTTATATCAATGTATTCTGTTCATATGAGGTTTCATAATGCGCCGCGGCTGCGGGACGTTCGAAAGAGATACCGCGCCCCCGGAATACAAAGGGCTGAGGAAGGAACATGGATGGGTTTTAGTCAGTAAGAGTCTGACACTCCCACGCACCTCACCCACGGCGGGAGGGGTCATTTGATGATTTCCCATCCGAAAAAAATAATCTTCCGGCGCTCATGGATATAACAATTTTATCCTGTTTAGTTTTATTTAGATGGGAATGACGACATGAGCATGGCCCACTATGTCCACCACTAGACCAGAAAGTATTAGTGTAATTAAAGTTTAGTTAGTTGCCAAAATTAATTTTGTCTGTCTAGGTAAACATGTTTGGCCTTGTTTTTTTCATTTGCTATCTTTACAAATTACATAAGACTGTCCATTGCCAATGTCACCTCAGTACAAGTTCACTAACACGGAGTTGTTATGTAAATAAATTATATGTATGTACTAATTTGTACATTTAACTTGAGACGCCATTTTGAAGACATTGTGTATTGAGAAGTATATTATCCAAGATGGCGTTCCTTTCTTATTGCAAACAAGTCTTCATTTCCGCCTCAATTCAAGTTTGAGAGAAACCGACATAACTATAGGATTGGCATGTTGAAATACTGCACCACGACTTTTTTGTTCAATTGCCGTATTACTTATAGTCTGATTAATTTTTAATCTGCTACGGATTAGCAAAATTTCACTCATAAATGCTGTTTAGCGTTAATCCGTAATTAATTATTATAGAATAGTAGCATTTCTTTTTAGCGATGGAAGTATTCCTGCTTTTACATCATGTTAAAGACTTAAAAAAAGTAATAACGTTTTTTCAGATTAAACGAAAAATTCCCAGTTTGAGTAAACAACAAAAATACTAATTAGGTCTGAATTAATTATTAGTCGACATTGAATTTCTGACGATCCTTCACAATGTTTGTCTTACGATAACAAGTGGTAAATTCTTTTTGAATAGATATGATAGGCATCATAATTAATCTTAATGTCTTCATGGCCAAAACGTCTGCTTATTTTCTTAAGGATCAAAGGTATTTTTTGTAGTTTGTAATTAAAGTTTTAGCTGTGGGCAGTAAAGATTGAGTCACGTCAAAGGCTCGCGCGTACACGTCAACCAAGACGAAAAGAGAATATTAAATTTAAATTTTAGTTAGTAGTTAGTAAGTTATCTACCTATTTAAGTTAAGTATGTTATATTTTTTAAAAATCTTACTGTCTCATGCGAAGTTTCAAAAGAAAGAAGAACAAATTCATTAAAAAGACATGAGTTACAAGAGTATTTTTGCGTCCCATACACAATATTCAACTTAACCCTGAATAATATCAAAGAATATCCTAACTTAAGTCGGGAATTGCTTCAATAAACAAGACCATAAACCTTTACAAAAGGGAGCGAGGTTAGCTAGTTACCCAACTGGGGAAAGGTCACAGCGAGAGCATTATTGAAGCTTCTTTCCCAGACTTACACACCCGTATATAACAAACTAGCTTTCCGCCCGCAACTTCGCCTGCGTGGACATTTTTTTTATACCTTGGGTCACATTATTCAAGTTTTAGTAGGGATCCCTAATTATTTCTGAAAATAAATATAGCCTATGACACTTCGTAAAGATGTAGCTTTCTAACGGTAAAAGAATTTTTAAAATCGGTCCAGTAATTTTGAGTTAAAACCCTACAAATAAACAAATCTTTCCTCTTTATAATATTAGTATAATAGACAATACTACGCTAAGTTGTTGGTCTACCGGTACATACAGGGACTACTACATAAAGGGACTGTAAACGGGGTTTCGGGTTCGATTCCCAGGTCGGGCCGAAATCGCTTTGTAGATTTTGGAAAATATCACTACAATTAAATATCAAACAATATTGGGAGGACACATTAAGACGTCCTGGCAGTTGTTACAATTCCATGTCAGAGGGCGTCAGGCGGATTTAAGAAAACACTGTCACGGTTTGTTAGGTTGACAAACCAACACAGATAATCTCTGGTACTCTTTGAATTGCTTACTAAGCATAGTGTTGTTCTTGTAAACATGTGTTACATAACATTGCAAAATCAAAGAAATTTTACTATCCTAATACTAATATTATAAACTCGAAAGTTTGTTTGGATGGATGTTTGTCAAAAATACACACACATAATTTGGATTACTATGGAGGATACATTTTATCCCCCTATCTTAAGAACAAGCAGACGAAATAAAACTGATATTTATTTATACACCGTGTCACAATTTTCCCGAAAAGTATATACTCACGTAATAAGTTTCTACAAGATAAGTACTAAAAATTATTTACATCAAAAATGATGAAGAAATGCTCAAGAAAGTTTCTATGTCATGGTCTGAGTATATACCATTCGAAAAAACAGTGAATAAAATACCACCGTGTATAAAGCTCGGTCGAACCGTCCGAGTTGAGAGTACCGCTAGTGTGTACCGTTACACGTTGTTAGCACCAGCGGAATATTACTGCGCGCTACCGTCAAGTGATCAGCTAATGGCGCTACTGTAGCCTGTAATATCACTTAGCGTGATAGGCGTTTTATGTGCCCTCTTAGTATATTACAGGCAAGTCGTCTGCTCATCTATGATACGTTTTTATATATCTTCGACTATAGTCTGTATCTGTACAAATTCATATTAAGAATAAAAATGTCTAAGACTAGCGTTGCCAGGCGTTCGGATAAAACCGGACATAGACTTTTTGGTTGTGTGTCCGGCCTGTCTGGGTTTTTGAGGATTTTTAAGTTTGACCATTCAAGAGCGATCCTTAAACTTTATTGTTGCTTCAAAAATTTAAAATATTTTTATGGTAAATCATAAACAGGTAACTGTTTTTTTGCCAAATGTCCGGCTAAACTAGCTTGTGTGTTCGTCTTTTCGGTTTGAGAACCTGGATACCCCTATCTAAGACTATAGCAGTTTCAAGTTGATTTAACCGCGTCCTAAAAAGGACCTGTATCTCAGTGCCAAATTTCATACAAATCAGTTTAGCAGTTTTACCGTGAAAACGTGAAACAATGAAACTGACTTTCGAATTAATAATATTAACAGTTAGGATGTGCTTAAAATATCTGGCACTTTTGGGCCATGACAAAGGAAAAGAAAAATTACGTCAAAGCTAGTAAAACTACTAAGAAATATGTATAATACGGATTCTGCATACGACTAGAGGAAGGAAAATGCGTTTAGAATTGAAAAAACAAAACAACGACAAGATCTTTATATTAACCATGGGTAATTAGCCGAATCTAATACTGAAGCGCTTAAAATTCAAAAGGAGATTAATTTGTTGCAACCCCTTTACGCAACAGAGCCTTGGTATTAACTCGCAACATCGAATACCGAATATAAATAACGCAAATATGGGTACAATAATCGAAAAAGTAACAGGAAAATACCTATAACATGTAAACAGGAAAATTTTCGACGAATACCCATAAGTGCCCAATAGCTATTGAGGTGACTATACCAGTGATATTTATTTAAAACAGTATCATTGCTGTATTTTAATAGATTTTTTGATGTTTCAAAACATTTTTATTAAACTAGTATCTGCGCGCGACGTTGCTAGTTTTGTCCTACTTCCTTCAAATATAATAAACGCGGAAGTTTGTAAGAATGTATGGATGTATGTTTGTTTGTTTTTGTTCATAGGGGGCGAACAGCATGTATTGCAATACCAATCGTGCAAAAATGCGGACTGGACTGTTACTGAGAAATTCTACATAAAAATCCCTTTTTGCCCAAACCGGGAAGCGAATTCAGTGCCTCACGCTTAGCAGTCGCTCTTGCGACTAGACCAAGGAGGCAGTTAATCTATCTAAACATATCTATGTCAAAGCACATAACTCAATTACGGTATGAAGGTGAAAGGTTACCCTTATTTGGTAAGGAAATTAATGAATCATAACGATTCGAGGTGAACTTTATTCGAATTTTTAATCGATATGAAATCATTCAGTGTCTTGGAACAGCGTTATTTATGTCCAGTGCAACGTTTGACGTCACATTGTGCGGTTGGTGAACAGACGCACTCTGTGAGTCGATTATTCTAGAATATTCGACCCTTTACCACCTGCATTTTGGGTATTTGAGGCAGGATTGTATATATTCTATTTTCTTTCCAGCAAAAAAACATAGGAAGTCGAAAGGCGGGCGTTTTGGGGGCTGTCTAATATCACCACCGCCGTACTACAAAGCTACGTAAAATCTATCTATTCTATACATATAAATAATGCTTTATCCTGAACGACTGACGGATCAACGGACAGCCTAAACCGCTGATCGTAGAGACCTGAAACTTGGAGGGTGTGTTCTTTGTATGACGTAGGCATCCGATAAGAAAGGATTTTCCGAATTCTACTCCTAAGGGGGTGAAAATGGGGGGTAAAGTTTGTATGAAACTGTCATTTTCAATTTGCATTCGTATAGCCCACGCGGGCGAAGTCGCTGGCGGAAAGCTAGTATGTCAGTAGGTAGGTACGCTATCAAAATATTATCAAGTCAGCGTGAAATACCTAATTCTTGCGATACTTAGAATAAATTATAGAGCAAGTTGGCCTCATTAGGACTGGTTCAGTCCCTTGACTTTAATAGGATGGATGCTAGTTTATTTATAGTTTAATTAATTAAACATCAGCATTCTTATTGCTTTCGTTGACATCTACACTAATATTATAAAGAGGAAAACTTTGTTTGTATGTTTGTTTGTAATGAATAGGCTCAAAAACTACTGGATCGATTTTAAAAATTCTTTCACCATTCGAAAGCTACATTATCCACGAGTAACATAGGCTACTTTTATCCCACTGCTGGCCATGGGTTGTAGTTTACGCGGGTGAAACCGCGGGCGTACAGCTAGTATTGTATAAAATAATAAGTGTTTGATTCTTACTAAAATCATAAGTGTGAAAGTAACTGTCTTTCCGTTTGTCGGTAACACTTTCAACATAAAACTGCTGAACCGATTTTGATGAAATTTGGTAAAGATATAGATTGAAACAGGAGTTTTTATCCAGGTGCTTGAAGTAGTTCCCTTAGAATGCGGGTAACAGCTGATAACTTTATAAACCCCAGATCCCTACCCTTCTTCAGGCCATCTGTCTCCATACCAAA
Source organism: Pyrrhia umbra (assembly GCA_963891755.1). NCBI lineage: Eukaryota > Metazoa > Arthropoda > Insecta > Lepidoptera > Noctuidae > Pyrrhia > Pyrrhia umbra. Next base: position 1,517,618 of record OY982937.1, on the reverse strand, counting down.
CTTCATCAAAATCGGTTCAGCAGTTCGAGAGTGAAAGCGTAACATACCGACAGACAGAGTTGCTTTCAGATTTATAATATTCGCAAGGATAAGTAGTGTTGCTACAGACCACATGTGCATGGCAGTGTGCAAACTCTATGGCTTGAATTGAGACAAAGAAAACACCATAATGTACCTACTACACATACATACATGCATGCACATGTGTACAAAAAATGCCAGATGTATGATGGCGCCTCAACTCTTTGTTAGTCAAGATTATAATTTACTAATATTATAAAGAGGAAAGGTTTGTTTGTTTGTTGGGTTTTCAACTCAAAAATAACTAAAACTTGAATAACGTAACCCAAGGTGTAAAAAAAATGTCCACGCGGGCGAAGCCGCGGGCGGAAAGCTAGTCGGTATATACAAAATGAATTGATGTTAGTTAGTCTGGCTAAAACTCGAGAACAGCTGGGCCGATTAAGATAACTTAGAAATGTTTTTCGTAGTCCAGGGAAGGTTTAAATAGTGAGAAGAAGTTAGGATACATGTATGTGATACAAAGTTCACCAGCCCATGCACAGAATAACTATATCAAGAATATAATATTTTAAGATCAGATTGATAATAACCATTGAGGTTATTGTGCAGTACAAAGTCCAACCTATATTTGTCTCGACAAGAGCCCGTTAACAGTTAAAACAATTGAAATAACTACCATCCAGCAATTTAGTTATTTAAGTCACATTGTTATTGCAATAATTTTAAAACCATGTGTTATAGGAATGGTTCTTAATTTCCTGAGTTACATAGACAAAATAGGTTATGCTAGAAGGTTCCTAAGTTTGTGTGATGTTTGAATTTTGCCTACAATTCTTAATATTAAGTTCTAACTACTTATTACATGCATACATTTAATTTGTGATGATGATAAGTTCTTGCACAGGGTAAATGAACTTATTTTTACATGATGAATCCATTGGATGATAGAAAAATCATAGAATGATCTAGAAACTGACCATGTTAGTTGAGATTCTATAAGGCTTACAAACTACTCTAACCACCAGGAAATGTGTTAAAGGTTGACAAAGACATTATACTCAGTGTTCCAACTTGTGTCCTAAAGTGATTGACAAATATATTAAATGAAAAATGTTTTTAAAGTTTTTTATTTACAAACACAACTATGTATTTTATTCGATATAACTTAAGTTTGTTGTTAGTATCGCATTAAGTTATTGTTGTTAAAAATTATGAAGACTGAAAATAATATTATGTAAATAGAATGCAATATAGTTTAGAATTAACAATGAAATTAAAAATGTACAGTTTAAAATGGCAAAGAGAAAGTAAATTGAGAATGAGGTCGAATAAATGCTGGCAAATGATGATTTAGGCTGAATACATCAATTGTTAGTGACCAAATAAAAAAAAATGAGGAATCGCAGAATCTTCAACATTAACAAACAATTTATTGTAATTGCACAACATAAATACATCCATAGGACAAGTATGGAGTAATTGTTCTGTTTATTACTATTATATTTTAGTACATATGTTCTTACTAAAGATAGTTTTGTCAACGTTCACATCAAAAATAAAGAATGTTGATTTTAAAAACCATTGTAGACTTGTAATATAAGTTAAGTATAAACAGGGATGTTAGGACTGTCACAGAAGCTTATCTTTGAAGAGACAACTACGACAAAGTACCTACCTACTTAAATGATTAGGTATAATGAATTTGAAAAACTACTAGGTATTGATTAATACAAGTATGGAGTATTTGTTCGGTTTATGACTATTATATTTTAATATGTTCTTTCTAAAGAAGATTTTTGTCAAAGTTCACATCAAAAATAAAGATTGTTGATTTTAAAAATCATTGTAGACTTGTAATATAAGTTAAGTATAAACAGGGATGTTAGGACTGTCACAGAAGCTTATCTTTGAAGAGACAACTACGACAAAGTACCTACCTACTTAAATGATTAGGTATAATGAATTTGAAAAACTACTAGGTATTGATTAATACTGACTTGTCAAAGTTGTTTGAGAAACATCAAACAGTAATCCACGCGACCTATTTCCACAATGATTACTAACAACATTATGAAAAGAAATAGCAAAGAATAATTTGTACGGGTGTCACGGCCAAGGCGAACATTATTAAATTAACGACCCGATGTTTATACATCGAAAGTCTTCGAGAAACATGTGCGAATCACTTGGGACGACATTCTTCAGATAAGTTAACGCGGGACGCAAACATTGAATCTGGGCATGTGTCCAAAGTAAAAGAAAAAGGAATTAGAAAAAAAATTACCTCTTTTTCTGGTCTTGATCCGTTGACCCGATAATACTGGTTTTTCTACCTTCTGACTCATACAATATATTGCTGAAAAGAAAAACACGTGGCAATTAATAAAGGTCCATTCCGTTATAAGGTCATCGCCCGCGGTGCGCCACGCAGCCCCGGGCAGGCTCGACCCTTCGTCCTACTATTATGGCGTCCAAACGCGTTCCACTTACTTCTAATGTGACGGGACTGCTGAATCAAGTCCAAAAGGAATATTCCACAACCCGATCGCGAGATCACCTGGCTATGACTCAGCAAGGACTCCAAGGAGTTTAGATTCAAGAGTTCTAATAGCGAACAATGCAACGACGCGCTGTATAGTAGTATGTGCACTGATACTTACGTAGTGACAGGTTATGTAGGAGCCTTTTACTCCTTTTGCGAGTTCTCTAGGACTGCGCCTGTTCAGAAAAGAAAGAAACGCTGCGACGATCTCTATTCCCTTGTGCTAGAGACAACGTGTATGGACTATGGAGTCGCCGGATGTCCGGTGAGGTCGCGACGATCGATTCAAATATGACCGAGCGTTTTCCTTTCTAATCTATTTAGATGATGTCTTCGAAACTATACGTAATGAAATATTTCTGAAATTTACTTATATTTAGGTAAAATATCAGAAGTAAGCACGTATTAGGCTCCTAGGAGACAGAAATACTTCAAGAGACGAAACAATAAAAATTTACAATATTGATATATATCAGCACAATCGAAAGTTTAATAAGAATAAAAATATTTTAAAAGACGACACAATAAATTTGATAAATTTTGTATCACTTTATTAAAAAATCACAATTTGAATGGAAAGTATTTGACTAAAAATGGCAGAAAAAACAAAACACCATAGACATTTTTATTCATAAACATATGTATGACCTACCTGGCATAGGAATTTTCATGTACTGACTAATCATTAAAAGTAAAATAAAGTAGAAAAACATTTTAATTCTACTCTTTTTTATTAAATTCATCATGATAAATTATTATTTTAGATTGACTTGAATATAAATTAAAATACATTAAAAAAAACATTTTGTAGTTGGTTTACTGGAGCTTCTACGAAAAATTAAATCCTAAGCATGAGATAGAATTAAATAAAAAGTGATCAATGTGAGTAGAAAAGAGATAGAAAAAAGTTCCAGGATGATCCCCTGGAAAGTTTGACTTGATGTTTTTAATCGCCTTCCGTACTTTTTATTTTTGGTTTTATCTGTGGTGTGTGGTGCAATCAGCTGTCATATTTTGTTTTAATTTTAGGTTATAAAAATAAAACAGGAATTTTGATAAACATGATGGGAATGTAATAGATTCCCTAGTCTGTGGATTCCCTGAATAACACAAAAAGTGGTGAAAACTGACAATAAATAAACCAGAAGCATTACAGTACTAAATATGGCGAGTTCTCTAATTACTAAGGTAAGTGTTTGTCTTTAGAAAAGTCAGAATTGTTACTTTATTTTTAAAATTAATTCATAAGACTATCACAATTCCCTATGTTCATAACTTCTAGGAGCCAACACGAATGTAATTGTAAATTTTTTATAGCTAAATAATTGAAACTGTACCTATGAAATCATCATTCATGTTTCCAGGTAGGTGCCCTTCGCATGGCTCCTGCAATTTTCACCCAACCAGCGCGTACTACCACTACCAAGCATTATAACCCAAAATTTAAGAAGATGAGAGCTGAGAAGTTTCTCAAGGTAGACTTGCCGAACCCCAATGAGGATATAGGTAGTTTGAGTCCAGAAAGAATAAGGCAGAAGATGAAAGAAAGAGGAATTTTGCCACCCAGGCCCTGGATGGAGCGACCCTTCTATATTTCTGCTACAGGTTTGTGTCCAGCATCAATTATTAGTATTTTTTTATTGTACAACTACCTTTTTCCCATGGTTTTACCCTTATCCTGTATGTACTACCCAAGAGTTCAAGCTATCTACATACCAAATTTGTTCAGTCATTTTACCAGACAGACAGTACCACTGTTCTTAATGCCTCTTGGTACAAACAGTAGTGGTAAATACTTACATATAACATAGATTTGACATCAAATATAAACTTTTATGTGATGTGTTATCAGTTTTCTTACATAAAACATGCTCACATATAACACACTATGATGCTTTGTATGTCGTAATAATTAAACATGAACCAAGCATCATGAGTGCTCAAATAAGTTATTGAGTGTAAAAATGAAATATTTTATATAAGTTGTATAAATTCTCTTAGCTATGATGATCAAAAACTTTTTCAATTTGTACTACAGTAAATATTCACAAATGTTGTAAACTATTCTAGGTGGAGTGTTCGAGCCGTATGTCCCTCCAGAAGGCGATGGCAAAGCCTCCTTCGTATCCACAACTCGAGCAAAGCAAGCTGTAGAACTACTGGAAAAGAAATCCAAGTCTATGATGGCCATACGCAAGATCAAGTCTTTTGAAGAAGAATTTGACCAGAAAGAGTTTGTTTTGCAAGCTCAGGACACATACATAAAAGCACATGAAAGTCTAGCCAATAAAGACAAGAGAGCGCTCCGGTTATACGTCACGGAGAAGGCGTACCCTGAGTTTAGGCATAACAGTTTTAAAAAGACCATCAGGTGGAAGTTCTTGGAGTCATTGGAGCCCCCAAGACTGGTGCATGCTCGGTGCACTGATATTGTCAGCAAGGAGAATATATTTGGACAGGTTTGTTAGATAGAATTAGTAATTCTATTTCAAAAATATTCCACTACAATCTGTGTTCTTCTATATAAATAAAGATGAATGTTTCTATGTTTGTCCTCTATGGGTTCCTTAACTATTCAAACGATTGTGATGAAACTTTAGTCTGTTTTTCTGTGAGCTTTCATTAAGGTTCATGGGTAAAAACATTTTTACAAATATAATATGTGAGTTCAAAAACCATTCTATATTCTTTGTGTAGGCATGTATTTTAACATTTATGGTTTTTTCATGTACAGGTTACAGTCCGCTTCCACACGCGCCAACAGCTCGCCGTTTACGATCGCTTCGGTCGCCTCCTCCACGGCAGTGAAATCCTAGCCAAAGATGTCTTAGAATACATAGTCTTTGAGAAACACCTGTCCAATCTGTATGGTACCTGGCGCATCCATGATAAGATCATCCCTGACTGGACACCTCCTAAGGAACCTTCGAAACTGACCAAGGTCATGCCGGAACCGGAACCTGAGATTGTGAAGGTGGAAAGTGAAGAGACAACGGAGACAGCGAAGGTGTTGGAGGCACCTGCAGCTTCGGCTCCTGCAGCAGCCATTGCTGATAAATAATTTGTAGATTTGTAAATATACTGTAGTGAATATAATTTGTTTTTTTTTGTAAACTGCATCTTTGTCCAAAAAATATGCATGCTACTAGTGGCACGCTCTGGACTTTTAACTAACCCGGTACCGCTTAGACTTTAGACACTTTCTGGACTCTTTCTTTAGGCCCTAAAGAAATGTACCACTGTGAGAATGTATCACTATGCCTGGCAATCAAATAAAGGTAAAGTTGCTATATTAACTTCCCATGGAAAAGGGTGATTTTGTAGGTAAAGAAATAAATAAAACCAATGCATTCATCTAAATTTACAGTTTTATTTATTTAAATAAGAATCTGTTCTATGCAAATCACTCAAATTGTTTTATAAATAAATTAACTACTGACTTATTGGGCAACTTACAAAGCAGAAATACCGTATCATTACTATTTGTGTTAGTGAACCCTAAACTGATTCCAATATCAACGTTTTTTTATTCGCTTCTTTTGAACCACTCAGACTACCAGTTTTTTATAATTAATTACTTAGCTAATAACAGTCACTAGCTTATTATTATGTCTTCATAGCTCCGTAAACTGTATTACTATATGTAAATAGTAGTTTGAACAAATGTATGTCCTGCCCATATTTAAACACTGAGTTACGTGGAGATATATTCCAGATAATTAATCATGATCAAATTCCTAAAGTTCTTTAACACTCGTCTGTATAAGTGTCCAGTTTTGAAGATTACAATGAATAAAGCTAATCATACTACAAATATTATTTGCTTACTTATCGTGTTCAGTAGAGGTGGTATTTCAATAAAAATGATATAGGAGGATAAGTCATAATAAATATAAAAAAACTTTTCGAAAATTCATAATTTAATCAAATGATTCTCAAATTCCATTCAGATTTTAATTTTATTTTTTTCGTAACAGTCAATATTTTAGTTTTCAAATATTTTATGTAATTAATTTTCTACATATTATAATATTTAAAACTAATTTAAATGCTTCTTTATCGTTTACAATTACAATTTACATCGTAAATACAATCATTCAATCGTGTAGATATTGTTAGTGCAGTCTTACATCTATGGAAGGCACCAAAAGTAATACAAATATTGTATTTACACATTATATTAATTTACACTATTAAAAACTATGTTCTTTGCGGCAATTTACATCGAAATATAACTAACACATGCTATATTTTGCAATCAGGCGTAAGCTAAAAGTATCGCATAATAACAGTTCCAATGAGCCAAACATGTCTTTAAAAATGGAATTTAATAGTAATTACTTTTTCAGCTTCTTAGCTGCTAAAAAGTTAGTTATATTAGAATGTTTATCACCTACTGCCAATAGTCTTAAGGACGATTATCCAATGGCAAACAGTTTGTACATGATATAAATTATGAGATTTATTTTATCAGCTTAATAATAGCTATATTTACATTTCATCCTGCAATATGCACATTATCATCAGTACTAAAGCTTTTAAAATCTTACAAACATATACTAAGTAATTATGTCAGAATGTTTTTTTTGTTTTAATTTTAATTATTTTTATACATCTTGCTGCGACTATTGCAGTACAAATCTCCTATCATTGTGCACATAATATAAATTCACAATAATAAAAGTTTCAGCTGTCTCAAAGCTAGGAAACGATACGCCGACGAAGAACCTTCTTGTCTGGCGAGCTTTTTCTAGCTGGACGACTTCGGTCCGAAGTTACGAGACTTCCGACTTCGGTCCGCAGTTGTGAGACTTCCGACTTCGAAGTCTCGACTTGATTAGGCACCGGTATGAAAGTTCGTGATGTTCAGACGACGGTGGGTGCCTGCCGGTGCGAGGGCTTGGGCGGCAGGGGGGGCGGCGTGCGGGCGGCGGAGGGGGGCGGCGAGGCGGGGGGCGACGTGTCGCTCTTGTTCTGTAGCCTCTGCCGCTGGGTCTCGCGGAGATTCTCCAGGAAATCTGTGGGGAGTAAGTATGTTAATAAATTAAACTTGCAAACGGTACTCAAATGTTGTGTAATTATTTTCACTTTCTTGGCTACATTTTTTATTGTATGGCATCTCGCAGGTCAGCCTAGGAGGTTTTCGACTGCTTAACCGAATGTCGACTGATCGTTTTATAAGAACCTGTAATTGGTATATATGAAAGAAAAGCCTGGTTTTACTTTGACTCCGATTTTAACTCTATTAAAAAATACATTCTCAGTAACAACTTTTACTGGACTATTTGAATTTGTAAGCAATGAAAATATGCCACAAATATTTTCAAAACTGCCAGCGTGATGACACTTGTATCGTGTATGAGCTACAAGGTAGTGGTATGTGATGTGGTACTGACCAGGTGGGTGGTGATGCAGCGGCGGGCCGGGCCGCAGCGCAGCCCGCACGCGGCCGCCCGAGGCGCTCGTACTGCCGCGACTGCTACCGCTAGCTGCGCCAACACTCTGTGAAAAGCATTTATTGTTAAAACAAATTTGTTTTCGACCAGTAATGACCTTACGATACTGTTTTGTGTCTAGGCAAGCACGTAAATTTAAAGGTAGTCAGAAACCTTTATAAAAAAAAACATTCTTTCTTTTTTTTCGTTCATTCCGCCCCTTTTCCGTCATTCGTTCAATAAGAATTCGTTCTTGTTTTCGTTTTTATCTTCTTCGTACCTTATATATATATGTATATCAACATCATTATCATACACATAATAAATCTTTAGAGATTTCTTAGATTTTTATGAAATAAGGAACATATCGAATTTTTATCCTGGTATTTGGAGCCAATTGGAAGTCCACGCAGAGAAGCTAGTGCCACATGTACGGTAGGTATGTGTACCTGTTCGTCGTGCTGGCGGGCGGGGTCGTCGTGCAGGCGCACGGCGAGGTCGCTGAGCGAGTCGGCGTCGTCGTCCCGCGCGTCGCCGCCGGCCGCGCGGTACTCGCCCGTCTCCGACACCTCCACGATCTGCAGGCGGGCGCCGTCTAGCTCCTGTTGCAAGAGAGAGGCTGGTTATAGTAGGTTTTAAATTTTATTTTCTGGTGGATAGATGGGTTAAGTATAACCTGTTTTTGTATTGGTTCAATTGGTCAAAAAAATGGTGTTAGAACTAGTGTTGCCAGATCAAAATCAAAAAGGTACAGAGATGAAAATATCGGGATGTAGTAAAAATGCATTTTGCATTTTACTTTCTTGGTCAATTTAAAGAAAAAAATGCATTTTAGGCATTATAGTAGGTGGGACGAGTTAAGGAAGGATTCTACCCAAATATTTGGCAAATCTCGCTCGGAGATCGTTCGATCTTTTTTACATCATTCCAGTCTAGGTACGCACGGTTATCGTGTGACTCGCCAACTCTATCTCCGCTTCTTCGATGAGACTCAGGGGTCCGTCAGCTCCAGCTATCCTAATGAGGGTCAGCGGCCCGCTAGCTCCAGCCACGTGATGAAGCTCGTAGCACACTGACCTGCATGACGGTGTCGGGGTGCAGCACGGCGCCGTCCCGCAGCACGGCGCGGTGCGGGTGCGCGCGCGCGTACTGCGCGAGCACGGGCAGCAGCACGTGGCGCAGGCGGCGCCGGCACACACTGACCTGCATGACGGTGTCGGGGTGCAGCACGGCGCCGTCCCGCAGCACGGCGCGGTGCGGGTGCGCGCGCGCGTACTGCGCGAGCACGGGCAGCAGCACGTGGCGCAGGCGGCGCCGGCACACACTGACCTGCATGACGGTGTCGGGGTGCAGCACGGCGCCGTCCCGCAGCACGGCGCGGTGCGGGTGCGCGCGCGCGTACTGCGCGAGCACGGGCAGCAGCACGTGGCGCAGGCGGCGCCGGCACACACTGACCTGCATGACGGTGTCGGGGTGCAGCACGGCGCCGTCCCGCAGCACGGCGCGGTGCGGGTGCGCGCGCGCGTACTGCGCGAGCACGGGCAGCAGCACGTGGCGCAGGCGGCGCCGGCACACACTGACCTGCATGACGGTGTCGGGGTGCAGCACGGCGCCGTCCCGCAGCACGGCGCGGTGCGGGTGCGCGCGCGCGTACTGCGCGAGCACGGGCAGCAGCACGTGGCGCAGGCGGCGCGCGGCCCGGCAGCGCACGGCCACGCAGCGCCCCGCCAGCTCCAGCCGCACCACGCAGCGCCGCTCCACCACCGCCTCGCGCCCGCCCAGCACCGTGGACGGGGACGACGGGTCGATCGTCGTTGTCGTACCCTGAAGATACACAGACGTGTAAGTTTGGGGCTCTGAGAGATCTTTTGACAAATCCGAGACATCTCACCGGCAAAATAAACTGTCCATCAAAGAATATCGCAAGAAACACCAAAATATCCAAACAATGAAGCGAATTTCCATTCTCACCTGATTGGTATCTTTGAGCAGCACATCGTAGGAGTTACAGAGCAGGTTCCTCCTCTGCAGCAGGCGGTCCACGAGCCGCGCCACGGTGAGCGCGGGCTCGACGCCCACCACGGAGGTGGCGCCGTCGGGCAGCACCACGCGGCACAGCGCGCACTGCCCCGGCGCTGACTGGCTGGATTTCACCACCTAACATTGCAAAAAAATACACTCGTTTATAGTCATTTCCTGTTTCCTGAAACGTTCAAGGGATAAAAAGTTTTCCTTTAGGTATACATTAAGCAAAAAAGTGAGAAATTCCTGATGCATGCCTATGATCTCAAGCTCAACGACTATCCTTATACATCTCGACTGAAAATTTAATCGTAAAAACATATTTTTTAATACTACTTCGATTAAGCTTGAAACAAAATAATGACTACAGGTGTGTGTTCCAGTGTTCCCTAGATATAAACTGCACTTTGTAGACCAACATGTCAAAGAATTAAAACCAATTTTTTTACCAACAAACAGATAGTAACTGAAGTTTCCTGCATGACATCACGCCAAATTTGACTTCATGAATGAGTGGACGCAAATAATCACTCAACAAACAATTAAACATATTTAAAAACTCAACTCTGATAGTAATAACACAGTACATGACTTCTATAAATAAAGCAATGTACACAAGTGTATGTGTCGTATACATATACATATATCTATATGTATCTATAGAATAATTGTTTGCAATAGTAAAACAGTATTGTTTGCCCAATCGTGAGTGCAGCGTTAGGAAAAGTTTATGCAAACTCATCGTGTGATAAAGATTACTTGCTGAACTTTTGATTTATGGTTAAATAAGGATGCTGGTTTCTACCATTAGCACTATGTTATAGTAATTATCATATTTAGCTCAAAATCTTTGCAAGATTCAAGATATCAGAATTTCATAAGAGAGAGTACTAATGTATGTTTGTGATTCATTCACGCAAAAACTACTAATAAAGAGAACTACTAGAAAAATAAGATATTTGGATAGAAAGGTAGGAACAAAAAATAAATTACTTATTAGAAGCCACTGCAGCCAAAAATATCTATAGCCTTAACTAAGTAAATATAAGTCGTTCACATTCACTTTAAAAATAATGCAAAAGTTTTACTAGTTTATCGAGATTGGAATATTTGGGAATTGAACTTTTTTGTCGACCTATAAGTGCGTTTGATGATTGATAACTGGGACTAAATTAATGTCTGATTGAGATGTAGAAAAACAAGTCAGGAAGATATTTAGATTTATGGCTTTCCTCACCAATGGTGACTTGTCGATTCAGAATAGAAGTTACGTAATTATTTGCTAAATTAGTAACACAATAGTATGTTTGCTTACGGCTCCAATATTTGCGCTAAATTATCGTGTTTGTCCGCATGGCACACAGTGCAACGATAGTGGATGTATACATATTTGTTGATTGTCAGCTTCGCCATGTTAAATCAGTATTCTGTATTTATTTATACATATGTAACGACTGTCAACTGTGTATATATTATTTTCGATATTATTTTTTTATAATTTGGTTTAAATAAAGACAACATTTCTGGACACTTACTGGAAATCTATATGTATAAAATGCTTTGTCCTGAATGACTGACGGATCAACGCACAAGCTAAACCACTGATCGTAGAGACCTGAAACTTGGAGGGTGTGTTCTTTGTATGACGTAGGCATCCGATAAGAAAGGATTTTCCGAAATTCTACACCTAAGGGGGTGAAAAAGGGGGGTGGGGCAAAGTTTGTATGAAACTCTGCCATTTTTTATTTGAATTAGTATAGTCCCCGCGAAGCCGCTGGCGGAAAGCTAGTCTAAAATTATAAATGCGAAAGTGAGTTTGTTTGTTACGCTTTCTTTGTAAAACGGCTGGACAGTTTAGATGAAAATTGGAATAGAGGCACCGTGCAAATAATTTGACCTTTCATAAGTGCCTTATTTGGAGTAGTGCGTGAAATAAAATTTTAGACAAGACTTTTGACTGCACCTGACCCTGGACACGGTTATAGGCTTTTTATAGTTTTTTTTTGGGGTTAAGTTCCCTCGGGACGCGTGGGAATGAAAATGGCGCCAAAAGTTTAGGCGCTAAAAGCGTCGGCGCCATTATTATCATCATTTTGTATAAGATATGTAGCTTGTATATGTATATAGTAGTGGACACGATAACGAGAGCGTCGGATCGGGCCGATAACATATTATTTGTGCACACTTTTATAATGAGAACTTCTCACGAAGTGTCCTTGGTAATATGTTGTATGTTTTTTGTAATAATGTTTCATAGTTATCGTTCGGGAAGCTTAAACTTTGTCACACACATGATTTAATGTATTATTGAGCAGTTTTATAAACTCGACTGAACGGATTTCGATGAAATTTGGTTCACACATAGTTTACAACCTAGTTTAATAAAAAGGACACTTTTTGTACAGGTATTTTTTGGATTTTAGTAGGTCGAGACCAGATTATTAAGTAGTCACCGAGGCCGAAGGATATGTACAACACCAGAGGCATCGCAGATCATCATTGCCCTTTATATATATTTCGAGGACAAAATCTTGTCTTATCGAATACAGCTATATTTTTACGTATAGTTGGGTAATAATTTTCTCTTCGCTGGTATCACCAAAAATGACATTTCAAGATGGTGGCTAGCTTTAGTTCATCTGTCAGCCACGTTCATAAATAGCCATGTCGGACTATACCAAAGATATTATGTGACTCACATCAGTGACAGGTGGCGGTTCGTTCTGCTGCGTGCTGTTGGATCGCTCCCGGCCGGCGCGGAGCTTCCACGGGAGTAAGGAGCCGCCGCCGCTGCGACGACGCTCCGACGCGTTGCTGGCTGACTTCTTTAACTAAAACAAATAATATATTATTAGTTATTTTGTTGGTGACTTGGTGATACTACATTTCCTTGTCTAAGGAGGTTAAGCTGATGGTCCCAGCTGTCATTTATCGATATATGGAGTAGTCAGCAAGCAAAAAGTTTGACATCCAGTCTTTGTAAGGTATATCGTGTTTACTGTTAATTGTGGAGGTCAATTAAGCAGAATAAAGATCATATCGAAAGCTTCCTTTAGGAATGCAGTACTTGATTCATAAGGAAGAACTGTCATTAAAGATCTGTCAAAATGGGAGGATAAAATTGAATAATTTTTCTATTAATATCTGTTTTCCTTCTAAATATTTATGATTTTTTTTTTTTTATCTTTGGACAATTTCACACAGCGCCATCTAGCCCCAAAGTAAGCAACTAATATGCTTGTGTTATGGGTGCTATATTAACGGATATACTACTTATATACGTTTTTAAATATATACATATTATACACGTCACAGAAATTAAAATTCATCATTTCAATTTCTGCCCGGCCGGGAATCGAACCCGGGACCCCTTGCGTGGTATTCCGGCATGTTGACCACTAAACCACTCAGGTCGTCTAATATACATAACATAATATAACATATAATATGTTTATTTAATTATCATAGGTATCTATGGATTGATAAAATAAAAAAAATATTAAAAGTTATGATAATTCTTGATATCATGTTTCGTAAAAGTATATAATGATATAAAGTTCGATGCAACCGACTATTAGGGTTGAAAATACCCAGGGTTGCGGGATGTCCGAAAGAGATACCGCGCCCCCGGATTGTAAAGGGCTGAGGAAGGAACATGGATGGGTTTTAGTCAGTAAGAGTCTAAGACTAATGGCGGGAGCAGTCAATTAATGTAATAAATCCCAAGTAAATGTGTCTTAGCTGAAGTGTACCTTGGTGGTGTCGGGCGCCAGGTCGGGGTGCGGCGCGTAGGGCTGCGGCAGGCCGCGCAGGTCGGCGCGCGCGCACTCCGCGTGCACGCTCGAGCGCAGGAAGCGCGGGTAGCTGTCGAACTTCATCACGTTGAAGATCTGCTTCTGAGCCTGCCGCACACAAACATAACACATTCATTCATTAGAGAGGATAACCTGCACTTAAACCGCCTAACTTATATGAACACTTCTTTCTAAAATTCGAAGATATCTCGTGTCGTTAAATTTCCTGTGTTCATCATCAGCCTATATATCGTCCCACTGCTGGGCACAGGCCTCTTCTCATACAGCGAAGACATGAGCATTAATCACCACGCTTGCTCAAGGCGGATTGGCGATTTCAGACATTTTAGGTCCAGGTTTCCTCACGATGTTTTCCTTTACCGTTAATCACTGACGTCTAAGATACACTTAGAAAGTACATATGTCTCCAGAAAAGTCACATTGGTACTTGCCAGGTTTCGAACCCACACACACACTCGTACACGAGAGGCAGGTGCCTTAACCACTAGGCCACCACGACTTGTGTTGGGAAAGTATTACTTGGGACTCTTGTCATTTTTTTTTTAATATTAAAAACAACTTCATACATATGTATACTACTTATAAAACGATTTGACCAGGAACGCGTGATTATAAAGATATTACTATACCGATGTTAAATTGCAATTAGTTAGGTACTACATAAAATGTTAACAGTTAAAGTAATAAGTAAAAACGATAGAATTACAAATTTCACGCGTGGTACCGCAACAGCTTGCGTAAATATTTCGCTACGTATATTGCAACGACGACCCGTTGGTTTAGCTAACAAATAATTATTAACTATTGTAACATGTATTAATTTAATACTATAATAACTTTTTTTTTTTTACATTGAATTTTGTATGAATATGGTAAATTAATTCCCGAAATATGACGGCATAAATGAGTCACGCCGTATACCGTCTAGGCGTAGGAGTCAGTCTTATCACCAATAGCGAGCTTATATACCTATACTGTGGCTACTATACATACACACTGCATTACTAATTAACGTCATAAATACGAATATGAGTTTGATTGTAGTAACTGTTACTAAAGTATACAGTGACCAGCTATAATTTGTAGAATTATTTGATTTTGATTGTTACGCTTTCATGGTAAAACAGCTCAACCGATTTAGATGAAATTTAGTATGGAGATAATGGGGATCGGATACTTAGGGAACTTTATAGAAAATTATCCTACTTCCCACTAATATAATAAATGTGAAAGTTTGTGAGGATGTTCGTATGTATGTTTGTTTGTTGTTTGTCTTTCACCTAAAAACTACTGAAAGGATTTGGATGTAATTTGGTAAACACATCGTTTATCGCCTGAATTAATACGAAGGATACTTTTTATCCGGGCGCGTTAAGTAGTTCGCTCGGGAGGCGGGTCAAACCGCGGGTAACATTTTTAGTAGACAATAGTTTACAAGAAAGAAAGACAGTTTCGTTAGACACCTGGGGGCCTACTCTAACTCAACGAAAACGAAGTTTCGTTTGAAATTCGGAACCTTTCGTTGACTATTTTCTTTTCAAATAATTGTTATATATGGATAGTATAAGTACATCCCTCTTTGTACAGAGCATCAGATCGCACCTTACTGCACCACTAAAAAAGTTATCGTCTATTCTCGGTCGTTCTGAAGTTTCGTTTTGGTGAGTTAGAGTAGGCCCCCTGTAGTACCCAGGTACCTGGTAGTGTGTGTATTTTTTACCTGTTGGAATAGGTCAGGCGGCGGTGGGTCCGCTGCCAGCAGTAGGGCGGCGGCGCGGCGGGCGGCGGCGTCCACGTTGACCGGCTCGGGCGCCTTGTCCGCCAGGTGGCGCTGCCAGATCTCAGCTGCCAGGGCTCCGCGACGGGCCGGCTCGGTGGTGGCGCTGTACTGCTCGCACGACCACCAGAACCTGACGTGCAATGGTAAGGTAAGCATTTGGTGGTATTTGTCCAATTTGAATGATGGTGGAAACTTTAAATGCTCTCCAGAAATTTGGATTCGTCAAAATTACTTGAAAAATTCCGACCCTCTTAATATTGTTGGTCAAAAATATCAGTATCACAGATCGACGATGTTCAGAAAGAAATAGGACACTCCTCAAAGCTCCAACGAAAATTGGTCAAACTTAGCCATGAAAGGTGCATCAAATTAATACTAAAACCTATAACGTATTAATCTTGTATGTATATAATCTTCAAGACAAACTTACAATCAAAAATCTCTGGTCCCCAAAATCGTAACTGCACTTGAAATACAACCAGGTGTTAAGCCTCACCGTATGTTTTCAGCAGCGAATTCCTTGGCGAGGAAGTGGGCGAAGGCCTCGGCCCCTGCAGAGTCCGCCAGCAGGTGCTCCAGGCCCAGCGACCAGCGGGCCACGTTGGAGCCCCCGCCGGTGGAGCTCGATACTTGCGTGGAGCCCTCGCTCATTTGCTGCTGAGAGAAAAATATCATTAGCTCAAATATTTCAAGTTGGACATGAAATTAGTTGTAGAAGATCAAAATTATTGGGGAGTTGTTTTTAACCGACTTCAAAAAAAGGAGGAGTTTCTCAATTCGGATGTTTGTATTTTTTTTTGTTCGCGCATAACTCCGTCGCTTGCCAACCGATTTGAAAAAATCTTTTTTTGTTGGAAAGGGTATATAGCTCCCAAATGGTCCTATGATAAGTAAAGCAGGATCTGATTATGGCATCCCAGAGAAGTCATGGGGAATTTTCGAAAATCCTAGGGGCAACTAGTGCGTTTTTTATTATTTTGACAGGTTACTTACTCTAAAAGAGGAAAGCTGAGGTGGGTTTTTAAACGTCCGACAAATAGATATTGAGATTATTTTGTTTAAATTGTTATGTCAGTCAAAAATGGACATTATTATTCTAAGCCTAGTATCCAACACCGACCACACTGCAAATAAATATTAACAGCCTTAGCATGCTCTTTCACCATCAACATCATCATGTATATTCAATCAGAAAAGTTTTTAACCTTGACCGAATTGACTCCAAAAAAAGTGTAAATAATGTTCCTTCAAAAATCTTATACGTACTGTTATAGGGTACAGCTGTTTGTTTATGTTTCCTTACCTTATTGTACATGTTGCGATGTTCGTGGTGTCGGTAAGAACTCCCGGCGCCACTGCCGGTAGTCCAGCGACGGAACGGCGACGACTGCTCGCTCTGAGAACAACAAACACAATACCGTTACTCATGTAGTCTAGATACACAATCGAAGTAATACTACATGACATAACAACATTTAAGTTGACAAAAAAAACAATAATCTATATAATTTATGATAACAGAATGAATTGAATAGAATAATCATTATTTATAGTTGAGGATTTAACGATCCACATAATTATGTCATTATTATCTTTCACATTGAATTATTTACACGCGGTAAAGTTTGGGTTGTCTGACCTTCACATCATTTTAACTAGAGACTTAAAATGTAAACAAAATCATAACCTATTTTGTTCTAATACTGCCATATAGATAAATAAAATAGCATTCAATAATGACTGATGATATTTAGAACATGAAATTGACATAAATGCGCCATCCTTACGCCATCGCCATTTTGTTAATTTCTGTGGCAGATTAGAACAAAAACAGGTTATGATTTTGTTTAAATTTTTCTTAAAATCAATTGGTACGTACAGACTACCATTGGACAGAACTATTTACCGAAAAGGACGAAGTTAAAGACAAATGCACATCCATGAAATAATGGAAGCCATTTAAACCATCTCGGCATACGCCCCTCTTTATGAACAAAGCCATAAAGAGCCATTAAATTCACACAATCCGCATCCTCGTTCGCCCGAACTTTACAAATTAATTGTTTTGTTTGAACTTTTACATTTACGATCTGCGTGAGACCACTTATTCTTTTCAATGTCGTTACGAATTATATTAATGTGTAATCTTGCTGAAGAATACATTGTTAAGAGTTTCTTGTGTTAGGAACGATGCATTCACTTGTGGATTCAAAATGACTTAGATTATGCAAACAGTTCTCTAGAAGGATTAGGTATCTACTTTAGAAGCCGTGTTGCATAAAATTCAAGAGTAGGATTATCATACATACATAAATAAACACAAGACAGAGATAAGCATAAATAAATAAATAAACATTCCTCATCTAACAAGTACATTCGAAATAAGAAGGTAAGTTATTTTGATGTGTGGATCTCTTGTAATACATGGTATAAATAGCTAATAAATTAAAATGTTGTATATTTCAGCGGCTCAGACGTTGATTACCTTATAGGTAACTAACCCACGTAAACTTCAGTTAGGCAGTATACAAAAACCACGCCATATATATTTTTAGACCTATCAGACACCTCACGCGATGTAATATAACCACAAGAACACACCACTGAATCAACGCAAACACTCCTACCAATATTTTCTCCTTTCAATGAACTCTTTCAGTAGGCATTTTAAATATTTAAACAATACTGTTAGGCATGTTACCTAACACTCACAGTACGACATTGAAGAAAAACCACAAGTTTCAGACTGGAACGAAATAGCGGTGGTAGGAAAACTATGTCATCCACTAAAAGGGTGATAGGTACTTACATTGAATTCCTTTTAAGTCACGAGCCATGGTTTCAGTTTGTACGCATAATGTTTGTTAGTTTTTAAAAATAGGGTTGCAAAATATATTTTTAAGAATAACTAAAGATTGCCGATTCGCCTTGCGTAGCGATCAATACTTAGACCTCATCTATGCGAGAAGTGTCCATTCCAGCAGTGGTACGATTTTTTTATGTACTCATCATTGAGTGCAACCAGGTAAGGTACCATAACAATTAAGACCTCAGTGTCATCGCGAGCCAGTAAATTATACACACTACAAACCCGTCAAAACTGTTCTAATAAACGGCTCAACGAAAACACTTCAAGGATAGTTTGATTCCATTTGATTAGTGTAGTTCAACCGTCAGATGTTCCGCCCCGCATTGAGAATGCAATTGAAGCGAATGCTTGCGTAGGCGACACGTGACTGGTCTCAGGAAGGAGCTAAATTGATCGTAATTGGGGATATTGCCGCGCCCCCACTCTCGGCATTGAATACTATTGCTCATCGGAATAAGTGTTGGTATGTAGTGAGGATAAAATCTGGTGTTCTGGTTAATTTAAGTGGTAATGAGTGTTAAAGTATGCTACAGGAGTAGCTATACTTAGTATGGACGTGCTATGTACCCTGGGCGGTCAGCTCCGGTTACAAACTTGCCGACTGGCTAATATTTATATCACTTTTTAACTTTAGTTGGATATATATATATATAAATCCCTATTTCCCTTGGTCCCTTGGAAATTTGGTAGATAGAAGGGACTCTGAAGCAATGTTAGGCTACTTTTCAACCGGGTGCGTATAGTAGTTCCCTCGGGGCGCGGGTGAAACCTGTACCTTTTTACAAACTTAGACTTCAAAATCCCAAGTACAATTTTTAAATGCTCTTTTTTAACGTCCGCCGTTTTAGTCAACCCTAAAAAAAGTGTAGCGACAAACGTTTATTTGAACACGCAGAACTGACAAACTAACAGACAGGCTGTTTGCTGAAGAAAACCCGACGCCTGACACCCAGACGCGATAGTCAGTTGAGGAGTGACGTGACGATGTGGGACCACGTGTTTCAATGCTAATTTGGGGTAGAGTACACCTTGAGTGGCATACCGTTGACCTGGGTAATTTTGAAGAATGGAGTTAGTTTGTAGTTAAAGATTTGTGGATGCAAGTAAATGCAGTCAAATGTTGTCTTTGCCAGTAAGGCTGATTAGACGAGATATTCGGTGGTAAAGTGGGGATTGTCTATAGTGTCATCTACATCTACTGCCTACTTGGGATAATATTAAAAGATAAGAAAGAAAAACAAGGCGACATTCTAGAACATGCATGGATTCAAGCTTTTAATTTATGATTAGGAAAAGTAATGCTTGATTGTGTACAAATGTTGAAATGCTTTTATCCGTCAATGAACTTATTTTTAAATACAATGCGTTGGCCTAACGATAGGGAAAAGCCCAAAATTCAAGGTGTTCATTTAGGCATGGATAAGGGACAAAACATGATCAATAGCACAGTCATCTACACCTTCTTATTAATAAATGTCTAATGGTAAAAACCCCTTTCATTGAGTGTGACGTTCGTTACAAGAGGCAGAAATTACAGGATCAAAGGTATATAATTGCCATCGTAAATGCAAAGTCATAGGATCTCGACCTCACATAATAACTCGCAGTTACATCATAATTAAATAAGATCATTAACAGAGCAATGTACAGATATATCAACAAAGTAATTAAATAGTTCCGAGAAAACCGGAGACACTCGAGATTTTCATCACGAAACAAATTACATAAAGTTATATCCATTTGAAGTTGTGTAAACTTTTGAAACACGGTCATTGTTGAGTATACTAATATTTAGTTTGTAATTAATAAGTCTAATGGAGATCTGAAATTTTCCGTGAATTGTTTTAAAAAGGAAACTGACTGTTAAATTCACGTAGGTGAGTAATGGCTTGAATATATTAAACATTAAGCATTTACGAAAATAATAGTTATATTAACAACCAACAATAAATCTACAAGAAGAATACTTCCAATTCGTGATGAATAGAAAAACATGAATTACCTCTTCTTTGCTGTCCGAAGTATACCATACAACCATCTTCAGTCACTGCTCCTCAATAAACCAATCTCAAACACCATATAAATTGGGCACTAGCCACAAAAAATCAACACAAACTTGAAATCCTAAATTAATTTCAGAGCAGAATTCTTGAGGCATCCGTACACTTGTGAAACACTATGACTTTAAAGTTTCCTATATCAAAACAAAATGAAACCTAGGTAGTGTATTCGAAGGTTTTAAGAGCAATATTGATGGACGGGACAATTCGAATGAAGCAGACCCTACCGTTCGCGGTAACGTCCAAATGGTTACTGAAGTACGAGTGAATCTAAGTATCGAATGTGACGGGACGTTGACTGTCCCCAGTCCCGACGCATACTGTCGCCTCATTGGTGACACAATACGGCATTATAATAACAATACTTGTGCTAAACAAAACAGTTTCCGGAGCTGGTCGCGGTGCAAGTTTTCATACATTATGCATTTTTAAGACCTTGACCATTGAAGAATCTATTGAGGTAGTGGAGAATGAAGATTTTTTTATGAAAGGCCAACTAAGTTTTAATGTTTATTTTTTTTAAATACTAAAGCATGTTTTTTTACTTGAAACTAGTTTCAACCAATCAAATTGCTTCAGGTATTTGTATAACAAAATCTATGGATGAGCAAAGACGCATGAATCTTGTGCGTCTGACGTTTTTGTATTAGAAGTAAAGATTTCACATATTCCATCAGGCTAATATTGAATAAGACATTTTATTTTCAACTGTATTCAAATATTTGTAGAACTAAAATAAAACGTGAGACGTGTTCTTGTTGATAGTAAAAGCAAGGAATGTAAGACATTTGAGCGATACATCTCAAGCCGTGATCTAAATTCATAAATACTCTTGTTTATAATCCACATATTTGCTTTTTAAATAAAGATGCAACCTCATTCCGGCTGTAAATCTTCAAATCAAGTATCTAGACTAAACAACAAATTAATTAATAGTTACGTTACAATATGATTAACTTCCTTACATTTTTTCGGAAGCAAAACGAGTTTTTTTGTTACAATAAAAATATCTGACAGTTGATTCAGACTCCGAAAAAGCTAGTTTGTTTTTATCCAAAAATATCAGGGCAGGCTACCATTTAGCTTTTGTATCAAAATCGCTACAGCTTGTAGCTTGGGCTCTGAATGACGCCAGAAAACCGCTAGTCATTGCCCAGAATGCCTGGGTAAGCCAAACAGGATAGTATTATCATTCCTGGCTATCAGCCACGGACTCCTCAAAACAGTAACCATTGTGAACCAAACTCGAGGACAAGACCTATATATTGACAGTTGTACCATGTGATCTAGTACTAAATCGCGTGACGTTTTGACATAAAAAACATTATCTCGATTTGTTTTCCGTAGGTGTCAGGCGACTAAAGGATTAACTTTAGCTGATAGGGCTTTGAATCTATCTGCATACTGACTGATACCGATCATAAACCTAGTTACAGATTGTAAAGGTCAGGCGGTATTTGTTTTGAGGGGAAATTTCAAGCACATTAAAATGCAACACGTGAAGAACTTAATAAAAGAAAAGAAAATACTGCTAATAAAGCATTATCTAACAACGTTTTCCTTGACGTCGAAGCTAACAATAATGACTAAAGTACAGAACAGTCGTATGCTGCTATTGACAATCAACATTCACCTATAGTACAAATTATATTAGCTGCATTGATAGCCCATCAACACGCAGGCGTTGTACAAATACGACTCGTGAATAGCCGAGTGACGTCTATTGCATCGCCTAGTGCATACGATCACGTTGTCATCAACATGTCGTATCAAGCAAGATAGAAATCAGTAATAGAAAAGGAATGCTAATATTTTCATTTTGATGCGATAGATATTAATTCTTTTCTTTCATTGTTTTATGACTTGTGCTACAAAGAATTAATGATGGTATAATTGATCATTTGAATCAAAACGATTGCAGAAAGGTAGTTAAGAGAAGTTTCATTTTTCAAATTAATAAAAAAATGCTTTAGAAATAAAAGTAACACAGAATATGAAAAAAATACATGAACTTCAGAAGCCTGTTAACATAAGTGTCAGTAATATACATTCTGCAAACTTAAGACGCATAGATATCAACCTCCACGAGTAGCGATAGTATAAAGTACAATTCCGGTAACATGGGTATCCAATCCATCAGAACTACTTGGCTATTAATTTTTACCACGGTCTGAGCTAATACTTCAGGTGTATAAAAATAAGAAATCTAAAATTTAGAACAGGTACCACAAGAATTAACATTAAAAACTGTCCCGTCCTTATTTTGCAATCCTGCGGTTGGAACTGTCATAAACAATGACCAATTGATGAACCTGACTCACTCCCGACCCCGATATGCTATCAACTTGTGAATGAGCTGTTATTTGTCTCTCAGCGTGATTTATTATGTAATGGTAGCATTATTTGTAATTTGTTGATAATGGTTTATTGTATTTTCCATTTGTTTTAGTAATTCATGTTTTAGCCGTCTTGCTGGATCATCGCTTGCATTGTTTCTTTCTTCAACAAAATCTACATCTACAATAGCAAAATAATTGGCAACGGTGTCTTGACCTAACGAATCATTGTATGGTTTGTTATGATTATTAATTTCGGGTAACCATTGAATCATAACATGCCAATATTGATATTAAATTCATAGAATTGATGACGAGTGCGGTTAATGGTAAGAGAAGGAAAATTAATGTAAAAAAATATTATAATGAATGCAGTGTTTATTTAAATACGGTTAGTTATAATTTATGCGTATTACATTCCACGTACTATTGCTAAATAAACAAGTTATTGATTCCTGTAACTGTAACAGAATTTAGGTTAAAGATTTGAGTATAATTAGGTGTTTTTAAATATGACTATAAATATTACTATAGAAAAGCAAAAAGGATGAGAAGCACTAACATGTTCCTCTTAAAATGATAGAACCAATCAAATGTAATGAAAAATAAGTAATGTTAATCGTATAAGACTGTGATTACCATGCCACAAAGATGTTGATGGCACTGTCACGCATGACCCTACTCTACAGCGGTCAACTAAAGGACTTACAGCTGTAAGTTTAGCAGTTAACGACCATGACGATCTAACATAATAATATGTAAGTGATGATGTGAATAACAGATTACCTAATTCCATGCCGTAACATAAAAACAACGCAATCATAAAACTAAATGGGACGACTGTAACCCGGATAACAAAACTACAGGATATAACATCAAAACGGCTTACGATTAGCCCAAATAGAACAAAACTGCAGGATGTTCTAGATCCAAACAGAAAGCTACAAAGGATACATTCATTTGTAATTGTGTCATTTCTGAATAAATAAAAGACATGTCAACGGAATATTGGGAAATTGACGTCATTATGCCGATGGCTATTTATTGCGTATTGACCTCCTCGTATTGTGAGACAATACGATGACACAGGTACCTAACATTAACATTCTAAAGCTGTGTACATACGGATTATGAAATCAGAGCACCGAAGCCCAAATTGCTATCGAAATAAAAACTGTGATTGTGTAAATTTCTGTCATCATCATAAAAGCGATCATCTGCTGGACAGATATTACAAACTCTTTGAAATCAGTGCTTAGCAACTGGTCTATTACCAATAGAATTTTAGAAGTCAATCAGTAATTTGACCGGTTAAAAAAACAATAGTTAAACATGACAATATGAATACTAATGTCGTAGCACGATTAGTATCACCTTTAGAACAATACGAATTATATAATAAGGATTTGCAGACAGAACAATAGCAAGACAGTTGAAACTTTATAATTTTCCACTAGAATGAGGCGACAAGAAAATTCTCGTGTATTCAAATGAGTCCTGTATATGTATTCTTGCCGCGACATGCGTCTGGCTCTAGTTTTCCTTTGTCTTAAAGATGATTTGGGGTTTCATTTTAACGTGAAAATTGACAAATTATATTGGAGGCCCAATGAAACAGTATCCCAGATTTTCGAGCTGAGGAGTTAACTTATCATTACTTGTTTTCATGATTTCAAAGGCCCGACAAAAAGTGTCTGCACCATAAAACCTTAAGCCAACGAATAATACATCAAGTTCTGACGGTGATGGATTACTGAATGGTAGACAGTTAAACATATATAAAACCACGAACAAGATTACATCAGATAAATTTTGCCAAAGAATTTGTATAAATTCCGGGCACCCAGCCGGCTCTTTTACGGCCCATAAAGTTTATCCCAAAAACAATGTTATATGACATAAAACATTAAGCTAACGTAGAAGTCTGGACGTCATTGAAACCGGTCATAACCCCTGGAAACGTACGTATATCTTGGAATAATTCGCCAAGTAACGAGAATTTCATGGGGTCACAGGTTCCAAATTAGAATCTTTATTACTTGAATGTAATTAAACTATTGACGTCCGATGTACGTCTATAGAATACAATATACGTTTAAGTACCAAAACAATAAAAGAATATGGTTTTGTTAATCATTTGCGGTGGATTTAGTGATGAAAAGAATTTTAACACTGATTCGTTAAGCCTTGGAATTCGCGTTAAATTGACAGATTAACAGACAGTGTAAGTTAATTGCCTTAAAGCCTGAAGGCACTCAATTTCAATGACAAGCACATAAAATCAGATGACATTGATATGCAAAATGCAAATGAATCTTCAAAAAATTAATTTGGGAAAACTTACAATGCGCAGAAGTTTGGCGATGAATCTCTCACATACTTCGGTAGGCATGTTAACACGATCACTAAGATACGGTGTAAAAATAAACTAACACTTGAAGATACAAGGATGTTGGGTGCGCGGATGACGCGTGCGTTTCGTGCGAGTGTTGCGCGAAGACTGAGCCGAACTGCCGAAACAGTGAGTGCGTGTAGGTGGTAGGTGGTTTAATTATTCAGATCAGGTGGACTGTTATCAGGAATACCGCGTCACTGAAGATGTTCTCTAGCGGAACAAAATATCGCTCCTCAGTATGGGGTGAATAGATATTGATTGTTTTACACGGAATTCTAGATTAGCTACAGATTGAAATCGCGTCACTACCATAGCAATGATTAGGATTTTGGAATTTGATTATATCGATGAATGTATAAAAATAACTGATATACTATTAATAATCTACGGTTACTCACAGGTTATTTATGTTTATTTGTTTTATATTTAACCCAAAGTTTTAAGATGTGAGTAGTCGACAAAATTTTTGTTGGGCCTATGATTCATACTAGAAACATCCTGAGATTTGCCTGATAACCTATTCCACCAACTATTGAGAGGACGTTGTGTAAGGTTACTTTTTATGAGAACGCCAGAAATACTGCCGGCGTTTATTGTTCGAGCTATGAGCAGATGGCGTGGTTTGCTGTTCACGTAAAATATTTTACAAATATTCTAAATGAGCAGCCAAAATGTGAATAGATTTTCTGATTTCTATTTGCTTTTTAGTATGAAAAACCAATCATAATTACAATATTTTTGACAAATATTGCATAATCTTATTAATTATCTTATTAATTATTACGATGTATTCCAAAGAGATAACGTTAATGCCTTGTCATGAATGTATAAGTTCATCTTCTGCAATTAGCAATATAACTTCTCTTTAGTCGGGTAAGCGACATTCTTATATACTATGTGTATTCAAACTATTTATAGCCGCTACTTCATTACGAAAACATAGGCCAAATAATTGATTTTAAAATTCCCAAGTTCCATTAACAACAGGTGGAGTGGAATATTTTCCGCGAATTTCAAGTTCGTTCAACTGTTCATTCCGGGTTAGTGTGACAACTGAATTAGCCTATGCTCGAAAAAGTGCGCGTGCACATCATGAGTACAAAACATTCATATCGCCATTATCATAAAATTATAAATATTTGGCAGGTAATAAAATGTTATCTAGAGTATATCCAAGCTTTTGTTTTTTAAGAGTAGGTAGTTTTTAGGATGTAATGATTCAACTAGTGACCTAACTTAGTTATGGAATAGTATTGGGGGTCAATGTCCGAAAATCTTACGGATGCTCCGACTAATTTGATGTTGAATCATTTAAGAATGCTTCAATGGTGCTATTTGTAAACAAAACTGTCTTATGATACTCTGAAAATTATTTTCGCGCATCAGTAACATCTCTGTTCAATGTTGTTGTTTTGTTACTATCATATAGACGCGAAAAAACAATTGACAGGAGTACATCATATATGGTCTGGTCTACACCTTTATCCATGGCCGCTTCTACAGGGCATCCCCGGCTATTCATAGCCTTCAACAAAAATAATCAAAAGGATTTACTTTCGAATGATACCTATTTAAATGTCAACACGAAGTATGTTATCGTGTGAGTATTTAAGTGTATGAAAGAGATAGAATACTTTTACAATCACATCAAGGCTGAATTACTTACTAAGTTGGATGAAATAAAATATCCAACTACAGTAATATCTCCTACGGCAGGGATTCAAGGTATTTTTAATTCTTTTGCAAGAGCAATGCTTAGCTAAAAGCTGCACTACTCTAAGTGACAAACTACATTTAACCAAAAAAGATTCAAACTAAAGACGTCTCCATAAATAATCATGGCCAGTTATTATTGTACGAATGAAGGAGACGTAATATTCTTGTTTCCCAAATGAACACGAGAAAATAAATACCTCTGGGGTAAGCTAGATATGCTTAAAAATAATAAAATACATAAGTTTGGAACAACAAATCAAAGTAATCCTAACTTAATACATATTATAAATGCAAAAGCGAGTTTGTTTATTTATTTTGATTACGCTAATGGTATAAAAGCTGGACCGATTTGAATAATGTTTGGTACGGAGAAAGATGGGACCCTAGAGACAGTTATAGGCTTTTTATCATGTCGTCTTAAGCAGTGCCCCCAGGGAACAACTTATCTCATAATAAATATGTCACAATTTATTCCAAACATCGCAAAAATCTGAAAATTATGTACTCTTTTCGGGTTTGTTTATTTCGAAGATAATCTGGCAATTATCTGCTAATGATGATAATGATATAACGATGACAAATGATCATACAGACTGGAGATTTGTTGAAGAAGGCTCGATCTTAGATAGTGAAGATGTAGATACTAGAGTTTATGATAACGTAACGTCTAGTTAAGTGGTCGATACACTTATTAATATGAATCAGACGTATTCTAACTAGTCTAAAACGATTAACAATACTGATCAGGAGAGCAGTGTGTATTAATGAAGTTAAAATGGATTTTGGCGTAAAAGTTCCTTAAGAAAATAAGCTTATGTATAAATTACAGACAAGAATAAATTGAAAGAACTTTAAACCATTTCAATTATCATGGTCATTTAGAGTAACGAAGCTTAGCGGAGTTTAAGACAAACTAAATTATTATATTAAACAAAGTCGAACGACATTTGAACAAAAGAGACATTTGACTAAAAGGCTGGAGTGCAATAAATCTTAAACGGCTTAACCGATTCAGACAAAATTTTGCATGAAGATAGCTTGAACCCTAGGGAATGACAAGTATTTCTCTTGTTATGCAGCTAAAACCGTGGTCAAAATCTAATCAACTATACGTAAGTAAGTAGCTATAATCCCAGTATTAGTTATTGATGCTGATACCGTACTTACATCAACAGGTACTTCAGACCAGATTGCGCATCCCTCAATCCTATCAAACGCGGAAGGCGGAAGAGGAATCAATTCGAAAACCAAAAGGACGCAACGTGTACAAAACATGCTGATAGTGTAAATCCAGCCTAAAGTGTCCGATCGTATCGGGTATAGAAAACATCGCAATTGTTTTTATCATTATCTGGTTATCTCTGTATCCATGCAGATTTAGGATTGTCTTACGTAGAATGATAATAGGATCATTTTCCTTGTAGCAAAAAGTTCCTTATGGCTTTGAGTCAAATTTGACTAAAGCAGCACTGAGCAATGTAAGTTGGTTATTTTGGGTAGTAATGGAAAGTTTTCCTTTCACGCCTTTTTCCTATGAGGGTAGACAAAAACTATATAATGCTAAATGAAGGTACTTGAGGGACATTTGTAGATCTTTAGTCAGCCGTTACGGGTAATCAGAAGCCAGAAAGCCTGCTAACCAGTCTTTCAAAGGGGTATCGTGTTACCCGGCAACTGGGTTGTGGAGATCAGATAGGCAGTCGCTCCAAGTAAAACACAAGTACTCAGTTGCATCCAGTTAGACTGGAAGCCGACACAAAAATAGTTGGGAAAAGGCTAGCCAGATAATGATATGCTTAAGGTACATGTTGGAACTCCGTGTCTTATAAATCATATATGGTATTATAAGATCCACATTATAACAGGTACTAAGTGCATTGAAATACAAATAAATCAAATAATAATGGGAACATAAAGCATACCTAGAACAAAGCGAAGCTGCCATCTTAAAAAGCTAAAAATAGCCCCATATAAATAGATTGCGCGTAAACTTGTAATAAAGATAGTGCAGCGACTGATAAACTGAGATTTCTTTTACGTGTATTTGTATAGGCCGTCCTCCGAGATTGTGGAATGCTAAGAAAGAAATCACGTCGTAATAACAAATATACATTTCAAGAACGCTAATCTGGATTCCCAAAAGGGATTTTCCGTTTTGGGAATGTCCTAATAATATAATAAATACGAAAATTTGTGATAATGGATGTATGGATGTTTGTATCTCTTTCACGCAAAACTTTCTGAATGAATTTGGCTGAAATTTGGTACACACATAGTTTAGAACCTGGAGAAAGAGTTGTGATGTTCATATTAGGCAAAGGACGTGGTAGATCTCAAAGATTTCAAACACATACACAAAAATATGATCGAAAAAGACTCCAAATCGGAATTACAGTATTTTTTCCAAGAACACCTATCATTCTTAGAGACTTATAATACCAAGTGGTATCAACAATCACTTGCGAAAGGCGGCCTCGAACTACAGACAAAAATCTAACAACAATTGTAACAGGAAAGAAGCAGAGGAATAATAATGGCTTGTAAAGCTATCTACACACACTTCGGCGACGCCATCGACAAAACTCGGCGACTTGTATGTCGGCAACCTTGAAACAATCCAGCGACCCGTCGCCAATTTTTTTTGGATAAAATCGCCATGTATTTGACAAGTCGCCAGGCTATGTCAGTGGGTCGCCCGGTCGGCGGATTAGTTGTGTAAGGCGCTTTAAAAAACTCCCATTATGTATTTAGATAGTATCATGAAGATGTTGATCAGTACAGAGCGAGACATCACTTCGTAAGTTCATCATTATAATGAGATGCTATCACGTTTTACTTTCTCACGTGGCGAGGCATGGTGTTGGTGTTTTGTTGTGATTGCTAACTACAAAAACGTGGTAGATAGTGGGCGGTAATCATTTTTACGACCTTTTTGCGATGTATGTGTTTTGATGGTGAAGAGAACCCTTCACTATCAAAACACAATGTCTTTTTGACTCTTTTCTTTCGATTTTTACTGTACATATAAATATACTAGCTGTTTACCGCGGTTTCACCCGCATCCCGAGGGAACTATTTTGTGCACCCGGGTAAAAAGTATCCTATATGTTGATCCAGGTTATAAACTATGTGTCTACCAAATTTCATCCAAATCCGTCCAGTAGTTTTTGCGTGAAAGAGTAACAAACATACATCCATACATTCTTACAAACTTTCGCGTTTATAATATTAGTAGGATACTGTGTAGTAATGTACCCGAGATACGATACAAAGGCTGTCATATACGATCGATTATCACTTCACTCGATTTCACACTTCACCCCATTAAAAAATTCTATGAAAAAACCCCGTACGGCATAGTTTTTTATGACCAGATAAGATTTATTATAAGTACGTTACAAATTTGGTATATTTTGTTTTCATAATCTCAGCTAAATGAGTCACAATAAAAATATTGTCGTCCATAATTACAAGCACGGTTATTCCAAACGTTACTTAAGTTTATCTTAATTAGATTCATAAACTAAATCTTCATAACTATAAATGAGACAACTATTAAAATTACATATTTAATTATTTATTTCTAAGATCGCTTTTAGCGATAAGACCGCCCATTGTGTCACCCTTGTAACTAATTTTCCAATGTCATATGTTTTTCTTTTGGTGTACATAATAAAGAGTATTCTATTCTATTTCTAAGAAAATTAAGACACAAACAAAAATAAATTGGAATAAACCGAACTATGACAAACATCACAACAACACCTTAAACGCAACCTACTAATAAACAAACAATATTATTTTAGTCATACTTCACATTTATTTGCATACTGTCAACCGCAAACATTAGGTCCTAAAATAGCTTCATTTAGTTAACAAAATATATCACAGTTATTTCGGTCGTGTTGTATGAGAAACTGAGGTACTACGAAGCGTGTATGACGCCATACAAACAAATGATACGCGTACAAGTCAATGTGGTTGAGAAAACAGAGGCATCGGAAGAGGCGCGTGCGCATATTGTTCTCTGTTCAAATACGAGTGTGCTGACTTTCTATTGGATGTAGAGGTTTGTATGAGACTTTTCTCTAAAGCAGGACCTACACTAATGGCCGAATTTTATGTAATTTATACTTTTACGAATGTCTCAATTTAATATCAATTATTTGCGTACTTTAAAGATATTTTTTATATTAAAAAGAAACATAGCTATAATGACACGAGTACATTAAACCTCATGAAAAGACAACAATAAACTGTGATAATAATGTATTAAGTTTGCAAGCGAGAAAACATATATTATTATTTAATTTAGATGTTTTGTGCTCTAAAGCACAGTGCGCATGTTTGCATAACTTTCAAATTTATTTTCAAAGAATTTTTAGTATAGCCGCTAATACATCATTTACATGTATATTTAAGTTAGTAGGTACATAAGTAAATACAGAAATAAGTTTTTAAAGTGCACACGCAAATACACTTCCAAATGAAATACGCAAACCCAGTCCTTCATTTGCATATTTCGTGATTGACGTCAGACTTACATTTTAGAGAATATACTACTATTAAAATTTAGACTATTACATACATCCACTAATAACGAATAAAAACAAAGTTAATTATAATTTTTGACGTAAATGAGAAAATCTAAAAATAGATAATTACCTTTAATTTTTAAAATTATTGACGTAAAAGAATGATGTTTTTTTATTATTGTTACTGGGAAAAAAATACCCAATAAAAAAAAGTACGTACCGATTCAATGCTGATTCATTTAGCCTAGTTAGAACGCAAAAACCACAACTTTTTAATGTTGAATAATCACTACAAAACATACAGTCTAAAGTAAAATTTCCATACCACACTTTCACTATGCAATTTGGTTACATCACGAATTCTTAGAGGTCTAAACGACCAATGCTGCCGACGTACAGCTACCAACTAAGCCATTGTGCTGACTTGGTGAGGTTCACACGGCTCCAACACAAAGAAGACCAATTAACAGCGAATAGACAGTAATTGATGGAAAAAATCTGGATCGTTCGTGCGTGTCACCCAACGTGATATGGGATTCACTGATCACACGGGAAAACTAAACTACATAAGTCAAACACAATGAAAGCAAGTAAAAAAAAAACTATTATAAAGAATATGGAGCATATCCACGATAATATGTCTGCAATGCGTCTGTCGGTGTTGCTACGCGGACTACGCGCTACGAAAAGCTACAACTTGCTACGTAGTGACCGGCCGGCGTTTGTCTACGGAGAATATAGAGGTCATGACTTTACTTCAATATTATGTATCAGTTTTGTATAATATAAAATCCTCATAATAACTGTGAAAGTCAGTTTATTTGTTTATAACGCTTTCACGGTAAAACGGCTGAACCGATTTGGATGAAATTTGGTACCAAGATAGATGGGACCCTGAAGACTAATTTTTATCTGGGAACGTTAAGTCCCTTGGGACGCAGGTGAAACTGCGGTAAAGAGCTAGTAGTTATTAAAATTAAAATGTTTAATAATAATATTACTCTTCTTAAAAGTTGGGACGGATCAGATATTTCATAATCCTTAGTCACCCTAGCTCTCATTCATAATTAAAAGGAACATGTGCTGGAATTAGACCTGAACCATAAATAAACTGTTATTACAACTTTTCATAGAACCGTAAAATTACAGTGAATCACGATACATTGGAACAGTATTATAAATCTTTAAAATATTGATTACAGACTGTGAAACGAAGGGAAATTACTATAGAACTGTACATGTATTATGTATATGTAAATCGATTTTTAAGTAATTTATGTATCTACTAGCCGGCCCGGCGAACTTCGTACCGCCCACCATGGTTCTTTTCAATTTTCCAATGTTTTAATAGTTATTCTGTTATTCGGAACGAAGACAAAATACAACAAAACAAAAACCATGAAAATCGGTCCAGCCGTTCTCGAGTTAAAAGTGTTCGAACAAACCCGACTTTGTTTTATATAAGTATACAGGTTATATTATAAAAGAAGAAACTGATTGGCTGACTGACTGCTCGATCAACGCATCGCTGTCAAGAAGTATGAAATAGTGAACAAATGTTCCTTAAATGACATGTATGCACTAAGAAAGGATTTTTCTAAATTGATACCCTAACGGGTTGAACTACGACATAAAAGTTTGTATGAAACTTTTATGTCGTTATGTTTAATATGCAAAAGTAATAATCTGCATCATCCAAAGATATGACTCAAGTAATCAAATGAAATAATTAGTACGCAAGAAGCGAGTATATTCAATTCAAAATCTCTTTCGATACGAATACTTTATCGAAGGTGATTCCTGCTAGTGTGTAAATTGATTTTACAAAAAATATAAACAAAATCATTACTTATATTGTTCTAATTTTTCAACTTAGATAAATGATGAATGTTAAGAGCATAAAATTGACAAAAACGCGCCATCCTTACGCCATTTTATTAATTTCTGCGGCAGAATTACAACAAAATAAGTTACGCCTTTGTTTAAATTTTTCGTAAAATCCATTGGTACTGGCCCCCAGTTGCTATGTACAAAAATGTTATTATTCAGATACCCGTCTGGGGAAACATGTATCTTTAAACAACAATTAGTGTTCGACTGTATTAACACAAGCGGCTTCAATTGAGCCGTGTTTACACGAACGTGCCAACAGATACTAACATAATAAAGTCTTATATTCGCATACATAGCAGGTTCGGAATTAATATATCAGAGTCACGGCTTTTACAAATGATAGGCATTGGCCGAAGTTAAAGAATAAGTGTAGCTAGATGTTTATCGCGGTGTTACTGGTAGTCTACACAGGACTACTTCTAGATAAAAAAATATTCTATGTCCTTCGTCTTGTATCTATCTCCAGACTAAATTTAATTTCGGAATTAGAGTAAAAAAAGGGTAGGGCCCTTTTTGTAAAAAGTTTAAAGCTATCTAAGAAAACTATCGTGAGAAACCCAACGTGTCGTGAAACTAAAAATATGGAAAATATTTAGCACCCTTGTAAAACTCAACGCTGCATCTGATTAGACTGAAAGCCGACCCCTGCATAGCTAGGAAAAAGCTAGGCAGATAATGTTGACGATGTGGCAACCTTGCCCAGTTTGCCAATGCAGTGACATTACACTAAAACAACAACACTTAATAGTCTTTACGAATTGATTTTATGAAAAATATAAACAAAATAATAAAACTATTTTGTTCTAATTTTGCCACAGAAATCAACAAAATATTGTAAGGATGGCGCATTTATTTCAATATCGTGCTCTCAACATTATCATTCATCATTTAATGCCATTTTATTTGTCTACTAGCTTCTGCCCGCGACTTCGCCCGCATGGAATAGTGGTGCTCCGCCCCTATTGGTCTTGTTGATGATATATACCCTATAGCCTTCCTCGATAAATGTACTATCCAACACTGAAAGAATTTTTCAAATCGGACCAGCGGTTCCTGAGATTAGCGCGTTCAAACAAACAAACTCTTCAGCTTTATAATATTAGTATAGATATGGGAAAATTAGAACAAAATAAGTTATGATTTTTTTTTTGTAAAATCGATTTCGAGTCATTTTTCTAACAATGTCACCTCCAGCAGTTGACATGGAGACATCGACCACACAGCCGTTGCATGGAGACATAACTATCTGAACATCAGTTTACCTTTGTCTGGTTACCACGTATGGACAACTGCGCACGCGCCGACCGCAGACAATGGCAGACATCGACACTTGTGTAAACACTTGGGACCAATTAACAAGCTCCCAAACAACCTTAGTGCGTCAGTAAATACAGCATTTGTATAACAATTTAGGTAAAGAAATTAGATTTGTTCAATATTTTAATTAAAATGCAAAAAACGATGTATTAAAGAGTAAACAACTATTAATATTATATGCGAAAGTTTGTGAGGGTGTATGTATGTATGTTACTCTTAAACTCAAACAGTCGTTGTCACCAAAAAAAAGCGGTTACTTATACTTACGGAAGAACTGTCATTCAAGATCTGTCAAAATGGAGGACAAAGTTGAATAATGTTGCCATTATTGAAGTTTTTCATCTTATTATGTCGAGATATATCTTTACTTAATTGTTATATCTATATATTGATAACATAAAAAATATTATAAGTATGCAAATTATTGATATCATGTTTTGTGATATTCGTAAAAGTATAAAGTATAAAAATGTTTGTGCAACCAGTTGAAAAAACTTTTTATCAAGCAGCGGTACATGTAGAGTAGACTTATAAAAAACTCTACAGTCTACGGTCACTTGAGGGCAAACCGCTGTATTGTGAATTGAGAAAAAATGCATCAGCAATTCTGCATGCATCTGAATACGATTTTCAGTTGAATGCACGCAAATTGCAGTGAAACTTTCACTTATACTGAAGAATACTTTTACAATTTAAGAGTTATGTGTAGTTAATAAAAGACGGATTAAAGTCTGAATAGTTACGTAAATGCTAGTCTCCCATCCCCTATTTATCACAAACCTATAAATATGGTCTATAACCGTCCCCCCGGTCCAAATTTCAGCGAAATCGGTTCAGTTATTTCGCCGTAAAAGCATAACAAAGAAACAAACTAATTTTCACATTTATTATATTGGGTGGGACTTACACGTACCTATGTATATTTATGTACATATATCTGCATTATTTTTGTACTAACAACGTAATCGTGATGTCTGTATGTCCATATTACGTAGGTGATGTATAGACGGTGACTTTAATTAGCTGTTTATAAATTGGTGGAGTGCATACCGGATAATTATTATCTAGTGACGTGTGGCAAATATGTGCTAAACGATGATTATTTTTAGACATATTTTGGCGGCATAAGGTGTGGCGATGAGTTATAAATCGATTATTTTAAGTTGCTGTTTTTGACTGTTTCATCTGCGTCCAAGAGAACTACTTCATACCAGACAAAAGGCGTTTTCAAAGTCCAATCTATATCTCTATAGACAAGTTCATCTAACATCTATCTCTATAGCAAATGTTATTTCAATCTGTCAAGCCATTTTATCTTGAAAACGTAGCAAACAAACAAACTTACATCCGCATTTATAACAGTTCTTAGGATATAGATGGATTTGTATGGAAACGCAAATTATCAACCAGAAAAAAACACCGATCAATAAAACGGAATGTCGATTTTATATCTATCCATCAATGCTTATATACATGTTTTTTATTTATATATATAGAAACGCTAAATGAACTACATCACGAATATATAAATTAAGTATACAAACGGTCGTAATAAGTAAATCATGTAGTATGTTCGTCATAATCTAGGGGTCACCTTAAAGCACGCCTAAACTTCATGATACTTTCTTTTCAATAATATTTATACGTAATTCGTATTACGTTAGTACTACGTCTCCTTATTACGTAAGACGTGGCGATATAATTGACATACCTTTTCCAAAGGGGGTTATATAATTGCAACATATATTTAAACATTTGTCTTAATAATATGTAGAATCGAGGCTGTGGATTTTCCTTGAACTGCCAAAAATTAAAAGCCTCATATCACATTTTTCAGCATGTTCTTTTTTTGTGAAATTCCGTATTTATTATTATTCTGCATCAGTTATTTGATAGAGGTCCGATTATTATATACAAGGGGATATCTTTTGACGTTTCAATTGGTTAAGATGATACGAGCTCAGCTTGACTAAGACGATATAGACCGATTCCCTTAAAAAGATAATCGCAACCTACTACGATCCTTCTTGCTGAAGTCTTCTTAGCGTTAGACTTCTAGATTAAGCTACCTAGTCTAGAAGTTAATTTTCAACCAAATTGTGATAGGTAAACCTGTTTATTAGTAACCAATGTTCCTCATACAGGACTTATCAATCCATTATCTACGTAGGTACAATTAACACGTTCAAACACGCGCCGTCCGAATGATCTGAACTTCAGTTAACAGTAACAATGCCCCCTGATTATCATAACTCGTTACGTGATCGATATCCATCGATTGTTTACCGATCATTATCAATTAATGTTATCGGAAGACACCTGCGTCTGTTTCGAGTAGGCGTAGGTTATTGTCGGATTAATAATGGCTTGAGTGTAGTGAGTAGGTACGGATGTACCTAGTCAGTATATATGGCCTTCTGCTAATAGTAGTCACTACGAAGGTCTGTATAAGGTGGCCTAGTGGTTAAGGCACCTGCATCTTGTGTACGGGCTCGAAAGCTGGCAAGTACTAATGTGGCTATTCTCAAGTCATTACTTTCTAAGTATAATCTCAGACGTCACTGACTAACGGTGAGTGACAGCATCGTGAAGAAACCAAGACTACTCCTTGAGCAAGCGTGGTTATAAAATAAAATCTTTAAGGCACCTCTGATCTGCTGGATGTCCGAAAGAGTTACCGCGGCTCTGCAATGCAAAGGGCGAGGGGGTTATAATCAGTAAGGGAGAGTCATTTGATGATTTCCCACCCCTAAGAAGGCACCTCTGATGTTTACAAGTTTTGTTTCTGATAATTTATTTAATATATTGCGACAGTAAGAGCTGTCTGGTCATGGTCTGATTATATTATTCATACTGTCGTAAATATTTTATTTATTTATTATTTAGTGTTTACAGTTTTTGCATTAACTCTCTCAGTGTTTCCAAATGATGATGTATCAGGCTAGGTAATCGCGTAAAAGTGTGTGATGGCAGTTGGCGGCCACATTGCGTATCTAAAGAGCTATTGAACGTTACGGTACCACGAACGGTACGGATTGAGTGCATTCCTGTCATGTCGTTACTGCAGCGGTGACTATTACGAGCGATGTGTCTGCTATGATGCATTATCTTCTTTAGATGCAGTTTATTGCTTGCTGTTTATGATAATCGACAAAAGAGAAATACAATAGTCATCCACGTGTATTTTTTATGTTAAACTACCTGGTTCCCGCGGTTTCACTCGCATCCTGAGGAAACTACTTCGCGCATCCGGATAAAAAAATTCTCATGTGGTTATCCCGGTTATAAAATATATGTGCACCAAATTTCATTGAAATCCATTCAATAGTTTTTGTGTGATGCGCGTACAAACATACAGATAGGCAAAATTTCTAAAAATTGTTGTTTTGGCGTCTGTTATAAAGATATTGTTTTTCTTCAATATCTATAATGTACAGATATCGGCCTGTTAAAATTGTATTTTATGTTTTAAATAGATATGATATTACTTTCACAAACTAATTATAAAAAGCAGCTGATGCCGAATTCCTAAGTCGATATAATAAGATATTAACGATGTAGTATCTAATACAATAGGCTGTGTACTGTCATTTAAAAACTAGTACAAACACGTTTATGTAACACTAAACATAATCCACCTATCTAGAAGAATCCGAGCCACTTGAATCACCAATAACAATGCGAGCCGAAGATCTCGCACATTGACAAGCAGTAAAACAAAGCCTCTCGCTAGGCAGTGTTTACGCCAGTAGGCCACCGATATTACCCAGCTTTACTTATCGCAGTAATCATGGAATGTCAAGTGTTGTTGAGCCAATATTTGTAAACATACCGGGTTATTCCCAAATAACCATGTGTATTTGCATTGTCAGTGTTTTTATTGATATGCTAGCTTTCCGCCAGCGGCATCGCCTGCGTTGCCTATATGAATTCGAATTAAAAATGTCAGAGTTTCATACAAACTTTGCCCCCCTTAGGGGTAGAATTTCGTAAAATCCTTTTTTACCGAATGCTTACGTCATACAAAGAACACACCTTCTAAGTTTCAGGTCTCTATGATCAGCGGTTTAGGCTGTGCGTTGATCCGTCAGTCATTCAAGACGAGACATTTTATGTATAGACTATAGCTACTACTACTAAAATTGGGTCCAGATATATATATACCTGGAGTGTCCTATGTGTTTGATCTAGTTTCATTTAACTACTAAACGATAGTAGTTTTGCATGATTAACAAACAGTCATACAAACTTTCACATTTATAATATTAGAAGGATTTAAATCTGTATTGTCTGAAAGGGTGGGCAGGTAGTGTCATCTTTCTCCTGCCCTTATCCCTTGGTATAATGTTCCTAATTTACCATTATCGTTTTGTAGCTCTGTGTAATAATTTCTATGCTATATAATGAAGTTGATCATGTACCATGAAGCAGA
Organism: Pyrrhia umbra; assembly: GCA_963891755.1. Taxonomy (NCBI): domain Eukaryota; kingdom Metazoa; phylum Arthropoda; class Insecta; order Lepidoptera; family Noctuidae; genus Pyrrhia; species Pyrrhia umbra. The sequence continues at coordinate 1,478,447 of OY982937.1, read as the reverse complement.
CCTTAGGGTTTTAGGAATATGGCAGCCTAATTTGTCTAATAAAAAAGTCGCTGATAACTCTTTAAGTAGGTATGCATGGAGAGTCATAGTTTACTAAATTTAGTTCAGACATATATTTTCGCATGATAAGTAAAGCCCTTTTCGACATCTTCTGATTGATGACCTTATTGTTGACGATGCATTTGTTTGAGTTCATTGATACACTCTAAATTATTGATGATTCATCAAGAATACCTTCTTTCAGCTTTATAACTAAAACTAGCTTTTGCCCGCGGCTTCGCTCGCGTTAAGAAGTATTATTATTAATTAGGTATATTTTCTCCAGTCGAAAATCTAAGAAGATTTATATAAACTTTCATCCCCTATTTTATCCCCTTAGGGGTGGATTTATCAAAATCCTTTCTGAGGGGATGCCTACGTCATTGTAGCTATATGCATGCAAAGTCTCAGCCCGATCGGTCTAAAATTGACAAAGTTTCATACAAACTTTCATCCCCTATTTTATCCCCTTGGGGGTAGAGTTTATCAAAATCCTTGCGGATGCCTACGTCATAACATCTACCTGCATGCCAAATTTCAGCCCGATCCCTCCAGTGGTTTGGGCTGTGCGTTGATAGATCACTATGTCAGTCAGTCACCTTTGAGTTTTATATTTATTTAGATTAGATTTCTGTAACTTCCTTCCACGCCAATTGCTATACCTTAAGAACAACAACTTTTGTGAAGAGCCTCATGGTGCATTACTGTTCAGCATTATCATATATGAAAACACATTAGTTTTAAACTGATTATTTCTAAAAAACAATAGAATTGTACCGCAAGGAAATTGCAAGCAATTTCGTTTCCCATTACACATTATATAAGAACTGAAGAGGGTGATCAACCGATCATTATACTTTGCATGATTACTACCTATATATCTACACTTTTCTATACAAAATACATATTTTATAACAATGATTTTCTTCGCCTTTCAAAGGATATGAAAATTAGGATAGATGAAAGAACTTTCCTGAAAATCGTTAGCTATTTCTATGTGACTGACACACAAAACACTGTGTGTTTAAAATATGTTTTTCTCAAGCTAACTGCGAAAACATGTAAATATAGACTTGTCACTCATTTAGCATTACATAAGTACTGTATGAATTAGAACATCACAATAATTATTTTATGTACAGTCAACAAATTTGAATTATGACCCACCATAAGGTTATATTATTACATACATTCAAATACAATTAGGTCGACATTCGCGTAAACATACGTTTCCATGGTAACACGTTATAAATTTATAAACAAATTACTTTTTATTCAAATTATTATTTGACACCAATTTCTGAGTGACTCTTTGACGCTGTCATTTTATAATCGAAAATTTCGTTCGAACATTTTTTAAAAAGAAAAAAAAATCTTTTAAAGCGTTTGGATTCAAATTATGATTATTAATGCTTTATAGAAAATATTATCTATTGTAGTGATAACAAAGGTTAAAATTGCATAGATCTCCAACCCGTATTGACATAGCTTGCCTAATAATTAAAAAAAATATATAACCTAATCCCTTGTGAGCTGAAAAATCGTTCTAGAAGTCGTCGTTTAAATCATATTAAAATATTAGGATATATACCATTTATTTTATTATTTATTGACTTACTTATAACTTTCCTTTCTAGTTATACATTAACGAAAGTGTTCGAAACAGCTTTTCTTAATACAAAATGTGTTTGAGAATATTTCTGTCCTAATTATCGAAGACATATCAAATTACTTACATTTATATTTATTCTATACAGTGTGTTCATTAGGTTATCACATTAAATTGAACAGCATGTATTACAAGTTGTTATCAGTCCCTTAAAATAATAAAATAAATAATTTTACTAAAATTAAGAAAATGCATTTTTCAAACAAAATAAATGACACTATAACTGGTAAAATATAAATCAGCCTTTATAATATTAGGTTACTGACCTGTAGAAGCGGCAAAGCCGCGTCGCCGCCGGCGCGGTGGCGGTACACGCACCGTACCTACACAAGGTAGGTACGAACATCTACTTGTGGATGTAGGCACGCGCGCGTGTTGCGATAGTAAATCAATATTTTAACAACATACTTTATGATATTGTTTTATGAAATAATCACAAATTAAATTCTCATTTAAACAATCACAACAATAATTTCCACTTAAATGTTTAAATTATGCATTTAAAATTTTTAAATTTTGTATAAAAATCCGTGAATCTGTAGGACATACACGTGTGGTATGATACCTCTCTCGGTATGTTTGTAACGCCAGCGCTGCGTTTTGCTGGCATTCTCCATAAATTAAAATCATATTGGTGTATTCCGAAGCTGTGAAATTGATGCAAGGCATCATGCAAACAATAAGACCGTGAAAACACACAAATAAACACAGAAAACACAAAAGATTTAAGCGTCTGATTTCGCATGAACTGTCACACAACACTTTAAATACTATAGTATTTAACCTATCCTAATCCTATTCTAAAAAAACACACACTAAACAATGTCCACAAAATAACAACAATAACAATAAGTACCGAGGAAGGGCGCGCGCGCGGATAATAAACTCGTCAACTCAAGGATTTTGGCGGCGGACTGAGTGACTCATCCGTCGCACGCGCCGAAGTAATTCGATTCATGCCTACAAGCACCCCGTAGAATTTGACGCATAGAAATTTAAACCTTAAGTCGTCAACCGAAAGAATATTTTTGGATATTTTTTCATACGTCCGATGCCGTTCCTTTCCATCTTTTAATTTTGCACGCAAAAAAACACCTTCACCTATTTGCCGTAGGACATTTTTCGATTGAATTGTTTAAGTTTCTTTTAAAAATAGTTTGTACAATGGGGTAGTTTACTGCTTGTGGGTAATTCGGAACGGCAACGTTTGAAGTTAGGGAGCGTCCATAAATTACGTGAGGTGTTTTTTTATTTTATTTTCTGTCCCTCCCTCCCCCCTGGTGAGATGTCGTGAGATTTTATTCAACCCTCCCCCATCCTCCAATTTCACGTGAGATTTACGTCGAAGTATGAATGAAATTATTTTCTTTCGAATGAATTAGTGAATGATCTTATTCGTATTTCGATTACATAGATTAAATACATAGATTAAATCTTAAGCATGTACAATCTGGATTAAATGGACCAAAATATGTTTTTTTTTGTTTCAATCAGAATAAAAATTGCGTGATATTTGCCGAGACCCCCCCTCTCTCCAATATAAGATTAGATGAGATTTGACTAGATCCCCTCACGTAATTTATGGACGCCCCCTTATGAACTATCTTCACCGGCCACGGGTCTTTGACCTACATTTATTGGTCACCTGATTGTGTTCATGCAATACAGGTGTTGGGAAATATTAAAATGGAAAAAAAGGTCCAACGGCTATACTATTGATTGTTAATAAATTATGTTGGTTTTATATGATTAATTGCCTAATATAGAGTACGTGGTTTCAATTAATGTGATAGCCTAATGAACACACTGTATAAACCGCATAGCCCGGCCCATATGGCCTTGTAAACTGGACCACACCCATTAAACTATCTCAAACATTATGCAATACTGATTACTGTAACTAACGTTATATGTTTATTAAGTATCAACACATTACTATCGATAGTAATATAAATAAATAAACAAATAACTATCTGGGTGGTTGCTATGCAAATTGCTGACTAATGATTAGAAAATAAACGCTAAACACAACTTTATGTTTTAAGGTTTAAGATACAATTTTCTTAGACAAGATACTGTATATGATACCGTCTTACATTTCTGATAAGATTGTTTTGTTTTCTGATGGACAATGTCCGAATGTAAGACACTTGTAAGTGATTGTATCTGCAGTAGATAATACATCTATTAATACAGTGAGACTTTTTGGTAGTATCACAAATCAAAACAATGTGATAATGCGGGATATCTGCTTGTTATTCACTATTTATGTGAAGATAAAATATTTTAAGACAAGTTCACTTTAGTACAGTTTCACAAACAAAATGCTATAAACAGCCTTGCATGCATATTTATCTCTCATATTCTTCCATGTTTTGTTACGAAAAACAAAAAACTGTAGATACCTACAAATCCATTGAATTAATACTCTCTCAAAACAATTAGAATTTTTAGGGGGGAGAATATTATAAAAGCAAATGTGAGTCTGTTTATTTGTCACGCTTTCAAAGTAAAACGGGTTAACCGATTTAGACAAAATTTGGTAAGAAGATAGATGGTACCCTGGAAATAGTTATAGTCAACCTTCTATAAGAGTGCATGAAGGATTTTCTTCAGGACCCGCCCTGAAACCACGGGAAACAGCTGGTACCAAATATAAAGTACTTATGAATTATTTTTCCAATATTTTTTGCGTTTACCGATATACTTGGACTTTACTAAGTACTTCTAATATATGTTTATACTAGTGACGGCCTCCGGATCCAAGAAATAGACACTCTATATGCTGGTATGACGATAACACAGGGATAAGCATCAGAATCCGACACCACGGTACTAAACGTATCAAGTGAAATTCTCATAACCTGAGAGGAAAGATTAAAGATCTCACTTGTACCGTAAGACGTTATGGAGATTATTATCATTAGTAATAGAATACAAACAGATATAATATCATGCTGATTTTCTCTCTAGGCAGAAGTCACTATAAAATTAAGCAGTTTAAGATAAGTATATTAAACAAGGGCCTTACTAATCCTTACTAATATTATAAATGCGAAAGTAACTCTGTCCGTCTCACGTCGCTTTCACGTGACAACGGCTTAACCGTTTTAGATGAAATTATGTATGAAGATAGATTGAAACCTAGGTATATAGGATTGTTTTTATCTAGGTGCACGAATTAGTCCAGAAGACGAGTGAAGCCGTCGGAAAACAGCTAGTAAGGATATAATTCTATAATCTACATCATGGTCATTTCGACCATTATAGGAATCACTTGAAATAAAATATATTCGAGATTTTTTTTTCATAACATTACCGCTCCTTTGAACAATTCAAATCGTTTATTTCAATTGAAAGTAAAAAAAAAGGAATTTAGTCGCCCATTCCAAAAAGTAGTTTTCTATGGAGAAGAACGGGCAAGAAACTCCATGGTATATATATATAATATACTCTCTTTAAATAAGTTTTAACAATTTTTCATGTATACATAAAACATACATGCATTTCAATGCTATATTCCAATACATTTATCTAAGAACAAAGCCGCAGGATAACCACTAGTCTACAGCCAGCCCACGTACAGTATCATATCACAAAACCGCAATCATACCACGATATCGTTCCAGGAAATGTATCGCGAAAAATTTTCATAACAAATTATTAAGCGGAGCGATTCGGCGTAGGATATAAATAGGGATACGAGGAACCGTCCCAAATTGAGTGAGAGACCATCAATTAAAAAACACTATTTACATCTAAGTATCTATTGTTGCAAATGACGTCATCATTTCGCTAATAATAAAGGACGAGTTATTTCAGTCTTCAGTTTTTCCCTAGGCTGGTACTGGGAAAATTGCATACTCTTTTTTATTGTTCGCGCACGTGAGGCAATTCTTAATTGCAGGAAATTGTGCGTTCACGTGAATTTCACGGAGATGCCAATTAGTTAGCAATTAAAGTCCAATCAATTAATGGTTATTTTTTTAACAGCCTGTGTATTGTTAGACATGGCTTAGGAGTCTATTTATAAATTGGTACCTTTGAAACAGTTGTTCAAATAAATTACATTGAAATAAAAGGGTTCCTTGTCGACTATGGATCCCTAAAAATCACATTTCATACAACCCTACTCCTTTTTCCCAATTAGGGGTAGAATTTCGGAAAATCTTTTCTTATCGGATGCCTACGTCATACAAAGAACACACCCTCCAAGTTTCAGGTCTCTACGATCAGCGGTTTAGGCTGCGCGTTGATCCGTCAGTCATTCAGGACAAAGCATTTTATATGTATACATGATATTAATGATAACAATCGGAATAAAAAGAGTAAGAGAGAGTCTAGATTCCGCAAAACACTTGCGAATAAAAAAACTATATTTAATCAAACCAAAAGCAAGATTTAGCGATTTATAATACATGATCGATATATTATTGTGTCGTTAGATTAAAACAATAAGCATGAGCTAACCGTGTTAATCTATAACAACTGTTGGTAGACTTACCGACATAAATAACAGCAAATTACTTTACAACCGACATTTATTCAGCATAGCACAACAATTAGACGACAAATACTAATAAAACAATAATTTTAATCTCTACGATTACTAGTATTATCAGTACTAAAGATTACGCTAAAGAAATAAAATGCTGCAGGTCGAAATATTCGCTAAATGTTAGACGAGTTAACCGTGAATCTATACTAATATAATAAAGCTGAAGAGTTTGTTTGTTTGAACGCGCTAATCTCAGGAACTACTGGACCGATTTAAATAAAAACTTTCAGTGTTAGATAGCCCATTTATCGAGGAAGGCTATAGACTATATATCATCACGCAAAAATCAATAGGAGCGCAGCATCAATGAAGAATGTTTCAAAATCGGGGGTTAAATTTAGCGATAGCCCAAAGTAACTATTCTACGCGGACGAAGTCGCGGGCAGTAGCTAGTCAGTAAAGATATTGGAAGATATTCCCAGCGGCGCACGCGCAGGCGTTTGATAATAATCGAGGTCTAGTTAATCTGGTATCTGGGACTTTTTCCTGTATTAGTTGTACCTACCTGTTTCTTTTTCTTGTCAAGCGTACGCGTTTAATAAAAATACCATATCAGGTCGTGATAATATTTTCATTAGTACTGGTTTTGATTATGATAAGGTACTTCCTAGGTGACCCGAAACACAGAAAAAAATTACACAGTCTTATTTGATTAAAACAAGAGCAGTCTATTGAAGTAAGTCCTAAAATAAGACCTTATTGTACACAGTTAAGAAATAAGTATCTTTAAAAACAAGTAATAAGTATCTGTAATACTAATTACAGATACTTATTACTTGATTATGATTTTGGAAGCTGAAGATGATATGAATCCTACTCATACATAAACGGTTGTTTCATGTTTGTTACTCTCATGCAAAAATTACTGAATGGAACTGAATGAAATTTGGTACACACATAGTTTATAACCTTTTTTTCCGCATGGGAAATCATCAAATGACCCCTCCCGCCGTGGGTGGGGTAGGTGGGGGTGTCAGACTCTTCCTGACTAAAACCCCTCCATGTTCCTTCCTCGGCCCTTTGTTTGCCGGGGGTCTTTCGAACGTCCCGCAGCCCCGGCAGGCTAAAGTTTATAACCTCGATTACCACATGGGGTATTTTTTATCCAGGTTCGCTAAGTAGGATGCGGGTGAAACCGGGGGGAATCAGCTAGTAAGACTCAATGTAGATACTGAATAACTGAACCATATCCTAGTATAAGTGAGTGATATTAAAAGTGACGTAGAATTTTTCGACATTTCTAGTAAAACCACCATAAAGGACCTTACCCGACACGAACAAAGGACATCCCGATAACGGAGCCTTGAGTCCAATTTCGACACTATTGACTGTGATAACAATACAGTTAATGATTAAACAAAAGAAACTATTGTCTTATACGACGGACGTTAATTGCGAGACAAGTTAAATACGACTAGACGAAAAGAAAGATTTTTTGTTGTTTTTTTTTTACTCAGTTCCAGAAAATTTTGCTTTACGTCAAAAAGAACATAAGTAAGATCATATATTTGAAGTTTATTTTCGTTTAAAGTGATTAATTAATTTTTATTAAGTCCAATTAAAGCGATACGATACTCGTTTCGCGTGCATACAGTTCTGTTTGATGCAATTAGGGACGAAAACGGACATGGTGTGAAATCGGACATCCGCATACAATTTTAGAAATGGCAGACGTCCTGTCATTTGGACTATAACCGTCTAACTTACTAAGTCCGATTCATTTTTAATTTGCTGCTAAGCAACGGATAAGAAATATTTTCACACATATATGCTGTTTAGCGGTAATCCGAATTTAAGTTAGTAGCTTAATCCTGGATTACGGCGTTAAGTAAGGATTAGGTGAGAAATGGTTAAACTTCAGATTACAGGTTTTTATAAGTAAGACGTTAAATGGTTTGCTCGTACAAAGTTTCTTGATTATCTATAAAATTAAGATCCACAATTTTTTGCATATCTGGAAAATTTCATCCCAAAATAATCGGCGCTATTTTAAAATGAGAGTGTATATTTACATTATGTTGAACCTGCTTGCTGGCCAGCTGCAGTTTGTGAGGGTACAGCTCCTGCAGCCGCTGGCACAGATGTGCCGCGCTGGTGGTCAGGCGAGCCATGGTCAGTCTGCTATCAGTCCCTCGTCAGTCACTTTAACCACATGTTCGATAACACTAATCTCAGATTACATTGTCATCCCACGGCTTGACGTACCACAGTTTATCTCGTATTGTTATTACAATCCTTCGACACTCGAGAAAAATAAATTTTACGTTTTCAGTGTACACTGATAAAGTTTAGTTTCGCGGGCAACACGGTAGATAAATCATTAAAATTATTTTTAGATTGCCGAAAGTTTTCGTGTGTATGTAGAGCGTATGGGCGATGCGTGCGGTATGCTCGCGGCAGAGCAGACGACTGAACGTACTAGCCAGGTAAGCCTTACTGCTCACAAGTCACTACGGCACACGTTGGATGCAAATTGACTGACAATATTGATAAGCCGACGCGGGCGCAGCTCGTTACAAAGTGGACACTAATCGAATATTGAACTGCATGATTTAAAGATAGGATTTTGTGCGCCAACTCTATCAGATTGCGACTTAGTAAGCATTGGCAATAACGTTTAGCTATTATTGTACAATAAAGATTTTAGTCCTAACGGGTTTTATAATTAAAATAAATAGAATTTACTCAATACAATGTTGCAAGATTTAATTTCATTTTCACCTTGGTATGTCATTGGTCTAGGTCGTTTTATGTGATTACTTTTATGGTAGACAGTGTTTCATCTAGTCCCGTTTATGGTGCTTCGATGTGTCTAGAATTTATTATGGGGTCAATAATATTTTCGGTTCCTTAATGCTATTAGATTGAGTCATAGTCAATTTCTAAGTAATCTTTAATGCAATTGTGATTCACAGTATCTATATTTAGCGCGGAACTATTCAGCAGAAACCAAACAATGACAGGACGCTTTCCAAATTATTTGAAGCATGTTAAATCGAAACTAATTATAAGAACGTAACTAATTAAAAGCGAAACGAAACAATCAGTGATATGGAAATAATGAAACATCCGTAACGACGCTACAGACAGCTAAATTTGTTCGATACACGCGTTCAATGGACGTTTGATGGGCCGAAACGTAAAAATAGTCGATAAAACGTTTGCAATCCCACATTTAACTGTTCCGAAGCGATTTTTTCTTTCAACCATGTATCAATCAAGATTTGATCTTAATAAAAACTGAATTGAAATAAAGCATTTCAATTGAGTGCTATTGAGAGTATAGTTTGAGTTAAAATTCAACAAATTCTGATGGCTCAACAGAAAGACGGATATGACGTAAAATTTCCCGAAGACAATTAACATGGCAGGCCATATGGTCAGTATTCCGCGCGGGAAATGCCCCGTTTAATAGCTAAGCTCCAGTTAATTGTTGGAACTAGTCATCAGTCAAAATAGATCCTCAATTTCCACGAGGTTAGTGAGCAAACACTCGTGATCGACGATTTATGATTTGCTGAAACCATATCCAACAGCAACTGGTTATGTAAACTGTGTGGTGTTGAGAATGCTGTGCTAACTTGATGTGGTTCGTGTTGGAACAGGTGACAATTGGATGAAACCAGTTATGTAGAAAAATAACTATATTACAGATGATTTCGTCAGAATTTCCACCTGGAAATTATCAGTAGCCTGAAATAATAATAATAAATCTTTATTTGATAAAACGTAAAGATGTTGTGGCTAAATGTTTATCTATACAAAAATGTATTAATTGCATGCAAAACAATAAATGACTAAGACAAATCCCAAAGTAAAAAAAATAATGTAATGATTTAGACACCGATAACAAAAAGTAGAATAACAGCCATTAAAAAATATTCCGTCTTGATAGGCCAAATAGGGCAACCCTGTATTACGTGCCAGGGAATCAAACTTGACTGCAATAATAAGGGATCGCCTCTTCCATCGGAAATAACATGCCATGTGTGAAATATATTTATCATTTCGTCAAAATCAATCTAATTCCTATAATGCCTAAAAAGCTTGCAACGCTGTATTGAACACTGTACTTCTAACCTTCAGAATTTGTTATTTTTTCCCTTTAGTAAAACGACTAAGTCTTCTTTACTTTTGGAGTAGTAATGGACGCTTCAGAATCCGTGTTTCTCAGCACATTCTTTTTGCATTCCTTCGTCTAAATCGAGGCCACCGTTATTGGCACCTCAAATGGTTTTATTTTGCAAATTCTTTTCACAATCACTAGGACTTTTAAGTCGCTCGAATTGAGAAGTCGTGAGAGATCGTGTATTAGTGTTGAACTTTGTCCAGTCATGGATGCAATTTGTTTTGGCAAATTTTGAAGTAAAATTTTCAGTAATTCTGTTGTTTAAGATTCTTGAAAGACTACTTTCCATTATATTTGTCGAAAGATACCACTTTCGGATTTCTTTTTTCGACTTAATTGAAGAAAACAGAACATATTAAAACATATCGACAAAATATAATTATAGTAACACAAATTCAATTTAATGAATATTTTTTTCAGTACTAGTTTTTTTTGTAAATAAATCAGTAAACGTTTTTTTTTGTAATTTTCAATTGTGATTATGTTTATACTAAATTCTGTTCTATTCTTTCAGCTTATTGATGATGACATGAATTAAATCGTAGGAACAAAATGTTTCAATTTTCAATCCAATTATTCCATCAAAGATCCTACGCAGTTCACAAAATCCGTGCCAGTACGTTCCCTGGGACAAACAAACCCGTCACCGCAAGTGCTAACAGACTTCGTCTTCGTGACTGAACCGTATCTCTAACGAGATTCACACGACCGTCCTAATTCGATGCTTATTTCGTCCGGCACATCAGCCAACTCAGAATTTTCCGTATCAAGGAATCTGCTTTTAGTGTAGTGATGATTGAATGATTTGAGACGGATATTTCTTCGGTTCCAAAGGTTATGTATAAATCTGTTGTTTTGTAACTGCATGCCGCATGCGTGCTACTGTGATTTCCTTTAATCTGTCATCTCATTGTCTTGCCACTTCACATTAGTATAGTTTACACCATCATCTATAACTGAAGATGATCAGGCATCCACGCGACTGTCACATGTTGGAGTGTCAATTTTTACATTTCTAAACATAGTATTATCTAAAACATATTTCAGAAAAAATACTTTGTCCTTACGAGGTGAAGTGCTAAATAAGTTAAATGCCCTGTTGTGTTTAACTGTCTATAGTGTATTGGCCTCTGACCAGCACTAGTTTACATCTATAATCGAGTTAGAAGCAGTTGTTGTTGTACATTTTCTTTTATGTAATATCCTCAAATTTGTCATCGACAATTCATTGGTTACAATTACAAGTCATCCAAACTTCGTATATTTATTTATTGATTGAAACGTTTGTATTTCGATTAGACATGAGATTGAACTTAGTTATTGTCGTATGATGTTGATATCTTCTATCTATACTTATAATAAATCTGTAGAGAGGTCAATTCTGTACATGAAATATATTTCCAAAATAACTATCAAGGTGTGATTAGGGATCGATACTGATGCCAAAAATGCAATCAGTAAAATTTTTGTCTGTCTGTCTGTCTGTCTGTCCGTCTGTCTGTCTGTCTGTCTGTTTGTATAAACTCTATAGAAACAAAAACTACTCGACGGATTTTAACGAAACTTGGTACAATTATTTTTCATACTCCTGAGCTGGTTATAGTATACTTTTCATCACGCTACAATCAATAGGAGCAGTGCAGTGAAGGGAAATGTTGTTATTTTGTTTAAATGCGCTTATCTCAGGAACCGCTGGTCCGATTTGAAAAATTCTTTCAGTGTTAGATAGTCCATTTATAGAGGAAGGCTATAGGCTATATATCATCACGCTAAGACGAATATAAGCGGAGCACCACTATTCCACGCGGACGAAGTCGCTCGCAGAAGCTAGTTGCTAATATAATTTCCTAGATCTTTCGTGAACTTAATTACAATGTATGGTACCTATAAATCTTTTATACGGTTTACGTACAAGATAATTTCTTGCAATTTCTACTCTAGCAGTATTTTCTTCGAAGAATTTATGTCCATAACCATTAGACGGCCATCCTTAACATGTCTTTACACGGCTTTATTGCCAGTTTCTTAAAACCAGAAAGAACGCTAGCGAAAGGTGATACAAGTTTTTAATCAAGACAAAAAAAACACACTAGAAATTCCTCCTGCACCCTGGGTTCTATGTATAGTTGTATTAAATCGTAGGCGAATTTTATTTTACAAAATAGAAAAATAGATTTATAGATAATACCAAATTCAAACATTATTTGATTGTGAACACAGTTCAAAAACACGTATTAACGGATTACATAAACCACAATAACCTTCGTCTAAAATCCTTGCATAAAACGGAACATTTCAGCAAGTCTCAAATCGGAATCATATGTCGTGTCTGTTTCCTATCATGCATGTCTTTGGCATTATTTATGTTTACAGACGTTTATTGGTCGTTTATTGTCGGATGAACGAACATGACCTTCTGATATTTGCAGGATCTATTTATTATAATGACTATTTGGCAATATTGATATGTTTACCCGAGCAAGGTTCTACAGTTTTGATGTATGTAATTCATTACAGTGCTATTCATAGTTACATTATTAGTATAGCAGGATAAATTCCAAGTTTAGGTAGGTTTGTAAGTGTTAATTAACAACATTTTAGTAGGTACCAATGCACAATTGAAACAATAAGATATTGGGACAAACAAACATAATTAGTTGTTTGTCATCACTTTTGTGTGGTCAATTGCAAGTAAGAATATTTTTTCCTTATAAAATTCTTTCAATCCATAAATAAGTCCCACCTGAAAACAAGATGGCCGCTGCATCCTCCATCCATCTTGTGACGCTTATCCCCGAATTACAGCGGCATGTATCACAAGTCTACGTGACGATCAGCACTGAGGTGTCTAAGACCGCGCCTTAGCCGGGCAAATGATCCATTGTCGCCTATGACGTCATTGCGCCCGCGCAGCGATCAACCGAATCAGTAATTGGGTTAAGGGCGTACTATTGTTGATGGTTTAACTATGGTAGGGTGAATAATATGAACTGTGTTCTGTAAAAGGTACCTATGCTTTGACGCATGTCTGTAGTTCAAAGAAACGGACAATAGATGTTTGTGATTTTAGATATGTTATTTCGATAAGTTAATATGATAACATATAATAGGTAAGTACTTGAACCACTAAGGGCGATAGTTTATTTTCTTGTATTTTTGTAGATTATTTTACATATCATATCGTAGTGTTAAGTTAGAACGTTGAACGAGCTGAACATAAGCTCGACGTAGATTAACCACCTTCGGCAGTGATAGACATAATCTTTATTACCAAAAATATGTGGTGAGCAACGGAGGTGAAGCGTAAAATATGCAACTTGCAACTACACTACAGCAAGCTAAGAAGAACTGATATACTGAATGCGAGATAGAAGCTTGAAATTTGATATAGCCAACGTTACATCTAAATGTTAATCACATGCAAATGCACTTATACATTTTACAAACTCGTGCGCACACGAGACTGGAAACCTGACGCGCGAGTTAAATTGTTATACAAACTGTCTGCATTAACCGTGGTGATGTTTAATGACAGTTTTTACACTATCCTGCCATAAAAATCACCTACATTGATGTATGTGGATTATAATAGAGATTATGTTACTGCTATTTTCTATGGTAATATTATGAGATTTTGCGAGACGCCCGTTGTATAATTGGAAGTAATTGAAGAAGTTTTCATTTCAAAATTGACGAAATTAAGATATCGAGATTCATGGATGCATATTCAGAAAAATAGACAGAGAGAAGAGATTAAATATTAATAAAATGAATTGTGTCAAGAATAATATGAGTTCGACTTTCAATAATGATTGTCATACTGTGTATTTGTGAGGATATGGTTCCATAAACGAGAGTAAAAATCTATTAAAAATAAACGTCAAAGCTATAAATATCTCATGCATCTCACGTTATCTTCATCAATAACCAGACGCAATATTACAAAGAAAATGTAGTACACGAACGATTTACCTGCCCAACAATCCCAGCAGCCAACAATGAAGAAAAAAAAAACAATCAAAATAACGACCTAATAATAAACTAGTCAATAATAGAGACAAATTGTTATCAAGACACGCGATACAGACGTCTTTGCTAGGAATGTGCAAAAAATTGACATTCTGTAATGAAAAGGATACAATTTAATATTTCCCACGGGGATGAGTTAATTGCTGCTAACGTTAAGGCACGTGTACAATGTAATACTCGGTACATGTCTAGTAACTGTATTAAGTCTCTATGAGAAAACGTTTCTGTAATTGCATCCGACAAGTGATAAATAGGTACATAGAGGAAGAGGAGAAGAATATATTGGAGAATTTAAATCCTGCAATGTTGAAATAGTTTAAGTGTAGATATTTTTTTAAAACATCTGTTAATTTCTTATTACACTCACATATATTACATTCAAATCTGAAGAAACAATGTTTTTTTTGACATTACCAACCATTTGCAACGCAGACGACACTACAGTGGAATATTTTCTAGTAATAGTTCATAGTTAAAATAAAGTACAGTGTTAGCGTTCAACGTCGTGTTACTAATGAATATGACTAAGAATTAAATTGATGGGGAGAGAAATCTTGTAGCTGACGGGCAAGTTCTAAGTCAACAGGAACTACAGCTTTCTACGTTTAAAATCAATCGAAACCAGAAAGACAACTAGTATAATACTTTTAACATTGATGCGCTTATTAATTACTGCAGTGCAATGCAATCATGAATTTGCCTATGTCCACGACAGGATCAAAAAACAAGAAGAAAGATACAATGCAAGTTAATATGAAAGAAAAGCGACCATTCTGAAGAAGTCTCAAGTCGATTTGAGAACAAAAAGAACAATTTTTTATTACAGTAGACAATTGAGATGTTCACTTCAGTCAAGGAAAATGATTTATTTTGAGAAAATCTATGCTGCCTCGATAACAATTTGTTAGAATACGAACATATTATATTTATCTATTATTATCGTTACGTAATATCTACGTCAACATATTTGGTGGTATTTTTACTTGTGAAAATAACTTGCTTAGTTTAGCACATTATACGTTTTGATGGTAAATCGTATTATATTTATACATCAATTTAGCATAACACGCAGGTACCTACTACTGCGTAGTTTACATTCTTTGAGAAATTATCCTCATCACGTGAAATTCTTTCAATAAATTAATTAGGTACCATACATGTGAATGTGAACGAGACGATTGGTACATTCTTGAACGTAACACGCAATAAAAATTCAACTAACCAATTAACAAAAATACCTGACGATTATACACATGTAACTTTATTCTATTTTGATCACGACTACGTTTCCGTCAATATTAGATCTTGTGCCTGATTGAAAGCATCTTCTCTCGATAGCCTAGTGATATACATGACAGCAATAAAAGCTTTGGGCAGCCTTTCCATTTTTTTTTACGTAAAATGACCTAAAACTATTCACAACTTCATTGATTAGCTAGGCCAAGCTATTCAAGCAAACAGGCCATTCAGTGGCACCTATAAATCATGTAGCAGTGAGCTGTAATTGTCGTGCGGTGATTATCAGCTCTGTTTACCATACAGACGTGCGTCATGACCAAGCTACGGCAGGTGAATGCTATACGTTGCTAGAGACGAGTGCACACTGGCGGGTAGTTTGGCCAAAATGAGTTGAAGAAAAGCTATTAGTTTTTTGCCGTTGCCTTTTAGGAGGGGATGTAAAGTATTGTGTATACCATGCATTACAAGACAGTTTAAAGTTACTCTTTCATAATTGGTAGGTTTATTGCTAAAAATATTTTTTGAGAAAAAGAAACTTGGAAGGACTGCTGTGAGAACAAAAACAATGCAGGCAGTCCATATATGATTACTCTTAAATACATAAATGTACAAATTAGCGTATTTACTATATTTCAATTTATCAACGACAGAGGCACAAACCATTTATGACGAACAAAGGTTTTTTCATTATAACATTGGATAAAATAGGTTAGAGTAGATAAAACCTTTTTCAAGTTTGGACCTTCCTTGTGTCATTTTGATATGACTAAGCTATGGATAGCGGGAATCGATTTAAGTGTACAGGAAGTTTTTAATGATTACATCCAAATTCGTCTATCAAATCGATCGTTTGTTTCCTAGGCCTAAAATTTTTCCTGTTGGCAACAATTGAGTGTAACAAAAAATACATAATAGGTTACTAACGACCTCTTAATGAGGAACGTCCGAACAGTAGCACATATAAAATGTCAGAAGTATTTTAAAACCGCATGCGGTCACATATACAATGTATATTAAGCATTACTATTAATACAGTACTAAGAATCGCTTTGAATACTAAGTAGTCGGTATCTTTTACACTTCAGACTTTTAAATTAAGCCGAGTCGAACCTTATTTGTCTTATGGTGAAGATTGTGGAATACTCTACAATTTGCTTTTCACGACATTTTTGGAATTGCAATAGGTACCTACTTAGTGTTAAAATATGGTTGATAATTTTTTTTTTTGTATAATTCAACCACCCAGAAAATTAAATATACTTATTCAAACGCGCCGAACAAAAATCCGTCATTCATACAAAAACCTTTGAACCACTTTCAATTTTTTAAATCGTTTATGCCTAAAAAATGACGAATAGACTTAAAGATTTCTTTAAATAATACAATAATAGAGTATTGTATTATTTAAAGAAATCTTTAAGTCTATTACCCTATAATTAAACTAAACCTATTATAATGGGAGCTATTCAAATAAACCAATCAATGAGCACCACAAAGGGATAAATGCGTAAAGGAAGCGGTTAATCACAGCCAGCAGGGAAAAGAATTATCAATTCAATTGAAGGGACACGTGATCTGGGGACATGTACCATGGTTTATACAGGCTCTTGTTAGCAGATCCGTTTGTGTTGTAGAACACTATTTAATTGAAAAAAGGGATGGTAGTAAGTTACAGACAGTCGGTCGAAACGGAAAGACAAACCTAATTTATCAAGCAAAAAAAAACTTTTAATTTTTTAAACTTAACCGACTTCAAAAACACTACAAATACAAATTCAAAGATAACTTCGGTGTCTTAAATTAGGAATTGTATTGTGTATTTTCGCCACCGACTTTTAGAACGATGTATTGGTCCTCAAGCATTTCGCCAGATAAGGGTTATTTTTCAATTTGTAGTGTTTGAAGTCAGTCCTATTTTTTGTATACTTAGGCAAAATTGCATCATCCACGTAAACAAAAATGTAAAAAAAAAACATAAATGAAAACGACTGGGCCAAACTATGTTAAATTTTCCTTGACAAAGTTGTAAGTACCAGCCCCCCCCCCTTATATAGATGGTATATAGGCAATGTTGTAAGTACCAGCCGCCCGTATGTATAGATGGTATAGACTACACAATAAATTCAATTCTTGCGGCCAGGGCTGGGCAAAATACATGCTTTGCTTTAATTGAAATACAAATTACAAAATACTGTATCGCAGGTAATTAAAATACGAAATACAAAATATCTTTAAGTAAGGTATTTGAAATACAAAATACAGTATTTTAGCTATTTTTAATTGAAATACAAATTACAAAATAAGTAAATCTAGACCAGCACGGGATGAAAAGTAGAGGAAAATAAAATTAATCACTAAACCAGAGTTTCCTTTCATGAACACTAGATTTTTAAATGACAAACAGCCTCTCGTTGGAGAGTGACTAAAACCTGCTAAAGAAAACCTGCTAAGTGTATTTTAATTGTAAAATGTATTTTGAAGCCTCAAGTATTTGAAATACAAATTACAAAATACATTTTAAGGAAGTAATTGAAATACAAATACTAAATACGTATTTGTATTTCAATTACGTATTTTAATTACAAGTAATTCAAATACTGCCCAACCCTGCTTGCGGCCCACCATAATACACGCGAATCTTTAGAATATTGACTCAGAGTTATTTTTTGTTGCTATCAGTACATTTTTCGTCACGATTGGCTGCCTTAACCCCGGAACTACTGGGGCCTTAGGACAAATCCGCCACTGCACTCGTGGATATTATTTTAGTGATATTAAACAACGTTTTCAGTTTATAATAATAGTGTGAAAACAGGATAAACATTCAAATCAAACATTAGTTCAACGAAGGTTCTGTGGCGTCAACACATAAAAATATTTACGTTTCTCATACCAGAGCACATAGTTAGCGAACTGCTATTGTAGGTACTTGCTGGTTTTTTCCTTTTGGTATATAGATAAATATTATGTTCGTCATACATTTAGTAAATTTTGTTTTATCTATATACTAGCTTCCCGCCAGCGGCTTCGCCCGCGATATTTTAGCTAATGGATACAAAAACTTGACAAATTATATATACTAAAACCTTCCTCAATAATCACTCTATCTATTAAAAAAGACGCATCAAAATCCGTTGCGTAGTTTTAAAGATTTAAGCATACATAGGGACAGAGAAAGCGACTTTGTTTTATACTATGTAGTGATTTAACAGTCTTCCTATCATTATAGTAGACCTATATGGTAGAAATATATGTGCAAGAACCGAGTAGACGCAAGTTTTAACCCAACAATAATCAACATCCCAATTTGTCAGTGATTCTACCTGACAAAAGTGCAACACGCTCTTAAAAAAAATCATTTTGCCTGCGCACGCGACACGGCGCGTGGCTTTGAATAACAACTTTATACAGCACACACACACATTCAAATATTACGACGAACTAAAAAACTCTTCTCAAAAACGGTGGCATAGTAGATTTAATAAGCCGATCAAAGAAGGACGTCTAGCTAATAATTGTTCTTTTTAACCGACAAAAAAAAACGGAGGAGGTTTACAAGTCAACGCGAATATATTTTTTTGTCCATTATAAGGTATTCATGATTACTACGGCCCATTTACACTGCCCACAATGCTGCATCTGTTGTATTTTACGCAATTTATTGTCTGACATACCACGTCGGCATGTACGAGAGACAATCGGTAGACAATTCATCGACCTGATGACGTCATCGCCAACGTAGGTACGCGTTCTTTCGCTAATGTTATAGTAGACTAGGTCATGTATGATGTAGATACAATGCACCTGTTGAAACATCCAAAACAATAAATGATAAATGCGTAAGATCTGACTGTCTCGTTGGTCTTCTGGTTACAAGCGTCCTTTGCAGTCCTATTTTTTCGGATCGGAAATCATCAAATGAGGAGTCATCACCGTGGGTGGGGCGGGAGGCATTGTCTAGACTCTTACTGACTAAAACCCATCCATGTTCCTTCTATAGCTCTTCGAGTTTAGAGAGCACGGAAACTCTCTGCACATCCCGCAGCTTCGGACTGCTGAGTCCTGAAGTCTCGGGTTGATGATTCCCAGTTCGGGCTAAGGCTATTGGGTTTTGAATTAAGAAGTTCTCAGTACCAACTCTGGTACCCTAGATTTGTACCTTATATTTGAAGACACATTTCGTGGAACTTTAAGTGACTAAATGCGGTAGGGACCGTCAGACGTATCTAAGAAAATTCTGACACTAGGGGTAGTTGGGCTAGTAAAACCTGCAGCCCACGTGAAAAGAAGTGGCTAAATGGATGTATCAATGTCACATCTACCTAAATCAATACAAAACCCGTCGTGAACGACACCGATATTAATAGTGATCGGACTGTTACGCTTTCGTTGAAAAACTGCTGAAATGATTTTAGTGTAATTTTGCAAAAAACTTAAGACACGAACCAGCTAAGGATATGGACAATCATTTAAGTATATTAAGAAGATTGTTGATGATAAAAACACCTCAGGTAGTAAGCACTAAATAAATGTTTTTAAGTCAAGAGCTCGTAAGATCGTCATTGACATGATTGGCAGACAAATGATGATTGTTTATCGAATACTACAAAGTATGACAAAGTCGTTCATCATTTTGCCATCATGTTTCGTCACGGTTTACGACATATATCTGCTGATGCTGCTATCATAGAAGATATTATAGTCTAGACAAGCGCCTACAAGATTGTCGCAGACCAATAAAAATTTTTGAAAAGGACAAACAACTATTGGTTTCACTATTACGTATCGACTTTTTGCCGATGCACTTTACAGGTGGATAGGACATGCTATGGCCTGTTTTATCACCCCCGGATAAGTACCGGTTAAACTAATCAGCCAGAGAATTCTAAAAGAATTACGTTAAAGTATTAGGTATGAATTAATGTGGTAGATAATCCTTATCCAGATTTCAGAAAACAGGGCTTTAGTCTAGTATATATATCTATGACATATATTCACGACATAAATTCCAATACGTAGTTAGATCCTTCGTTCTAAAATTATTGCAACACGATAATTTATAGATATTGTGTGCATAATTCTATTTATATTCAGTACTTATGTTTATTTATAGAACTACAAGTGTTTCTCACGACACAGGTGTATTAAGCGTGACAATTTATGATCTAATTAATGCAATTATTACATACTCGCCTCTGGTAACGATACGGGTCAAAGTTAGAATGAATAACCTACAATACATTTTGTGTCTCTCTCACTCTACATATTTGAGACAGTGACGGGACATAATGGTCGTATTAGGTCAGAAGTAACACTACCTTTATATTTTCTCTTTCACTTGGCATTTACAAGAAAGAGACAGAACTATATTTTCGTGGACATAAAACCTTATGCTTTACTGTTGAACAGTGATAGTGCAGGGGTGGTTACCTGGCGTGACGGGGTGCGCAGGTGCAATGACACCTGTGTTGGCACAAGCGATTTATAAACGGACTTTTTTAGAACACTATTTGAATTTCGAAGATATTTAAAAGCTAATGGCGAATATACAGAAAGCCGATTGGCTGGTTATCACCGTAGTCTGGCGCAGTCTTTTGTGGCGGATTCGAGGTAATTCTGATACTAGAACTTGTTAGGTTAGTAAACCTGCAGCTCACACGATAAGTGGAAGAAGAAAACGTCTATGGATTGCTGAGGACACCAATACGATACATTGCAGATTGTTTGCCATTCTAGAGATGCACTGTAGTTGAAAATATGTCATTTTCCTGTTAATTTCACCGGTACTACTAGCATTCAAAATGGCAGACTTACTGTATAAAATGTATCATAAGTTCTTCTTCACGATTCAAGCTATGCTTGTACTAATTTTCATCAAAATAGTTTCTGTGGTTAAACCATCTTAAAACTCAGAGTTAATTAGCCTTTATTTATTTTCAAGGAAATCTGTATTACATTTTAGGAAAGCAACAAAAATCTTTCTATTTACAATTTTCGTCTATAAATAATTAATATAATAGCGTTAAGGACATATACACGTATGTATATATATATTTTCATATGTTATTAAATAATATACGATATATTAGAAAAACACATTTTGGTATAAACCGTTTCTAGGAAAAAAGGTTGACAACCTCTAGCCGTTGCGTCGTTGTCAATCATGTTTTTAAAAATAATGTAATATTATACAATATAGGTACTTTATATAAATATGTAGTCATTGTTTGGTATTAAAAATAGAGGAAGATTAGAAGAGATTCAACAAATAGAATTTAAAGCATTATGCAATAATCCCACCTAGCCTTAATGAAGGGCTATATCAGTCTAGTTGGGCAATCCCGCAACCACCTAGCTAACAGGATAATATTAAATTTTTAACACGGTAAGAGCTTTGTAATTAATTCATACTGGCTGCTCAGAAGCCGCTGAAAACCTAAACATAAAAAAGACTGTGGAAAAGTTCAAAAACCTTAACAAAAATGTATTTACAAGTCGCTATTACAGAATTCTTGTACGCCCACAGAGGCACGTAAAACACATAAGATTTATATTAATAGTTACATTACATGATCGATGACGGGCGCCTGATAAGCGAGACTGATTAAAATTATAAATATTCCATAGTCTAGGTTCTGTTTAAAGTACTAATAAGTAGCTACCTGATTATATTATACAATCAACCGTTTTCCTCCGAAGGATTAGGCAGGGGACCTATAATTCGCTAGTTATGAATGAGTCCTACGTAATAGGAGCCTATTGCCATCCTATGGCTTAATGAGAAAACGATAAAACACTATTTAATACGAAGTGTATAATTCTCTACAACCCCTATCAAACTACCTATCTATGTAAGATAGAAAGAAAGAAAAACTATTTATTGACACAACATAAGACAATCACAATAGGGAATTAAAAGAAAAAATAAAATAAATTTGTGCCAAATAGGTCCAGTTCAGCATTATGCCAGACAGCTAGTGCCTGACGCTGATGTAGTATATAACACAATCTATATACAATCTCCTTTCATCCCGGATCTCAAAACTCTGATTGCGTAAAATCTTCTAATTAAAATAAACAGATTTTTAACGGTGGAAGTTGTAACTCATATCGACATACGCCAATGTCTGTGGATATCCGGAGAAATAAAGAGTCTGATTCGCGAATCAAAGACTGTATATATATATTTTGGCAGTGTCCATTTTAACAACTATGTATACATACGAAAAAAGGACAAAGACTTCACAAAAATCAAATGTTAATATTAGGTATTACGTTTGAAAAAACAATTTTAATTCTCACAGTACCTCATTTGGTCATAATCATGATGATGTACCAGATTATCTTAACTGAGAATCTCGCAAGACTTCAAAATAAGTCTGTTTCAAATCAAGAGAATAATTTGCAGAGTGCATGTTACATTATAGCGACTGGATTGCCAATTTGGAAACAAATATTATTATATTTTATTCCAGGTTTCCTGGCTAATAACAACAGATCCGTAAGATTCCGCTAATATAGGGAAGTATGCGAACCGATTTCTTTGTTACGGATACAATTTGATTCTCACAACAAACAAGAGCATCCTTGTGCAGTCAAATGAGTCAGAATGTTTTGGCGGCGCATGAATGCAAAACATTAATGTTTTATCAAAACTCTCTGAGCATCTCAACAGCCGCCGAGATTCCCGCATTGTTTGTTGTTTAATTACATTATATCTTCACAATGTTTTCACAATTACTTCGCCATCACATTGTTTGTTATTCCAAAAGCATTTGTTACTGCTATTCCTTACTATGGTTTTAACTAACCATTGCAAATCGATTCCATATTAAAACAACAATTTTAATAATTTCCAAAACACCTGGCAACCCTGGCTGCAATAAAGCGGGCCATTCACGTGGCGTTTAGTCGTGACCATGGCATTAATACGAACTCGTAATGTTTGTCGTGTGGCCACTGCGACAAGTGACAACGTTCATCGTACTCGAACGAGGCCAGAGCCAGGTTCAGGCATCCTGTTAATTATTAAATTGAATATTATTTTTGGGCTGCTGTGTCAATTATAAATATTTAGGGTGTGAAAGAGGTAATCGTCTGCTGTTTGTTTGAGTATCAGAACATTTATTCAGTAGATATATCGTAGTTTACTCCAGACGCATAATGTATCGACTTTATTCAGACTAAATACTAGGTCTTAGCAATTGTATTGATAGCAGAGGACAATTCTTCGTTTCAAAAAAGTCTTTAGACATTTTTTTTCTAATGAAACCTATCGTTTTATCAATCTTGGGTCTACATAGACTTATTGGAAGACATAATAGGACAATGTTAATGTTCCAGAACCCGGACAATAACAAGCCGTCGCGGTTATTTTCGTAACTCGACTAAGAAGGGGTCTTAATATTTTTAACAAGAAAACAATAGACCATTATGCATGTAATTGTCTAAAGATAAATATCTAATATTAATATTTTGTAACAATATAATAATATAAGGAAGAGGTGCTTGTAATATTTAAACATTCGTTTGACGTCAGAAAAAGTAAAAATTTTACCACAGACCCTAAATTTTTTTTTCGTATGATAGAAAAACAAGATGAATATACATATATTTTTTTCTCGTGACTAGTTAAGTCAGGTGAACTGACCAATTAAAGTAATTCATTTTAATAATATAGTTCAAGCTCCTTCCAATACGACCGAAATTTCAAATACATTGTAACCACAATTATATAAATCATCGTTTATTAATACTTGCCCAGGATTACCGAGTAATCCAGAAGTGCTGGGTAATCCTTGAGATACCGAGAAGTCAAAACAAATAAGTACTTTCAGCAAAGCGTGAGTCATGCGCGGGCGCATGTGATGCGTAAGCATTGTTGGAGTACCTACCTATAAGTCAGAGTTGGGAGCCGTTAGCTTTCTAAACGGACTTAGAGCCAAGTTCACCGACTGAAGGTTTCGTAATCGGCCCGTTAAACCAAAAGGTTTTTTAACCAGGGAGCTGGAATTTTCGTATTACCACTTCTAATTCAACCCTAGTTAGATAATCGACCGTTTCAGGAATAAAAATCTGAAATAATACATTACCCGTCGAAAGTTGGAAGTTTGAATTTACGGTAAACAGCTGTTTTTAGTTAATCGGACCGTTATGTTGTTGGTGAACTTGGGCCTTAATTTACTATATTTAACTGCAAATACTTTAAGGCATAATGCAAACACTGGATTTGCGCGCCTGCTTAAGAATAGATGGCAAAGTTTAGTCATAACATGATTATACGACGGTGTTTGTGAATAAATTGCAAAAACTCCTTAAAAATTAAATGGGAATTACCCCCCCAGTACATAGGTATATAGCTACATATAATAATGTGACTAATGTAAATACATAGCTATATGTATATTAGATACATTCAGACGAACGATGTTCTTTGAATTTACATACAATTCTCAGAATACCTACGCACTAAGGTGGAATCATTCGACTAAAAATATTATGTGACTGTTCTATTGCATGGTTTAACCTACAATCAAATATGTCTTCTATTAATACAAAACGACATTATTTGTTGAGTGCTGATAGAAGAATTATGTAAGAAGATGGACGATGGTGGTCCCGGGATGGCTTGAAAGAAGAATATGGGTCTACATAAGCTAGCAGATCACAATATGATAAGGCACTTAAGGATTATGAAGCAAAACTTAACTTTTAAGTTTTGGAAATGGCTTGAATGAAGAATATGCTTTTACCAGCTAGCTCTCATTATTAGAAACGCGATTTTGAATATAAAACAAACACCAGTCTTTAAGGTAAACGGGAGCATAGAAAATAAAGTCTGAAATTGCCAATCCTTTTTGAATGAGTTTAGTAATCAATGCTTGTGCTTACTTTGCATAGAAAGAAGCCTTTACCAAAGCTGCGTCACATTCAGCAGGCTGATTTAATGATGATATAGACACCATTTAAGACAGACTTTATGTAAAAGCTACTCCCATACACTATCTTAAAATGACTTATAGAACTAACACGCAGGAGCAATGAATAATTATGATAATTTAATTCAGAGTAAGATAATTCCGATTTGAATTTTCCTGAATTTCATTCATGATTTTAAACATTGACATGAAAAATGTTCATAAAATTAAAACGACTGGGCCAAACTATGCTAAATTTTTATGGGACCAAATGGCAACTATTCCGCATCAAACTAAAGAAGAATCACGTAAATCGGATCATAAATCTCAACGTAATCGGTGTACATACATAAAAAAATACCAATCGAATTGAGAACCTCCTCCTTTTTGACATCGGTTAAAAAGTGAGCAAGATCAGAAAGGTTTTGTATCAAATACCACATCCACCAAGTGAAATAAGGCACCTAACACCAACTTGGTAATGGTATGGCTGACTAAGTTCTCTAAATAAGGTTGATAATGCAAAAGGAAGCACTTGCATAGTCAGCTGCACGCACAATAGAAGTTGCATTAGCTTATCTAGATCAGATTTAAATGCACTAAGATATAGCTAGTATTGACCTGTGTTGTAAGGGAATAGATTAACATTTCAATGGCTGAAAAAAGATGATTATTTCAGAAGTAACTATATAGAAATCGCATCAAGTTATGTTATGTTAGCATCAGTATATACAATAATGGAGGGTAGTAGGCATATTTCTAGAACTGTCATCCCTCAAAAACCCACAATGAAAGAAAAGTGTTTTCATAAATACAAAAATCACGAGATTAAGTGAAGTTTTATTATTCTGAAATCTGCCTACTGAAAAAATTATACAACAAGATGAAGATAAGTGAAAACAAACCGTTTTGTTCGCAGGCGGCTTGCGCGCGCGCAGCGACATGTACGCGCGATCCATCGCCGCTACGGCACCGTTGGTCCCACACAACATCACTACTTATTTATGAGACACGTTTTATTCAGTGCACTGTCAATTAAACGTTTCAAACAAACGCATGCGCATGAGTATAGACCGGCGCGTTAGCGGGGACTGCGTGCACGCCGGTCGCCGCCCCGGCCCCCTCGCCCCCGCCACTATTTTCGGAGCCCTGCGGCCTGTGGTTTCCCCTTCGACACAGGGCATCTGAATCAGTAGTACAAGTCATCGAGGAAATTATAACTTGAATCGTTTCAACGAAAGTGGACAAAAAGTATAATTAAAACACGGATATTATTGCGATAATAATTATAGCCTTCGTTTGATTTTGTTTCTGTTCGAAGAACCGTGTAGACATTAAGAAACGCGCAGTACAATGACAGTGACCGATTAGAATAGTAAACTGTAGTCTGTAATAGCTCACAAACAACAAACAAGCCGGTTAACGCCTGTTTTGTGTCTGATCTTGAACTATTGTTAACTGATATGTTGTTGTGTGAAGATAATGAATTCAGTATGTTTTTAAATAATTAACCTTTGAGAGGTGAAATATTACGATTTATTGTCTTTATAAATTTGAATACTAACTTTAACATTGAAAACCATTTTTTTACAAATTTAAGATGATGAAGGTGTTTATACCATAAAAACAGATTCCATCTTAAATTAACACAAAATACTTACTTAATATTTTAGCTAACTGATATTTTCTGTTAAGAATGAAATACAAGCTATTATAATATCTTCCAAAAATTCTTATTCAGACTTACTGTTTTTCCGACAATGTGTCACTGTATCGCCGAATCGGTACTACGGTTATGGCATGTGCTAATCCCCTCCTTATTAATACATGGGTGTGTCGCGATATTTTCTGTTTGTATACACCATTATTAAAATGTTCTAGACTTCACATGTTACATCATCGGAACAAGAAAAAGTTTTTTTTTTGGTAATTGATATGCATGAGGAAATGTGTATGTAATAATATCGATTCAGAGCTCAAGGAATTAAAGACTCTTCGTATTAGGTATTAAATAATGATAGTTAGCCCAAGTTACAGCCGGAGCTGCGGGACGTTCGAAAGAGATACCGCACCCTCGGAATACAAAGGGCTGAGGAAGGAACATGGATGGGATTTAGTCAGTAAGTGTCTGACACTCCCACCCGCCCCACCTCTGGCGGGAGTGGTTATAAAAAGCCCAAGTTACATATTATGATTTTCGTAGTTATTTAAATATATATTATATCTTTGTGAATATATTATATGTAACTTAGTCCAAGTCACTTTACAATTAGTAGAAAATGTAACACATTGACTTACTGTTTACATTGCACTTTACGACCTATCCGTCCGATTCAGTTCCCTCCTTTATATTATTGTAGACGTGAGGTTCTGTATGCGCATACAATACTAAGAATTAACTTTATACTTAGGAAAGTTGAGGAAAATGTTATGGTTATTACTAGAATAATAAGTTTGAATATTATGAGTCGTTGCAATTAGGTATTTTATAACAAAGAGATTTTGCGTGGTTTTTTCTCACTAATACTGCATTTTTATTTTATCTGTATTTTTTTAAGAAGTGTGCGTATTTTTTAAGGAAACCTAGTTTTCTCTACCTATTATTTTACTATGCCGTTATAAATACATAGGAATATTATCCTTGTATTAGTATGTTTGTTACTCTTTCAGGCAAAAACTTCAGAATGGATTTGGATGAAATTTTAACACATAGGATACTTTTTATTGAGGTGAGCTAAGTAGTACCCTCAAAATGCGGGTAAAAAGGGGGGATGAGGCTAGTTTAGGTAGGTACATAATTCCACCCCAACATTATTCCACCTGACGATAAATTTCCAATACAAAAAGCGTCGCAGCTGACTGGCGTCAGTTTTAAAATTGAAGCAAGTCCTATTACGCCATATGTCGACCCCTCCATACCATAAGAGTGCGCACGCGCCTTCTACGTCCGCACACCGTACGTGCTCAAGTCTATATGGTGTTACGTACACTTTCACATTAAACAGTGGTACGTAGGTATCTGTGTGACTTAAAAGTCAGTAAATTTAAACCTTACGACTAAAAAAAATAATATATATATGGCCTTAATAAAGGTATAAATGGATTAATGGGACAAGGAAACATTTTAAAAATCGGTAAAGCGGTCTGATCGTATCAGTATTACCTTTGTGCCTGACTAACAATTGTGACATGAACTTTTTATGAAACAAACTATTTTTGTTATCAATTGATCTTTTCCCGCAGCTTCACATGTGCCGGAAGAACTATTTTACGCATCCGGATAAAAAGCTTTTAATCATCTCCAGAGTCCCATCTATCTCCTTACCATTTTATCTAATTCGGTTCAGCAGTATAACATCTAATAAACAAACTTACATTCCCATTTATAATATCTATCACGTAAAAAATTAAATCAGAGTCAAATTGCTTGTTAGTCTTTTAGAATAGATCGTTATTAATTATTAAGATTATTTTTTTACTAGTAAAATTAAAAAAAATATGACAATACAATTTTATTCTAACTTTATTAAGCAAAATTCTCACTTCTATTAATTTAATTTTCAAATAAATGCTTTTAAAATTCCCATCAAGACATTAATGAGTGACATTAAATACTGTTGAACATATATTACGCTGTGTGTGAAAGAAATGGAATGTCGTGAACAGCTGTCAAACTCTTGCGCAACCCGCGACGGGCCAATGAAACGGGTCACTGGGTTGTTCATTGAAGAATATCGATCGATTACCATTTAAGTTTGAAATTGGAACGCTCGACAATTAAAGAGGTCAGCAGTTAAGTTGGCCTTATTTTATCAGAGACACTAAATTTAGATAATACATGTCATAACTTATAACGATAAGTTTTGAGTATGAATGGACACAGTTTAAATGAATGGATGATGTCTTGACAAAATGACTCGACAACCTCGTTTGATTTAAGTCGGTTAAAAGGGTGTCACTGAATACTAGGAATAATGGGTGGTAGAGATGATCACACACACGCGGGATCGATCACAATTTAATAAGTAGGTAATATTTTTTAAAGGAGGTACAATTCTTAAATAATTTTAATCCCAAGTTTGTGTTCTAGACTATCAATATACACATACTATACTCGTTTCCCGTGATTTCGTTCGCATTCTGAGAAAAGAATTCCACGCAATCGAATCCTCACTCCTATGTTCTGCCCAAAGATTCCATCTATCTCCATACAAAATTCCGTCCAAATCAGTTAGACCGTTTTACCATGAAAGCGTAAAAGACAGACGGATAGTAACTTTCACATCTATCAACTATACATATAGAATGTTTTGTCTTGAATGACGGACGGATCAACGCACAGCCTAAACCGTTGATCGTAGAGACCTGAAATTTAGAGGATGCGTTCTTTGTATGACGTACGTAGGCATCCGATAAGAAAGGATTTTCCTAAGGGTGTGAAAAAGGGAGGCAAAGTTTGTATGAAACTCTGTCATTTTTAATTTGAATTCGCGTAGCCTATGCGAGGGAAGCCGCTGGCGGAAAGTTAGTTTATAATATAGGTAAAGGATGTATAGCTATTACAGGTCGTTAGCACTAAACATTGCTATCTCTATTTTTGCGTTAGCATCTCTTCGGCGTGTGTGGCCTACGGATAAGATAAAGGAAGCATAATAACTCTTCCCCGAGTTACGTAAGACGCAGGGAATAGATTTAATTATGTCATCTACATTTAAACGCAATGATAACGTAATTATATTGCAATAATATACGTATTAAAGGTAATTAACTGTCTCTTATTGAACATTGGCGTTGATACTGTAGGTTAATAATATAGTTGGTTGACATAGCATAAAGATGAAGTCAAAACAATCATACACTTCATCATCATTGGCCTATTTATTGTTCCATTGCTAGGCACAGGCCTCTTCTCAAACAGAAAAAGCATGAGCATTAATCACCACGCTTGCTAAAGGCAGATTGGCGATTACAGACATTTTAAATTCCAGGTTTTTCCTCACTATGTTATCCATCACCGTTAGTCAGTGACACACTTACACGTGATGCTTACACAAACATACATAACATATTTTAATTTTATATATGGATCTATATTTTCCCCTACAATACTAGTAACATCGTGAGTCAAAAACCACCTATGGCTGATACGAATGCTTTCAACTGCAGTCTTTGCCAAGGCAGGCCATATTTATGCCTTAGTCAAATAATTAAGCTTATTTACGGGATGTTGTTGGTGTATACTTCAATTTATATGGGAAGTAGAAAGCCGATCTCTATCAGCTTCATACGAAGTCCCCAGCTGAAGTTTCTCCGAGCGGGACATATTTGCGCGGCCAACAATTTCCTCGGTTGTGACAACCGGCCAATTAGGGCACGTTAATAAACTTTAATAGCACACAATTAATAAACGCTCTCTAAATTGTTTTTAGTTACTACCGGTTCTCGTACGATACTCACTGTGCGATTAAAAACTGTAGGGACACAGTGTATTGCAAACTGAGACGTACTGCTGTACGCTAAACACATGCGTCAGCAGTCCAACAAACCTCATGGGTTTGTTCACATTGTAATCTAGAGTCTGATAATATAATAATTGTTTTTGAGTTAATATTTTTATGTAAAAAAATATTTTTGAAGTTTTACTGACGGACTGCTGACGCATGGGTTTAGCGTACAGGCGCGCGGTTGTATTAACGCGGCGCAGCAGTCATCTCCCCGCACCCATTCCGTTAGGTCGAAATTCAGTAGGTATATATTCCAATATATAATCTGGTACCAGTAAATATATATTACCCAACATATGTCCCTCATTGAAGATAATCCAGCAGCTATATACTCTACCCCTACAAAACTGAACATAAAAACACCAAAGGTTAAAATTTTCTCACAAAGATTGTCAAAATCAAAGTGAACTGCTCAAGTGTTTCATTAGTTGAGTTGTTTTCCATGTTTCAACTCATTATAAAGAGCGTGCTAATTAATTGACCGTGATCGCTCGATATTCTATAGGAATTAGAGCGTTATACAGAATGTCTTTATATTTATGAATATGTTATGTCAAAATTGATGGCACATTTGGCGTAGTGGCTGAGCAATGTGCTGCGTGCCGCGAGTTCGATTCCCGCACGGTACAACTAAAATTGTACCGGGTCTCGGTGTTTGTGCATGTGTAATATATGTTTATAAAGGCACCCTCGATACAGGAGAAATTTCTAGTATGGGGCTAAGTTTTATAAAAACAAAAATGACTTCCCTTGCCTGCCGCGACAAACCAGTCACCAGTCCTTCCTTTCATTCACTAAGACTGGAAGCCGACCGTCTAGCGTCAAAAGCCTTGGTTTGATTTAACAATGTAACTTAACTTCAAATAATTTTTGATTTATTGTATTAACATACTTACGCAAATGATCCTGTTATCACATTCAGACATTACGAGTTTAAGTCACGAAATTACCTTAGTAGGGGTGAAAACCGGACAGATCTCGCGCTAACATCCGTAGCATACCGGTCGGCTCCCGTCTTTGACGATCAAATAACCGTATCGATAGCATTTCATACGTTTTTGTTTGTTGTCCTTACATCAATTAATAACGATGTTTCTCAGAAAGAAAGAGTCAATGATTATTAATCGTGCTGATTGGTTGTTATAGACTACGACGAAATGTTTTTCATGAATGAATGCTTCGTCAAAACATGAATGTTGAAACCTATTTATTTGGTTATTGGCGATTTCACTGAAATCACTCTGTAAAGTAAATAAATTACAAATGGCAACAGATTTTTTCATGAAAATCAGTTCATACATTTAGTACGGGCCAGTTGCGGTCCGAGGGGGGGGGTCACTGGGGCCATAACCCCCCCCCAAATCGTAAATTTCTAATTGACAAACCTCCAAATAATAAACAATTTATGTTTTTTTTTGTTGATGATCCCTCCAAAATATTTGGCTGCGACCGCGCCTGGTACGAGCTGATTAACAAGCAGACAGCGAACTTTAGGGTCGGCCCTCATTGCCCTTTCTTCATTACATATTATACTAATATCAGTGGCCATCTCAATATTCACTCTTTTTAATTTAATTTTCACACAATTCATTTATCGTTTTTATGATCTTCCTCTATTTTAAGAACCATATCCTTAATACCCCAAGATTTTTATCTACCTCTTGCAGGGTGCATCTAACAGCATACGACCTGCTTAACCGGGCAATGTGGAGAGGTCCTAATTTAATTAATTAAATTAAGGCCTCCAGCTAAGGCTTACAACTAAACTTAAAACCTCAGTTAGGTTTTTTTTTAAATACATAACCTAGTGTAAGCAATGGTCGTGTATAACGTTTAGTGGTTTCGAAGAACACCGTTTCTGAAGCTAGTAAATGTCCGCTGCCAATCATGTGTCCATTCCGAAACCGGCACAATAAACTGATTACAATATAATTGTCATAATTCCCACGTTCAGCAAATTGATTGGTAATCGCTGTTTTGTTCGTAATTGGTATTGTCAAGCGTTTTCATATGAGTATTCTGTCAGCCGGCTATCATACAACGCTGGCTGTGGTAGATAGAAGATATCTATATTTAAAAACAGCTTCATCCATAATGTTACCAATATGAAAGTAATTCCGTCCATCTCCTTTTGTTTCTATTCCATTTCTATGTCATCGCTCATCGAATACTTAATAAAAAAATGGTGACCTCTTCATAACCATTCATTCTTCATCAAAACATTCACAATAGTGTTTGTAGGTATGTATCATTATGAAGAATATAAATTTCATCAGATAATCAAATCTAAAACACAGCCTTTAAAAACTGGAGCGAAAATAACGCCATCCGCTGATTCTTCCATAGAAACAACACAGTAGACACACGAACTTCGACCCCACCTTTAACGAAAACATTGCGTGACAAAGTACGTCTAAGACAATATCAGTCTGCAATCTTACCAAACACCGTACAAAAACAACAATGGCGTCAACAGGAAGCAATCACAGTACAACACGAAAACAAAAAACCTTAAATTAACTTTGTGAGACATTGAAAAAAATAAGTTCAAACAGTCTCGAAGGCCGGATGCCAACGCGCCGTGACTAAATCCTTAAATTACTGTATTGATTGGGACAATTGGTAATGACCGTGAGTTACGATGGACTACTGGTATCGGATTCCGAATCGTTTATAATTGAATAACTACGGGCAATAAAATATTTTTATTCGTCCCTCAAAGATGGTTATCTATAGTTATTTGGAAAGCGGGTCCTGATGCTTGTGATAAAGAGTGAGAGGGGTGCAGGGTAAAAGATTGCATAAGGCACTGGTTATTAATTTATACGTGACATATTTGTTGCTATATCAATGCGAAATGTTCGAAAGAGTTACCGCGCCCCCAAAACACAAAGGGCTAAGAAAGGATGGGTATTAATTAGTCAGTGAGACTCTAACGCTAACAGTAGTCATTTGATGAATTCCCAACAGAAAAAAGTTAAATACTTGTTCCTATCTAACCTTGCTCAACTTGAACAGATTGCGACCTATTATGATTTTATAGCCTACATGTTTTAGTCACAGATCATGGCAGATAAAATAAAAAAAAACCAGCGATGTTTTAATATAAAAATATTACATAACAAAACAGAACTTTATCTACCCTTTGAAATGCAAAACAAAAGAGTAAACTGGGCATCAGAAAATGATGTTGAACATTGTGTTATTGAAATAAAGTTCATTATCCTGTGTAATGAATGTAAATATTTTAACTTTGCAATCACTGTAGATTGTATTACCGTCTCATAATCATACTCATCTACCATTAACTTGATTTCTTTGGGCTAACGATAGGATAACAACTACGGATGCTGCTGGCTTTCACAGAAAAAACACTCGAGAGACCAACAAAAGACTGGAAGAAGATACAAGGTCATGTATTCGCCATAAAAATAATACTTTATGTCCTTCCAAAACACAATTTATGGCACATTGTATTATGAGCACATTCCGTATAAGTAAGAGTAAGGTTGTTGACACACGCTTATAATTCAGACTGAGCGCTACAAAGAACGTATTCCCTTGTAACCTGTGAAATTCATCTCCAAGCGGCAAAGGATAAAGCGTCCATAAAAACAAATAAGGCATTCGATAAACTTCACCAGTATCTTCGGCCGTTACCGGGCGTCAATTTATTTACCATAACACCCACGCGTGTTCATATCTGCGTGAAGCCTAATGTGTAGCGTCTGAACTTTCCCACGGCGCGGTTAACGACCCGGGATTAAAGGGGATCGCATCAACGACACCAATTGTTTCGACGCTATATTTATCAACAGTTATTGTGGACGGATGCTGTGTATGCTGACCAATATCTAGTCACACTACAGAGGTGTAGCAGTCGTAATGATGTAACGTGTTTTCAAGTCTCGTCTAGGTAGTGATCACTCCTATACGAATACAACCTAATGTACTATATCGCGCCAGTGCGTTCCCACGTTCGGTTACCGACCCCAGCGCTAAAAGGATTGCCTTAATGAAAACGGTAGAGCCCGTCGAGATCTCAATTGTTTTGGTAGACAAGCAGTTCCATAAAAAAAATCTTTGTGCATTGAAGCAATTTGAACAAATAAGTCTTGGATCAGGGGCACGAAGATTACAATAAACAAAATTAAACGTAAGTTTTAGCGTAAATGGGAATACCGAAGTCATATGGAAGTCAATAGAATACAATCGCTTCATAATAATTGACTGCATCGAACATCCAAAAGAGATCATGAAAGACAAAAGAGTCCATATACTAAAAGCTCATGCACTTGCCTTGTTTACACGCAACGAATGTACCTACTAATGACTTGCATTAATCAAAGTGTAAACGAAGCCACAAAGGATGTTTTGACAAGATATGATTAAAGCTAAGATTCCGTTAGAACCGACACACCGGATGATACCAATTTGTTTTAGATTATACTAATAGACGAGACGTCAAACTCTTCAATGATCTAGGCCGAAAGGCAGGCCAACATTCAAATGGCTGTCCTTGACTTCAAAGCAACATTATTTATAAAATTAAATTTAAACCACAATGATTTGCGATGGGAATATCCCGAGAATGTTTAAGCTGGTTTTCAAAAACAATCGACCAGATATGGAAGCTACAAATTATATACAAAGCCTTTGTGTACTAAATGTGCGAAAATTTAAGATACTTCGCAGGAACATGATTTGTTAAAACAAAAATCAGACATGAACCGACCAGTCCCAGATCAATTTGCATTACCATTTTCATAATCGTTCCTTTAAACATTGCATCTAAATACTCGTTCAACTACAGATATGCATGAGTTCGAGTCATAAATATCAAGAGTAGATAGCTTAAATCTCTCGCTAATGATTTCGATGTTTACGCGAAAATTATGCATTATAAAATTTAAATAATTTTACGGGCCGTTTCACACAGACATTATTCGGCGCTGATTTATGCAGTCTCATTGTTATTGTTTTGTTTATTAAACCCAACTTGTGACGTATTTTAGGTATGATTAAGGTCCCAAATTTCTAAGACTGTCATTATATCATATGAAGAAGCCGTCAGTGCCTTTATTGGTCAAGTTTCACTTGCTCGGTCATTTTCTCGCTTAAGAATCTTAAAATGCTATAACTTTAGAAACGATAAATGAAAAAGAAAATGTGAATTTGTATGCCTAAAATACCATTTATAATAGACTACAACCACCCTATCTCTTTTCGTATGTGAAAAAATAGCCCAGCCCTTTACCAAAATACTCCAAAAAATAACAATTGATCAACTCTTTCCTCAAGCCTTACAATCAAGCCGATAACTTAGTTTTATGAGCCGATAAACAAACGTTCAATTTTATTACGCCGACACCAGACTTTCGGGTACGGAACCCGTACTGAATACCATCGCCATATACGTGAGCGAGACCTGCTCAGGGGACTGCAAATGTCAGGACAAATTAACATAGCGAGAAGTCAACAGGCACTTTACATGGTATGTTTATTTTAAGAGTAAAAGAATAATAGGCGATGTGTGTTAAACAACGTCTTTGTGATGGTGTACTTGTAACCAAAACATTGTTAGGTCAGTCTGACTTATATCTCGATAGATCTTAAGTCCGTGGAGAACTTGAACCAAGAAGATATATAAAAAAATGGCTCGGAAGTTTTGGAATTTCAATAATATTACAAACATACGAGCCAAATTGATAACCTCCTTTATTTTAGTCGGTTAAAACTGGACTACTTACTCCTTCTTGTTTCCTCCACCGGTAACACTAACTGTAACTTCAGTAAAGTTCATTTTCGAAATCAACACACATAACAATGTTCCGTTAGATAGGGGAGGTCTGTGTACAACACTAGACGTTTCCGGCTCGTAATGAGTTTAATTAAAACTTAATTAGAGCTATAACGGCTCAACTGGCGAGTCACCAGGGTCTCAAGTTACCGTGAAATAGAATCCTGTCGTCAAAACAGGTTGATGATCTATCCAGAAGAGTCCAGCATGATCGGTACAACTCACTAAGCTTACTGGAATAGTTTCACTAACAAAAATCATTATCATCTGCCTATAGCCTTTTCCCAACTATGTTGAGGTCGGCTTCCAGTCTAACCGAATGCAGCTGAGTACCAGTGTTTTACATGGAGCGACTGCCTATCTGACCTCCACAACCTAGTTACCGGGTAACACGATACCCCTTGGTAAGCCTGGTTGTCAGACTTTGTCTCCTTTGGCAACGATTGTCAAAGATTTACAAATGACAGTCTCACTATGAAATATTGGGGGAAAAAAAAAAACTACTTTAACTTATTCTACTCTCTCTTATCCAACTCTGGCATTTGTCAAGGACTTATTCGACGATCTGGTATGATGAACAAGGTTAATTAGCCATCAGTACGAAGACCATTGATAATGATGATGTACAACAGCATAGAACATTCTAGACACTTAATTTAGGGCCAAGTTCACTGAAGATGGTTACATAATCGGGCCGTTAAACGAAAACATTTTTTTTTTAACCACAAAGCGGCAATTTTCGTGTTGTCAAATCTTGTTCAACCCTGGCTTGGTAATCGACCATTTTAGGAATTAAAAAGCCCAAATGATAGGTTATCCATCATATGGGTGAAGTTCGAATTTATGCTAAACCGCTGTTTTCAGTTGATCGGACCGTTATCTTGTCGGTGAACTTGGGCCTTAGTGCTTAAGGGAACCATACCCGTATAAAAACTTTTCCATGGGTACCAAATTACATCCAAATCGGTCTAGCCGTAGCTTATTTTTCCGTGAAAGCTTAACTGTCTGTTACAGTCCGTGTGACAGACAGACAAACAGAAAGACAGTCAGTCCAACAGACAGAGTTACTTTACCATTTATAATATAACTTAGTAAGTTATGATATTATTAGTTAGTAGTATTGTAATAAACGTCGTGGTGGCCTGGTGGTTAAGGCACCTGCCTCTCGTGTATGAGTGTGCGGGTTCGAAACCTGGCAAGTACCAATGTGATTTTTCTAAAGTCATTATGTACTTGCTAAGTGTATCTTAGATACCACTGACTAACGGTGAAGGAAAACATCGTGAGGAAACCTGGACTTAAAAAGTCTGAAATCACCAATCCGCCTTGAGCAAGCGTGGTGATCAATGCTCATGCCTTCTCTGTATGAGAAGAGGCCTGTGCCCAGCAGTGGGACAGTATATAGGCTGATG
This sequence comes from Pyrrhia umbra, assembly GCA_963891755.1. Taxonomy (NCBI): domain Eukaryota; kingdom Metazoa; phylum Arthropoda; class Insecta; order Lepidoptera; family Noctuidae; genus Pyrrhia; species Pyrrhia umbra. The sequence continues at coordinate 1,440,151 of OY982937.1, read as the reverse complement.
ATGATGATGATGATGATGATTGTAATAATATTATTTAGCAAGTACAAGTATGTACAACACAATCATGCTCACAGTCACAGTTCCCACGAGTTATCAGGCAATCAGCGTTTAGTTTTAACTGCAGACATTCGATACTATTCGCGCCACATGTTACATATCTACTAACTACAAATATGCACGTCTGTACGTAGTACGAACTACTTTTAAATGATGGCGTAATATAGTTATTAGCGTCTGTTTGTCTGTTGTTGAACAAAAGATTTATTAAGATTATCTGGTGTTACGTTATTCAATGTAATATTTCAGATGTTTATAGCTGTGTTAGGTTAAAATTAACTGAAGGAATTGAACTTTGATCTTGATGATCTATAAGTTACTGTAATAATTGGAATTAGAAACTGAAGAAATTGAGAGAGCCCTATTTCCTATTACTGTAAGCTGAGAGAGAAGAAAAATAAAATTAAACCATATAAAAAAAATATTATTAAATTTAGTAGCACTATTTTAAGAATCCCGCTAAGCAAAACGTATTTTCTAATTCCTTTTTGAACGCGACTGTACCTACGAGCACGTATACGATTATATTCACATTTAGTTGCGATTATACGTACTGAACCCCATTACGTATGGGAATCAACCGTCACAATATGGTAAATAAACTGGAAACATCCATCACAAAATGTGATGACTTCCTTTATGAGCTAAACTTAATTAATCACTTGTACAACGTTAGAATTACAATAGACACGACATCCGATAAAATTAATTCTCTATTACCTACACTCATACGCTAATGCCCATACAATACACTCACACATGTACAGCGTTATATGTACACAAACTCACACATAAGCAGCCGCTATAATTTTCCCATGAGCGAGAGTGCGTGCGCGCAGACATAAACATCGGTTAGATCATATGTTTAGACTGGCGCATCTAATTCACGTTACAAGATCGTCCATTGATTGGATTTATGTATCAAACCTTTAGAAAGAAACGATAAATGATAATTGAGTGATATATATAGGTCTGGGGTTGACGGGGCCCTCCCCAGGGCCACAGCTTGCCGGGGCTGCGGGGTGTTCGAAAGAGTTAAGCCCCCGGAATAGAAAGAGCTGAGGAAGAAACACGGATAGGTTTTAGTCAGCAAGATTCTGACACAACGGCGGGAAGGGTGATATGATGATTTCCCATCCGAAAAAAAAAGAAGTTTTTAGAATAATCATCAGCCGCTCAATATAAAAGTCTGTATTAAACTATATACATTTTAAGCTACTAAATAAGGATGCGTGAAGTAAATCAGTTATTTGTCTACATAATAAAGATCACCCAGGCGGACACCACATATGAGAATAAGAAATATACCATCCTACAACTATGGGTATCACGCAACTTATCGAGCCAAAACCCAAACAAAATTAGCACAAAACACTAAGCCAAACCACCAACAAAAATACCTGTATGACCATTTAAAGCCAAAATAAACAAACGCAGTAGCGCAGTAGTAAAAGGAAAACCAACAAACATCGTAACCACACAGGAATTCACTAAATACGCCGAGGTAGAGAATAATAAATACATATACATATGATGGAATGTTTTACGTTCTCCTGTTCAACAAACTAGTACAAAGTATCTTGGCCTATTTAAAGCAAAAATTCTTCATGTAACAATGTGTTATACAACTAAGTAATATCTTTGAGCATTATGTTATAAATATATTTTATTGATTATAGAACATGTTTCATGATGATGAAAATGATAACCAAAAGTTTATATGGCATATCACACGACCTCAAATAACTCACCCCGGTTGCATTTTTTAGCGAGGACATGACTTGCATCAATCCGTACTAATATTATAGATACGAAACGAACTCTGTCTGTCTGTCACGCTTTCACGGGAAAACGGCTGAACCGATTTATATTTGGCATCGTGATATATTGTACCTGGGAAAGGACATACGATAATTTCAATCCGGCTGCGCGGAAAACAGCCAATACAATTTTAAAAGTAAACATTCCACTGTAACGTAAGTTTCCCCAGGACATTGCAAATACGTATAAAATTACACAAGCATATCCTATCAATCACGAACATATTAAAGCTAATTAATTTAATCACACACATAGCAAAAGTGCAATTATTATAATTAGAACTACCGCCGATAAGCTATTAGCAACATATTACTAACGGTTTCTAAATTTATTTTGGTAACACAAACTAAAACATAGAAATTGACTCACGCAAGCATCCGTGAACGGATTCAACTGGGCAACACTTTTGGTACTTTGCAACTATTAAAACATAAAAGTCATTACATAATTCAAATACACTTCGCTCTTTTATCAAAGCAAAAACAAAAAAATATTGACAAGGTGCAAGCGAAAACACAAACATTGTTGATATTAAAACACATTTCAAATTCAACTTTACGATAGACGCACAGTTTGAAATTTCACGTGACACAGCCGTCAAAATATTATCGAAATTGGTTCGGTAATTCGCGCACACAGAGAATACGGACAAACTGATGTTATAATGTCTCGTATCAAAATGACAGCTATAAGGACAATGTTGTTTACTATGAGTCAGGGTGACGCTGTGGCCGCATCACTTCAACCACTCCTATTTGTTACATGGAGCTACGATTGGTCATTAATACCGTAGGTATTGGCACTGGTCATATTATGGGTGAGTGACAGCTGTTCTCCTTTTTAGAAACTGGAATTCTACTCACCAAGGTCTGTGAGGCTTTGCTAAATTATGATTGATTAATCCACCACCTGTATTTATTTTAATCAAAATAATTAAGACACTAATAAACAGTACTTGCCTCAGAAATCGAAATGAATTCACATTTTCAATCGAAGCAACAATTTTGACATTTCTAAGTGGATAAAAAAATAGAATCGTCCTTCACCTTTCTTAAAGGCCATTGCTTAAGCACTTACGCTTTACGCTCCAATCTCTAACATCAAAACACCTTACTTCATCATGATGAATCCTAAGAAACCCCTGTTAGCAGAACAGGTGTACTACAGATAACATCTCAACAACATCTTATCTCTCTTTCTTGTCTATGGTCTTCGCTATAGCGTGTTCTCTTTCCTCCGCATGCACCGTTGCTGCAGGGGCTTTGCCCTCGGCACGTGCGATACAGTTCTGCCTAGCGGGCGAGTTCAAACGATCTGCTAATAACGTATTGCTTTTACGTATTGACTTTCTCAGTTATGGTTGTCTTTTCATCAATAAATAGATGTTTCATGTTTCATGAAACATCATACAAGATTTGTCTTGTTGTTGGTAGCAAGATCTATCTTGACTATCACTTGTAAAGGAATAGTTATATTATACATAGATCTGATCCTTATACATCTTACTGCAAAATCCTTAGCCTAAAGCCACATGCGTTATTTGGAACTAAACATCTTTTAGCAAGTTATATTGTGTGAGATGAGTGAACTATCCGATTGAATTAAAAACGCCCTGACCGATTCTAATCAGAACAGTGCTCCATATAGAAGTATATAGATATAGAACAAACTATACCTCATACCAAGGAGTAGAAGTCAAATGACAACGCATCTGTTATCCTCAATTGGTTAGCAGAAAGCTTAAAATTTTCAATCTATTTTTTAAAAGACGAAAGTGGATATAAATAGACTATGCTATAATTAGCCACAAGGCTATGTCTGGAGGAAAACCGGCGCGGAAACGAGCAACCATGCCTATAAACCGCTGCATGACAATGCGACGCCATTGTCGTTGTGCGCGCACATTACAGAGGCACGACTATGTTTGATGGGAGATTTTGATTCCTCGTAGCATGACTTATCAAGGAAAAGAGTTATGAATATACGAGAGGAGAATACCCAGAAATTGCGGAACTCCAGGAAAAGATATAAACTCATGAAACTTGTAATGTTCTTTTGAATAAACTTTGCCATAACATACACAAGGATTTACTTCACGCAACCGAATGAAACCGGGGAGGCCTACGTTCAGCAGTGAACGGCGATAGGCTGATATGAAGATGATGATGATGATGAACCGGATGAAACTATGTCCTTGCAAAAGTTTCAATCTATATTTATCTATATTTCTATCTCTATACCAAATTTCATTTAAATTAGATCAGCCATTTTCACATGTATAATATTAGGAAATACTGATTTCTAAGATATTACATTCTCTACGGTTTCTTTCACATCCTCTCACTTAACAACAACTTTAAATTTAATTTTAATTAATTATTTCAAATTAATATCATTATCTATAGTCCATTTGCAATAAACTTATCTAACTGGACTTTCCTATCAAGTAACAAACAAAACAATTATTGCAATTTCCATACACTGTTAGTCTACAAATGACGACTTTGTATTTCCTTCACAATGGGAAACAGTCTTCTATTCTTTTAGAATTAGATTCATCTGCATTGTACCTAACACGCAAAGCACGCAAATTAAATTGTTAATTGACTTGCTTCTAGACTGTTCCTGGCTGGGATTAGATAATTGTGTCAATTGCCACTCGGCTGGCATGAAGGCTTACTTAGTGTCGTTCGTGAGATGTAACACCACTTATAATTTGACTTATAGTGACGGTCGCTTTGAAAGAATCTGGTAATGTGTGTTTGAATATTTCTTTATCATTGACCTATTTAGTATCTGTAATATTGGCAAATCATTAAATCTATATGTTTATTTTAGTTTCAGAAGCTATTAGGTTAGTAGTATAGTGTATAATGTATAGTAGTTATCAAACGTCAAAACCTAATCCCAAAAAGAACTTCAATGCAATTGGTCAAAAAGTTCTTGCCCACTACACAAGATCCGGCAAGAAATGGATATTTTTACCAAATTAGAGATAGAATCTATAGACATGACTGGTCATCCACCTATCTCCTCATGACTTCAACGAGTTATCTGAACTTCTGACCCCAAAATCACGACGCACCTTCCCCGTCAGATTTAGGTCAAACGTTAAAAACCAGCGGACGAACGGCATCAAAATCCTATTAATATTAATTCAGCAAATATGTCACACGGTCAGAACTGAACCGAAGTCCCGTACGATGTGACCTTAGACAACAGTTGAGTGAACGACCCAAGTATGGGACAATCTACGAAACTAGAGTAAAACGAATAAGTGCGGTCGGGCGCCCCGCCAGGAACAATGTTCCTTATTGATGCTCATTTGCTCCAATCTCCTATAATCACACTGTTTATAATAGAAGACTGAGAAAGAGAAATTCTTCTTTCTCTGCCTCTATGGCATGTGTACTCATTTACAGAGATTTCTATTTCTCTTTCTTTTTCTGTCTCTATCGCATGGAGGCAGCATGCTGATTTTACAGGCAATTTGACAATTTCTACCTACCACCAGTCGCATTAAGGAACCTCGATCCAAAAATTTGACCAAGAGAATATTTTCGAGAACATTCGACACACATTCAAATAAATAGGTTACCTGCAGTTATTAGTTTTACCGTTTTTGATCTCGACAGCGTATTAGACTGTCAAATGATATCTGGGTCGGAAGAATGTTTTGATCTAAAAATTCGTATCGGATTATGTTAACATTTTATTGAAATGTAAGCAAATGAATTTGTATGTTTTAATATTGTTTAGATGGAATCTGGCGGAAAAGTTTCGCTTAAAACTATTCAAGAGGTATACCATCAGTTTTGTTAAGGAGGAGAATTAGGTTTTATTATAATTTTAAATTGATAAGCGTGGTATATCGACAATGGAATACATTCTTCTAGTTTATATTTACTAATAAACACCCAATAGCAGCAGCGCAGTTGAACATAGTCATCATCAGCCTAGTTATTGTCCCACTGCTGGGCACAGGCCTCTTCTCATACAGTGAAGGCATAAGCATTGATCACCACGCTTGCTCAAGGCGGATTGGCGATTTCAGCCTTTTAAGTCCAAGTTTTCTCACGATGTTTTCCTTCACCGTTAGTCAGTGACGACTAAGATATATCTAGCAAGTACATATGACTTCAGAAAAGTCACATTGGTACTTGCCAGGTTTGGAACCCGCACACTCGTACGCGAGAATCAGGTGCTTTAGCTACTAGGCCAGCACGACTTTTAACAAATGAACAAGTGGTAGCAACTAAAAACAAAAAATAAGTTACTTAAAGTTCAGAAAACACCATTGTCCCCAAATGATCGCGTTTACAATATAAGTATTTCTGGAATGGTGTTGCTATTACGCAATATTGACAACTGCGCTTGCGTATTCTTCTTGCTCGTCTACACCATAATCATGGTGTTTACATGTATTTATTCGACATTCGTTTTATTGAATTTAAATATCTAGGTGTTGGAGAATTATAATGTCTATATGCAGCTGAGTTAAATAGATTCAGTTGTATTTTATTAGACTGCTGATCTAGTGTGGACTCAAGGACTTAGACGTTGAATATTGAACGAATTTAGATATTTTTTTTATTTTTGTTTAAACTAACTTTGTTATACCGCGTTTTTCCTGCTGTCGTTTTGGGACCTTTAGCTTGGAACTTTATTCAGATCGAACTCACTATCAGATAATCATACTCCTAAGCTGTCCTCATACTAAATTATTTGGTGTCGACGCAGCAAGTCTTATTATTCCATACATCTCTAACAGTAATCATCTTCTCCTTCATCCTCTTTCTAGCCATTCCGTATTTTACACAGTTCATCCAGCTTTTTTTGAAATCCATCCATTTTTTTGCCAATAATCTTTGTTTTATAAGCTTTATTATTTGCCCCGTGCAAATAACTAAACATTTTGGTAATTTCTCTTACATAATGTATTTTGTAATTATCTTTAAATTTTATGATTATTAGGGTTTTCTTCTGTATCGTGGGTACGTTTAATGAATAAACTACCAGACCCGGAACAATTATAGTTTCTCGTGCGGGAATCGAGCCTGCAACGCGCAGTGCAGCAGCCAATTGCTCAGCCACTACGCCAAACCGGCAGCTTTTACTGATTACTCTATAAAGAACATCACAAATGATTAGCACAAACTTAATTCACAATTAATGATAAGCAACTCATTCACAGGTCAGTCATTCATTGCATCGCGTACGTAAAAACTGGTACGTTATCAAAACAAACAGTTTCATGCTAATCATACTATGCGTGTAATTGTTACATGTAATTTAAATATATTAGTGTAATCGATTTGCACTTTAATTAGTTTTTGAATAAATGAAAAATTTGGGCAGGTCTTTAATTAGGAGCTACCTCACTCAACCGGCTAAAATCTATCCAATGCTCTTCCCCCTATCAGTCTATATTTATGTCAAATTCCATCTAAATTGGGTCAACCGTTTTGCAGTGAAATCGTAAGGCTATGGTCTCCTATTTTATGCCGTACGCGGCGTCTCGTTACGCCGTACGCTGCGTCACAATGCTTACTATAGAAATGTACTGTTGTGGTCTCTTTCACACGTCGACGCTGGCGTGTTGACGCCGCACGCGGCATCCCAACGCCGTGCGCCGCGTCTCTAGTCATTTCGAACCATTGCAGCGTGAAGGTCGTCGCTTGCGTCACACAAAATGATGAGGTTTAATAAAGAAAAAGACGAGTTGTTGATTGAAGCAGTAATTTTAGTTATAATATATAGTATATATAGTATATAGTATAAATTCTAGTAACAAATGTACCATTAAAAGTGTCACCAAATCCATAATAGCGAAAACACTACCGCACGTGACCGCTCGCGAGTAGCGATTGACGCCAGACGTATTGACCGCCGACGCTGTGCGTTGCGTCCAGACGTCGACAGCCACGGTGACGCTAACGCCAGACGCCGCGTACGGCATAAAATAGGAGACCATTGCCTTACAGACAGAATTACTTTCACATAGAGAACGGATTTTAAATATCGAATCGATTAAAAATATTATTGTATAAATTAATTTTGATATGGTTTGGAATGTATGATGGTTCAACAACAGTAAAATTTCGAAATAGAATAGATTGAAACCTGAAGAAGGATTCATAGTCGGTACCAATATTTAAAAAAAAAATGTAAACAAAGTCGTAACCTATTTTGTTGTAACTCTACCATTTATGTCAATATCATGCCCTAAACATCATCATTCATCATTTAATGCCATTTTATTTATCTATGTGGGAAAATTAGAACAAAATAGGTTATGATTTTATTTTATATTTTTCGTAAAATCAATTGGTACAGGCTATAGGATAATACCTAGTTATTATGTTGGTGAGTGAAGTGTAGGTGTGGGTAGTTAGTTACTTCAGGGCGCAAGTGAAACAAAAACAGATAGTAATCTATTAATCATTAAAGTGTAAATTATTGTAATTAAACCGCGTAGAATGCTTGTCTCAATTTATTCATTAAACTGTATATAATCAGCTACGAACACATGTCCATACTAATCTAGCGAAAGAAATTCATTGTAATACACTAATTACTAGATCGTAATTAATTCACATGTCGTCAATGGAATGCTGTATCTGAGCGCGTGATCTATTCATCTTCAGTCACATTTACTAATGAATCGGAGAAATAGAAATGCAGAATTCAATGAATGTTTTATGTGAAAGGAATTTTAAGAAATTGAAAGTCGGGATTCTTCGTATGATAAAAAAGTAGTTATTGTTTTTTTTATTTAATTAAATGAAAAAAAAAACCAGCCTAGCTTATCAGTTATTTTTCATCATCTAGATATATTAGATATCTATGTATCCTGCCGGGTCTACGGGTGCTCAAAAGAGTTACCGCGCCTTCGAAATATAATGGGCTGAGGAAGGAACATGGATGGGTTTTAGTCAGTAACCATCTTACTTATAAAGTCCGCCTAGTCTAGCCTAATCCTGGATTACGACGTTAAGTAAGGATTAGGTGAGAAATGGTTAAACTTCAGATTACAGGTTTTTTATAAGTAAGACAGTATGAGTCCGACACTCCCTCTCACCCCACCTATGGCGGAAGAAGTCATGATGCATAAGAAAAAAATGGTATACTAGTCAAAAACACCACAAAAAAGCCACATAACAAAACAAAAATCTATAAACAAGTAATAAAAAACATTTATCGAGCGATATATTTGAAATGTTTGTTTGTGCATCACCGTCGGAAATAAAACAAGCGAGGCCGCGCGCGTCCGCTAGTTTATTGCATACTTGTGTTTGAAACTGAGTTTATTTAATGTTGTGGCTTTTGATCATGGATTTCAGGTGAAAATTATTATGAGAAATGTATGATGAATGAAATTCCAAGATTTTATTTGATCGGCATAAACTAGGCATAATAAGTTTGGCTCAAAAAATATATCTTTATATACCTATAACTCTTCTGTTCGTGTGTTTCCCATTGCCACCTAACTCCTCCTAAACGGCTTGACTTTGAGTGGGTATCCGGACGATTTGAAAATAAAATTGGTCCCGGTAGGTGTCGTCGTTTTCATTTTAAACTCCAAACTTAGGACAGTATGACGGCTATAGGGTCCACTAGTTTACGTATGTTTCCACTAGCTGTTTCCCGCGGTTTCACTCGCATCCCAAGGGAACTACTTCGGGGTAAAAAGTAGCCTATGTCCTTTCTCAGGCTCTAGACAGTGTACCAAATTTCATTTAAATCAGTTCAGTAGTTTTGGCGTGAAAGCGCGACAGACACACAGAGTTACTTTCGCATTTATAATATTAAGTAAGGATTACAGTTTTTACTGTTCTGGTCGATTAAGAACAGGAGAGCGAATAAGGCTTTTTTTAATTTATCAAAATAAAAGCCTAATTCTTATAGGACCACAGGAACAAGCTCTTTCAGAAGCAGCATTCTCTTTCACTCTATTACCGCAATCCGGGACATCATAAAAGTTTAATCCACAAATATACCATACAACACTTCATCCAATTTTGATCAGCACAAAACTAAAGAAGAATCACTTGAATCAGATCATAAATCTCAACGTAATCGGTGTGCATACATAAAAAATACCAATAGAATTGAGAACCTCCTTCTTTTTGAAGTCGGTTAAAAAAACCTCTCAGCATAAATCCATCAGTTACCTCACATTACACAATATGAGCTAACTTTGGCTCGCTTATCCAACAAGTGCATACGTTACAAACAGGAAAGTGTAACTTGTAACTGCTAATTAGTAATTACTTGCATAATCAAGACGTGGATGAGGTAAACAGGTAGGTTCGGTCAGTTTCAGGAATTCTGTTATGATAACGATGTTTATGTAGTACGGGGCGAGCTTATCACTCGCGTTGAATATTTGAGGACAATGGTCAAATTTAAATTAGGCCGTTGGCCTTGTGGTTGCAAACGCGACTGCTGTGATCGGAGTCTTGGGTTAGGTCCTCGGGTGGGGCACAACTCGCTGAGGGGTTTTTTTTTAATACAAAGCACCCCGGAGTCAGGTAGTTGGCGGTGTAGAACAGGGCTTAGAAACAATAAGTATGGAAAGTTCAGAACAGTCCTAGATCTAACCCTACACCTCCCTAATCTATTTAGCAGGTGGAAGTATAGCGGACTGCGTAGGGTTTTGCCTAGGGTTGCCATCGTTCCGGGTTTCCCCGGATTTCTCCCAGTTTAGAGGGCGTCCGGAGTGCGTCCGGGCGGAGCTTTTTGGGTCCGGGTTTGACGCGATATTCGATTCTGATTGATTGAAAGATAAGCTATAAATTAAAACAAATCACTAAAAAAACTTTCCGGGGCACAAAAGAAATTCACTCAAACCATCAATCAGTCTGGGGGTTTTTATAGTTTTAGTCTAGGTCTGCCGGACGTACATTTAAATATCGTCGCACGTGGAATGCCTTCACGCCGCCGGAACGATGCCACAGAATAAATAATAGACGCTGCTTCAAATAGGGCTAATTGGTTATTTGACTGTATTTTTTTTATTAGAAATACATAACTAATTAACGAAAAGATTAACAACAGTGAAAATACGAATGTATTATCTTATAAAACGGCCTAGTTATAAGCATTTAAAAAGTCATTGCTAGAAAAAGAGAGCACGATGCAATTATGACGTCATTATGTCAAAACGCTGTATAACTCGACATTTCCTAGAACAAATTATGTTTCGCGTGACAAGGATAGAGAATTCCCCTTCCAAAAACTTTAAAAGCATGGATGTTATTTATTTTAACATTGATTTAATTTATTTTTCGACACTTCGTTTTGTTTCTATGGAATCTTTTAATGAAACAGCATTTTAGTACATTTTAGTTGGTGGTCAAATACCTAATTGTCGCGAGCTTACACACACACAAACATATTAAGTAGTACTTGTCATACTCCTTATGTAGTAGTAGATAATTTGAATGCGGGCATTGTATGTAGTGTCTGGGGCCTAATAAATGAAAACATATTCAATGTAACACGACAATAATCGGGTGTCGGGTGACGTCATCAACTCCTGTCGGCTACAGGGCCTTGTGGTCCACAGATTAGTGTCAAGGATGAGTTACAAATAACATTGTTATTTGCATTAAACTCTAACTAAAGTTACGACTGAGTTTTCGTATTTGAATTTACATCAGCTCGTGTTGTCTATAAGAAAGTATTCAGAAATGTTAGTAAAATGTGCTGATTTATTGCATTGAACAACCAGTTATAAGCTTACATAGACAATTGATGGGTAAATGGCCATTTTAGAGTAACTGTAAAATAGAAGTAATTTATTCTATTTTCCATGAGAATACGGTAAGTGTAAGAGGAATTCTGCGGGATGTTCGAAAGAGATACCGCGCCCCCGGAATGCAAAGGGCTAAGGAAGGACCATGGATGGATTTTAGTCAGTAAGAGTCTGACACTCCCACCCACCCTACCAACGGCGGGAGGAGTCATTTGATGATTTTTCATCCGAAAAAAAAAAGTGTGAAACTGATTATCAGAAAAAAATTGCAGGACAAAATAATTCGGACATAGTTTGCGAAAATTAAAAGTTAATAATGAAATAGGAGGGAAAACTAACAAAAACTAGTTTACTCCTATAAATCTATCCTTATTAGAATAATAATAATCCTAATTGAAGTGAGGAAACTGCGCATGAGCATTCTAACTTAACTGTTAATTTATCGCAAGCATCTAAAAATAAATTCGATATTAATTATTACCTAATAAAGGCACCATGAATTATTATTCAATTATTATCCCACTGTTAATGAAAATAATTAGGTCACAGAAATACGTATGTGTTTTAATTGAATTTAACCTCAATAAGATATTTAAGGACAAAAGGTTTTTATCACACGACGAAGAAATTAAACGTAAAAAGTGCACATGACCCACATAGGAAGTACATAATTCAATTTATCCCAAATTCGTTTTGTCCACCATTGGAATGTTACATAATATTCCAATACAACTTTTATTTTCTAAGCAGATAAACTCGCTTTATCAGTAAAATCTCAGCCCGTCAGTTAAGAGAGATGCCTAGTTTATCATAAATTATGTAGATCATAGATAGTAACAATCTATTCTCGGCCACAGCTGTGTAACATGAATTAAGATCGTAGTGAACTCAATCGCGGAATGCTCAACCAATTAACCTTCTTGGAACTTGACAATTGAAGAAAAAAAATAAAGAAAATAAAACAGGTCGGGTACTGAAACTAAGCTATCAGTTTTGCATAATACAGAGTACAATTAAATACTACTTATTTTGACATACCATCAAGCCTGTGTTTGCCGTAGAGGTAGGCAGAGACGCCTTCATTTTGTTAATTTTAAGTTTCATGTAATAAGCCGCCCACATAAGGGACTGTCCCTATTATATAAAAGAGAGGACCTCGCCGTGGTTAAGCCACGCCGCACGGGTCGATCATAAAGGTTAAGCAGAGCTTGGCGTGCTCTTTTCGTGAATGGGTCACCATCTATGTCATACCTCCGTGAGCTAAACTCCTCAGTCTTAGACTGTCGTTACAGATATGCAGAAGTCAGAAAGTCTGATAACCAGTCTTACCAAAGGGTATTGTGTTACCCGGTAATTGGGTAATGGAGGTTAGATAGGCAATCGCTCTATGTAAAACACTTGTTCTATGCTGTACCTACGTTACACTGGAATCCGAATCCAACATAGTTGGGACAAAGCTAGGCAGATGATGTGTATCAAACACATTAACAAACAAGCAAACCTTAAGCAATGCTCAGATCAGATATCACAAGTGAAGATACTAATAAGCGCAGCACCACACCAGGCGGCTGATGGATTGGAAGACATAGATAGAGACTGGCAGACACTAGATGGAGACAGGCCATTGACAAGTTGAAACGAAGTCACCATCCTCAACAATGAAGGAATGACTGAGAAGCCGAATCGAGGTGAATTCAGAGGCCGTCAGGCGAATTTGAGAAAACACTCACAGTAGTAAATCCTGCAGCCCTTATGTTAAGATGAAGAAGATTGAGAAGAAATACATTGAAAGCAAATCAATCATGTGGTTTTCTGAAATTCCTTGAAGAGGCCTTCAATCTTTAAAGTTATTCAGCAGATTATTTATGTAAATTTTAGATTTGATGAGGATATTGCGTCATATATTATCTACTGTAACAAATCAGTTAAAAATACCCAAGTTATTTGATGAGGCTGGCATGGCGTTTACTTTGATAGACTGGTTCTTTCGATTTATGAAAACAATAAAAGGTTCATATCTTAGAGTACAGTGTAATAAAGTTACATAAATACAAGGAAAAAAACATATTTCAACTCGTATCTGAAAGTCAAGCCATTAAGACATCTAGCAGACAACTCGCGTGCCGGCAGACTATAAAATTGTGACGAGCAACACAAAACCACTCACCATCAAATTATCCACGGAATTGTATCCGCATATCACGTACCCCATCACTCTATTCGCCATCTTGTTTCAATCACCACCACTAATCACCAGAACATCACCAATTCCAAAACCGTATCAAAATCACTTCAAACAACATAAAACTCCATCTATCTCTTATTCACTTGTCACAAAGCGGAAAAGAGAAAGCACTATATCCAATTAGCAATCAATTATTACGATTGCTGCAATTTTTTGAACACAAACAATTTTGCACCTTACTGCTATCACATAAGGTTTATGTAAGAAGAGCACTTGTTAGATACTGTTACGAAACGTTCAGAGTGTTAATTTGCAGATATTTTGTCATGTAGAGTAACAATAGATGTTTTTTCATTAAAACGTGTGCGTGTGTCATGATGTGCGGTCGGCGAGTGACTGATTGTTTCATCGGCGGGTGCTGCGGGAGCCATGCGGGAACGTTACATGTAAATAAATCGGAACAATGATCGTGGCGTGCGCAGCTTTAGATCATCTGGGCACAGTATGACTTACTGTCAAACAAGTAATTATTTAAAATAACGATAAGATTTTTAATCACATTTTTTTTTCAAAAATAGGGTCATCTTTCTGCTGCAAATATTGATTTATTCAATTTAAATGTATTTTTTCACTAATCACATACAAACCTACATTTGTCGTCGAGTTCGAATTATAAAGATTTTTTTTATAAAAAACATTTTAAAAAAATCTAGTCGCTGTCGATATTGTGATAGACAGTTCACCTACATTAGTACATACCACGAAACAGAGTGAAACATCAAAGTAGATGTGTTCAATTAATTCCGTAATTAAAGTCGCCAGTGTTTGGCAAGCTGCCTGTTTGAACTCGACACTATCTGCTGGAGTGCCCTCCAATAACCGTGAGGCTGTTATATCAATCTACATGTCCTCCGATGAGGTTGTCAACAAGTTGAAGAGTCTCTAAAATCGAACACCTATGTATAGCCATCATAAAAATAATCACAATGAACCTCCTTTTTTGAAGTCGATTAAAATTAAAGAAAACTGTGAAAACAAAAACATAGTCCGATAGGCGAAGGCTCGTTTGTGAGGATGGATGTATGTATGTTTGTTTGATACTCTTTCACGCAAAAACAACTGAATGGATTTGGATGGAATTTAGCACGCAAACAGTTTATGAACTGAACTTTATCTCATAGGATATTTTTACAGACGAAGTCGCGGACATAAGTTAGTATTGGAATACCGTTTAATAAGTGCAAACCATAGTAAATTACACAAAAAAAACTAACTTCCATATAAAATAAACATCCTGTCTTAAAAAAAATGGTAAAAACAACGGCAGCGTTGATTCGGCCGCTCAGATAATTCCTGACATCCTGACCCCCGATATTGGCCGAAAAGAGGTCGAGATCCCAACCTTGCCGAATGCGGAAGTCGTATAAACCAAACGAGCTTTATTAAATTAACTATGCTTGTTCATAAGAGGGGTTATACTTATTAATTTAGTTAGGTTCTGGACGAATGTTTAGGCAATGTTTGGAATATATTCATATTTTCTGGTAACGAAAAATGATCGGTTTGGAATGAGCGGGCTTAAGAAAAACATTCGAAGTTTAATATACGTTATAAAATCCTGTAAATAAAATGAGTAGGTAGGTACCATGTACCATTTGCAGGAATGGTACAAAATTATACATTTCAATTAAATTAAATTAATACATATATATCATTTAAATGAAAACTTGTCCCACTTTTTAAAACCTCTACCAATGCTATTTACCAAGCTATTTATCTATATATGCTGCGGGATGTACAAAAGCGTTACCGCGCCCCCGGAATACAAAGGGCTGAGGAAGGTACATGGATGAGTTTTAGTCAGTAAGGGACATTGACGGCACCATTTGATGATTTCCCATCCGACAAAAAAGCTGTCTATATATATATAACCTAGCCTATTGATGTAGCTACAGCTTTACTAAATTTAGAATACGTATATGAACTTATAGTCATAATTGAACTAAACATTCCACCTGCATTTGTTCGGAAGTCATAATAATTACGTGTCATGCATGTAACCAAACGGTGAGACGGGTACGCTTTGAAGTTTCTAGAAACTTATAATAAGAAAACTAATCTATAAAAGATGGCAGTAATTATCTATTCCAGTTTAATGTCTTCCGCGGGAACATGTAAACATATTCGCGCCTTTCTTTACGTTTAGTAACGGCGATACTGTGATGTGTGATGAAACTCGGGGAAAGTGCGCGGTTGCTTCCTATTGTTCCAAGTTTCTTTTGTACAGAATAAAGACCTTTCTTTCGATACACTTCATGTGTAGCTTTCTTTGTAAATACTAAATAGCTGTAATTATAATACTTTCAATATACTAAAACACAACGCGAAAGCAACCACTCTGTACGTCCCAAATGGTAGGATACGACAGCCCGGTAGGACCAGACAGAGATGGCGGGATGAATTGGACTCCTGTCTAACCTATAGAATGGCCTAAAGTCGCACGAGAAAAAAACAACTGAAAGAAGGCAAGGGAGGTCTTTGCCTTGCAGTGGGACACTATCGGCTAAAATAAATAAAATAATGAAATTTTGCTAAAATTCAAAATGTTTCAAGCACAATGGGATAATTTGCGGGAATCGTTCAATTTTTTCAGACTCATCATCTGCCTAGCCTTTTCCCAACTATGTTGGGGTCGGCTTCCATTCTAAACCGGATGCAGCTGAGTACCAGTGTTTTACATGGAGCGACTGCCTATCTGACCTTCAGACTAAGACCTACTTAAAATTATTTTCTCGTGACGTCAGGCCTGTCCCACTCCCCGTGTAGGTATCAAAAATGTACCTACGCACAGCGGCCTATCCGAGACGGCTAGTCACTGGGGCCTCACGCGCGATCCGTGAGTGACGTACGCGCAAGATTTGTTCCTTTGATTATATACGTATCTACTTCATTTGATCGTTTCAATTATTCGTAAGTTTTTAGGAACGGGCTCCCGGACTAATCTGTTTGCATCGTTAAGTCATGCCGGTGACCGTGTGATACGATTTGAAACGTCTTTTGTTGACAAAGGTATTAATAGTAAGGCGGTGTAATTCAACATTATTTGAGTAATATAAGGCCTGCTGTGTCTCTTTTCGTGAAGGTATCGAAAACGTTAGTAGATATGTATGCACAAATGTATTAGAATTAAAGTACTGTTAACACCTACCTTACGTTTTTATTTTAAAAGTCATTTGTTTTCTAGAGTACTACAAAAATGGTAATTCAGTATTTAGATTAATTTATTTTTTAAAAGGAGACAACCCTGTTTTCGTTAGAAAAGGTAAGCGTTACACGCTAGAAAGAGACGCAACTTCTAGGCAACTATAAGCGTAGTAATTACGCGCTGCGCGATGTGAATTGAACTTAATCGTATCGTAGCTAAAGTCTATATTTCTTTAGATGACTTTTCAAAGTGGCTCTTCTGTACTTGTACTATTATGTATTCTGTGGTGACGTGTAGAAAATTCGATTCCGACGAATTCCGCGGCTACATAAATTGAGCCACAGAAAAATGTATTCAGCCGATCTCGCGACAAAACCATAAATATGTATGGTAAGCAGTAAACCTGTGTGTTTATCTCAAACGTATCTATTTCAGTGGTCGCCTAGAATCAGGTCAGTCGGCGTCCTCGATCGTCTACAGCCACTGCATCAATCACTGTGCTACTTATTATTCAATTGACAGTTTTATTCACGTCTACTGGGCTATATGGGCAGGTTAAAAGACTCATTTTTTTTAATTTCAAATAGGTCTTTTGCAAGCACTTATGAAACGTCAAGCTAGTTGCACGGTTTCAAGGAGTGAGAGTCTTATGGAGAAGAACCGACAAGATACTTCCATAGACACTCTGTTCAAAAGGATTTTTTTACAATAGTCTTTTTACAGGCTAAATATACAAATTAGAAATGTCTACCTCTACCTCTTTTGGAAGAGATTGTAAAATATTGCAGGCAGAATACCTATATATTTATATTTGACTTTATTAAATTTTGGGTTCAATTAAAACCTTATAATTAAAACCTGATATGTGTTTTAATTATCTAAAGGAGCCAGCACCGGTTAAACCTACGTTTATTAACGACCGGGAATAAGACGTGGGTTCGACAATTGGAACCATAAATCGACAATTACCAATCATACTTATGAGTATATCGGGACACCGCACCTTGCGACACAGTCACGATTTTGGCACTAAACCACTAAAACTGAATGAATACCACAACCTACTCACGACTATAAAACAACTCCTTAACGCTATTATGTTGATAATTAAAACGATATAATCTCGACTTGACTGCGCGTGCGCCGCGACGGTAAATTTTATAACGTATTTATTATAGTAGCTTGTAAATTATAGTTTTGAAGTATTGAAATCAATATAGCCTATGACACTTCGTAAAGATGTAGCTTTCTAACGGTGAAACAATTTAAAAAATCGGTCAAATTTCATCTCATCGGTTCAGCAGTTCTACCTTGGAAGCGTAACAAATAAACAAACTCACATACGTATTTATAATTTAATATATATATATATTATATATTATAATATATTTTATATATTTATATAAAATATATATAAAATATATTTTTTATATATATAAAGGAGGTGGTGTTCTAAAAACATATAACTACTCTAAAAAATCAAAAAGTCAAAGGATGCTTTATACTTTAATTCAGCTCGAATCAGTTCACTAGGTTTGACTAGACTTCAACTCTATAAAAAAAATGGTAGGGACAACAAAACAGCACTGTCTATGGTACAGAAATTTACGTATTTAATAGTGATGTGATTGAAAAATATCGATAAATGCCATTTCCAGTTTAGATAACATTTAATATGCTAACTGTCTGATATGAAACTAGAAACTGGTTGCGAGAGATTATATGCATAGAGTCGAGCTACAGCAGAGATAAGATTCCGTAATATTGACACTAAGTACACAATTAACTTAGATATACGATTTCCGAGTATTAAGTCCTACACATCGTCTGCTGTGCTGTATCAATTTCATTACTTAGTTCGGCTTCAAGTTATCTTAATTTATTAATTGAACTTCCACATTCCCAAGGGAACGATCATGACAATAGATGTGGGCTGACATGCGGGCCTGAATAGCTATCTGTCCATCTAATGGCCGATTGCGAGGGCGATTGACTTAAGTATCTTTGTTCATTCATATTGCACTTGGAACTCAATAAATAAATTAAGGAATGCATCGCAGAACTTAAATAGCAACATTACACGTGTGCATATATAAATGCGAATGTATTACGTAAATAGATACATATTTCTACAGCTTAGTATTGAACAGTTATGTGCATTTTAATTTGTATTTGCCAAGCTGCTAATTTTACTAAAATTATTAAATTACGTAAAATGTTACTTATACTTAAAAAAACTATGGAGAAACAAAATATATTGGTATTCCAATAAATATATTTACGACACATTCAGTCGACGGTATCGTGACCTAAAATGAACGACATGATGTAGCAAGAACTCAAATAAGATCTCAAACGTTTGAATATCGAATGAAACTTTAAGACTAGTTCCTCAAAGTCATCCATCTTCATCAAAACACAACACGACCACAGACAGATTCAACTTTGTCACAAATTGCAAAATTATCTACAATACATGTCAGTATTTTACTAAATGACTTTCGATAACAGAATCAATTACGATGCCCGCTGTCATAAACAGTGTGTATCTGTAATTACTTGTACTTTCTCATACGAAATGGCTAATAAAACCCTCTGATATAAGATCCTTGAGTATGTTTTTACGA
The DNA here is from genome assembly GCA_963891755.1 of Pyrrhia umbra. NCBI lineage: Eukaryota > Metazoa > Arthropoda > Insecta > Lepidoptera > Noctuidae > Pyrrhia > Pyrrhia umbra. The sequence continues at coordinate 1,420,496 of OY982937.1, read as the reverse complement.
CCGTGTTTTGTCGCAAATGTTTTTGATATATCGATAAATACGTTTAATTGCGTGCAGTCTTAATAAGTCCTGTACATAATGGTCTAACGTTAAGATACTCGTTATTAAAGTAATTAAAATAACAATTACTGATGATTAACTGGTAGTTGCGAGTAATTTTACTTGTAGTTACCCGACTGAGGTGGTTCATTAAGGTGGCTGGTTGTAAGCTAGAACATATATCATTGAAATATTAATAGAATTCAGAGAAAAAACTTTACATTGGGTCGATTGGAAGCATAATTACTCGTATACATGTCCAGACGAGAGGACGATAGTTTGATCGGTCTATTAGCTTATATTTAAATCTTATTAAATATAGCCATCTCTTCCAGGATAAACAGCTCTCTTTCCTGTTATATTTTTCTTACTGAAAATACTTTTTAAAATAAAATGTATCGATACTTTTTAAAAGGTTTTCCCATGCCTATTTAGATGAATGTTTAAATAACACAATCGCTATTATGTGTGCAGTTATTACACGCTATTGTGTTGAGGGGCCGGGCACATCCGCCGCCCTGAACAAACTGTTTCACATAATACAACAATATTTTACTACTTGCATGCACGGCTAAAAGAAGATTACAATCTTTGAACTGTACTTGTATTTTTTGGAGGAGCTCGCTGCTCGTGGTAACAGCCGCACGTTTCGACCGATCAAAGGTAAAGCTGCGCTTGCCGCGGTCGGTCCGTGGATGGGTGACCATCTATGTCATAACGAGACTCCTCCGTGCCTCGGAAAGCACGTTAAGCTGTTGGTCCCGGCTGTCATTTGTAGATCTTTGACAGTCGTTACGGGTAGTCAGAAGCCAGAAAGTCTGATAACCAGTCTTACCAAGGGTTGTGAGGGCAGATAGGCAGTCGCTCCATGTAAAACACTGGTACTCAGCTGCATTCGGTTTAGACTGGATGCCGACCCCAACATAGATGGGAAAAGGCTAGGCAGATGCAGATGAACTGTACCTACTTGTATTTTTATTTATTTCAAGATAAGACACAAATTAATTTAGCGGCTAGGTAAAACGCTAGGCTATGTAAATTAGATTTTTTTACAGTGTAAAAATATCATAAAAAAATCCTATAGCTAGTTTCCTGTAATCAATATTAGATAGAAAAAGATTTAAGTGATCAAAATACAAGGAAAGGGGCCGTGCATTAATCACGTGATGTTTTTTGGCATTTTTTAACCCGCCCTCCCCCTTGGTGATACATGGTGAATCGGTGAGGTTTAAGACTACCCTACCCCTCCTCCCCCTTGTGATATTACGTGATTTTTTATGGAGCCCCCTTTTGAGCCCCACATGTTCCTTTGGGGACAGCCCCAAAGGAAATATGAAGCATAAACTGAAAATAAATTACAAGACAGAAACAATCAGATGGTTCTAAGCCTACACTAAATTAAATAAAACAACAAACTTTACATAGAAATGTTATTTATATAGTTGCTAGATATTTATTCACGCCACCAGCGTCAGCAAACAATGCAACTAGAACAACTGATTACATTCGTCCTTACGTGATTCACGGCTACTAAATATAGACGGCCCTTGGTCGCGAGCTCAACAAATATCTGATAAAACAGATAGCTACTGAAATAGAACATTTGTACTGAGTAGGGTGGCCATGTGTACGGGAAAAACTAAACATTTCTGGTATCTGTCATTTGAGGTTTAGAAAAAAGGGACAAAGTTGAACCACTTGAGGAACACGTGTTATAGATAAAAGATGGTGTTAAAAGATGAGTTACACGTCCACAAACTGGAACAATATTACTATGACTATTTTGTGTAATATGGTAATTTAGAAGGGAAACATAATTTAAAAAAAACTATTTTGTATTGTGTGTATTACGCAAACCTTATGAAAGTACAAATAAGCATGTCTAGAAATTTATTTTTATCTTACATCGAAACTCACGGAAATTCCAGGATAGTCTTGATTTAGTAATAAACAAATAAAAAGAAAAATATCCGTAATGATCGAGAAAATTTGTAATTCTTGGCCACCCTACCAGAGACACATTTGACTGTAGATAAAAGATCCGCATTCCTTATCATCGTTTAAATTGTAACGTTTGACTGTGCCGACTTCTCAAAATTATCCCAAGGACATGTACTGGTACATGTATCAATACACTACTCCAGCTATACTCTAAGTGTGTTCCGCGGAACCCTAGGGTTCCGTGATACCTCTGTCGGGGTTCCGTAAGAATTTAGAAAAAAAAATCAAAACACACGATTCGCCTTGCAAATGGACGAGTCGACTGATGTCGCTGGTTTGGCTATCCTGCTGGTTATTGTGAGATATCCATATAAAAGTTCTTTTGAAGAAGACATGCTTATGTGTTCATCGCTGCTTACAAACACTACCGGGGAAGAAATTTTTAATAAAATAAATATATTTTTTGAAGAAAATAATCTCAGTTGGAACAATTGCATTGACATTTGTACAGATGGGGCCAAGGCGATGACAGGTAAAACAGCAGGAGCAGTGTCACGAATTAAAAATAAAGCGCGTAATTGTAGTTCCAGTCATTGTATTCTGCATAGACAAGCACTTGCGATGAAGCAAATGCCGTCTAATCTAAAATTAGTTATGGATGAAGCGGTAAAAATAATTAATTTTATCAAATCACGACCACTACAATCCCGATTGTTCTCATTATTGTGTGAAGATTATGGCAGCAAACATAAAACACTGCTGCTCCATACAGAAGTGCGATGGCTGTCTCGGGGTAAAACTTTAACAAGGCTATTTGAACTTAGAGCCGAGTTACAAATGTTTCTTTCAGCAGATACTTCTTTTAATTTGAAGGACCGTTTGTATGATAAAACTTGGTTGTTCCGATTGTCTTTTATGGCGGATATCTTTCAAAAACTTAACGAATTGAATTTATCGTTGCAAGGTAAACAGACAACAGTGTTTCAGGCCTATAATAAAATAACTGCTTTTAAAAGAAAATTAGATTTTTGGATCATTTGCATTGGTAAGAAAGAAATAGAAAGCTTTACGTTACTCAGTGAGTTTGTTAGCGAAAACGACTCAGTAATGTTTGAAGATGATGTATTTGAATTGGTCCAATATCTCAGTTCGATGCGCGCATCTTTTGAAAAGTATTTTCCCGAAGAACACAATACAAAAATTAAAGTGAATTCATGGATTCATAATCCTTTTTTACCCAACTTGGAAAAGCCTGAAAACATGTCAAACGAGATATATGAATCTCTTTTAGAAATGTCATCAGACACAAGTATGGAGTCACTGTTCAAAACGACGCCTCTCAATGATTTTTGGTGCAGAATCCAAGATGAATATGCAATGCTTGGCCAAATGGCTCTGGATATTCTGCTCCCGTTCCCAACTACATATTTGTGCGAAACAGGATTCTCTACCTACGCAGCCACGAAAACAAAATATCGCAATAGACTGGACGCCGAAGCTGATATGAGACTCCAACTTTCTTCCATCAAACCTGATATCAACCAATTGATGAAAAATAAAAAACAGTTTCATACCTCCCACTAGTTAGATTTTTTCTTTTTTAATGTTTTCTATTGTTGTCGTTGCCAAGTGGTGAAGTAAATAATAATTAGTAACTGTTAGATTGTACTTTTATTATGCTGATTAATAAAAAATACACTTATAAAAACAATTGTTTTATTGTAGGGTTCCATCAAGTATTTTGCTTCCCAAAAGGGTTCCGTCATTTAAAAAGTTTGAGAACCACTGCACTACTCTGTTGACATCAAATCCTATTTGGTTATCTAGATAAAAATAACATCTTCTTAGTAATCGAAAACTAAAAATAAAGAGGTAAAAATAAACTGAAAATCAGTCTGTTTTACCTTTAGTTTGTTATTAAGTATAAAAAAATATTTACGTAGTCTTTTATTATCTGTTAATCTTTAAATTTCCTAATAAAACAAATAATTTACTGATAGAACATCCGTTTCCTGCGATAGTAGTATTTTATAATACTGTTTTTTTAATATAGATTTTAACTACTTTGGTTGTGTTGATGTGGCTCCGTAGTGTCAATAGATAGAAGATTACTTATATTATCAAAATAATCTTAATAAATAACACAAAACTGCAACGGCAAGCCTTTAAAAAAATATATAATTCTATTATTATATAATTGAAAGAAAAGCAACGTCGAATTTGTCACAAAAAATATTAAAATTTCAACTGTGTTTACAGTATATTTTTCGATCTTAATACTGCAAAGGTGACGCCTTTACAATAACGTGCTAAAGCAGGAATATTTTCTTTGTGATAAAGAGTCGGTGCTATACGATGTTAATAGCTGCATCTCATTCTCACAGCGGAATAGTGATTGCAAAAACAAGTGGTGGTACGGCGCCAGGTACACCAACAATTGGGCTGTAACCACGACCGCACAACCACAGCCGTGTCAGCCAACGTGACGCGTATGAAAAGTGTGGCAACTAATAAGTCGCCACGTGACGACACTTCGTGCCTATCAAGTCGTGGCAAATGTGTTGAACAAACACCTCTTCAGAACTAATACTATAGTTACGTCGCAATCTCTCAGGACTGGTAGTTGGATACTTACCGTATTATTCATAATACGGTCGTTCGCTCAATATATCTATTCTGGCTCTCGAACTAGTTTGCCTTTAACTTTTTTACAAAAAACAGAATCGACTTCAAAAACACTACAAAGTAAAAAAAAACTTTTATCTGCCGAAACGCTTGAGGACCAATATATTATTCTAGAAGTCGGTGTCATTATTGCAAATACTTTAAACCATTTTACAGCGCTTTAGGGATTGCACGAGACTGGGCTTGGCAGACGCGCTATACCTCTATCAATTCTATGGGCTTATGTGTATACTCGCTTACTTGTTGTAGTGAATTACTTGGATTTCATTACGGTATTCATTTTCTGGCTTCAATAACTTTTTGTTGTATTATAGAACAGACCCGTATTCTGAATTTCATACCAACTTTTGAAACGTCTTCATGAAATATTCCCTTGTACTTTGAACCAATAAAAATATAAGGTCCATCTATTCATACTCGAAATATTTTAAACCATGCATCTATAAGTGGTAAAGAAACCAAAGAAACGATTTTTTTATTTTTATCTAACCATATTTTTTTTCATATTAAATAATTTTAAATTACTTGACACACATAAAAAATACTGACTCCTTTTTATTTTACATCCATTACGCTAGTTTTTTTCGTAGTATTCTGTCAATGAAGTGGGCGGCGACATGGTGACGCCATAGGACGGCGCGCGGCTTGATCACACGCATACACACACGGTCAAAAATGATAAAAGAGTAGATACCGAGAGAGTTTATTATAAAACTACCTTATTCCTGCGGAACTAATTACCGCACCCACATAAGCCTATAACCATTTTCAGGTTCCCATCTATCTCCATATCAAAATTCATCCAAATCGGTTCAGCCTATGTTTCACGAATAATAATTATTATTACTGTTTTGCCGCGAAAGCGTAACAAACTAACAAACTCACTTTCGCATTTATTAGTTAGGATAAGCTGCGCTATGCTCGTAGGCTTCTTTCTTACAGTTCACATCTGTACAATTAGGTAGGTACGCAACGCAACCAACAAACAGCTGACGATGCGATTTATCGCTCGCTCGTTATAGCAAGTAGACATGAGTTATAAAATTTTGTTGTCAAAACTCTGACTACATACGTAATTATTTGAACTTCTAATTTAATAGTAGGTACGTTAAACTAAATGAAAGTCACTACACATTCACAATTTCAACGTTGTCCTTTCGTGTTACCTCGCAGAGGTCATTAACTTGTACGAATTCGAGTCGCACCCATCAGCTGTTTAACTATTGCCTATTCTGTGGTGTAGGTATTGTAGATTAGGATTTGTTTAAATCATATCTAGGTTCAACTTCGTAAAATGTTAAGGATGGAATTAAAAATAAGTGTATTGGTGTAAGTTTATACCTACTTAGGTGGTTTTCGTAATTTTAATTCATATTTGTTAATACGTAAGCGATAAGCCTTTCAAATTAGACTAGATCGAGTTACGTAGTCTATTTAGATTGGTTTATTCTTAACATCTTCACGCTTGTATTCCTCGGAGAGATAAACAGAAGGCAGAGCTACCTATTTTCTTACGTTCACAGTCACAGTTCACTAGTGATATTGGTAGGTCCAAGTCCAATGTAAACACAACGTGCGGACATGGTTTGCGTGCGGCTGTCCTGCACCACAGACACTGAGGGGAATAAGACTGTCATTTTAAGGCCTACGCAGACCGGGACGGCATGGCAAGGGATTTTGCCGTGAGTCAGCGCACACTGGCCGCTTAGATACCGCGGCATTCCAGCACTTTGCCACGGCATGTACAGGCCCGCAGTATACTACACGTCACTACAAGCGCCGGAGTCCGTGGCATGCCGTTGCCTACCGCAGTATGCCACGGCATCCCGCCACGGGAGCCTGTGGCGCGTCTTTTAATGCCGTGCGATAAAATCCCTTTCAATGCCACGGCATAATTTTAAAGCATAGCAATTTATGTCGTATTTCTGTAACAGTACGGTTGAATGTCCATTAGTAAAAATTAAAATCCCTTGCCATGCCGTCCCGGTCTGCGTAGGCCTTTAGTCATGCATGCGCTGTCGTGCGCCGTCTGAAGACACGACTGGCGAACGCAACCTTGCTGGGCTCTGCCCGACGACTGACTGAGTGGGAGAGCCCGGCGAGCCCGCGCCCGCGCCGCCGCGGCGCCGGGGGCGTGTCCCGGCGGGTCATTCATACCTTATACAATCGGGAGTAAAAAGGTTTTATGCAAAACGTCTCAAGCAATATTACAATTTTATTAATTTGTTATAAAAAAAAGAATTCCAAAAAAAAATATTTTTCGTTTCTATGGCTTCTTTACCCCCCAAAGATGTCCCTATTAAAATATTTCGGGTATGAATAGATAGACCTTATATATTATACTCAAGTATGCACCTAATTCTTCAGTCTTAAAATAATAAAGACCACGTCACAGATAGGACCACCTATATATAAGTACAAGAGCTGTCACTAAAAATACACAATTTTTTTTTTTTTTTTTTTTATTATTGATAGGTTCGCGTTTGACCACTATCTCACCTGATGGTAAGCGACGATGTGGTCGACGATGAAGCACGCTTACCTAGAAGTAACCTATTCACTCTTGAATTGAAGACCCCTAGGTTATAGCTATCTGGAAATACAGACTCCGGCAGGGAATTCCACTCCTTAGCAGTACGCACAATGAAAGTATTCCCAAACCGTTTAGTGCGTGTGGGTGGGATGTCTACCATGTAACGGTGGCGCATCGCCGTACGTCTTGTAGTCCGATGATGGAACGGGCTTGGCGGAATTAGGCTGTGTAATTCCATCGCACACTCTCCGAAATGTAACCGATAGAAAACCGAAAGGCTGGCAACGCGTCGGCGATGTTCCAGGCTCTGGAGCTTTGACTCGACCAGCGCGTCGCTGCCGATGAGCCTCTTGGCTCGTTTCTCAATTGACTCTAGCGCATCAAGCTGATATTTAGCGGATCCATCCCAGAGATGAGAGCAGTATTCCATACACGATCGAACTTGCGCTTGATATAAGTTGAGCAGCTGTTCCGGTGTGAAATACTGTCTCACCTTTGCTAGGATTCCCAGCTTCCTGGCAGCCAGTTTAGCCTTAGCCTCGATGAACTGACCAAAATTGAGAGTGGAGGTAAACGTAACACCAAGAAGCTCAATATTATCGGTAATCGGCACGGTTACACCACAGAAAGTAGGAGAATGTTGGAAATCACTCCTTTTTGCGGAAAAGAGACACGCCTGAGTTTTAGCAGCATTGAACTTGACCAAGTTGGCGTCGCCCCATTCGGAGACAGCCTTCAAGGACAAGTTCAACCGCTCAACCATGGCCTCGCGGAGAGACTGGATCTGAGACCCACTGGCCCGCGCGTTGGACGTATATCTCTCAGCAACAGTGCTGTCGTCTGCATACCCAAAGGTGCCGGGCACTAGCAAACTATTAATATGCAGCAAGAATAAGGTTGCTGAGAGAACCGACCCCTGAGGGACCCCGGCATTGATAGCCAATTGATCAGACGAGCAACCATCAATGACCACTCGAATAGACCGATCCTTCAGGAAGTCTGCAATCCAAGCACAGAGTCCAGCGGGTAGACCGAAAGAAGGAAGCTTTGCAATAAGGCTTTCATGCCACACCCTGTCGAAAGCCTTTGAGATGTCGAGGGAAACGGCAAGCGCCTCCCCATGTTTCTCAATGGCCTCACTCCAGATGTGAATGGCATACGCTAGAAGGTCCCCAGTAGACCGGTTTTGGCGAAAGCCATACTGTCGGTCACTGAGGATATCATTGGCTTCTAGGTATGCCAGGAGCTTTCTATTCAGTACACGCTCCATACTCTTACAGAGTATGGACGTGACTGAAATGGGCCTGTAGTTGGCCGGGTCAGCTCGACTGCCCTTTTTGGGCACGGGTTGCACGTTAGCTTGCTTCCATGTTTTCGGCACTTTTCCAGTCTCAAACGAGAGGCGAAACAGGCGTGTCAAGATCGGAGACAATTCAGGCGCACACGTCTTCAGTACTATTGCCGGTATTCCGTCAGGGCCACTAGCTTTGTTCACGTCAAGATTACGCAGCACCCTACGGACGTCCTTCTGATGGATGCTAATGTCCGACATACTCGTCTCGCATCCAGCAGGAGAGGCCGGGGGGCTTGCGTCGCTACTGTCAAGACGCGAAGATTCCGCAAAAAGAGCAGCAAATAAATTTGCTTTTTCTTCAGCGGAGTGGGCCAGTGACCCGTCGGGTTTAAGCAGTGGTGGTAGTGAGGGACGACAGAAGTTCGATTCGACCGATTTAGCCAGGGACCAAAATGCTTTACTACCCGCAGGGTACGAAGCAAGTTTTTTCCCTATTCGGCTAACGTGGTCGAACCGAGCTTTCCGTAACACCTTCTTGCAGGACTTGGCAGCCCTATTAAAGGCTCTCTTCTTCTGACCTACGTTATTTGCCTTGCAGATTCGAGCGTCGGCCCATGCTAGGTACGCCTCATGCTTAAGCGCTTCAGCGCGATTGCACTCGGCGCCAAACCATGGTCGAGCTTCGCTGGACATTGTTAGGTCAGAGAACGGAATGTAGTACTCCATCCCCTGCCTCAAAACATCTGTCACAGCGTCTGCGCACACCGAAGGATCATCTGAAGAGAAGCAAGAAGACTGCCAAGGATAACATGCGAAGAAAGATCGCATCTCATCCCAATCTGCTGACTTGTATCGCCAAACCCGCCTAGTGCCTTTAAGGCTGGGATCGGGCGGAGAGTAGACGGATACAGATTTCACCAGACAGTGGTCGGAACTACCTAACGGTGAAGATATCGCGACTGAGTAGCGGTCTGGATCTGTAGTCAGCAGAAGGTCCAAGCAATTGGCTGTGTGCGATTCAACATCAGGCACCCTCGTTGCTCCCTGGACCAGCTGGGTGAGATTTAACGATAGCGCTAGCTTATGCGTCTCTCGGCCAGCATGGTCTGTGCTCTGGTATGGGAAGAGCCACTCCTGGTGGTGGGCATTGAAATCCCCCAGAAGCACAAACTGGGCAGAAGGGTACCGCTGCTGAGCCGCATCCGCCGCCTCACTAAGGTACTGTGTAAGCCTGGTTGTCTCCTGATCACCGCTATGCGAACGGTAGACACAGGCATAAACAATTTTATCTATGCCAGTGTCCACCAGAGCCCAAAGTGCAGAAAACCTGGAGTCTTCAAGGTTGCGGAGACGCCGAAAACAGATGTCGTCCCGGGCGTACATGCATACACCCGCACGTGGTTTGAAGTTGTGCTCCAAGGTAAACCCTGGGTAAGAAAGGTACGACATGTCTGACGGACATCCGATCTGCGTCTCCGACAAAAACAAAAGAGCTGGTTTTTCAGTCTCGAGGTGGTGATGGACTGCGACGAGATTTGAGTGCAGACCTCGGATGTTACTGAGGTGCACTTTAAGAGAGAGGGAGTGCAGCCGCTGTTGAACCTTGCTCTTTTTATGTCTTGCCATATTGTAAGGAGTGAAGGAAGGAGAGGAGAAGGCAGTGAAATGAGGCTCCACGCTGCTAACCTTCAGACACGCACTGGAAGGATGATATCGACTGGGGGACTAGACTGGAGACTGCGGGGACGCCCGAGCCCCCCCGGGAATGTCCATCGGGCCCTCTCATCTGGTCGCCAACCAGCACGATGGTCCATTCCGGGATTTTTCGACAGTTGGTAGGGCAGCCTTTCGTGTGTGGCTAGCACACTACTTGGGCCCCCAACTACCTGCGGTCGGCCAGCGGTGCACCGTGCCTCGGATCCCGCTACCCTCCGCGACTAGTCTCCCGATACGGCCATACCAGAGCGAGCCAGATTGGTCTGCCTGCAGTGGAGCAACTACTTCGACCCAACTCCTCAATAGGCTACACCGGGCATCGCACCGGAACACGGCTAGGCCGTTTGGCGGTACGTCTTTGCCCGGTGGGTGGTCGCAAGCCTGCAGTCAAAACCTACCACCAGTTATGTCACCTGATTAGCACCACCCGGGGACCACGTGTAGGGATTCGCTAAAGGGTACTTTCCTACGGACGCGGGTGACTCAGTCCCCAATACAATTAATCCCGCCATTCAACTATGTTACGCCCATTGATGCCAGCCGACTCATGACATACGACGTCATACGGCGTGTTTGTTTGAAACAAATTTATCTTTACCTGAACTAGGATGGTGACGTGTGGAATAACCGACGCTTACCTATGACCACCCACATATTTGCCTAAACGTTTTTAATTGCCGGGGATATGTTTATATTTACCTTTTTGTGTTTGCTAACCACGTAAATATTTTTTTTCTCTTTATTTTTCTTGTTTGTGTAAACTGGAGACTTTAGGCCTCCCTATTTTACGGGGCCGTGGGATGTTCGAAAGATTTACCGTGCCCTCAGAATACAAAGGACTGAGGAAGGAACATGGATCTATTTTAATCAGTAAGAGGGCCATTTGATGATTTCCCATATTGTTTATTCAAACATCCCTATAATTGGGAAGCCATCTACCGCTCTTGTAGTAGCAAAGGTGATCTACAATTTTCCACTAAACAAATCTGTAGCTCTCCATTTTAAATAAAAAATATAGACTGAATAGTCTCCAAATACGAAAATAATTATATGTCTACTAAGATACTGTTTATCTTTTGAGTTTTTTTCAGCAAATTTTACCCACATAAGGGGTGCCCTAAGAAACATCGAGATAAACTGAGTGTCATCCTCCGAAAACCTCAACTACTGCAGTATTGAAATTTTATAGCACTTTAAGGCCAAGGAAGGTCAGGCGAAAACCCTAGTATAGCATAACAGATATGATATTTTCTTGATTAAGCATATCATACACGTCACAGCGTCATACACTTTATCTCTAAGCCTATAAGCTCTACTAACACTAATCTAATCCTTTCATTCACAAATACGTTTTATTTTTTGACTTCACAATGTAGTTTTACATGGCATAACAAGTGACGACACTTGGCGTCACTCGTAGTCGGAGCGAGGAATTTACCCGAATGTGATTTTATGAACTGTCATGTCATAAGGTCATTCATGTATTTTTTATTTAATTGTTAATGAAATTGATGCATTTAGGGTGGATTGGCCATACTAGGTAACACAGAGGGAGAAGTGGAAAAGGGGGTGACCGTTGCCCAGCAGTGGGACGATTTAGATTAAAAATATATATTGTATATAGTATATCTATAGTATGCCTTTCAGTTTTGTCAAAATAACCATATTATTATATTATGACAGAATTCAAGGAAATAAATTGGTCAGGATAGTATGTGTAGTAACAGCTTTATCAAACGCTATAATAAAAGTTTTTTCAAAGTAACTGTAAAGAAAATAAACACCACAACAGTTATAAGTAACTTCTATAAAATATACGTCATTGATTTTTCATTGTAAGCGGATGAAAAATTAGTTCAATCTGTTTATTTATTTAAACGCCATTTGGGCGGTGTGCAGCATGGATTTTTTATTGCAAGCTTGCGTTAAATATACTTGGAGCTTTTAGGAATTTAGGTTCAGATAAAGTGTGCGGTTAAATGACTGATGTATGTATAAACAACATTGAGATTTCGAAAACATTATTATAATGATATCTATACATATAAAAAGCATTGTCCTGAATGACTGACGGATCAACGCACAGCCTTAACCGCTGATCGTCGAGACCTAAAATTTGGAGGGTGTGTACTTTGTATGGTGTAGGCATCCGATAAGAATGGATTTTCCGAGATTCTGCCCCATCCAACGTGGCAATACAGCCAGCCTTTTAACCACGACTCCCGTTGACAGCGATGTGGTTGAATATTTAGATGTTTAGTTTTTGTATATTAATCTATAATATATAAAGCTGAAGAGTATGTTTGTTTGTTTGCTTGAACGCGCTAATCTCAGGAACGGTCCGATTTGAAAAAAATCTTTGAGTATTAGATAGCCCATTTATCGATTTATCGACGAAGGTTATAGACTATATATCATCACGCTAAGACCAATGGGAGCGGAGCACCACTATTCTACGCGGGCAGAAGCTAGTTTTATTATTATACTTTATGTTATTTTTGGTACCGTGTCAATATAGTAAGTATCTTGTTACGTAATAAAATATATTATAGTCGCTAAACTTAAAAATAAACAGGATAATATTTTTAGCCGGCATGACGAGCTGTGTATTTAAAAACTACATGTGACCAATCCAGTGCACTTCCATCTACAGTGGCATCGGTCAATTACGTCTAAATTAGCGGCGCGGGCGACTGACCGAGCAACACCGGCGCCGGCGCAGCTACACACTACACATGACGAACAAATAAGAAGTATCATACTCATATATAAGTGAGTGGTAATCTTACTAATATAATAAACGCGAAAGTTTGTAAGAATGTATGGATGTATGTTTGTTATTCTTTCACGCAAAAACTACTGAATCAATTTGAATGAAATTTGGTAAAAAATGTGTTATTTACAACAACATTAATATATCTTTTAACAGATATGATTTCGCAACCAAAAAACGTAGTTCAACCTCAACATACCTTTGTATATAACAGCCTAGTCTGAAACGCTGATAGAACACGTTCAAACGACATATTCTATCACTTTAAGTCTACAATTTTCTTATCAAACAGTAACATTTTGGCCTTTTTATGGATGGGAAATCATCAAATTACTCCTTGCGCTGTGGGCTGAGCGGGAGGAAGTGTCAGACTCTTACCGTCTTACGTATATAAAGCCGGATTAATTTTTAATCTGCTGCTTAACAAAGGATTGGCAAAAATCTCACTCAGAAATGCTGCTTGCCGTTAAGCAAAGCAGTTGATCCTGGATTACGACGTTAAGTAAGGATTAGGTGAGAAATGGTTAAACTTCAGATTACAGGTTTTTTTATAAGTAAGACGGTTATTGACTAAAACCCATCCATGTTCCTTCCTCAGCCCTTTATATTCCGGGGGCGCGGTATCTCTTTCGAAATCCCACAGCGAAGATTTGACCTTCTGTTCCATTTAGTACGGTGGTTGGAGAGTAGTAGTATGTGTGCGTTGTTCGGTGTCTGTGGGTGTTATTGTGCACCACAGTGTAGCGCCCAATGTATTTAGATAGACGAGTGTGTACGAGCATCCATCAACGTGCGTTTAAAGTAAGGTCGAGCGCACATTTGAGTCACACATTTTAATTATATTAACTAGATTTTCTCTCATTTTCAGTCACGAATCAATAATAATAATTAACTCTAAATAAAGATTATAGTCGAGCAACATACTAGGGCCAAAGTTCACCGACAAGATAACGGTATGATTAAATTAAAATAGCTGTTTACCATAAATTCAAACTTTCAACTTGCGATAGGATTTGAGATTTTTATTCCTGAAACGGTCGATTTCCAAACCAGGGTTGAACTAAAAGTGGGTAACACGAAAATTCCAGTTTCCTGGTTAAATAACGTTTTTGTTTAACGGGTCGATTACGTACCCATCTGTTGGTGAACTTGGCCGTAACTGTACTGATACTTAAATTGTGATATTTTTTTTTTTGAGAATTAGATAAAATTCTTTAAAGGTATCAGTTGTTACGGAGTATAATTTTGTGTCAAATTTTATCATACAATGTTCAAAAAAACTTTACATAACAAAAGTCAGTACGAGTAAACATACTAAAAATATGCCATAGTCGTAACTATGCGCCCACACTAACGGTGATAAGCCAAGAATGTTGGCTGCTCATGAATGGCCAGCCATTCATAGAATCGTCGGGCGACATTAAAGAATGCATTGATTCAAACTACTCGGAAACGAATAATCGATAACGTTTATCGATTTATTGCTTACGAAATTTAGAGTTGCGGATTGAGGAATTTTATATCGATTTTCGATTGATATACAGCTAAGATATTTTTATAACGTTATATGAATATGATACTGTATATTTTTGGACATGTTAAAGCCATTGTAAGCTTATTGATATCCTCAATGATAAGGTATTTAAAACTCGGCTGACGCAAGTATGATCCTATTTAGATATTAGAATAACGCAAAGGAGTATACTTAAATATAAAATTTTTTGTCCTATTTAATAACTGCAATCAAACAAAAAATCCTTTGCAATCAACCGCATATTAAAATCAGGCTCTGGGCCGGAGAAATTGTTTAGGAAAATGAGATAGGGTCAAACCCAAGGATAAGCCCTTAGCAGTCGCGCTTGGAACCACTGGACCGGTGAGGAAGTAAAATATATTTATTTATAAATGAATCTGGTCAACAAATCCTACAATCCTGTTAATATTACAGTTGCGAAATGATTTGGATAAAATTTGGTACATACATAGTTTAGTGGAGCTCGTGGCTAAGTAACAGCCCATGGGTCGAAGGTTAGGGAAACACTGGTACTCAGCTCACTCTGTTTAGACTGGAAGCCGACCCCAATATAGTTGGAAAAAGGCTAGGCAGATGATAATGACATACATAGTTTATAACCTGGATGATCACATAGGATACTTTTAATCAGGTTCCAAGAAGTAGTTTCCTCAGGGTGCAGGTAAAACCGCGGAAAACAGCCAGTAAAGAAATAAATACGTTTAACAGTTTAATATTTTCGTTAATGTGCACGTGTATGGATGGCGCCAGTGTAACTCGCCGGCGCCAAAGTGACAGGACGTCGTAAAATCATCAAATTGCTATTCATACGTGTTACCTAATGGAGACATAAACTTTAGTTTTTTATTCTAACTATGTTGAATATACAATTTGTACAAGGAGCTCGTGGCTAAGCAACAGCCTCACGGGTCGACCGATCAAAGGTTAAGCTGCTCTTGGCGTGGTCGGTCCGTGGATGGGTGACCATCTTTGTCATAGCGAGACTCCTCCGTGCCTCGGAAAGCACCAGGCACGGAAGGCACCACACACAGGTCCTAAATCTCTAAATTGCTGTGCCCAACAGGGTCTACAATGAACATTTCTTTGTTTAAATGTAACACCTAAACCACATTGTAGAATGCAATAAATATTGAGTATTGAGTATTGAGTCCTGGTTGTCATTTGTACATCTTTGACAGTCGTTACGGGTAGTCAGAAGCCAGAAAGTCTGACAACCAGTCTTACCAAGGGGTACTGTGTTACCCGGTAACTGGGTTGTGGAGGTCAGATAGGCAGTCGCTCCATGTAAAACACTGGTACTCAGCTGCATCCGGTTAAGACTGGAAGCCGACCCCAACATAGTTGGGAAAAGGCAGCAGATGATGATGTTGAATATACAATACGCCCCCAAAATAGTGTTACTATTTATTCAATTTTTTTTTCCGTACTCCAATGGACACCATAGACATTCGAGATTCGTCGGCTGCGGGATATTCGAGAAAGTTACCGCGTCCCCGGAATAAAAAGGGCTTAGGAAGGAACATGGATGGGTTTTAGTCAATAAGAGTCTGACACTCCCTCCCGCCCCACTCCGACCGATTTCACATCCGAAAAACATATAAAAGACATTCGAGATTTTGTTCTCTTCCTCCAAGAACATATTACATACCTAACGCTAAATGGTAATAACATCGTCCCATTTTGGATAAAGGTCTCTTCTCATACAGAGAAGGCATGAACATTGATCACCACGCTTGCTCAAGGCGGATTGGCGACTTTCGCCTTCTTATTCCAGGTTTCCTTCATCGTTAATCAGTGGTGTCTAAGATACACTTAAAAAAATCGGACTATTCGGGCCACAGGAACTCCTTCAAAATTGAGTTGTAAGATTCCGACCGAACATACATAGTTTAATTGCAAGTTAAATAAAAGCTTGTAAAAATACATGAATTTAGAAGAGTCTAAATTAGTTGCGTGATAAACTGTACTTTAGATACTCATTTGTTATGCAGTTTATCTACACACTAGATTCTGCCCGCGACTTCGTCCGCGGGGAATAGTGGTGCTCCGCTCCTATTGGTTTTAGCGTCATGATATATAGCCTATAGCCTTCCTCAATAAATGGGCTATATAACACTGAAAGAATTTTTCAAATCGAAGCAGTAGTTCCTGAGATTAAGGTGGATGTTCCGATAGTCCGTCCATACATTTTGGGATTGAGCTTTATCCTAAACACAGCCACTATTTGTTTCAAACTAATAATTTCATCACTTTCTACAATGAAATGTGTACGCCTATCAACTTTTTAGAGAATAACTTACATTATTTACTAAGAAAAATAATAGTAAAATTCACGCAAAAATTGACATTTTGTTTATTAGTGTGAGTGTCTTTTGCCATAAACAAAAATAGAATAGGATAGAATAGACAAGCAAACCAAAAGCGTAGTTTAGACATTAGCACGCTAGATGGCGACAGATGATGAATCAATTTCTTATGTACAATATTTATTTATTTCCTTTTCTGCAATTCATAAACAAAAAAAACAATAAAATAACATAAAACTGTAGACCCTAGATGACAAATTTTACAATTTTATTTTATTACATCATAATTATTGTTGTCTGGCAACATAAACCATTTTGCGTAGGTAGGTAATATAAGCGACGCTGCCACTCTTGCAAACTTAGACCTGACCTTCAAACATTGACGAAGAAACAGCGTTGCCAAACTTCTATCACTTGTTTGACTGTTATAAAATACATTCTGAAGTAATTCTCAATTGTCCCGCGATAGGATTTGCGCGCGGAATTTCTTGCGTGTTATATTTTGTATGTTATGCATTTTCATTGATTCAAATTGGAATATTTCTAGTATGTTTTTGATTTCAATTTAATAGAATATATTGTAATTTATGGTAGATATAGTAATTAATTAAGTTGGCCCGTGATTTGCTGAAATCTCGTCACAATACTAATTACCTATGCCGTATGAGTCGGTGTTGAGTACTAAGTCAGTGTTTCATGTTATTTTAATGTATTTTTATTTTTTTGGATAAAATTATTATAAATCGGTAAGCTACCAAAGTAGGTACCTAGTCACAAAAGAAAATTAATAAACATTTTCAAAATATGGTTTTGCCGGGTTACGTAAAAAACATTTTTTACGAATTTTGCAAAAAGTTTCAGACAGACGCACATTATTATTATTTTGTTTTATTATGTAGTACCAAGAAGCTCAAGGTCGCGTCCTAAAATTTGTCTGGTGCGTTCAATCCTTCGAGCAACACAGGCTTCCGAACGAAGGTTCAATCAAATAAACGTATAATTATTTTTATAGTTATTGTAGTTTATTGTTTATAATACAGTTCTTTTTTCTTATGCGTCGTCTACCAGGAATATAAAGACAACATTGATGTAAAAGATAACTAAAATTTTACTGTTACATTTTGTTGTTCTAGACTTTTTAATTTTCGAACGAAACCTAAAATTCAAATAAGAATTATTGTATTATCTATGATCTGGATTATCTCTCAGACTCAGCAGATCAGAATTCAGATGACCACAGATGACCTGCAGTACACGTTAGTATTGTATTCTCTTTGCTGCAGTAGTATTGTGCAGTGTTGTGCAGTATTGTATTGTATTCTCTTGTGATCTGCGATCACTTTCATTACATGGTTGTGAATTACAATACTATTAAATTTTATTCAAATATTGAGTGTTTAAAAGTAACATGCGCTTTTATTGTTCTTTTGAGATTCATTGGCCGCAAGCTGATACTGAAACTGATTCATTTCAAATTGATTGTCGAAACTGCTCCAAATAAATGTTTATCTAAGACATCTGGGTATCGCATTTTGGACTTGAAGCATGTAATTGAGTGAGCATTCGTTTTGAAAAGACATCGAAATATGTGTGAATCTTCGCAAATTGAATTTGTTAGTGAAAGACTTGATGGGTTTCGAAGTGAATTAATTTTCACGTGCAGTATGTGCGATAAGTCATAAAGCTTGGAGGCATTGTACGGAGAGCATTGATAAAATAAACACTGCATTTGTTTGGGCAACTGTCAATTCTGGTAGCTCTAGTATACTGAAGCAGCACACATAACAAGTCATAAGGATGTTCCAACACTGTCAACTAATAAATTTCGACGTGTTGTAAAAATCTTGGGCAGTGTGTGGTTTGAACATTTGATAGAGGAAATTAAAACTGCTAGTGAACAAGAAAGATCAATTGCTATTCAAAAAGGTCATGTGTCTTCAGACGGTGTTCCATTTGTTTACTGTACTTATATGTAGATGGAGGATGGTTGAAAAGATCGGGTATGACTTTGATTTATCATCTGGTATGGTAGGTTAATCTAAAAAAGGTTCTTTATTTTATTTTGTATGTTATTTCTTTTTTTGTGCAATATTTACAAGTGTCGTTTTTCATTTCTAGGCCTGCATTATTGGTAAAGATAGTAGGAAGTATCTATTTCTTGGTGTTAAAAACAAATATTGTTATACATGTCAATATTATGAGAGGAGAAACATGGATATGAAAGCACATAATTGCTGCAAAAAATTCACTGGACCGTCTACAGTTATGGAATCAGAAAGTACTGTGGAAGCCCTTTCAAAAGACTGAAGAATTACATCAATGTCGCTATTTGAGTTTTATTGGAGACGGAGACTCCTCTGCGTTTGCAAACTTGAAATAGAAAGTGCAATAATGCATGAATCATGTAGTAAAAAACTATAGCAGTGCACTTTACAAGGTATAATATTATATGAACAATTCAAATTTGTTTAGTTATCTCAAGATCAGTGGATCTCCACATTATAATTTATTTTAGTGTCTTTTTTCTTACTATAATCAAAAACTATTTCAGGTTCAGGCACCTTTGACTGTGATAGAAGTTTTTCAAGATAATGAATGTATCCGCAATATGATGACAAAATGATTTAGACTTTTTTGAAAACTATTCTGCTAGAAAACATTGAGACATGTTCAAAAAATGGGAGAGGTATAGATTTCAATGGTATGTACCAGTATGTACAAAGGTTATTACTTTTTATTTACTTTATAAATTATCAATTTCAATGTCTAAAATATATTATTATGTTATTCTAGTGAAAAATCGTCTTTCATCATCAGTTGGAAATTCGAGCAAGAAAAGTAAAGTTGATTTTTGAGCAGCTTTGGAGATGGATGGTAAATAACATTTTGAAGTGAATGGTAAATAATATTCATCAAAAAGTAACTAGTATACTAAATAAAGTAATTTTTCTTTGCAGCAGCCGTGTAGCAGTGGTTTCAAGACAAGAAGACTCAGAAGAGGGGGAAATCAACAAGTCCAATGATTTGTTTTAATTGTATTTTTGTAGTAGTTTGTTTAGAATCTACATCATAGTTGTATATTTCATACTAAATCGTGTTTTAGATTTGTTGTTATCTCTTGTTTATGAATTGTAATTTCTTACGAGATATGTTGTCTTTGTAATAATTGGTTATGTTACAACTCATCAGTGTTATTAGTTTTGATTGAATAGGCATGTGTTACTTCAATTACTTGTGATTTGAAAAATAATTTCAATAGTGTGAGATAATAAAGTAAACTGCGTTTTATTTTACATAATTTTGTCATTATTTATTTCCTAAAATTATAAATCAATTAAATAGTTTATGCCTACAAATATAACTTTTATTTTTATCACATAATCGTACATCGTACATAATAAATATCGTAGAAGGTGGCGTTCTGTAGTTGTGCCTACACCCATACAGAAAAAGCGCCATCTAGTGCTCAATTTTCGTAAACGTAAGGACTAGGCACTCGCCCACGTCTGTGTGTGTAAAAAATACTATATTCAAGGACAATGTTATTTTGGAACTTTTTTGTCGAATTGGGTGGATTTTGAGGCAAGGAAATGACCCAGTTCAATAAAGTGTAAAATCCGCGAACCGCCACAGCTACTCCTACGACTTAATATGTTCGAATTACACAATAAACTCAAATAAACTAAAAACATTGACTTCAACGCCATCTAGCGGGAAAGTGGCTGGGAACAGACCGTATGTTTCACCTTAACGCGTTCAAGCAAACAAACTCTTCAGCTTTATTATATCAGTAAGTATAGATATAGATAAAATCCTACGCGTCCCACAGTACAGTCCTACGCGCATATTATGGAAATCAAAGGAGTTCATATGGAAAATCTTAAAAGCACTAAAAACCATAGCAAATACCTTCACAGAGTTATCACAGCTGTAACATTGAGTCAGTGCCAGCGTGCTTACGTCAGCTGTGACGTCACGGGTGCAAGGATGCACTCAATTATATTTCCACTATCCTCTTCTGCATCGATATAGAATGCGCTACAAATACCTATTGAAGATCATCATGTTTATTGATGTTCGAGTTTATGTCTGTCGGTTTGCACCTAATACTGCGATATAGTGAATTGTACCGTGAAACAATTTGTTTAAAAATAACAGTTTGAAGCAATAATAATAATTAGACATCCTCGTATTTTATCTTATCTTTATATATAAAAAGATACCTACATGGTTATGTGGCGCAGTATTAAAAAGATATGCGGGCTTTTGAATATACCTATATTTTATACCTACGTACGTATTTCTAGTGAGAAAGTTTTAAAATGTATAGGAAAGGACAAAAATGGGCTGCTCTAAGCAAAATTTTGAAAGCACGAGTTCATTTTCAATGATTTTTTAGAACTTTTCTAGCGACACAGGAAATAGGTTAACTATTGTACTTCAGTGTCGCACATGCAAATTCTGTTATCCCCTACCCAAAGAGGCAGGTGAATTAAGTAGTATTTCAGAGAAAAATTATCGACCTACGATCCAAATGGACTCCCTTCATGATGATTTTTTTTAAACCATATTCATCATCATTTGCCTAGCCTTTTCCCAACTATATTGGGGTTGGCTTCCAGTCTAACCGGATGCAGCTATTTTATATTTTACAGCTGTTTTACATGGAGCGACTGCCTATCTGACCTCCACAACCCAGTTACCGGTTAACACGACGTAGTCGGGACCAACGGCTTAACGTGCTTTTCGAGGCACGGAATCTTAGTATGGTTTCCTAAACCATTATTATCCGGCCTAAAATAATAATAATTCTAACCTGTGTGTCTCTCAGGTCGGGCTCGCTGGCCGCAGCAGGCAGCAGGTCGGCCGGCCGGGCGCCGCACACGTCGCCCGCGCTAGCGCTCAGCGCCCGGCGCCGCTCCTCCTTCTGCCGCTCTCGCTCCTTGCCCGACAGCATGTGCTTGGTCTTCGACAGCAGGTTGGAAGGCTTCATTGATTTCCGCACCTGTTAGAGAGAAATTGTTAGGGGTTTCAAAAAAGGTTGAGAGTTAATAGTTTGGATTCAAGAAAATTGTATTTCTGTCATTTTACAAGTGAGTAAGTAAATATCAGATAAAATATATCATTACTGTTAAATACAATGTGCTGCTACAGTCGTATTTAACAAGAAACTAATTCAATTTTATTTTTTTAGTATCAGCACCTTTATGGCAAGAAACTATGCAAATCAATGAAGAACAGATAACAACAAATATACTGTTTACTTTCTAGTATATAAATATAGGAAGAAGTGGCGCAATACATTATGCATAGATTAAAGCTCGATTGATTAGGAACATGACGCTAGCTACAGTTTTATGCTGGTTAACATTTTGCTAGTCACTGACGCTAAAACTAATATAGTTGAAATATGCATGTGCAACAATCACAGCACAAGAATAGATTCGTGAAGTTGAACTATGAGCACTGACCTTGTATTTAATGCTGGAAGGATGAACAAAATTATCATCATCCTTATTCCTGACAGGCGGCGGGTCCCGCAGCCCCAACACCAGCATATCATCCAGCGAGGCCTGCATGTGCCTCCTCCGCGACGGCCGGGCTTCCTCATGAGACCTCGAAGAATAAACCGAGACGGAATCCATGCTCGCCTTACTGGTCCCGCCAGAGATCACGGTCACATTCTCCACCGACTCGTTAGACTGCCAGTCGGGAGGCTGGCGCGGTCTCTCCTCGTAAATCTCCACCGAATTAAACGTCTCAGCTACTCTGTCAATCTCAAGATCCATGTCCAACTGCTGCGGAATAAATTCGTAGTGATGACCCTCAGTCTCGGTGTACACTTGATCATAAACAGCCCCATTGACGTACCCCCTAGAACTGGAGGGAATGTTTCCATAGAGGTTGTTGTAGTTATAATTATCGTCTTCGTTCCGAGGACTGACGTGACGAACAGTTTGAAGGTCATTCGCGTTCAGTATAACGTCGTCTAAATTCAATGGCCTCCCTTGACCCCCAAAGCCGTCCACGACTGGTGTCGTGTTCGATAGGAAGGAGCCATCGGCCTCGAAGCTACTGCAGCCAACTAACCCTATAGGTCTTCGGGGCATGTCTTGGCGGAATCTGTTCGGCGCGGGCTGCTGTCCAGCGAAGTCGACAACTAAGATCCTGTCCGCTATGTTCCGACAATCATTGTGGAAGCCGATTCCAGAGTCGCTGTTGCTGGAAGTGGTGGTTACTTCGCTGTGGTTGCTCGGTTGAGGCGAGTTCGCCACAAAGTCTTGAGCCTCTATCCTTTCTTCGTGTCTGCACGGGCGTCTGTCCCGAGGCACTCGGAACACCGGTCTGTTGCATCTCGAAAAGTTGCCCAGCGCTGGACTGTCTCCTTTGATAGTAAGCTTGGATATTTGCTGCAAGTTGGGGCTTGAGCAATCCTCTGCGGGCAACGAGTACATTCCTCTGATAACGCCGATAACGTATTCTGCCGATGGTGGGAACTCCAAACATCTTTCGGCTACTGGGTCTCTAGTACACACTATTTGAAATTCCCTGGCTCTTGTGATATGAGCATCGTGTTCAGCCATTCGAGGATCTACCGCAAAGACATGGCAGCTATGTGAAGCTTCGGCTTCTGAAGTTTCAGCTGACGTCACAAGGCCGAAGAACCTCCTGTCAGCGTCCGAGCCGCAGCCTGCGTATAATATTCTCTCACGTTGATATTGCGCTAAGACTTGGCCGGTTGGACGCCGAAGGACGAGCGAGTTCGGGAGGACAGAGAGCAGTACTGGAGCAGCAGGTCGTCTTTCCTGCCGAAGTTTCCTGACGGCAGTGCGCACGTTTCCTGGGGCTGCGTTAGGGGCAGCTTGGGGTGTTTCTATGGTGCCCAGGTAGCCGACGACTGCGCGGCACTCCAGCCGGGCTGCATGAGTAGGTGTCAGCTGGGCTCTGCTGAGGTTTTGAAGGATTTCGTTGACGCCCGATGTACTTGGCGCAGCGTGACAGCCTGCAAATATGAGGGTAACAAAGTTATTTATTAGGATTTCAAGAGATGACACGTTGTTAAAGGATGTTAACAAATCTAATTAAGATGGAGATAATATGCACCCTCTGATCCACGCATCTTATGACTGCACCCAGTGGACACTATTGACATTATATGGTTGAAAGAAATGAGGAAAAAGCTAAAAATTTTAAGGATGTAGGTAGATTATTACATAAGTAATTATCAGACTAGTAATTACATATCTAGAAAGATATTTACTTCAAAAAAATTATAAAAGAATGGGTTATTTTGTAAAGGATTAACTTACATTTTATTTCCAAAAAAAACTTTAGCTCTAATAAAAAAGTGTGAAAAAAATAAAATACATTTTAATATTATCCCAAAAGTTAGCAATATGCACATAAATATAACATGCCATGTTAATATTTTAGGGTGAGCATAAAGCAGTTTAATTTTGCTTTTTAATAAATGAATTACTGCAAAGCAGCATGATGTTAAATTCAATTAAATAAATTAAATGATGTTAGCACAATGTTGATAGCATTGATGTGCATTATTAAAACAATAATGTTATGGTTAGTCTACAAAATATGTGGTATGAACAGAAATTGAGCATTTTATTCAATTAAGTCAGACATTCTGAACTTTTTGAATGTAAAGAACTTGAACTTTATATGATTTAACATTTTTATTTACCAAAAACATTCAGTGAATCTGATGGCCATACACTAAAAATTTATTGATAAAAAAAACCTTACAAAAAACCATTGAGTAATTGAATACACATAGACAAGCTATTAACAACAGGTGTCAACACATATATTAAGTGCACAGTGCAGGCTACAACACAAAACATTGACAGTGACATCAGTTGTAATGCACTCACATCGTTAACTGTTGTCTATCCATCTGCAAG
This sequence comes from Pyrrhia umbra, assembly GCA_963891755.1. Classification (NCBI taxonomy): domain Eukaryota; kingdom Metazoa; phylum Arthropoda; class Insecta; order Lepidoptera; family Noctuidae; genus Pyrrhia; species Pyrrhia umbra. The sequence continues at coordinate 1,395,756 of OY982937.1, read as the reverse complement.
AAGAGTAAAAACTTTTAAACTGTGTCAAAGTATAAATAGGTAAGGGAACATAGCTATACTATGTGACCCATTTAGAGGAGGGAGGTCAAAATACTATGCTGGCACAGGAGCGGTGGTGGCTTAGATTTTTATTACATAGTCGATTGCACCGAAAGAAAATTTTCGCTTTACAAACAAATATAACTTAAACAAATATGAGCCAAATTATTTTCATTTGATTATTTTCTTTCTGCCTGCAAAATGATTAAAAATCATAATTGTCAATATTACTTAAAAACTTTAGGAGGTGGGGCCGTTGGCATATACTACGAGTGGTCACCGAGGGGAGGGATGGGTCAAAAAATCTTATATAATCTCACATAGTTTGGGTATGTTCCCTAAGGTCTAAGACACTTGACATTTTGCTAGTAAGTTATATGTGATTATGAATCATTACACTTTGGCTTAGCAACTTTGGATGACCTAGTAAAAGTAAATTGCTTCAATCATACCTAAAAGTTTGTTTAGTCGCGGTACAGTTAATTATCTCAGTTTAACTACAAGTCCTTAAACTATGGCAATGATCTAGAGAACTAGCTGACTCATACCTTACATAACTTTTACTGAATATATATAAGGTCAAGTTAATCTGATCAATCCGTGATTGATTGAACATCACCCATTCAATATTCCATTTAAGATAGGACATACTTCTGATAAATCATTTTGTCACACACTTTTGGACAGCTCTTTAAAAAGCATTATTATAAATAATTTATAACACCACACCATGAGCCCCTCAAGCGTATAAAAGTATATACTTCAACCACTTAAAGTTAATCAAGTTAGGATTAAACTAAAATCCAGACATACCTGGGTGGTGCAGCATAGCTTGCGGCCTACGTCGCGGCGGCGGGTGCCGTCTTCTAGTCCTTGCTCGCTCATCGGGCTCGGTATCCTCAGTATCAGTCGGCGGAGCCTCCCGAGGAGACACAGATAAAGCTATAGCTCCTGGAGCCGCTGCGACCATGCGAGCCACAGAGGCATGGGGAGCTCTCGCCACACTGGCCCCGTCCACAGCTAGCAATGCGTCCCCAGCACGGAGCCCAGCGCGCTCCGCCGGCCCACCAGGGGCCACCGCAGACACCACGCACGGCCGCTGCCCTGCTATCGTGAACCCGAAGCCGCCAACACCACGAGCAACAACAACACGCCGCTCAGCTGTCCGCGCCAGCGCCGCGCGACGACGTCTTCGCCGCTGCTGCTGAGGCACCATCACAATAACTTTACAAAACTAAGATTATTCACTGAAACAAACACATTTTTGGCTGCCTGTTGATAAATACAAGGCTAGTATTGAACGAGAACACCAATTTTGTTCGTTACAAGTACAGTTTTATTTTAGAAAACTAGAAAAACGAGAAATAGGAAAGTTTCGAGGCCTTTTGTAACTGACATTTAGAAAGTTTGAACGCGTTCAAAAGTTTTTGTAAAAGTTTAGAAAAAGTTTTACAAAATTAACTATTTTTAAAATTATATAAATAAAGTCAAGGGATTCGTAATAAAATATCATTTTTTCATTCAACATTTAATCTGATGAAATTACTGCAAAGATTTTATTATTATTAGCCACTATTTTGTGCACATGGTTAAATTACACTTAGTTTTTTTGGTTGGCAAATGCAGTCATTAATGTCAAACTGCTGTCAAACGAGTTTACCCACGTTGGTTTGTTATTTTATTGGCGAAAAGATTATTAAATTATAATTAATTAATTTGATACTGTGATAAAATAATACTGAAAATGGCTGTAAGTATTAACTGTTACTACTAAACTCTATAAAGTTCAAATTCATATAAAAATACTCATAACCAAAACATTCTTTAGAACAGACATAAAATGTTCAAATTTTCCAAAATTTTACAGAAAAAAGGTAAAACTAAGATCAGTAAGGTGAAGAGGAATAACCAGACGACGAATAAAATGAGGAAAAAGGGTCAATTAAAACTCCAAAGGCACAGGACCCAGGTGCAAAAACAGAAGCAACCTATCCAGCAACCCGTGGTGGAATACAGCAGTGAGAGTGAGGCCGCGTCAGGCGATGAGTTCGGAGACATGTTGGATGATGAGGAGCAGCAGTACCTTATGAGCCGGCTGGCTAAGCAGCCGTCATTGCTCGCCAATGTGCCAGAAAATGAAAAGCAGGATAAAAGGTAAGAACTTTAGAAGTGACAGCTTATTTGTTTATATCCCGATGCGTAAGGTAGCTCATATTGATTATTATTGATCAGTAGCGGCGTTAGGGTAGGGCGAGGTGGGGCGACCGCCCAGGGCGCCGAATCTGAAGGGGCGCCGCAGGCGCCCTTTTTATATCCTCTCACTCTTCGAGGCCTACTTACCCTTAGCAAAAGTTTTCTTGAATGTTTCATCAAATGTCTATCAATTTCGGCTTTTTCTGCGTTATTGACATTAGAATGCAAAAGTTGACAAGAAAAAAACTGTCGTAAATTTTCCGGCAAATGAGAATGGGCGTGTTGGTGCCCCTCCAGTATCGTCTTTACCATAAGGGCACTCGGGGCGCTCAGTAGTTTTGGCGTGAAAACGCGACAAACAGGCAGACATAGTTACTTTCGCATTTATAATATTAGTAAGGATTATTATGTTGCTCATACCTATTACTTTAAAAATTTCGCGCTCGCTTCGTTCGCGCTCTAACTCTTATTCCTCTGATTTTTCTCACCTTATTATTTATAGTTTTTAGGGTTCCGTAGGCGACTAGAAAATCTTTTAAAAATCGGGGTGTCCACTATTTGGAAAATCAGGGAAGCACGGTCACGGATTTTCAGGGAAATGTAAGAGTCATGAAATACAAATATGATTCCTAAGAATATTGATGCTCATATTCCTAAAAAAAAATTCGCGCTCGCTTCGCTCGCGCTCTTACTCATATTGCTCTGATGATCTCTTAACTTACTGTTTATGGTTTATAACTCCAAAAACAGATAATATATCTTTTCCTACCTATGCACATGGTCTAAATTTTTAACATAAATAGTCCAAAGTATACACTCTGGTTAAAAACAAAATAATATAATATTTTCCATAAGACGACGAAAAGTCAGGGAACTATTTTTGGTATTTATAACGGACACCCCGCTTATAGTTTCGCCATGACCTTATGTCTATCTGTCTGTCCACGGTATAGCTAAGCGTTCTTTAATACAAGAATGCTGAAATTTGATATGGATATGTATACAAGATTTTTTTAACCAGTGCGCAAATTTTGTCTAAATAAACTTCAACACTTTTTAACAAACACGTATTTTTCAGTTTATTAGGTCTTAGTACTTAAAAAAAGTTATCGTTTGCGCAAAATATTCATTTAAGAACTTAATTTGTTTAAAACTCGCCGGTCGGCTTGTGTGTAGATATCAGCTGAGTCGTATTGTACTTGTGAGCTCACTCTTGCATGCTTAGGCAGTGTAGTGCTATTACGAAAAGATTATGCCCATGTTTTACTTACGTTTTACTTACTAAACATAGAAATGTGTTCAATTACTGATACCGAACCACCAAAAAAAATGCGCACTGGTTAAAAACTTTTCCAGTATTGATCACGCCGACGCCGATTCTTTCCAAATGTTGGAACCCTCGGTGCGCTAGTCTGACTCGCACTTGGCCAGTTTTTTTTCGTATGGGTTTAAATTGCAGTTAGGGGGCGCCGCAAAAATCTCGCCCAGGGCGCTGATGGGGGTAAAACCGGCACTGTTATTGATACAGGGGCTTATGATGCAAACAGACACATTAATAAAACTGATAGATCATACTTACCATAAGGATAGTTTCCAATCATAAGCATGTGTACTACAATTGTTTAGTTCCTAAATGTACCACAACTATTCACCAGGTCAAGGAAACGCAAAAGAGAGAAAAAAGAAAAGTTCCCTAGGCCAACACCGGGCAGTGACAGTGGAGCAGACAGTGCGGAGCTGACGGACAGTGATGTAGAGGACAAGTATGAGAAGGAACAGGCTGAGAGGCCTGTGAAGAAGATGAGGGCACTGCTGCCTATCAAGACAAAAGAGGGATTGATGGAGAGAGCTGAGGAATGTGAAGGTATATTGTAGACCACTTATAAGCTAGGCTCATAATTCAAAGAGAAAATAGCAATAATTACAACAATTTATTTGACTCTCATAACCACTCCAATGTTAAAATTTGAATTTTAAAATTAAACTCCAGCTCATGCTTACTTTGTACATTTTGTTTTCTGTAACTCATGAGCAGAGCATAAGTTAACAAGATTGCGTAAAACATGGCACATTTTTTTTCAATTTCATGCTCTTAACATCACCATCCATCATTTAATGCCATTTTATTTATCTATGTGCGAAAATTTTAACAAAATAGGTTATGTTTTCATTTTTTTTTAAATCAATTGGTACAGTCTATCACTTCAGCATAATATTGAAATGAAGTCTATCAGAAAACTTGACCACCAAAGCACATCTATAGAGATCATGGAAAAACAAAGTTTCAATGTATTTATTGCATCCATAGAATCAGAATCAGAAGATGAAGAAGAAACCAAACAACCTCAAAAAAGCAATCAGACTGGCAAAAAATCTGAAGACGAGGAATCTGGCTCCGACTCTGGCATGGAAGGTACGGAGGAAGATGACATACCTCCAGTTGATGGTGAGGAGAAGGTGGTGACGGCTGTGGAACTGATGGCAGCTAGGAGGGACAAGCTGCAGCATGATAAGCTGAGGATAGGAGCTCTTTGCTCTTCTCTGCTTGAGAGCCCAGAGAAAAAGGTGATAAAATATATTTTATTTACTTATTTTTGTTTAACTGTACTTTACATTAATACTATTGCATATGTCTGGAAAGGAAAAAAGTATATTCATGAAGTGTTTTCTTTCCACTTTCAGCTTAGCTTAACTTGCTTAAACTTAGCAATTTAGTTCTATACAGACATACATTTATCTAAACAGACAGACATTTTAATATTTATGTAAGCATAAATAATAAGGGAATAAAAAGGGGAGTAAAACATACTAATTTAGATAGTTCCACAAAATCATGTCATGTCAAAATCAACTTCTGTCTGCAGCTTTTTGCAAATGGCTTATCTTGCCGGAGGCTATCCATAGTGTATATGTTTGCCTATATAAATAACTAGCTGTTTCCCGCGGTTTCACCCGCATCCTGAGGGAACTACGTAGCGCACCCGGGTAAAAAGTAGCCTATGTTGTTCCTCAGGGTCTATTCTATCTCTGTACCAAATTTCATTTATATCGGTCCAGTAGTTTTGGCATGAAAGCGTAACAGACAGACAGACAGAGTTACTTTCGCATTTATAATATAAGTAAGGATATGCGTCTATTATTTTCAGTTAAAAAACCTGTTTCCGATCTTGTACCTCATGGAAGAGAGGCTTAAAGACGGCTCATTGAACCTGCACTCTATACGCAAACTGGCCACCGTCTCTGCATTCGAAGTGTTCAAGGATATACTGCCGGAATACATGATCCGCCACCAGGATTACTCTAATATTAAATGTGAGTGTGTGATATTGTTTATTATTTTAGTTTCTTTACACATGCACAGCCCATATTCAAACAATAAAAAACAAGGTTGATGTAAGTAATAAAACATGGTTTGTGGTCACTATAATAATGTAATTATATTCTTCTTAAACTCTTCTTATTATGTAATGTAAAATTTAAAAATTGTTTATTCAAACTGGGTTGCAAATCAGCACTTTTTGAATGTTAAATTTACAAAAGACAGCCCTCAAAACGCCCGCCCTTCACCACTTCTTATGTGTGAGGTGCTGGGAAGAGGAAGTGGCGCAACAAACTCCCCAGCAACATAAGTTCAATTATTACATTACTAGCTTCTGCCTGCGACTTCGTCCGCTTGGTATAGTAACTTTGGGCTATCGCTAACTTTAACCCCCGATTTTGAAACATTCTTCATTGATGCTGCGCTCCTATTGATTTTAGCGTGATGATGTAGCCTTCCTCGATAAATGGGCTAACTAACACTGAAAGATTTTTTTTAATCGGTCCTGTAGTTCCTGAGATTAGAGCGTTCAAACAAACAAACTCTTCAGCTTTATATTATTAGTATAGATTAGTATTACAAGATCATTGAATGCAATGTTGTATATATTAACAGTGAAGAAAGACACGCTGTCGCTGTACAAGTATGAGAAGGAGTTGTTGGAGTTCTACAAGAGATACCTGCAGCGGCTGGAGAAAGCGGCCGGCGTGCTGCGCCTTAAGAAAGGAGACACCAGGTACATACATCACCGCTTGTTTAAAATTAATAGAATATTACTTTTATATTCCTTCAATCTTTGTTCGTCTTGTATAGCATATTGCGGAGGAGCTCGTGGCTAAGTAACAGCTGCACGGTTCGACCGATCAAAGGTTAAGCTACGCTTGGCGCGGTCGGTCCGTGGATGGGTGACCATCATTGTCATACCGAGACTCCTTTGTGCCTCGGAAAGCACGTTAAGCTGTTGGTCCCGGCTGTCATTTGTAGATCTTTGACAGTGGTTTCGGGTAGTCAGAAGCCAGAAAGTCTGACAACCAGTCTTACCAAGGGGTATCGTGTTACCTGGTAAACTGGGTTGTGGAGGTCAGACAGGCAGTCGCTCCATGTAAAACACTGGTACTCAGCTGCATCCGGTTAGACTGGAAGCCGACCCCAACGTAGTTGGGAAAAGGCTAGCCACGAGCTCCTTGATTTTGAATAGATATGTTTGCCAAGTTGGTGTTTGCAAGTGCATAAGTTGTGGTGGCCTAGAGGTTAAGGCACCTGCTTCTCGTATACGAGTGTGCGGGTTCGGAACTTGGCAAGTACCAATGTGACTTTTCTAAAGTCTTTTCTTACTTTCTAAGTATATTTTAGACGTCACTGACTAACGGTGAAGGAAAACATCGTGAGGAAACCTGGACTTTTTAAGTCTGAAATTTCCAATCTGCGAGCAAGCGTGGTGATCAATGCTCATACCTTCTCTGTATGAGAAGAGGCCTGTGCCCAGCAGTGGGACAATATATAGGCTGATAATGATGATGATGTTTGCCAAAATGAACTGTTTGTCCAGGAAAGTGGATGAGCACACTCTGAGCCTTGCGCTGGTGTCGCTGCGCTGCATGTGCGGGCTGCTGGTGGCGCGGCCGCACTTCAACTACGCCGCCAACATCGCGCAGAGCGTGGTGCCGCACCTGGACAGCCGGCAGGCCGCCGCCCGCGCCGCCGTCACCCACTGCTGCACCAGCGTCTTCGCCGACGACACCAGGGGCGACATCACTCTCACTGTAATACATACTTTTATTTTTTTTTCGGATGGGAAATCATTAAATGACCCCTCTAGCCGTGGGTGGGGCGGGTGGGAGTGTCAGACTCTAACTGTCTTATTTATAAAGACCGATTATTTTTAATCTGCTGCTTAGCTAAACTTAAGCTTAACTAAACAGTAATTATAAGTAAGATTTTTGCTAATCCGTTAGCAAAAATCTTACTTATAATTACTGTTTAGTTAAAATCCGAACTTAAGTTAGTAGCTTAATCTTGGATTACGACGTTAAGTAAGGATTAGGTGAGAAATGGTTAAACTTCAGATTAAAGGTTTTTTATAAGTAAGACGGTTACTGACTAAAACCTATCCATGTTCCTTCCTCAGCCCTTTGCGCTCCGGGGACGCGGTATCTCTTTCGAACGTCCCGCAGCCCCAGTACTGTAACATATCGTTTTTTATTACCTGTTATCCGTGGTCTCACTCGTGTCTTGAGGGAACTAGTTACTACAACTGGATAAAAAGTAGCCTGTACCCTTCTCCTATGTCTCCTCTATCTTCGTACGTCGTGAGAGCGTAACAAACAATTTCGACTTTTGGCAATATTTGTGAATCGGTATGCAGGGTTATATTTATATATCTTCGACATATATATCCTCATGATGTCTTAATTACACGTTTTGATTTTATTCGTATGCCGTGACTGCAAATGGCATGTCGTATACCGTTAGACCCTTCTGTCTTGTGTGTACTGTGTGCATATAACATCCCCAATGGCCAGTGTACGTCCGTTGATTTGATCTTCATACATCAGCAGTCTTGCGTGGCTTTTAGATAAAGATATTAAAATAAATTAATAAATATTTGGCATTTTTATAGCCGAACCTGCTCGTCGAGCCTTGATCAAGAAAATCCCCAAATACTTGTAAATAACACAATATACTTTTACATACCACAATGACTTATTCCGAAAATTCTCTCCTAGGTAGTCCGTCTGATAAACCAATTAGTGAAACGTCGCAACGACCGCCTGGACCCGTCCGCGCTGGACTGCCTGCTCACCCTCAAGATACGAGACGTCGACATGGACGCGGAGGCCGACATCAAGAACAAGAAGAAGCAAGAGGAGAAGCACAAGAAGAGGATCGTCAACTTGTCTAAGAAGGAGAAAAAGGTATGGATTATCAATATGTATATATAAAAATCAATGCCACTTTTCGTTGTAATTTTATAACACAAGAACGGGCTCACCTATCCAAACCAAATGTTTAGGCTTTGTTCGGACTATTTAGTAGATGGTTTATGTGAAGTTTGCACAAAATCGGTCGAGCGGTTCATCTTTAATTTGAATTCATATTGACCACGCGAACAAAGCCGCTAGCGGAACCGCTAGTAACTTATAATATCTTTAGCCTATAACAAAAATATTTTTTCTAATCCAACTGGTAGTTCTAGGGATATGCATGTTGAAACAAAAACTCTTTATATATTACTATCTTTTGTTCGCGAATTCGTTTGCGTGGACTAATTTTTTATGATATATACCATAAATGTTTAATTTTATGTTAGCAAAAATTATTCAATGTTATCCTCCAATTTGACAGTTCTTCCGTTTCACGTATAAGTAACCACATATTTTTTGGTGCAACTGGGTGTTAGAGTTGCGTCGAGATATCTGGATAAAAAGTATCATAATATTATGTTAATACAACAAGAAACAACTTATAAACTATGTGTGTGTACAAATCCAGTCGAATCCGTTTACTAGTTTTTGTGTGATTGAATAAGAAACATCCATTCACACCAAGTTTTTTTTCTCTTCTATATTAGAAGAATAACTAAGATAGATATATTTATTTATTTATCACACACATATTTACCATTGCCATTACAGATTAACCTAATTCGACATAGTAAAAAAAATAAGTAACTTAAAATATATTTCCTTAACTATACTTCCTTACATACTACACAGTAAGTGGCCCTTGTGAACTCGCTCATTTATATAGATTTATATAATAGTATAGATATAGATAGACAACGAATATTCTAGCGAGCTAAAAAGCTAAAAGAAGTGGAGCGCGAGCTGCTGGAGACGCAGGCGCAGGAGAGCGAGGTGTCGCGCCGCAAGCAGCTCACGGAGGTCACCAAGACCGTGTTCCACATCTACTTCCGACTCCTCAAGACTGCGCCAAGGTCCAAGCTGCTCGCCGCTGCTCTGAACGGGCTCGCCAAGTAACATTTTGATATCTTTTTTTAGCATTATACAGGGTTATTTTATTACTACTGAGTATTGACAGCTATGACTGTACTATTGGTGATGGAAAGATATTTTTTTAATATATCCCTGTTGGTACATCTTCGTTTTATAGGTATTGTGTGTATTTTTCCTAAAAATATAAATTGATAAAATCTGCTTTTTGATTTAAAGATGGAAAATAGTCACATGAATTCCTTCGCTCATTGCGTTCTGGGGCCGCGGTAAATGTGCCCTTGCGCAATAAATTATGATATCGGTTTATAGTATACTGTAACATTAAAATGTTAAAGAAAAAAAACTTAATCCTTCTTTGAGTCGAGTAAATAATATAATCTTCTCCTATCAGTAATGAAGCAGAAATCAAAAGGTATCGTAAAGTTATTGCGTGACTACAGCACTACATCATCAACATCATCTGCCTAGCCTTTTCCCAACTATGTTGGGGTCGACTTCCAGTCTAAACCGGATGCAGTTGAGTACCAGTGTTTTACATGGAGCGACTGCCTATCGGACTTCCACAACCCAGTTACCGGGTAACACGATACCCCTTGGTAAGACTGGTTGTCAGACTTTCTGGCTTCTGACTACCCGTAACGACAGTCAAAGATCTACAAATAACAGCCGGGACCAACAGCTTAACGTGCTTTCCGAGGCACGGAGGAGTCTCGCTATGACATAGATGGTCACCCATCCACGGTCCGACCGCGCCAAGCGCAGCTTAACCTTTGATCGGTCGAACCGAGCGGCTGTTACTTAGCCACGAGCTCCTCAACACAATATGGATCAATTCAAGCCAATCAATTTGCTAGACAAATATTTAGAATTAAATTGAATGTGACATTCCAGGTTCACACACGTAATAAACCTGGAGTTCTACTCGGACCTGGTGGCGATCCTGGCGCGGCTGCTGGGCGACGAGCTGGTGGGCGCGCGCGAGCGGCTGCTGTGCGTGCGCACGGTGCTGTGCGTGCTGGCCGGCGCGGGGGACGCGCTGCAAGTGGACCCGGCCAAGTTCCACGCCTACCTCTACTCCTGCATGCTGGGGGCGCACGCCGGTAACCTTCGTTATGACATGCTGCACTTTTACGTACTTCTTTCACAGACGGATTTTATTCTTCATAATTTGAGTGGTTAATTTCGGGTAAGACATACTCGTGTGCCGTGACGAAAAACGGCCTGACGCTCGCGCATACCGCCACGACTTTCTCCACCTTTGCCTTGCGTGAGACGCATTCTATATATTTCGTAGAGACCGTGACGGCCTAATATTTTCTTTTTTCTTCTATTATTCTTAAGTCGTATTCCTTTGGCCAGGTAAAACGCACGGCGACGCGGCGATAATGCTGGAGTCGGTGTGGCAGATCTGCGCGCGAGCCCGGCGCGTGTCCCCGGCCGTGCTGCAGGCCTTCGCCAAGCGGCTCGCCACCCTCGCGCCGCAGCTGCTGCACAACGGAGCCCTCGCTTGCCTGGCGCTGCTGCACCAGCTCGCACAGGTAGTACAACTCTTGTTATATTTAAGCACCACATTTTAAAACTCTGTTTCAAGACTCTAGTACTCATTTTCATATTCATTTATGTACTAGAATACCAGCTTGACTTAAAATTAATGGTTTATTATTTCTTTTTATCACAGAAATCGGTAGTAATTAGAGCCGATTTCTAAATAGTCAAGTAACTTTTAATTTAAAGAATAATTGTATGATCACGTATTTTCTTTCTGACATATTTATTCTTCGGAAGAAAGTTATCTGACCATTGAAACATCGACCCTTAAACATCTATCACAGTGATGGGACACAGTACAGAGATGACTGCATCTCAAAGTTTTGTTCCCTTTAAATTCAAACTGTAGTCATGCACTAAAAAAAATATTTAAAAAATTAAACCTTTATATCCGCGCGCCACGATGTAAGGCTGCCACACTGTTATTGAAAATAATATCATCAGTCTATCAAAGGAATATAGCAATCACTTTTTCGGTAATATTGTTGATTTTATCATAACCGTATGATTGTACAGCAAAGTAAAGCGGTGTCCATGCTGCTGGAAGCGGACAGCGAGGCGGGCGGGTCGGGGCGCTTCGAGCCGACGTCGCCGTCCCCCGAGCACTGCGGGGCGCACGCCGCCGCCGCGCACGAGCTGTGCGGCCTGGCGCGGCACGCACACCCCGCCGTGCGGGCCGCCGCGCACCACGTGCTGCGGGGGGGGCTGCCGCAGGAGCTGCACAAGATGTGAGTCGCAATCGATACACTTTTATACAAAAATAATTACGTAAAACGATGCAGGTTCACTGACAATTCATCTTCGAGTAGGGTTGCCAGGTCGCCAAACCGCCAACCTTAATAGCCGGTCAGAACAGCGAGTTTGGCCGGACATTTGGGTAGAAAGGCCAGACACCCTACATTATTGAGGATTTTGTGACAAAAAAATTGCATGTTAAATCAAGCTCTTTTGATTATTATCAAAAATCTTGTTAAATTCTAATGAAATGTAAAAAGCCTAACAAAAGCCAGACACGCAATCAAAAACACTACTTATGTCCGGCTTTATCCGGACGCCTGGCAACACTATCTACGAATAGCCGAAAAACCGGCCAAGTGCGTGTCGGGCCACGCGCAGTAGGGTTCCGTAGTAGATATCAGTTAGTCGACTATAACTCTGTAACCTGTTAAGCCTACTTAGCCGTGATAGTTTTCCATGTAAGTTCATTACATGTGCTACGTCTTAGATTTTTTTCACATTTCTAGGTACAGCCATTCAAAAGTTAGAGGGGGGGGGGTAACTCGTATCGAACAAAAAATTTCACTTAAAATCTAGATATTTCGCAAATGGCTCGCTTAACCGAAAAATGGTCTTCACACACCCATAATATTTTTGAAAGACCTATCTAACGATACCCCACATGAAGGGATACGCGAGAAAAAAAATATTCATCCCTACTTTACATGTTTGGGAGCTACTCTAAAAAAAAATATTTTTCAAAATTTTATTTTACCACTTTCTCGGCGTGATCAATATACATATTCATACCAAATTTCAGCTTTCTAGTAACAAAAACCACGGAGCTATGCCGCGGACAGACAGACGGACAGAGCGAAACTATAAGGGTTCCTTGTCGGACTACGGAACCCTAAAAAATACAAAAAAAAACAATTACACTGCGTAAGTTTTTGAAGACCATAATGATAACGTTTACTAAAATCATAGGTATCAGTTAGAAAAAAATCGATATAAAAAAGTACTGAGTAATTAACTGGAATTAGAATGTTAATTATCGACCTTCTATATTTCTCAGGACGCCAACTCAAATATTTAACGCATACGACGGCTCAACAATGGCGTTCAAGCCGGCCGTGCCTCCCCCGAAGAGAGCCGACAGCCAGAGCAAGAAGATATCTCACGCGCATGCGTGGGCGCAGCCATCCTTCAAGGAAATGTGCCAAGCAGTCGAGGATAGCGTTCAAATGGTCATCACCAACGAGAGATGATGAAATAAAACATTTGTTTAGTCAAAATATGTTGTCTTATTTATAATTAACTTATCCATAATGCTTCTTTAATTATAAAAAAACTTATTAGAAAATATATCATAGTGATTAACATGGTTACAATAGGCGCCTGCGCGTACTACAGACTGCAATTTAGTGTGTATACAATAGGCCACAGTTCACGTGTTGTTACGATTTACGTGTGAAATGCGTATAAAGTATAAGTGACATGACTTATGCAACCGGCCGCATGTGTTGGTAGGGGAGCCCAAGCGGGGATTTCGGGATTTACTAAAGCGCGGTAGATTAGTATACAGGGGGATACCTTGTACCCGTTTGAGTACCTCCACCAAATATGAGCCCCATATATAAGGACGCGCGTCAAGGATAAAGGATCAGATTAGTAAAAAAAAAACGATCATCAGACAATCTCGAGCGCGTCAGATTAAGGTAGGGTGAGTTAATTACATGCTAAAAAGTGTATATTCCACTAATCTGACAATTTGAGAGTGACGTAAAGAAAGGGGAGGGCGGAAAAGTTGTAAAAAAAAACGTCATCTCGACATTCTCGGGCGTGGCTGAATTTTTTTTTATTTTGTAGGAAATAATTCAAGGATAACGAAAAATATATTATCTGACCATTTCCACAAGCCGAAGTAACAAAAATTCGTCGATAAAGTTTAATGCGTGCAGCTGCGTGATGCCTATATTCTCCTCTCCGCGCTTCTATTCCCCTCTCTATCTTTCTCTATCTATTACTCTCTCACTCCGTCCCTACTCTGGTTTCGGTTGCTATGACGCCTTCACAGCTGACGACACAGAACAGACTCGTTCGTGGCATAATATTATTAACAGTATTTCCAACGTTTTGGCTTTTCGTTTACGTTTTTTTTTGTTCGAGCACGAAAAAGATGAAGATGATTCTACTGATGAAGATGATGATTAATTAATCAATTAATTATAAAAAAAAATACTTTTTTGAGCATTTAAAAAAAAAATGTCTTATAAATACGAGAATACTTGTAGTATTCTACTTAACAAACGTACACGTTTTTATTTCCATGCTATTTCCTAAGTTTTTCAATTAATTAAGTCCAATGGTTTGAATAAAAATGTTTTTTGTCTGATTATGCGAATCCCTCTAGATAATCGTCAGATTATGAGACAGCACGTCTAGGACATAAAGATGAACCATATATATCTTAATCTGACGCGCTCGAGTATTTCTAAATGGCGATTTTTTTTTGCACATTATAATAATGGCCACGAGTTTGCGTCACATCGAAATCGTCAGATTATTGATTGAGAGCGTTTTTTTAGGTTCACTTAACACCCCCTTAGAAAATCTGACGCGCTCGATTAAATTTTTTTTTTTTCATTTTCAACCCTTACGTACGACCACCCCCATCATGCAAACGATCAGATTAACATACATACATTCTTAAAAATACGTAGGACATTGATGCTATCAATATCTGACGCGCTCGATTATGTCCATGCAACAGTTTTTTTTACATTTTTGAAAATCTATAGCTGCTCCCCCCACCGATGAAAACGATACATTATATAACATTTTTTTCTTCTTATCATCTAAGCTTTGCATCCCAATAGGTCTCTATGACGCTCGAGTAAATCCCCATTTAGCATCGTGGGCTCCCCTACCATGTAGTGTATTACAGGCAAGTATGCACGTTATTGCGCAAGCTTGTCGTTCCACTGTCGGATGTTGTTCACGACGAGCTTGACTCTCTTCTCGCGCGCTGCCTCTAGCACACGTTTAGCTTCAGCGCGCTGCGACTCGATGTACTCTTGTAGTTCTGTTAGTTTTGTAGTCCACCTGGAATAAACGATAACAATTTAGATAGAAGATTTAATTTATATATATGTATAAAGTGACCAATATATCAGCTACTCCTCTAGTGCACTGGATATTCAGATATTGACGGTCCCCACGTAAATCATCGAAACTAAACCTCTTCTTTACAGGAGAGTGATTCAAAGTTATGTTTCAAAGTTTGATTCAAAGTCCTGCTGACTCATTCATTCTCTGTGCTTCATCTAAAGACATTTTCGCAGGAACTGGTATGCTGCAGGTATACCTATTTTATCAAGTTTTTAAAGGATATTCTTGGCGAATAAAATATACCTTTTTCATCAAATTTAAGCGAACTAAATCGCTGACGGTAAACTACTAAAATGTGACACTCACATTTCATTCTGGTGCTCCCAGAACTGTAGGTCGGTATCAGCGCGGGCGTGCTGGTCGTGCAGCTGCTTGAGCTCGTCCATCCTGGCGGCGAGGGCGCGCAGCTCGGCGGCGCAGGCGGCCACGTCCTGCGCCTCGTGCGAGCTCTCGCTGTCCAGCGCGGCTTGCGAGCGCTGGACAGACTTCTTCATCTCTTGGATTTTGGCGCGGGTTTCATCCTGTTCAGTGGAGATTACATATAAAAATATTATTTATATAAATCTAGGTTTTATACATGTTTCTATAGATATTGTTTTATTAATTAATGTACAAGCAGCATTACATAGGCTATAAAACACATTAAAATGTTATGTGGAACCCGAACTGTTTACACGTAATACAGAAGTAGAACATTCAACCATTGTATGAATTGTGTTATCGTAATGTGTGAGTTTTAAGTCATAACTGCTTGATTATTAAATATGGTATTAACACGTGTAATATTAATACAATCACAGATTTTGCATATTTCTTTACAAAAATTTTGACAATTAATGAAATTTGGTATGGATTAGATGGGACTCTAAGAAGGTCATAGGCTACTTTTTATCCGGACGCGTAAAGAAGTTCTTTGAGGGAAAGTATAGAGCAGTGGTGTACTGACGAGCAGCGCGGCGCGCTTCCTGGCCAGCGCGGTGCGCTCGCGCGCGTGCTCGGCGCGGCGCTGCGCCAGCGCGGCAGCTCGCGCGCGCAGCTCGGCCTGGCCGCGCCACACGCGCTCCACGCACGCCGCCTGCATCAGCTCCCTGCCGGGGACAAGTATTCCAAATTCAAATCAAATCATTTATTCCAAAATTAAAAGGTAAAATACAGTAAAAAATCTTAGGTATAATAATGTTAGGTGCCTGTACTAGGATAAACCTGTGTTACAGGCGGTATTGGCTCTTACAACGTTCTAAATTAAAAGGGTATCGACTCAATTTCAGTTTGAACAACATACAACTTTACACCACACGACGTTGCGGTACGAGTTCTAATTCATACTGCATCTAATTTGGGCTAGCGTCTCATCTAAATATATTTTACTAGCGGCCCGACCCGGCTTCGCACGGGTAACCTATGTTACTCAGGATGAATGTAGCTTTCCAATGATGAAAGAATTTTTGAAATCGGCACAGTATTTTTTGAGTTTATTCATTACAAACATACACACAAAATAGTTTAAAAAAACTAAAAAAACACGCTTTTATTGCTGACCGAACTAAAAAAGTAGAAAATAATTCAATTCAGAGTAAAAAGCGTGGGGTGCATTTTCCTATATTTTCATGACTCTCCTCTCATAAATGGTTGCCAATAGAATAGGTGTAATAATTAAAATATCAAGCACCCCACGCTTTTTACTCTGAATTGAATTATTTTCTACTTTTTTAGTTCGGTCAGCAATAAAAGCGTGTTTTTTTAAACTATTATTTATTTTTCATTTTTTAGTTCGGTCAGCAATAAAAGCGTGTTTTTTTTAGTTTTTTTTTCGGATTATTGCATTGTCATCGGCCCTTAACACGTGTGCAAAGTTCCAAGTTGATCAGACGTCTAGAACCCAGTGAAAATTAGGTTCAAAGATTCCGTTACATACATACATACATACATACCTACATACATACATACATACCTACATACATACATACAACCCGAGCTAATAAAAGCGTGTTAAAAATACAAATCTTTCCTCTTTATTATAGTAGTGTAGATAAAAATATACATCATGAAATTTTCAAACAATACATCAATTTGCAACGCGTTGACAACTAGCACTTACTTCTCGTCAATAGCCAGGTGGGCGAGGTCCGGGAACTGCGCGGACAGGTGTATGAGCCCCTGCTTGTACTCCATGCAGCTGTCCAGCGTCTTCTTCTGCCACAGAGCCAGCTCCGTCTCCTTGCTCAGCACCATCTGTCAACATCAACAAAAGTTTTTGACACTGGTGGACGATTGGAATAACATAAGAAAGTTTTACAACATACAAAAGATAAAACTGATAAGTATTCTTATTAGTTATATTTCTCTACATACAGCTGTTAATTTTAATTTAATTAAAGTTAATTTTAAGGTTTGGTTCTGTCTAATAAATCATTATGTACAGTATTACAAGGATATATTAATAATTATTTTTCTTCAGTTGTTGGTTTGTTTAATTTATTAAATTATTTTCTTAACTTATACTTATGTAACTGAATTATTGTGAACACCATTACTTTTTTGAAAAGAGTAACCATGGAGTTTCTTGCCGGTTCCTCACCATAGAACCTACTCTTTGGAACCGTGCAATTAGTGTGGCTTTTCTTAAGAGCCTGCAAAGGCCTATTTGAAATACTTTTTTAACTTTTTTGACCACTCGGAAAAATCTACGTTTATGAGTAATAAAGAAATAGATGAGCATACATAGTACTCATATGCGTTAAAATCATTAACCTTCTTAATCTTTATCGTAGTCAATTAAGAGTTAAATAAATAAACTAGTTAACTCAAAATATACCTTGCTGATCTGTTCTGCGAGCGATCGCTTGGAGTCTTGCACTCGTAGCGCGTAGTCCACTTCGTCCAGTAGCTTGGTGCGCTGTTCTACGCTCAGGGGCTGCGTCTCCAGCTCTTGTTTTAGTTGCAGACTCTCGGCACTGTCAGACGAGTTTAAAAAAAAATATGTAGTTCAATTGGTTTCTCGAGTTCAAATACGTAAGTTGCGTACCTATTTATTTGTTTCATGAAATATGAAAGAGTGAATTTGAAGCATTCAAAGGACAATGAAAACTCGCGTTGAAAAAAAAGTTTTTTATGAGTAATGGGTCAATGTACGAGTAAAACATAAAATAGTTATAATTTCATAAATATGATTTTGAGTTAATTTGTTATACACACACGGCATTTTGAATTATAGGATTTAAACGAAGAGTAGGTATTGAAATAGCTTCAACCCTTCACGATGCAGTTTCTCACGATGAAACCACGGATAGTAGTGTACAAAAGTGAGTAGTAGACTCACGTGGCCCGCTCGATCTCCAGGTCGATATGCTTGAGGAGCTCGGCATGGTCGTGCCGGCGCTCCCGCAGCTCGTGCGCTCGCGCGGCGTCGGCGTGGCGGCGCGCCCGCTGTGCCTGCAGCGCGGCGAGCAGCGCCTCGCGTCTCTCGGCCCGCCGCGCCTCGAGCGCGCGCCCCGCCGCCTCCGCAGAGTCCTCGAGGCACGTCTCGTACTCTGCAAACATTGTCAGCATCCATAAAATCTGTACCAATGGTGAAATGTAAAAAAAATCATAACCTATTTTGCTCTAATTTTCCCACATCTATACTAACATAGTAAAGCTGAAGACTTTGTTTGTTTGAACGCGCTAATCTCAGGAACTACTGGTACAATTTGAAAAATTCTTTCACTGTTAGACAGCCCATTTATTGAGGAAGGCTATTAGCGGAGTACCACTACTCCACGCGAACGAAGTCGCGGGCAGAAGCTAGTAGATAAATAAAATGGCATTAAATGATGAATGTTTAGAGCAGCGGTCGGCAACCTTTTGGCAAGCAAGGGCCACAAGGCAGCAAAATAAACTAAAGGCGGGCCGCACTTGTGATTTTACCCTAGATTCTGCCTGATACCTACGTATAATTTCCCATAGAAAAACCGGCCAAGTGCGAGTCGGGTCACGCGCAGTAGGGTTCCGTAGTAGGTCTTAGTTTGACGACTATAACTCTGTAACCGGTTATCAGAGGCGTATTTAAAGATTTAGCGCCCCGGGCCAGTTAGCTTTGCCGCCCCATTAACAAAAATGAAAAAATAGAACCTAACTAATGCATCGTTTTTGAAGTTGGTGGCGAAAAAACACAAAACAATAACGATTGGAGACTCCGACTTTTAGAACGATGTATTAGTTATTTTAAAATTTTTAGTGTATTTTGAAGTCTGTTTTATTTTTGCAAAACAGTTGCTTTTTTTTACTTTTGAGTTGTTTTTGTCTGTTGCATGATAACGTTTGGAGTAAAGACTTATAAATTGTAGTAAAAACAAACTCTTAAAAGAATAGAAGAGATGAAGGCGCGAGCGAAGCGAGCGCGAATTTTTTGGGTCACAATAAAATTATGATAATTTTTACTTTTGAGTTTTTTTTGTTTGTTGCAAGATGATGTTCGAAGTAAAGAACTCGTAAATTGTAGCAAAAAGTAAATGGGAGAAGAAAAAAGAAAAGTTTAAGGCGCGAGCGAAGCGAGCGCGATTTTTTTGTAGGATGTCAATTTTTTTGTTTTGATTGTTTGTTGAGACTAATTTTCGATTTAGGGATCCGTTTGCGAAATAATATATCTAGCTTTAAATTGCGTTTTTTTTTTCGATACGAGCGTCCACCCTCTCTTACTTTTGAATGGCTGTCCCTAAAAACGTGAAAAAAATCACAGACGTAGCACATTTAATGAAGTTAAACGGAAAACTATCACGGCTTCTTAGGTTTAACCGATTTAAGAGTTATAGTCGACCAACTAAAACGTACTACGGAACCCTACCGTGTCCGACACGCACATGGCCGGTTTTTTTTACCTTGAAGCCATACATCCAGCGTATTTCATTAATTCATGAGTCGGTGGCAAAATACTAACAACAGTACCTTAGAGACACTGACTTCTAGAGCGATGTATTGGTCCACTAACATACATACATAACAACAAATTAAACTAATTTTACTCTTATTAGTATTTTTGGAAGTCGGTTGTATTGTTTTTTGGTGAAAACTTTTTTACCAAACCTTCACGGGCCGCAAGTAAGAGGTCCGCGGGCCGCATGCGGCCCGCGGGCCGCGGGTTGCCGACCGCTAGAGCATGAAACTGTCAAAAATGCGCCATCCTTACGCCATTTTGTTGATTTTTGTGGCAGAATTAGAACAAGATGATTACGACTTTGTTTACATTTTTCGCAAAATCTGTTGGTACTGTAGAGGTTCTATGAAATATATATAGGAATTAAACCTTATTGGGTAAACTGGCCACACAATCATTTGAAATTAGAATGAAGAAAAGTTAGTTAGCAGATTTTTATATTAATACGATGTCAGTAGAGTCGGGTCAATCCAAGATCATGAAATAAAGCAAAAGTCTTTAAAGTATTCTTTGATTTAATCTCCGATACCTCCACCTCTGACTACGCAATCCCTACAGTACTATAGTCCCACTGCTGGCCGAAGCCGACATACAGAGACGGTAGTTTGCTTTCCTAACGATGTTTTCCTTCACCATCAGTCAAAGACGTCCGAGTTAGGCTTAGATTTTGAAAAAATACCAGTAGTCCGCGCCAGGTTACGGACCTTTAGGCGCCTTAACCTCGAGTCATCATGACATTTTGAACTTAACGGTATATTTCTTACTGTACATATCACACAAGTCAATCTCATTTTTTTATTCCAAACAAAAAATAATATTAACTTTTCACAAAGAAAGTGCGATAACTTTATACAATCATCTGCAATACCAAAGTTATTGCAGCTAATTCACCATTCCGGAAATGGGATGATAATAATGCTATGAGGCAAATAAGATGTAAAAAGCTTAAAATCTATACTTCTATAGAAAATGAGAATCAACTCACTTTTGATGATCTGCTTCAACTCAGCGATTTTTTCCTCATCATTGCCAAGTAGCGCCTTCAAGTTCTGTAAATACTCCTCGTTCAGATCCTCAAACTGATGATCAGGATCCTGGAATCTGTATATCATGGTACATCTTATTAACTTTTAAGAAAATACTGTTGGATTCAGCTATATCTATATACTATCTTACCTATTATTAGAAATTCTAAAGTTTGTTACGCTTTCACAGTAAAAGGGCTTGATGGATTTAGATGAATTGTATCATGGGGAAGGTAATACAATAGTTCTTATTCAGGTTCAAGAAATGTAAACAGTGAGTAAAACCACGTGAAACAGCTAATTCTTATATATTTCAAAGCTATCAACTATTTAAAATGCTCAAAATGTAATCAATTCTTATGTTATATATTATTCTTATTTTAATTGTGTTGAAATCATCTTTCAACATAATTCAAATAAGAATATTACTGTCTCTTGAATTTAATCTGCAACAGTGAATATTTAAAAAGAGTACAAGTTTTTTAATAAGAGTATCCATGGAGTTTCTTGCCGGTTCTTCTCCATAGGACCCACTTTTTGGAACCGCGCACCTAGCTTCTCTTCTTGACGTTTTATAAGTACCTGTAATTGGTCTACATTAAATATAAACCTTTTGACTTTGATTTACCTGATCCAGCACTTGTCCAGGTAGTCTTTCCGCATAGAAGATAACTCATCATACAGCCACTCTTGGCACACTACTCTTTCCTGTAAGAAACGTTTTTTCAAGGTCATTTCTGAATTTGAAAGGTCCACTACATCGATTGGCGAAGGCTTATTTAATCAATAAATTTATGAGAATATATGTGTTTCAAGACATTTTATGCAACAAATTGTACTATATTTCAGCATAAAATATTTATTTCTTTGCATGAACTTTTTTATCTAAAAGATTTCTCTATTGTTGGACTAACTTTGCAAAATAAATTGATTTTAATAATTGGTAAAAAAAAAGTATTTATTTTCTTCAATTCTCCATATTATCATTATCATCCTTTTTACCATGCCACTGTCGGGTACATGCCTTTTTTTCATATAGAGTATGCATGAGCATTGATCGCCATGAATGGATCTTTCTTCAAAAGGCCATTCCAGACATTGCCTACACGACGCCTACACTCACATTGATATCAACTGATTATCAACTTGAAATGAGATCACAACCTTTGGACAAATATCTTTGGACAATTTCACACAGCGCCATCTAGCCCTAAAGTAAGCAATGCCAGCAAGCATGCTTGTGTTATGGGTGCTAGCTTAACGGATATACTACTTATATACTTTTTAAATACATACATATCATACATAGTAACACCCAGACCCGTTACAGAAATTAAAACTCATCATTTCAATTTCTGCCTGGCCGGGAATCGAACCCCTGAGTTTATTTTGGCATTTCTTCTCAGAGGTAGTCAGCTAGGAAATGCCGGCGCCAGCGTTCTCATAATAACAAATCTATTGACGTGTAAAAGTGATTTAAATATCCTAGTTACAAAATAAATAATTTCATTTCAATCCATGCTTGCCCAAGGCGTACACATGATACAGGTGCCTTAACCACTAGGCCACCAACTTAGTCTACTCTATAGGACTAATTTACTACTTTTGACGTCGTATAATACTCACAATATCATTGACCAGGTCCAGGAGGTAGGCGATCAGCGCCAACGCATGCGGGAACGCGTGCAGCGTGTTCACAGTCTTCAGCCAGGACTTGGACACCGTGCCGGGGTACAGCAGACGCTTTGACAAGTGCGGGAGCTGGAGACATCAGCGTTAATTAATACATTTCATGAGTAATATCCGTATAAACGCGAAGGTTTGAAAGAATGTATGGATGTATGTTTGTTACTGAATGGATTATTGCAAATATTGCAAAAACTACTGAATGGATTAGGATGAAATTTGGTACACAGATAGTTTATAACCTAGATTAATACATAGGATACTCTTTATTTTTTATCCGGGTGCGCGAACTAGTTCCTTCGGGACGCGAATGAAACCGCAGGAAAAAGTTAGTTAATTTATACATTTCATGATAGTACCTAATATTAAACAGCTTCATGCTAGATTAATATTTATGGGGGATTTCTAGGTTGGTAAGAGTTGATTTTTCTCATGATGAATTTGGCTTTTCCATGATAAATGTCTATGTCTAATGATATAGGTATCTTTATTATATTACAAAGAGAGAACATCAGTTTTTTTGTTTGTAATGGCTAGGAATTTAAAAAATTCTTTCACCAAAAGTAAGCTGATATTTTATTTTTAAAAAAGTAGAGACCCCTACGAAAATATCAATAATGTGAACAAGATATCACAAATTCTCAAAGCAAAGCTCTATAAAAATAGACCGCTCCATAAGTTCCTTGAATGGTTCGGAATGGTAGAAACCTTTAACAGTAACACCCGTAAATGGTCAAAGTAATTTAAGACAAACCTTGGTAACATAGTTGTCAGTGTTAAGCTTGGCGTCTCCGCCGGTGATGACGGCCAGCAGCGCGGCGGCGATGTCCACGAAGCGCGCGATGGTGAGCGGCCGCATGAGCGCTACACCACCCCGGGCCTCCAGCGCCTCGCCCACGCGCCGGCACTCCGCGCGCTGCCACGCCATGCTTGAGATAGGCCTGCCGAACGATGCTTTTACATTCATTACAGTCCTCTAGTGGCTAACTCTTTGGTTTGTCTTCTACTTACTAATAATGTTCGAAAGTAACTCTATCTGTAACACACACACCTCAACAACAACTTAGGCCCAAGTTCACCGACAAGATAACAGTCCAATCAACTGAAAACAGCTGTTTACCATAAATTCAAATTCCTGCCATACGATGGATAACCTATCATTTTTTATTACTAAAACGAGTCGATTACCAAGCCGGTGTTGAACAAGAAGTTGACAACACGAAAGTTTCCACTTCGAGGTTAAAAAACTTTAACCTTAACTAAAACTTAGCCCTTTTTCTCTCACTACAACTCACAGCAAAACAGCTTGAACATATTAGCGGGTGAAACAGCTGGTTAAGAATGTTTATAATTATAATTTTTAAAATTAAAACTATAAATATTGTAACCTTCTTCGTTATCTCTGCATGTGTTTCTATAGTTCTGCGGCCATTAGTATTCAAAAATAACCCAACAAACCTCTGATCTTTGATGGTAACAAAAGCCAAGGCTCGGTCTAGAGATGCCTGCCAGCTACGACTCGCCCGGTCCTCCGATGGAGTCCTCTGTAAAAATACTAACAATGACTGACTGTATTAAGGCACCCGTGTTGTGTCCTAGATTTTAGAATCCTGTATGGATTCTACTAGTCCCACTTCCTATTAATATTAGAAGCATGAAACTTTAGATGGATGGACTGGTTTGTTATATCAAATTTGGTACACACATAGTTTTTGACCTGAATCAACATATAGGTTAATTTTTATCCTGGTAACTGGATCCAATTTTAAGTCCCTGCAATACGATGTTGCTGGGAGAAGCTAGAATATTAATAAAAACATGTGTCAATTATGTTTTTATTGTGAATAATAAAGCATACTTACAACAGGTGTAGTAGTAGGTCTGGCAGCATAGTGGCTGGACCTTAGAGGTGTCATGGAAGACTGCCCAAACCTCTCACCTTGCTGCGATCGAGATCTCTGTAAAAATGTTAATAATCATTCGTTCAGACCATGGACTCAGTTAATATGTTTAGTTTTGTTTGTAGGGTATATTCTGACGTTATTTATTACTTATCTAAGCTGATTCATTTAAGAAATAGTCCTAACAATAATCAAATATACAGAAAATCTTTCTAGTGTAATGTAGTGAGATTACTTAGTTATAAGCACTGCTTACAGCTAATAAAATGAATTTAAGCTAAGCTCTAAGCTTAAATGATAATATACAAACCTTATGTTGAAGCAAACCTACAAAATGTTCAATAATAAGGTCAAATAATGCTCTATAAGATATAAAAGCAAAAAACTACAAAATACTTACTCCATTCAATGGTATCTTAGTAGCAGAAGCCTCCCTACTAAGTCTAGCACCTCCAAATGTTCCTCTAGCGGGCTCCGCACTGCTGGACCGGTGCCCCGCAGCACTAGGCCTCCGTGCCTCCGTGGACAAGCGGTCCGTGGAGCCCGGCCGACGAGGCTTTGGCAATAAGGAGACTTTGCCCTCAAGTCTGTCGATGTTGTTTATATAATAAGTTATTTAGGTCAAAATTCAGCACATGGGTGTTTATTATAATAAAAAATGTCAGGTATCTTTATTAAACTAACAAAAGATAACAATTCGAGTAAATTAAGTAATATTTACAGTGTTTGGTGTTTGGCACAATAAACTGACAACTTACCTCGATTTACGCAGTGCGCTGGACTGGCCAGGAACATATCTATTTGGATTCATACTTGATGGACGATAAATCAAAACGAATAATTAATGCACTTTAATTTTATTTATTCTAGTAAACACAAATAAATAAAAATTGAGGGAAGTTTTCGTTAACTTTTCAAATTTCAAAATCAACGCTTCTTGATACGTCAAAGAATACGTAAACAAACATTTTCTGCCACGCCACAGATGATAAAAGTTAAGGACACAGAGCATGGATGCGTTCATAAAACTGAGTATTTTGCAATTTAAACAAAAAGTTTCAGTTCAAATTACTTCTTAATTTCATTGTATACTATTTTCTCTGCTTCAAAAACTAACTGAGGAAAAGTTGGGTCTAGTAAACACAATTTCATGAAATTACTGAAAGTAGATGTTGAGGGCAAATTCGAAGCATTCGTTATTTCTGAAAATAAAATACAAAAGATGAATAATTATTCCAGCTTAGCTAACAAAACACATTTAACATTTGTTTGTCTTTTTTATTTGTATGTAGGTAACCATTTGTGATAGAAACAAACAAAATATTTTGCATATATTATTTTGAAGCACAATAATTTAAGTTAGATGGGGTTTTGTCTGTTTGTATGTTCGTAAAAAATTGCAGATCTATTTTGAATGCATTTTTTTGTTTATTTCAAGATCATCTTTGTTTTGTCATCGCTAATATTTTTAAGTATACTCACCCTTATTTTCTATAGCGTATTTCAGGATGTGATTTAAGTTTCGATACTTAGCATCAATAACATTACTAGCTTGCATACCATTATAGTGTATCACAGGAAAATGTTGACTTAATTTCTCAAGGCACTGCGCTACGTTAGATTTTATCTGAAACTTTATTTTTCTTATCTGAAACATACAGGGACGTATCTACAAATTTGCAAATTTAAACCGTCAAAATTACATGACGTCATGATCTTGTATTCTTACTAATATTATTAGTCCGAAGATCCGACCGTGTCAGCTACTTTATACGGCAAAACGGCTGAACCGATCTGGATGAAATTTTGATATGGTGATGATTGAAACCTGGGTAAGAACATAGGATACTTCTTATCCGGGTATGTGAAGTACGTTCGGGAAGCTGATGAACCGGCGGAAAACAGCTAGTTCAAAACAATTTAAAGTTAGAAACTTAACTGAAATAAACTTACTTCTTTACAAATATTACTAACAATCAAGATTAATATATCTTCTTTATAAATCCCTTTTATTTTATTATGCATATTGAACGATTCTAAAATCTTTGTGTCTGTCGTTATTAAAAGTTGATCGTAGTGAATACGAAGGAAAGGGTTGGATACTTTAGAATCATATTTGGTCCAACTTCCTCTCCATAACATTAGCTTGTCGATCGAGGTCGCCCACGAATCTGTAATCAAAGTAAGAAATATGTTTACCAATGAAACCGTACATAGGCATAAGGCAGCGGTGGCATAACAAAATAATATTATTTGTTGATAGAGAGAAACGAAGGAGTCATATTAATCAAGCCTTACAATTCATTTGTTATAGCTGGTAGCAGGTTCGAGTGTAGGTGAGATTGCGAGAACTAATTACTGAATTTATTTCTGAGTGTGAAAAGTTCAAGTTCCCGCCAAAGATATTACATACCTATTTTAAATACCTTTGGTTCCCGCCTTTTCTTAGTTTTTTTTTTAAAAACGATATTTTGCGCCAGAATTTCATTTCTTTCTATTTCCATTTTTTTTAATCTTGGAGTCCATGGAGTTTCTTGCCCATTCTTCTCCATACGAAACTACTTTTTGGAATGGGCAACAAAGTTCTTTTATTTCGTATTTTAAAAGTGCTTATTGAATATGATTTGAGTTTGAAAAATTTTACTTGTTTGAAAAAATCACAACCCATGAACGCAACAAATATTGATCACGGGCATTCCAGGAATCGCCAGTCTATTTTTAATTTCGATTTCTCTCCCATCTCTTTCTTGTAACAACTGAAGTATAGGTTTGTCTCTATCTGTAATGTTGTGCATGTTTGGATTCATGCGAATTTGTTGCTAAGATTGACAGGATGGTACTGAATTTGACAGATCAACAATTTGAGAAGTTTAGAAGTTGGTGACACCTACAAAAATAAAGATTTCATGGTTTCAGTGAGAAACTGTTTTGCTGAAGTGTCTAAAATTCAGGATGTCAGCAGGAACCTATTACTTCGTAATTGTCGGGCACTCAGACAACCCAATATTCGAAATGGATTTCATTCCAGTCACAAAAGAACCTAAGGTATCATTTCCACTTTCATTCGTTTCTTATTGTGCCCGTTTATTTATTTTTGTGTAGCATTTGTCTCAAGTGAGTGGAGGAACCGCCTCTAAAAGGTCCTCCGATCCCTCTGCTTTATTCATCAATATTATTTCGATGAAATTGAATCTTTAAAAAACAATTTTGCAGAAAGAAGACAACAGACATTTAAATCAATTTATAGCCCACGCAGCGTTGGACCTGGTAGACGAACACATGTGGAAGGTCACCAACACGTACTTGAAGTCTGTTGACAAGTTCAACCAGTGGTTTGTGTCAGCATTTGTGACTGCAAGTCAGGTAGGCATTATGAACTTGCTACTTGTGCATTCTGACTTAAAAGCCAATTGGTCATTGTGTGCTGTACCTAGTTAACCAGATAACCAAGTCTAATATTCACTGCATATGACCTTTTTTAAATAGTTGCATAATAATTGTACCAGCAATGACCAGCAAGTGTTTACTACTTGTATGTTTCTAAGCCAGTAACTAAAGTTTATACTGAGGAACTATGTGTACATTAGAAATGTAAGTGCACCCTAAGTGTAACCCAAGTTTATTCAAATGATTTTACCTCTTTTGCTCTTTTATTTGGTATTGTAAGCATTATTTTTCTTTCACTGCCATCGTTATCTGAACGAAATAGAACTCAAAATTGGTTAAATAAGCTGCAAAAAGAGATTGGAAAAATTTGTAATGTTATTTTAAATGGAGTAAGTAGATTTTTTTTTTAATTCGAAGTATACAAAACATGATTGTATTACAGATGAGGTTCATAATGGTCCATGACGCTCGCAATGAGGACAATATCAAGAACTTCTTCACAGATGTCTATGAAGCATACATCAAGTTGATGCTCAATCCCTTTTACAAAGAAGACACACTCATCACGCTGCCAGCTTTTGAAAAAAAGGTCCAATTTCTAGGCAAGAAGTATTTAACATAAGCTAACGCTTATGCATAGTTTTAATTTAAAATAAAATGTATTTATTTGAGATAGAATACCCTATAATCAGAATAGTTAAAAGAACATTTTTTATAATAGGGGTTGGCTGGATGACAACGTAATAAAAAGATGTTAAAAACATTACCCTCCTTCTGCAGGCAGGTGATGATGTCAAGACTTCATTATTTTTATTTGATATGGGTTTGCTTTTGACTAGTCTAGGCCAGACGTGGCACAGACAGTCTGATGGAGCTGACTTCCCCAGAATCCTGTTCACTCATGATATTATAATGCGACAATAGTCATTTTATTAAAAAAAAATACCTAAAATGAGTTTGCTAGAATTGCTAAATTATCTTAGTCTGGTTTTCTACTATCATATAGATTCATAAGCTTCAATGTGTCACCTTTGCATTGTCTTCAGACAAAAACTTGTTTTCCTATTGTAACTGACTATAGGTGTAAGGTATTGTTATAATGTGTATCATAATAAAAAAAACTGTAAATATTTCTAATAATAAATTACTTTTATACCAAAATTGCTACCACATTTAATTTGAATTCAGTTGGTAATGGGTCTCTACATTAAAAAGCAAAAAATTATGAATAAGAAATTTATTAAAAATCTAAATCACAATTTCACTGGAGTGTCCAGTAGTACACTGTTCAATACACATGTCTTACATCAGCATATAATTCAGGAACATGCCCAGTATTCAGCTGCCTCATAATCAAAGTATTTAGCAGTTTTCAGTCTACAAATGACTTCAAACACATAAAACTTGTTGCATTTCTAGCTAACATGTTGCAGCCAGATTGGACTTGCAATTTTGATAATTGAATAATTTCATAGATTACATAATGAATAGAGGGTGAATAAACTTAATTATCCACTCTAATCTAAGTGTAAACTTATCTTTTAATTACCAGAGAACCCATTTTAAAAAAACACTTTCCAAATTATTCTTGTGAGCCATTTTCCTAGTAGAAACATAATAATTATCATCCCAAGATACAAATATCAATAATATAAAAGTAGTTTAATAAAATGGGCCTGTTGAAACAGAAATTACACATGGTTTGAGTTATAAAAAGTTGTAAATTTTTCAAATCAAACCAGGCTGCACGCTTGTCAATTTGTCAATAAAATAGTCATTTATAAGCAGGTCATATATTAGGTATAACTCATAGCCTTAATCTAAGCAACATTATATTAATTTTCAATACAAATCCGGAAGATCTAGGTCTTCATCAGGAACACTGCCAATTGAAAAATCATCTGGAAATCATAATGAGGATCTTATTGATTTAAACTGACACTTTAAGAATTCTACTAGCTGCTTCCTGCGGTTTCATCAAAATCCTGAGGACTATTTCGCACAACCGGATAAAAAGTATCCTACGTTTTAATCCAGATTATAAACTATGTGTGTACCAAATTTCATCCAAATGCATTCAGCAGTTTTTATGTAAAAGACTAACAAACATCCATACATACAAAATTTCACATTCACATTATAAGTAGGATTTTAAGAAAAGCAGGAGATAATATTCTATTTTTATTATCAATGGTGCTAGTTAATAATGTGCCTTAAAGAGTAACCATGGAGTTTCTAGCCCGTTCTTCTCCATAGGAAACTACTTTTTAGAATGGGCAACAATAATTCTTTTAACTTTCAAACATGACTAATTGAAACAAATGGTTTGAATTGAATTACCTTTGAAGAACTCGTCCTGGTATGAACAGTTGAAGTCCATGCTGTATCTCTTGGTAGCAGGTGGGGGAGTGTTGGGAGGGGAGAACTGCTTCAGTATCTCCGGCTCTGGCACCGGCAGGTAGTCGAACACATCTCTGTGGTGATTATCTGTGTAACGAGAAATCATAGTAGTATAAAATATTTTTTTAGAGTGAGATAAATCAAGTCAGTTCTGTCACATTCATTAAACACCTCCCTGTGCTTGCACAGGCCGCAGTGGACTGCAATATTTTACTAGTTGATGGAGCATAAAACCTTTGTGGATGTTATAGTTCTCCATGTGAAATAAGTGCCAAACAAATTGTTTTACCTAATATGTACAAACTTACCATACTTGAATGATGGTTTGTGAAACTCAATGTCCTCCCCACATAGTTGTTTGTCAGTATTCTCGTCGTTATATATCATGGAGCCAACATTCACAGCTCTAGGAGTAAAAACATTCCTAGCAGGAGTATTTTTTAGAGCCTTCCCTGTGTTAGAGAGGAAGGATTTCTTGGGCCCTTCAGACTTTTTAACAGGTTCATTGGGCTTAACCGGGCCTGAAGACACGGTTTTGCCCATGTTTTCTGAAATAGAATCAAATATTCTGAAACATTTTTTATATGGTGGGTAGGTTTTTCTTCAATGGTAATAATGTATTTTATTATAATTATAACCGGTTTAAAACTACATGATATAGCTATATAAAGTGTATCATATTCATCTAA
The DNA here is from genome assembly GCA_963891755.1 of Pyrrhia umbra. Classification (NCBI taxonomy): domain Eukaryota; kingdom Metazoa; phylum Arthropoda; class Insecta; order Lepidoptera; family Noctuidae; genus Pyrrhia; species Pyrrhia umbra. The sequence goes on along the minus strand of OY982937.1, from coordinate 1,364,813 downwards.
AGAATAAACATAAAAAATCTTACCAATATTCGATAGGGGTTGGCGCGAAACATTTTTCACAGCCTGCCTAGTAAGGTGGTCCCCGAAAATATCAAAGAGTGACTCAGCCATGTCGTCAGGTAAACAAGTTAAATTCTAATTCAAACACAATTCACAAATGGGAAATTATTAGAAAACCAATAACTTTTTCTCGTTGAAGCCCCACAAATAAACACAATCGTTAAACGCAATCGCCAAACGGTTTTTGTTGGGTTTTTGTTTGAGTTTGTGTTATATTTTTTTACCGGCGCTTATCTGTCAACTGTGCATCTGAGTCATTTGAGTTTAGCGAAAAAAATATTTTCACATATTTTGATTTCTCACATAACATAATAATTTAATACACGAATTTAGGTCAAGCTAAGAAACTATTTTTATGCTAATATCTTTTAGCATGTAATACTGTGTAATTTATTGTAACTGTGTCCCTTTCTTAACGAAAGATTGTAATGTCAATAAATTGTCAATCAATCATAGTGAGTGAGTGTCAAAAATACTTCTGATGACAACAGACCACATGAAGATCAAAACAAACTCAAAAAGGGATTTTATTTTATTTAAACTAATATTTATTAAAACGTTTGTAGTGTAAGATTTAGAGTATAAAATGTCCGAGGACAAGTCTTCCAAGACGAATGGCCTAGGGCCCGACCCTATGCAACGCTTGGCTTCTTTCAAACCACCCCGTGATCTCACGTTGGGTGGAATAAAAACCAACAAAAAAGTTTTCACACCCAATTTGAATGTGTCCAGGAATAAAAACAAGGGGTAATTATTGTCATTCATTATTTATAAAGTCATTACATTACTCTAAATATGAATGCTTTTGTATAACTTACGCTACGACCCACTCATGATTAGCTCTTATTCGAGAAGAATATGAACACGTCAATAATAATTTCATTGTGTAGGCTAGTTTCTGTTTGCTATTTAATTTAAGAATGATGACAAAATACAAAATTTAAGGTAAAACAATCCATCAGAAGATCAAATAACTTGCTTTTAGCTTTATATTATGAAGAATTAAGACACCTTCCTTTCTTAATTTTTCTTCTTCATCATTGTTCCCTTGTTCTCATTTATCATATTTTCCCTAGTTCACAACAAGATAGCAGTCTGATTAACTTAAAACAGCTGTTTACCATAAATTCAAACTTCTGTCTTATAATGGAAACCTTATTATTTGGATTATATTTTCGCATTAAAAAAGTTTTTGTTTAATAGGCCGATTAGGTAACCATCTGTTGGTGAATTTGGCCCTTACTTAGACAAGTGTCAGCACTTTATCTCTTTTTCTTCAACTTATCTACATCAGTATTCACCCTCATTATACTAGTTTTTATCTAAATAATTCCAGCCCATCTAAACCACAAAATAATCAGAAAAAAGATGACAAAGACAGAAAGGAGAGGAGAAACGATAGAAATAAAAACTTTAGAAATGGACCTAACATTATTAAATCCAGCGGAGTGTTCTCAGAAGGTAATGTATCTATTTATTATAACTCTTATCAAAGCAAAAGTTCACATGTCAGTTTGTTTGTTAAACATCATCTATGATACTGCAGAGCCATAAAAAACTTTCAGTAGTAAATAAGAAGGAACTTATGCCGTGACAAAAGTAAATAAATAAGCAAAATTACTCTCAGTTAATTAACTACACTCTAAAATTATTCAAAGAAAAGTTTTATTTATTTGGTAAGTATCACTTGTAATTAAGTTGTTTTTCCAAGAAGAAAGTCATTACTGCTAAAGACTTTTTCTATTGCTGATTCTATCTGGTAAGTAATTTAGGAATTAAAAATTATTGCTGGATTAAATGGACTTGATACTATGCACATACCTATGCCTACATATGCCATTAACTAATACTTTACACCATAATTATTTGAACACATAAATTATTTATATGAGGAGAATATCTCCAAAATTAGTTAATATACATAATCAAGAATTTTAATTAATAACTTTATATGTAAGTCAACAGCCAACATGATCTACACCTCCAAAAACCAATATATTTTCGTTGAATTCTTAAGGGCTGAAAATCAGCACTTTTTGAACATCAAATTTACAAAAGACATCCACTGAAATGCCTGCGTTTCACCACTTCTTATATGTTTTTGCTGGAAGAAGAAGTGGCGCAACAAACTCCCCAGCAACACATCTGTCTGTTAGGTTTTAATAATCTTCGTTTATACAATATTAATCTATACTTATTACTTATAATATTATAAAGCTGAAGAGTTTGTTTGTTTGAACATGCTAATCTCAGGAACCGCTAGTCCGATTTGAAAAATTCTTTCAGTGTTGGATAGTACATTTATCGAGGAAGGCTATAGGCTATATATCATCACGCTAAGACCAAAAGGATCGAAGCACCACTATTCCACGCGAACGAAGTCGCGGGCAGAAGCTATAAAAAATAAGGGTAATTAATAAATCATTGACAAAAAAATAATAATTAATAAATGGTATGGTTTATACTTTTCAGGTTTGGGCAGTGCTGAGCGGCATTCGTCGCGCGCGTCATACGGCAGGGAGTCTTCAGATAGTGTGCAAACTATGCAGAAGCCTACTATAAGAGTTAAAGATGTTATCAAGGTGAGATACAAGTATCTTAGTGCCTTTAGGCTTTTCCATTCCTGTCAAAAATAGAGCTAGAGCACACAGATGCGTCAGATCCATGTACTATCGCGGGCACACCCGCCTGACCACCACTAAGTTCATTTTTGCAATCAAAAATAGAAGCGCTCTCTAGCCCCGCCCCTTTGACGAATGAAAGACAAGATCGGCCTGCGGCCGGTCGAGCACACTGCAAAGATATTGAAACAAATAGTGCGTGTGAGAGAGAGAATGTAAGGGGGCGTGACTTGGCGCCGCCGTAGGATTTAGGCGATTTTTTTTTTAAGTGATCAGGCGGCAATGACCGCGGTTGTACATTATTAGTACTCCACAATTTTTTACAGGAATGATGAGAGGAGCTTGTGGCTAAGTAACAGCCGCACGGTTCTACCGATCAAAGGTTAATAGTATATAAGAAAGTTGCTTCCTGCTGTCTGTCTATCCATATTATGTATGCTTAGATCTTTAAAATTACGCAACGGATTTTGCAGCTGTTTTTTAAGTAGATAAGAGTGATTCAAGAGGAAGGTTTTAGTATAAAATTTGTCAAGTTTTTGTATCCATTGGCTAAAATATCGCGGGTGAAGCCGCTGGCGGGAAGCTAGTATTATTAATGTGAATGTGAGTTAGTTCGTTTCACTTTCACAGTAAAACAGCTGAACAGATTTCGATGTTTTTTTATGGAGATAGCTTGAACCTTTTCGAAATTTATAGGATACTAGCTATTTCCCGCGGTTTCGCCTGCATCTTAACGAAAGTACTTCACGCACCTGGATATAAAGTATCCTATGTGTTAATCCAACTTATAAACAACTAGCTTTCCGCCAGCGGCTTCGCCCGTGGGCTATATGAATTCAAATTAAAGATGAACCGCTCGACCGATTTTGTGCAAACTTCACATAAACCATCTTCTAAATAGTCCGAACAAAGCCTCAACATTTGGTTTAGATAGGTGAGCCCGTTCTTAAGTTATAAAATTACAACGACAAGTGGCATTAATTTTTATAAATATGTAGGTATTGATTGATGATGGATGATATGTGTACTAAATTTAATCCGAATCCATTCAATAATTTTTGCGTGAAGAGTAACATGCATACATACTCACAAACTGTATTTATAATATTAGTAGAATTTTTAAGCGGTTTGCACGCCAACGCCAAAATTCAAGCTCCATATAAGTGAAGTGAATAACATTTTCACCATCAGATCGACAGAGAATTAGAAGAACAAAAGATTCGGTCAGTGTTTGGTGACGCAAGCAACATGGCGGACGATGACAACTGTGAGGACTTCAAACATGTTCAGGAACGGGACGCGCCCATCAAGCTGCCTATGGATGACGGGGGTAGGTACACTTTAAGGTCTTTAAATACATTTTAGTATTGTTGAATCAATTTGTATGAGTATGAATTTGAAATAGTTTTTTTTTTCAATCTAAATGGCCTTGTTTTGATCAGGGTTTAAAAATATCTGTTAATTTATTGAAGTTGATAGAGATTGGTTTTTTAATATTTTTTAGAGGTTCGAACTGGCCTCAAGTATCATGTCTTCTAGCTCTCAATTTTTATATACATATATAAAAAATCTCAAATATTTATATGTAATATTATATACAGACTAATTGTGACAACATTTTTTTCTCAGGTTTTTTATTAGTATGTCTTTATGTTGATTAGTGCTCGTGGATGTCTAACATTGGATGATATTATTTATAGGCTGGTCCAAAGTAAAACCGACAGTGACCGTTAAACAGGAGGTGGTCGTCAAGCGCGAACCGGAGGAAGCAGACTGCGGTACTAATGTAGTGGTGCCTCGAGCTACGCGGTCGCGGAGACACGCGATAATACCTATCCTAGATTGTCCCAATTCTTTCCTCCCACTATTTTTTTAACCGACCCCAAAAAAGGAAGGAACCGGCTTACTTTAGGGTGTATATTTTTTTCCTGTCTAATTACCTTGCTTTTTTGATGAATAAAATTACATTATGAACAAATAATTAATAATCGTTATTGAAATATTATAAAGTGAGTTCGCTTTTCCAAAACTAAGAGATTTTAAATAGGTAAACTAAGCCACTTATTCATGATTGCGCCATTGGTTTTCTAAGCCTCTTTTATTTACCAAACTGTTTTGTCCCTATCTGTCTGGTCAAAATGAAGTTTGACAGAAAGGGACAAAACAGTTCGACACCTTAGAGCCTTATAAAACGAATGGTGTTATTATGAATAAGGGCTAAGCGTCTATTTAACCGTCTCTGAATAAGTTTCTATTAGATTATTAGGCGAATAAAAAAAACTTCTCAAAATAAGTTATCACTGAATAGCGATAATATTACTCAGACATATTCAGAACTAGCTTTTTTTAGCGTGAAAAACTTTTGATGACAAAATTTCATAAATTACAGATTCTAAATTCAGGTTTAAAATTGTTTACATCCAAAAAGTTTTACAAAAACAGACAGAGACTTTCGCACTTATAATATTAAGTTATACTTATATAAGATTACGAAAGAACAGATTATCAATCCTAAAATTCCTCTCTCCCGTAACTTATAAAAATATACCCAAGTTATATAAAGGAGTATGAATGTACAGTGTATCAACCCCAAAATTCCTCTCTCCCGTACTTAACTTATAAAAATATCCCCTTCATAATTTTTTTAGTAAACCATTCTTCTTGTCCTATAAAATGAAGGTACTTACAGTTACATTAAGTAGTAGTCCGACTTGCCCGCGCAAGTGTACCGCGTAGCTCGGGGTGGTGCTCTCGTTACAAGTTGCAGCTCTGCACCGCCGTGCGAACTCTTTCCATCGGCTTAAGGAGCGGCTATAGCACACAGAAGATATACTCTATGATATAACCATAGTTATCCACTTTCGATGCATTTATTGTGTACTCGGAAATGATATTTAATTTGTATATTTTTTTACAATTTAACTGGTTATTACAAGAGCTTATAAATTCTTAGATGTAAGTTTTATCTCTGAACTGCGCAATGCGTTGCTTGATATATTTTAGCTTATTATTTTTTTTTGGTTAAAAAAATAATCGAGAAATTAATGGTAAAATCCAGTTAAATTGGTAAATTTTATTGGTCCAAAGGAATAAGAAATCCCAATAAATTTTCCTCCTACTGCACATTTTTAGTGAAAAGCTTTTATTTTTATATCAGTAGCAGTCAATTGATCAAACTTGGTTTTAATTATTCCTTTTGGATTTGGGCTTTAATATTAGAATAAGTCATTATGGGTTCAGAATAGTTTATATACTTACAAATAATATGTTTATAAACAAGTCGTGGCAGCCTATTGGTTAAGGCACCTGCCTCTCGTGTACGAGTTCCAAACCTGGCAAGTACCAATGTGACTTTTCTAAAGTTATATGTACTTTCTAAGTATATCTTAGACGTCACAGACTAACGGTGAAGGAAAACATCGTAAGGAAACCTGGACTTAAGAAGTCTGAAATCGCCAATCCGCCTCGAGCAAGCGTGGTGATTAATGCTCATGCCTTTTGTGTATGAGAAGAGGCCTGTGCCCAGCAGTGGGACAATATATAGGCTGAGGATGATGTGCCACTCAAAATCAGCTTACGTTAACTTTACGTTTACATTAATTCTTAACTTCAAGTGAATGTTCAAGTTCCTAGCCCCCTCTGAATATTAGCTTGGAGTCATAATTTAATGCTCTTGTTTGCTTGTCTAAATATTTATGCGAATAAGCTCTATTCTTATTCAATAATAGCTTATTAAAAAACTTTCGTTTGCACAATGTAAAAAAATAAATAAAATTTTAACATCTTATATTTATTTTGTAGTAGAATAGAGCTACAAAAGGAACGAGGAAAAATGTATGGTGAGATTATACTCTACTTAAAATAAGATTAGAAAGTTGAACGCACCATATTTACGGTTTGTTCAAACGATTTTGAACTCTATTGCTAAGTTGACATGACACAAAAACAGATGCAGAATATGTTTGGTATTGTAAACACTACTTTGTTTTAACACCATCCTTATCTGTACGGAATAGAACTTAAAACCGGTTGAATAAGCTGCAAAAAAAGTTCTAATCTTATTGTAAACGAAGTTTTGTTTTTGTTGGCTAATAAAATATCTTTTAGTCGAACAGCAATAATATATATATTTTTTAATGCACTTAATTGCTATACATTTTTTGTCTAACTAAAATCATAAAAATAAAGCAGCACTACTCACGATGCGAAAAAGAGATGCTACATCAATCTATAGCTCTATTCCACTCTCACTAGAACATGATATATCAAGAACATGGTACAGCTTTCGGTGGTGGATTATCCAGGTGTAGACTTTACTGACTTTCGCGACTGAAGTATTGACTGGAGTGTCCTTGCAGTGTTGACTGAGGTGGAACAGAAGCCGCGCCCTGACGTCAAGGAAGTCTTCGAAAATACTGACGTCGTCAACCTGCTGAGGAGTGAACAGCCTACACTCATATTGTTACAGGTATTGACTTGCTTCTGCCCGCGACTTCGTCCGCGTGGAATAGTGGTGCTCCGCTCCTATTGGTTTTAGCGTGATGATATATAGCCTATAGCCTTCCTCAATAAATGTGCTATCTAACACTGAAAGAATTTTTCAAATCGGACCAGTAGTTCCTAGTATTAGCGCGTTCAAACAAACAAACTCTTCAGCTTTATTATATTAGTATAGATGAACATCCTACTGAACAACATCATCATCTGCCTAGCCTTTTTCCTAGCTACGATGGGGTCGGCTTCCAGTCTAACTGGATGCAGCTGAGTACCAGTGTTTCACATTGGAGCGACTGCCTATCTGATCTCCACAACCCAGTTACCGGGTAACACGATACCCTGGTAAGACTGGCTGTCAGACTATCTGACTTTTGACTACCCATAACGATTGTCAAAGATGAACATCCTAACTATCCTTAATAATATTAGAAAACCGAAAGTAACTGTTTGTCTGTTAAGCTTATAGCAGAGAACGGCTTAACCGATTGTGATAAAATTTGGAATAGAGATAAACAGAAGCTTGGAGGGACATAGTTTTTATACAGGTGTGTGAAGTTCTTCAGGATGCGGAGAAACCGCGGGATACAGCTATGTACGTGTCTGTATGATGTACAAAGAAAAACAGTTCTTATACCATAGCTATAGGGTCCATTTTCCTACAATTCGATACTAATTTCTAGTTTAACTATTGCAGTTACCAGATTCGCTGCCGGGCCGCGGCGGTAAGGTAGACGATGACGCCCCTAGACGTAAGATAACAGATGAACCCTCCACGTCCAGCGGAGAAGCCAAGGAAGATAAACCAGTAAGTTATAGAATTTAAGAAAAATGTAAACAAAGTTGAAAACTATTTTGTTCTAATTCTGCCATAGAAATTAACAAAATGGCGTAAGGATGGCGCATTTGTGTTAGTTTTTCGCTCTAAACATCATCACTCATCATTTAATGCTATTTTATTTTTCTATTCAGGAAAATTAGAACAAAATAGGTTATGATTTTGTTTAAATTTTTCTTAAAGTCACACACACACAGAGTATAGTCACAGAATACATAATAGTACAAGTACAGAAGAGCCACTTTGAAAAGTCATCTAAAGAAATATAGACTTTAGCGACGATACGATTAAGTTCAATTCAGATCGCGCAGCGCGTAATTACCTACGCTTATAGTTGCCTAGAAGTTGCGTCTCTTTCTAGCGCGTAACGCTTACCTTTTCTAACGAAAACAGGGTTGTCTCCTTTTAAAAAATAAATTAATCTAAATACTGAATTACCATTTTTGTAGTACTCTAGAGAACAAATGACTTTCAAAATAAAAACGTAAGGTAGGTGTTAACAGTACTTTAATTCTAATACATTTGTGCATACATACCTACTTACGTTTTCGATACCTTCACGAAAAGAGACACAGGCCTTATATTACTCAATAATGTTGAATTACGCCGCCTTACTATTAATACCTTTGTCAACAAAAGACGTTTCAAATCGTATCACACGGTCACCGGAATGACTTACGATGCAAACAGATTAGTCCGGGAGGCCGTTCCTAAAAACTTACGAATAATTGAAACGAACAAATGAAGTAGATACGTATATAATCAAAGGAACAAATCTTGCGCGTACATCACTCACGGCTCGCGCGTGAGGCCCCAGTGACTAGCCGTCTCGGATAGGCCGCTGTGCGTAGGTACGTTTTTGATATCTACACGGGGAGTGGGACAGGCCTGGTATAGTCAATTAATTCTTGTCAAATGATGATGCCTGATGTAGCTCCGAGCTTAAAGGCCCGCTTCTCAAAAAATGGGAATGTACCAACGTGACTTTTAAGTCCTTTTTTCGTTTTCGACACCACTGGTGAAGGAAATCATTGAGACTACACCTAAAAGTTTCAAAATCTCCAATCCGCCTTGAGCAAGTGTTGTGATCAATGCTTGTACCTTTTCTGTGAGAGAAGAGACCGTTACGTAGTAATAGTAAGTCATCGTTGTTACTAAAACAACCTGAGCAGTCGGCAACAAACTTAAGTAAAGTAAGGAGATAGAAATAGTTAAAAAAATTAAGGAAAATCATATTAAGATGTCAAAAATTATATTATCAAAAGATAACATTGTTTGTCAGGTGTGGGGTTCGAACCCACGCTCCCTCTCGGGAACCAGAGCTTAAATCTGGCGCCTTAGACCACTCGGCCAACCTGACATGTCGGTGCAGATCGAAATATCACTACTATAGCCGCTGATGATTCATTGCATGAAATCCTGGTAATGCGAAACTAATCATTTATCGTTTATACATTGCATTTCACTATGAAAACGAATAAAGTACCTAATAACTTGATGTAAGTAACAGACGAAACATTATAGAGTTTAATGAAAGTACATTATGTTCAATATTTAAAAAAAAAATCGCGGAACCTAGTTGAATCTACGCGATAGGCCTAACTATTTTATACGCCGTAGGTAGATGATTATTTGATGTGGTCAATATTGTATCCTTAACCATTGCACTACATCGATATTTTTAAAACAGCCCCGATTATGATCAGTATTTTTATCGATTTATTTTCTCTGGCTTCTTTTATGTAATCGTCACTTCAATTTCAGGTAGATAACAGATGTCGACTGTCAGATTTAGAAGAGGGTCGGATAGGAAAGCTGTTAGTTCACCGGTCTGGGCGAGTGAGCCTCGCGCTGGGAGATACAATGTTTGAAGTAAGCATGTACATTAATTGTTATTTACGCACATTTTGCTGATAAAGTTTAATCTTTTACAAGAATTGGCTGCTGCAATATCCAATCGATTTAAATGAAATTTGGTATGAATCCTTACTAATATTATAAATGCGAAAGTAACTCTGTCTGTTACGCTTTCACGCCAAAACTACTGGACCGATATAAATGAAATTTGGTACAGAGATAGAACTTACTACTTACCCGGGTGCGCTAAGTAGTTCCCTCGGGATGCGGGTGAAACCGCGGGAAACAGCTAGTATAGAATAAGCCATATTTTATTGTACGGCGAACGCCTGGTGCATAGCCGCTGTGTAGCCTAAGTTGATGATGTATCTATCTAAATCCCGCATCAAATTGTGGAAAGAACTCGCACTGCCTAATTTCATTCCACCTGCAGCGACGCTTCCACCAGGTTATAATCTGGCGTGGTCTGCATGGAAGTGTCTAATAGAGTACGCACAGAGGTCGGCAGACGCAGGGAGAATCTATTCAGGGGCTATACGGACACACCACAGACCATGACGTTCTCTACTGCCCCATGTGTCTTAACACCTGCACAATCGAGAATCTTTACGGCGCCACAGATAATGCTGTTTGTGTGGCGAAATATTGGACCGCTGACATCCTCTTTTACACAACCCATCCAACATTTTCATGTTGGGCTTAGCCAACCTTGACTAAGTCCAACATTTACATAATGATATAACTGTGGCAGGTGTGCATGGGCACGAAGGCAGCGTTCCATCAGGAGGTGATGTCGGTGGGCACGGACGACACGTCGCGCTCCGCCAGCCTGGTGGCGCTGGGCGACCTGCAGCACAAGCTGAACCTCGTGCCCAACTGGGAGACCATGTTCCACGACATGTCTGTTTGATACGCAATAAATTGTACACTGAATTGTATAGTTTTTTTTTTGTCACATTAAAGGCCAAGTTCACCGACTGCTGGTTTCGTAATCGGTCCGTTAAACGAAAAGGATTTTTAACCAGGAAGCTGGAATGTTCGTGTTACCTACTTCCAGTTGTAACATGTCTTTTTCTTCCATACACGTCTGTCAGCCATCGTCCTATCATTCACGCTCTTTCTAGCCATATCATGTTTATTACTTCATCTATAGTAAATATCTGAAAATGTTAATGCAATATTCATAATTATTTTAGATACAGCACATATGGCTGTTGTTTTTCTACAGTTAGTGCTATTAATAATTATATATTTCAGGGGTCAATTGTCATTGGAACTATGATGATTTTGTCATAGAGCAAAATGTGGCTTGCAATGTATGCTGGATAAAATCTTTGTAGGACTTGTAAATGCAGTACACTTACATAAAATCTAGGTTAAAAAAATACAAGGCTGATTCTTAAATAATATTTTTTTGTACCTAAATTATTTACAAAACAAACTATGGTTGTATTTCTTATGCGGTAGCAGCTGCAGCTTTCTCTTCCTTGGCTTTAGTTATCTGAGTGTCTCTGCCGGCGTACTGGTTCCCTCTCAAGTCTATAGCAAAGTTGTAGTCCACTGGGTTGGCCAGGGCATGGTCTATGGCTGCATCTAGGGTCTCTGGAGTTATGAATGTTGAGCTCAGTTCCTAGAAAATAGATGACATTGTGATTATTAATAATACATATACACTAATAAGGAGGTAAAAAAGTTTGTATAGGAGTAATCTCTAGGTAGCTCACAGAATATTTTTCCAAACATGAAGTTGATTCTTGTGCATTCAATGATAGTCACTAGGGCTATGCTGGGGCAGAAGTTAGCAGGCAGCTTATGTCAGTATGTCTTAAGCATTTTTTTTGTTATATATCATTGGTATTGATCATTATAAATACTAAGGAAATAACCTATTCCAACCTAGTTAAACTTATGTTGTAATTTCACCAACTAACCTTCTGTCTTCTGATTTCCTCGGATGCTTTCGCTATCTTAGCCTTCATGCGTTGGTCGTGGCGCTCCATCCTCTTCAGAGCGTACTCCTCCAGCGCCGCCACCTCAAGTTTCCTCCTCTCCTCCCTATCTGCGGCGACCTGCGCGTTCCAGCTGTCGTTCAGCTCCACGCACCGAACCCACTCTTCAGCTTCCAAGCGCTGAGACATCTCTGAGCTTGCACTCTCTCGTGTCGATTTCTCTTTGATCATTTCTTCATGGTAGAACCGTCTGATAGATCGCATTTGAGTCTTATAGTTATTGTGAAGGCGCATCAACTCCAAACGCTCCTCCTCGGATACAACTGGACGTTTGGGGATACGATAAATTTTACTTTTTGCGACTGGCAGCCATCTAGGTTTTCTGTGTGCCTCCATGCTTTGGACTAGCATAGGCCAGGTGCGCTTTAGTAATGAATTCTGGGATAACATTTTTAATTTCACCTCTTACTTTTTTGGTATTTGATTGTACAAATAAACACAGTATACTTTTTGGAAATCAAATTACAGTAATCACATAACCTCAAACTTCACTTGACGTACTTTTTAGTTGTCACTGTCATCGTTATATCATTGAAAAGTTCGGAAATTCACCGTTTCAGACAGCACAAAGCACCAATTTTTATGTGAAAAGCTGTAAATAAAACAGGGAACACGAAGTCTCGTTATATCAAATAGTACTACTAGTTTTTAGGGATAACATGTCGTTTTTATACAATGGCTGTTTGTTATCTGTAGTCACTGAAAGAGACGAGACTGTCACTGACAAAGTGTGTGTCCATACTGTCAATGTCAGTTGTCAAACAAACTAGTCTGAGCGTGAGCCGGTTGCGCTGTTTATTTATTATGAAAATCAATGATTACTACAATTATTCTGACTAACAACCAAGATGATAAGAATTTCTGCTTTGAACGAAGAATCGGAGGAGGAGAGTGGATCTGAGGAGGAAGTAACAAGGGAGGCGTCAGAGCAGATAGCATTTCAACAGTATACGAAAGCTTTGGAACTGCAACGAAAAGGTAATCTCAAAGATGCCACTCAGTTACTCAAAGACCTCCTCGATACAGAGCTACTACATGAAGTTCAAAAACCGGCGCCAGGCGAGAAAGTACCCGGTCCTTTGTTTAATTTAAAGTATTTATCGTATAAAAACCTAGCTACAATGTTAAGCGTATCGGAAGAAGTAGACGCGGCTATCGAGGCGTACTGTGCGGCTTCAGAGCTAGACGACACGGATGTCACTCTGTGGCACCGCCTGGGACAGCTCTGTATGCGTGCTAAGCGCTACGAAATGGCACTTCGTGCTTTCCAACACGGTGCGGAGTGCAACCCTCGTCACTGGCCTTGCCTCGACAAGATCGTCACTCTGCTCCTAGGTCTCGACTATAAAGAGGAGTGCATTTCAACTATATATGATGCACTTCAACTAGATCCTGGATACTTGCGTGGCCTTGCATACAGAAAACATATTTACACCGTCTATCCTTACATAAAAGACTTTATGGAATATCTTAACCCGATTTACAAATGGGACGAGAAGGAAGATGATCCTTATGATGAAGAAAAGGCCATGAAGTTATTAAAAGAAGCGGATGATATCCATGAAATATTTCAGGAGCAACAAAGGGCAGAGCAATTTAAATATGTCTTGCCTAATTTGAAATTGGTTAGGCCTATCACAAATTTAAGTTGGAAATCAGTTGGTGACTCTCTAGTGCAGATGCACCACTATATGGCTGAGCATTATTACAGCCATGCATGCAAATTGGAAATAATTTTTGAGAAAGAAGATAAAGAGGAGACTATGGAGGTGTGTGAGGAACCTAAAGAAGCAGAACCAGAAGAGAATAAGAATGAAGAAACTGTCACAGACACAGAGAAGAATCCTGAAAATGGATCAGAGAATGAGAATAATGACTTATCAGATAAAGACAAAGCAGCAACTGATACAGAAAAGGTTGAGAATGTTGAGAGTGATGTGGAAATGGTTCCCGAAACCCCTGAGAACCCATCAGACAGTAAATTACCCAAGAAAGCTCCAGTGAGAAGGAGAGGTAGCGCTCTAAGTTTCCTGCAAATGTGGGAGTGGTGTAATAAGCGTAGATCTGGAAGAAAGAAGCCTGTCAGCAAACAGGAACAAGACAATAACATCTATGAGACACTTCGCAAAATGGTTCCTATATATTTAGTACCTGAAATGGTTGAGAAGAAAGAAAATCAAGCTAGAGAAACTTCACCAGACACATCAAATCTTGATAAGTTATTTGAGGAGAAAGAAAAACCTGAAGAAATCAAGGAGTATTTTGGTTCAGAAGACGAACAGAAAGACGTAAAGAACTTCATTAATCAGTATACTGAGAACAAGAGAGACATCATTGATATATTGAAAGAGTATCTGAGTATCTTATCTGTTAAGTGGAGGGAGAAATGGCCGGAGGGTCTGCCTGAAGTATTTGTTAAAGCAAACCAATGCTATCTTACACATATTGATGTGCCATCCTGCACAAGTGATAATGATGAGGAACTGCTTCATTACACCAATGTCAACCTCCTGGTAGAAGAGTTTACAGTCAATGAGAAATTCAATACAACGACAGCAGATGACAAGCAAAAGCATGACTTGAGTGTCATTGAAACTATAGGCATCATATTGAATTTAAAGCCACAAATTTTTGATACTACCGAGTGCTTAGATTTGAATTTACGCTATCTCTGGGTGAGGCTTCACATTCAACTATTAAATAAATGTAATGAGTTTGCCTTGGACTGCTTGCATCAGCTCCTATACGAATTTGAAGCCATGGGAGATCATCATGATACATATAATTTGAATATCGTCAACTTTACATTTAAACCAGCGGTCAATGAGACTGAGGTTTATGCTGGTATTAAGTTCCTTGAGAGAAATAAGAAGCTAGCCACAGTGATGGATTTATATGAGAGAGGAAACTATGAAGAAGTGTTATCAATAGTGATTGATACTTTTGACCACTGTAAGACAATGGCTAGGAATGAAGAGGAGGTGGCTCTTGACTTTGCAGTGCACCTGGCTGTCATATTGGATACTTACTGGGCTTTAGACAAGCCTGATGAATGCTTCAAATGGTCACTGATCTGCCTACACGAAGCTCTTAAACATTACTTCAGATTTACGACAGGTTCTCAAGAATATGATAAGTGGACCCTTACAGTTGTTAAGATACTTTGTTGTATGGAACATATCCTCACAACAGAAGGCCTGACATGCTTATATACTGTGTCTCCGAAAGAACTTAGTCAGGGCTTAGAAGATCTCATCAGAGTTATTGGCCACCAAGTGGAGACCAATGCATCTGAGATGCCTTTTGGAACTGTTATTCCATGGATCATAATGCACTATATATTGCAGAGGGAGGAGGATCAAGGAAGGGCTAGAATAGACAAAGATAAAGTTGCGTGCGATGAAGTTCCTAATCCTATAATGGTTTTATTTATTGCACACGAACAGCTGGGCAAGAGAGGTTGGTGTTGTAAGTCTGAAGGGAGACTACTGTATTTTACCTTGGACACGGTGGTGCCGAGGTTGCGATCGCCGTCGTTAGCGAAATCTCTGGAACAAGTGGTTCAGTACATGGAGCAGTGTGTTTACTGCTTATTTGGGCATCCTGGAAGAAAAAATAAGATAAAATATCTTGTGGACCATAATGTTACGGCGTCTACCTTAGATTGGAAAAGAGCGCAGCAGTTGTATGAAATTTTTAGACCACCAACATTACCAGCACTGGAAGGCAAGCTGCCGGGAATAACAGCTGACACAGAGCAGTTGTTCCATAAGATACTTGCGCTGCTGCCGCCAGAGTGTGACCCTCAGAAATACCTTCCAGATATCGACAAATTCATCAAAGGGTTAGAAGACGAATTACCCAATACTCCATCACTGCTACCATATAAAATGAAGGACATTTATTTTTTGCTGGGAGATTACTATTATAAAAAAGAAGAAGCAAAATTAGGAGTAAAGTTCAACATGTTAGACGTGGCCGTGAACAATGACAGAGTAGAATCGTGGGCGAGGATATCTCTAGCTAAGGCTGTTAATTTGGACCGAATGCTAAATTCTTGTAAGAATCTCAATCATGAAAGAGAATATTTGAATCCCGCAAAATCTGTTATACGTTGTTTCAAGAGATCTATGGAATTGGATCCCACTCTTTGTCACATGTGGACGGAATATGGAATGTTTGCGTATTCAGTACATTCTTTTTGCTCTCGAGTACTAAAGCAAGCGAGCGAGTCCTTGAGTATGGAGGATTTCGAGTCATTAGAGAAACAGAAAGAAGACATGTTAGACACGACTCAAAAGAGTTTTCTTACTGTGCTGACTGAACTTAATGACACCATTGAAGCTCAGAAGGGCAATGAGGAGACATGGTTGCATTTTTATATGTTGGGGAAAGTGGGTGAGAAACGTAACAAGCCTCCCTCTATGTACTTAGATTATTATATGAAGGCGGTGAAGAGTTTGCAGGACAGCGATGCAACATATCCTCTGAAGATAAATTACACCACACCAACGCATTTGTGCATGGAAGTGTTAGAGTTACATTATCGAATTCATGCATCTATTTTAAAATATATAGAGCAACATGAAAATAAGCCTATACCTACATCAGTGGGCAAGGTGTTTTCCACGTGCATTGAAGAATGGAAGAAAGGTCCATTTACAAAAAAGTCAAAAAAAGATGGTGGGGTAGATATGGAAACGAACACAGAACCCAAACCTGCGGAACCTATTCATCCGGCGAATATTCTTAAACGGTCTATTAGCGACGCTGGTGAAGAGGAGTCTCATGAAGCCAAGAGATTGAAGATGGAAGCCGCAGCAGCTAAAGTTAGGCGATCCGCTTCCTACGACACGGAACGTACAACGAAAGAGCCTATTGTGCCGAGCACAGAAGTGTCTCAAGCAAAAACAGCCGAAGTCGAGGAAGGAAATAAACAAGATGTTATTGTTTTAGACGAGAAGTCACCACAGCCGGCACTACCGCCTCTTCCCGAACCGCTAGAACCTGCTAAAGAAAAAACACCCGAAGAAGAGAAGTCACCAGACGAGAAGAAAGACGCAACGGAGGGTGAGAAAAAAGGAGAAAGTTCTAGTAGTACGTCTTCCACGTCGTCGTCTGACTCCAGCTCCAGCGAGTCATCATCTGACAGCAGCAGCAGCGACTCGAGCAGTGATAGCGACAACTCAAAATCTTCTAACGACTCTAAACCTCTTACCGACGAAGAAATCATGAAGATCGTGTCAGCTTGTCTTGACGCGTTGGAAGACTGCGCGAGTCGCTTCCCTCCACATTACAAGGCTATATACAGACTTGCTCACTACCACTTCTACTACAAAAAAGGCAAAGACATCGAGAGGTGTCGAGATCTCATGTTATCTAATTTCACTTCACGATCAGGCCAGAAATTGGGAGGACTTTTTAGTGAGAGGAAACCCTCCAACTTTTTTAACAACATATGGAAGATTCCTACACAAGAAATAGACAGACCGGGAGGTTTCATTTTCCACATGAATCGCTCCGTCCTTCTTACTTTGGAGATACTGAAAGAGATAGATGATCACAAAACTCTATTAGACCTCAGCTTGCATTTACTCCGGACGCCTGATCCTGATAAAAAGTATTTGCGCGACTCCGACAGAGAGGAGTTGGCCCAGCAAGCGTTCTCCCTTTGTATCCACTCTCTTAAAGGACAGCTGACCAAGTTCGGCCAGCAAGCAGACTTGAAGAGCAATGAGGTGGAGCGGCAAGCGCTCAATAGTTTAATGTTGGATATCTACAGAGCGTATCAAAGAGCACAGAAGCAGCCGAACTCTAAGCAATTTACGAACTTACTAATTGAGGGTTACAAACTAGCGTCAAGTGAAACGATCGCCGAAAATGCAAATCTGGTCGATATCAGCATGAAATACTGTCAGAAGCTGATTCAGAAACTGAAGCATGAAGCGACGATGGCTAGTTTGGACAAAAGTCAGAACGCTCAAAAGAAACAAGCTGCTAAAGCTGCTGTTGCTGAGACTGTCAAAGCGACGACTTCGAATGTTACGAACCCGTCCAAGCCGGAGCAGAAAGCCCCCCTGCCTCCGACATCGCTAAGTTCTAGTTTACCGAAACTGTCAGCACACGATATGGCCGCAGCGTTCCAGAGCTACTTACCGATGTTGAACGATCCCGTGCTCTCCCAGCAGGCAGCAGCCGCTCTGTCTTTATCTTACTTATCTAATATGAGTCTAGCTGGCTACCCGTCATTGCACAACACTTTGCAGTCTTCCTTACAAAATAGTCTACAGAATTCCTTTCAAGCTGAGTTCTATCGTCAGTTCCTAGGCCAGAGCTTCTCGTCATTTATGCCACCCGTGAAGAAGCAGAAACGCGGTCCGAAGCCCGGCTCAGTGCGTCCGCAAAGTAACCCGCAGATGAAGGCGTCAAAGTCGTTCACTGCGCCTACAATGCCTTCGGTGAGTAAGGCGGCGCCTACAATGCCCTCGGTGAGTAAGGCGGCGCCCACACCGGCGGTAAGCTCTCTTCAGAAGTCCAACTCGACGCCTCTAACTCCCAGTATGGGGACGGTGCTGCAAAGCCTGCCGGCCTCGATGAGCGCCAACCTGTCGTCGTTCGGGGCGGCGCACTCGACGTCTCACTCGTCGCACACGATGCCTGCGCAGGCGCACATGTCGGCCGCGTCCACGGTGAGCGCGGCTATCCACACGAAGCCCCCGATGCCGCACCAGCAGGTCAGCCCGGGCAAGACGCTGCAGGAGAAGCTGGCGGAGCGACAGAAGCACCTTCCGATATCGAAGAGCCATGAAATCAACGCGTCTATAAGCAAGCTACCTTCATCGCTGACTATCACCAAGACGTCAGTCCCTAAGCAAGTGATGAAGAAGCCCGAAGCTAAGAAACAGTTGCCCTTCACGGAGAGACCCAAACCTATAACCACAGACGAGGTCATTGTGCTCGATGATGATTAGATTATGATTATTTATCAATCAGTGTAGAGAATAGATGTTACTATAAATTATATTATGACTATATACCTTTTGATTCAATAAATTAATTTCAATCAGGTAAACATATTTTAATTTATTTCTTATAAAATACAATTATTTTACTATTTACAAAATAATGTAATTTAACAAAATAATTTTAATAATTGTTACATTATGTTACATTGCTTCGATAAATGTATTATTTAATATCAATGAACATTAGGAATTCCTCAGACATTTAATGGCATTGCGTTGAAAACTTGCAAAATCAGTATAAATGCTATACATAAGTTAATTTATTATTTACCAGTCAATACCTACATAGTCTAATTGAACGCTATCACAATACGAGGACAAGCAAGCACTCCATATGAAGTGGGCACTCTGATATCCGCGCAAATTTATATTTTACATCTTACTGTGTAAGTGAATATTAATTTCTCAGAATTACAACGTTTAGGGTAAACAATTTGCACACCGTATTGTCCTTTCATCATTCCTCATCTTAAATTAGACAGTATTTTAACGATATTGGTACACTAAATAAAAAAAGTATTGCAATCAAGGTAGCAAAGCCACTGGATCAGAAACTGGTCAGTGTTGCACTGTCCCTGAACATCAGTGGAGCACCCTCATCATGTAGAAGTACATGAGCATCTCGCTGAGGTTCCAGCCCATGATGAGGGTCGCCAGGTAGGTCAGCACCAGGACTGGCAGCGGCAGCAGGAACACGCGAGCGTTGTGGAGCATCGGCAGATCTGGAGACAAACGTATGCAGGTGCTCAATCCGTACTTAAACTCTACTAATTTTATAAATGTGAAAGTAACTGTTTGTTAACCTTTCACGGGGTGAACGGCTGAACCGATTGAGATGAAATTTGGAACGGCGACAGATTAAAACCTGGGGGGGATAAAGGATTATTGATATTATAATTATAATTTAAGTTATATTATAACTATATAGTACTTAAATTATATGTGCTACGATGTCGCATTGGGAGAGTAGCTCGTGGCTAAGTAACAGCCGCACGGTTCGACCGATCAAAGGTTAAACTGCGCTTGACGCGGTCGGTCCGTGGATGGATAACCATTTTTCTCATACCGAGACTCCTCAGTGCCTCGAAACATCTGGTTTAGACTGGAAGCCGACCCCAACATAGTTTGGAAAAGACTAGACAGATGATGATGACATCGCATTGGGTTTAGCCTGCATGGATATTTGTATGTTGTGAGTGTAATAAACAAATAAACAGTCGTTGTTACAATTCCATGTCAGACGGTCAGGCCGATTTGAGAAAACTCTGACACTAGGGCTTGTTAAGTAAGCCTGCAGCACACACGATAAGAAGAGAACTATGTAAAACAATAGACTCTCGTTTAGTGAATATTTTAATGCAACCCAAGTCTAGAGAAAATATGGTTTCTTTATAAAAAATCCTTATCAGGTTTTGGTCGTTTTACCATATGTAACCTACATTTTATATTTTAACTAGCATTCCACCAGCGGCTGTGCCCGCGTGGGCTATACGAATTCAAATTAAAAATGAGTTTCATAGAAACTTTGCCCCCCTTTTCTCCCCCTTAGGGGTAGAATTTCGGAAAATCCTTTCTTATCGGATGCCTACATCATACAAAGAACGCACCCTACAAGTTTCAGGTCTCTACGATCAGCGGTTTAGGCTGTGCGTTGATCCGTCAGTCATTCAGGACAACGCATTTTATATGTATAGATATAAGTATCTAGATAAAAGTATTCCCCATTCGTGTTCAAACTTACCGGAGTCAACAACTTTTCCGTAATCTGAAAGTCAATACGCTATTTAGTCATAGACAAAAACATTTATGGTCAAGTCGCAAAATTCTTCACTTCACGTAGCTTTTGACATCTCATTTTCTTATTTTTCTTGTATACTATTTATCATGTATCTGAGGTGAGTGTGTATAGCTAAGTATAGTACTTACTGCTGTATCCCAAGAATGTGATGTATAGGTAGTAGATGATGGAAGCCAGCCAGAACGAGTTGGCCACCAGACACGATAGAAAAGTTTCACGAAACAGCACATCTGAAAGAAAAAGTAAAACAACTGAATTTTGTTTGTTTTTAAGTTGAAATGTGAGCGCGTTGCGCGTCAACACCTCTAATCGTCTACCCATATAGGAAGAAATTTATTTATTTTTATTTATTTATTATGTTAAAACTGTTTACAGACCAATTACATTAACATAGAAATGGGGAGGCGGGGGGTAAAATAGTATTATTTTTGAGTACAAGTAAAAGCACACGTATCTAGACGGAAAAGGTGACATATGTTGGATATGAGATCAAAGTCCTTGAACCAACATTAAGAAGGGGTAATCTGGTTTGCACCAGACTAACGCCAGAATCCTACATCACGAAGCAAGAAGTGTTCGCAAGGGAGCTAGCGTAAGTAAGTGCCTGACAGGCAGTAGCTCGCTATAAACAATATAACGAGGCTGGCCTCAGGAATTCCTCTCCTTTCAATCCTGGCTCAACTCCACACAGTATATCTCCTCCAAAAATACATTTCTGGCAGTAAATTTTACTGAAAACATGACCAGAAGTATTGAAACCAACTCTAATACCAATAAAATAGGACTCACTTTCAAACAGTACGATCTGGAAGAAGTGTAGCAACGACAGCGGCGGGAAGAACGCGTTGATGTGCACGTCGAAGGCGTAGCCCCACTCCACGTCCGGCCCGTCCTGGTCGCGCCGCAGGTACTTGTTGCTCACGTACCTGCGAATTATTTATTATTTAATTAAATAAAATGTAATATCTACAATAATCTTATATTTATATTGTATAACGCTGGTTCTTCAACCTAACAGAGAGAAATGTTGCTGGGGAGTTTGTTGCGCTACTTGTTCTTCCCAGCAATAACACATAGGAAGTGGTGAAGGGCGGGCATTTTAGTGGCTTTCACGTTAAAATAGTGCTGATTTCCAGCCTTGTTTGAATATATTTTTTTAAATTTAATATACAATACTTACGGGGAAGGTGTATAATAAATATGGGGATAGGTGGGGTAAAATTAAAAATCTAAATTGTTGACTATATCATTCCTAAATAGCAAGATTAATTAGAAAACATGCGTTAGTTAAAAATGAATGCTATATAGTCTAAAATGATGTGTTTATCTCATAAATTTAGACAAACATACTGCAAACCAGTGACGTGTTTCACCATTCCCCAATTACTGCTTTTAAAAACTATTTATACTTCATTAACAAAAATTAAAAGATTAGAAAAACTTCTATACTCTTTTTGCAGTTTATTTAACCGATTTTGAGTTCTATTCCGTACTGATAAGGATGGTGTTAAAAGCAAAATAATTTTTACAATAACAAATATAGGTATTCTGCATCTGTTTTTGTCTTGTCACCTTAGTAATAGAGCTTTAAATCGCTTGAACAAACAGTAAATAGGGTGCGTTTAAATGTCTAATATCATAGTAAATGGAGTATAGTCTATTTTTATACATGCAACGAGATAATCTTACTAGGTATACTGACCATAACAGTGTGGAAACAAGTACTCCGGCGCCGATGAAGTCTACGAACACTACGAACAGCACGAACAATGCCACCTTCCCCGCTGACAGGCTCATCGCCAGCCCCAGGCATATTGACGATACTGGAATGACAAACAAACATTTAATTTTCATTGCAATAAAAAAAATGCTACTTACATATTCTAAAACATTTGCCATTACAGAATTATGGAGAAGGCTGTCTGTTCTGTCCAACACATTACTTTTTAAATACTCCAAAAAGATCACTTTAATAGGAAAATATACATACGAGTTTCAGTACCCACAATTTGCATTAATTATTACTGTTCATGCTTCAACAGTCACATATTAGCGAGTCAAAATAAATTATTTTTTAATATTTTAGTAACATGTCACTGTAGGTCCCGTTAGTTTATAATCTTACTCATAAGCTGACAAAAAACTGTTAACTGTACCAACTGTTTACAATATTACGTATTCGTTTTCGGTAGTTTATAATCGTCCCATGTCAAACCGTAAAATTGTGAACAAACATGTTCTTGTTACTGGTAAAACTGTATACAGTGTTACAGTGACATATGAACTGCTAGGTGAGTGGATGTATAGTTTATGTTGTCACACTCTAACCTTAGCTTAAGATTTATTATAAGCATACTAAACTTATTCTTGTGTATTTAGCGGCTTCACCCGCGATATTTTAGCCAATGCATACAAAAACTTGACAAATTATATACTAAAACCTTCCTCTTGAATCACTCTTATTTATTAAAAAAAACCTCATCAAAATCTGTTGCGTAGGTTCAAAGATCTAAGCATACATAGGGACAGACAGACAGCGGGAAGCGACTTAGTTTTATACAATGTAGTGATGACCCATTTGTATTGCCAGTATCAGATGTAACTGAGTAGGCTGATAAAACTTATAGATGGTTGATAAGATTGTCATCTACTATCACTGTTTGTAGTAGCATTTTATGTATATTGTAATCTACAATCTATTTTGAAATTAGTTCTCTTTATGCCTAGAATTTTGATATGGAATGACTGTCTATAGATACTAATATTGTAAAGAGGAAAGATTTGTTTGTTTGTAGGGTTTTAACTCAAAAACTACTGGACCGATTTTAAAAATTCTTTCACCGTTAGAAAGCTACATCTTTAGGAAGTGTCATAGGCTATATTTATTTCCAGAAATAATTAGGGATCCCTACTAAAACTTGAATAATGTAACCCAAGGTGTAAAAAAAATGTCCACATGGGCAAAGCTAGCCTTTTATATCCTTCTTCTTATGTGTTGTAATAATAAAAAATAAAAAATGTAAGTTCATGTTAATGAAAAAGTAATGTTGATGTGCTCCAAAAGTATAACAACAAAGAAATTGAGAAATTGAGTAAAATCGGGCGCCAGGAACACACCACACTAAGACCACGGATAAGCTTACCTGCGGAGGCTTGGAACTTTTAATCTGCCGGTGGGAGGATATAAATAAAAATCTACCTGTACAATATTTGGTAAAAATTTATTCTCCAGTAGGTCTTAAATAAAGAAAGTTCCTTCCTAACATTATGATGTATGAATACACTAAACAATTAAATTTATATTCTTAAACTTTGAAATTTAGTTTTCGACTAAGTCATTATTTTGGTAATTATTTGGTTAATTATTTGGTCATTATTGCATCTTTATCAAATAATAAAGTGACTTACTTGGTTTCAAATAATTGGAAAACAAAAGAAAAGGTTTTAATAAAGGGCTTATCTGCTACTGCCGACTCCAATAGTGACCTTCAGCGCAGACTCCCATCCTCATGTCCAATATAATAAATTGGAATAAATATGAAGATAAAAATAAGAAACGACGAAAGAAAGAAAGAAACTGAGAAAGAAACGCCAATGGGCTGCAACAAAATAAACCATGGTTAGGCATGGCATTCAATAACGCAAATATACGATGGCCAACATCATAGCCAATAAGTGAGAAAACTTACCGTTTCTTCTCATAAAAAGTGGTTAACCACGTCTCAGTGGACGGGTATTATTTAATTTTAATAATTTAATCCTGCAACAATGCATAAAATCGAGAAAATTAGAACAACGTCACGAGTCAAAATGCTCGACAAAGGTATGGCACATAGACCGATGAAAATGCAACTTACCATGAAAATAAAAGGTAATCCACAAGGATTAGGCCAAGGGCGAACCCTGTAGTGAATATTTCACTAGAAATATATCATATTAATTAAATTATTTTAGGATTTCTTTTACGCCATCCTTGCAACGGACTCAGCTAGTCGTAGAGTGTTGACAGTCGAAAAAATCCGTCAAACGTCAAAAAGAACAAACAATGTTGCCAACTCAATAAACGAAATAAACTCGACAATCGATTTTTTAAAGGACGTGAACCGCGATCGACCAATAATCCGGCCCGATATTCTCACACATGTAACGGGCTGAAAAGACTCGTTACATTACATCCCTTCCCAAAAAATAAAAGAAAGAAACTTTCTTTTATTTAGATAAAAAAGAAAGAAACAAATTAGAGACATCTGCTGTGCCCACCAGAATGCAAGTAGTAAATCCACTTCAAAAACCAGAGGAACAACTAAGTGTCAAAACTATCTAATTAAACCAAAGACTGCAAGGATTCAAGACCCTTCAAAGTCTTAAAAAAGTAAACGACAAAAAAGAACTGTATAAATTCATGCAGAAAAATTAAGTTGTAAAGACTTAAGAAAATATAAATAAAACAAACAATTGTTGTAGCATCTACCGTGTCCATCAGAATGCAAGTAGAAAGCCACTTCAAAAACTAATGGAACTACAGAGTGCCAAAACCAGAAAAACTGCAAGGATACAAGATCCTTCAAAGTTTAAAATCGAAAAGATACGACAAAAAGTGATGGATAAAATCAAGCAAAATAAATTAAGTTATAAAAACTTAATAAGGAAAATAACCTAAACTCCCTAAACCCCATAGCAGTACAGTTAGGCACCATAGCCACTGACTAATCATCTCCAACAACTATCAGAGTACAGTTAAGCTCCATCGCCACTGACTTCATTTTCACATTCCAAACACAGAATAACTCTCGAGTGCAGTTAAGCTCCATCGCCACTGACTACCTAGTCAACTGTTACCAACTTTCTTATCTCTTTGAGTGCAGTTAAGCTCCATCGCCACTGACTAACTTCAGAACAAACCATATATTATAACCCCAAATGAATATCCGAGATAAAGTGGAAAGACTTTATCACCGTACAATAAAAACAAATGGCAAAGGCCAAAATTCGCATTGTGATCGGCACAACACCACCAATCTCCCGAGCACAATGGAAAAAACAAATGGCAAAGGCCAAGTTCACATTGTGATCGGCTCAACACCACCGATTTCCCGAGCACAATGGAAAAAAACAAATGGCAAAGGCCAAGTTTCACATTGTGATCGGCTCAACACCACCGATTTCCCGAGCACAATGGAAAAAAACAAATGGCAAAAAAAGCCAAGGTTCCGCATTGTGATCGGCACAACACCACCAATCTTCCGAGCACAATGGGAAAAAATAACCAGAATCTAGGTCAAAACTACACCTAGACCTGAAAAGGTTAGGGTATTCTAGAACAAAGGTTAAAGAATAATCCTCAAAAAACAAAATACAATACGAGATGTATGCATTTCTCAAAACCGAAAATTCGAGTCGAAAAAACTCGAGTTTACTAAAAAGTGTAAACTGTAAACAGCTAAAATTGTTATAAAAATCAGTTACTATTTAGTATTAAGAGAAAATAGAAAGATTTTTTAACTCAAAAAAATGAAGATTACAAAAACTTAAAACTATATTTAAGTTTTAATCCCTTAGGTAGAAAATACCTTAAAGTAAAATGTAAGGTTATATAAGATCTCAAATAAAGTAATTGGTTAAGTTAACCAATAAATAAAACAAAATAAAATCTAAGATCTCATACAATCTCAACAAAAATTAAATAAGATCTTTCGATGTGGAGAACATTAAATTTGTTAAAAGTGTGAAAAGAATATACTTTACCCAAAATGACCAAAGTTTTATTTTAGTAAGAGTTGAATTGGAATTAATATAATTTGAATTGAAGTTACCTATCATACTAATAACTCTCAAACCACAATAACCTTTCATCCTTCATTCTAACAAAAGTGGACCTTCACACAAAAAATACTTAGCCCCAAGACAAAGTCTATAAAATTTCCCAAAATTAAAATTTAATAATATCTTTAACATGATAACGTCCCACAGAACCCTTGTTTATGTCTTTCAAAACATAAACATTATCAGAAACTTTTTCCATTATTTCACATTTTATAAACTTAGGTGCAAGTTTAGCCGAAAAATAAGTAGGTGCATGAGATTGAACAAAACTTCTTCTCCACACTATATCACCCACATCAAAAGAAATGACCCTACGACCCTTATTATAATAAGCGGCATTCCGCTTATAACCCTTTAACAAATAAGTTTGAACTTTAACAAAAATATCACTAAGTGAATTAAGAGAAATTGCATAAGCATTTCTATTAGAAATTTCAAGTTCAGACAAGTTATCAACCGAACTATTAAAATGATGTAGCGACGCATCAAAAATAAGTTCCCTACCAAACATCAGAAAGTTTGGGGTAAATTCTGTAGCAAGATTTACACTATTATTCAGTGCTAATTGAACATTGGGCAAAAATGTTGACCATGTTCTATGATCATCTTTAACAAAACACGAAATGCAAGTCTCAACCGTTTTATTATATCTCTCAACAGGATTATTTTGAGGTGTATATAAAGTATTATAAAATATTTTAGTTATATTAAAACCCTTCAAAAAATCTACAAAATGTTTTGAAGTAAATTGAGTACCATTATCACAAACTACTACTTTGGGACAACCAAATTTAAGAAATATTTCCTTTTCGAAACATTTACAAATTACTCTAGTGGTAGCATTAATCATTGGAAACAACCAGCAATACTTAGTGAAAACATCTACAACTGAAAGAATATATCTGTGACCTGAGTAAGTTTTAGGTAAAATTCCTATAATGTCAACTGAAAGCATAAGCATGGGACGATCAACCTTTTTAGGATTAATCATAGTACCAAAAGGAGGAGAAGTAGTATGTTTGTAAGCTTTACAAGTATCACAAGACAAAATGTATTTCTGAACATCATTAAACATCCCTTTCCAAAAATAGTGTTGTTTTAATTTCTTTAAAGTTTTATGAATTCCTAAGTGACCAGAATTTACATCATCATGATTTGATCTAATGGTATCTAAAATGTGTTCTTTAGGTATAACAATCTTCCAATCTAAAAGGCTGTGAGGATTAAATTTATTTTTACAAAATTTATATAAAGTATTATGTTCAACTCTAAAGTTTCTATATTTACTTGGAAATTTCTGACATTGAATAAATATTTTTCTATACCATGGGTCAGAAATGTCATCTTCAGGACAAACTAAAGTATCTGGGGCATTTATTACTGCAACTTCAATACGAGATAAAGCATCTGGAACTAAATGTAAAGAACCTTTTTTATGTATAATATCAAAAGTAAA
This sequence comes from Pyrrhia umbra, assembly GCA_963891755.1. Taxonomy (NCBI): domain Eukaryota; kingdom Metazoa; phylum Arthropoda; class Insecta; order Lepidoptera; family Noctuidae; genus Pyrrhia; species Pyrrhia umbra. The sequence goes on along the minus strand of OY982937.1, from coordinate 1,336,832 downwards.
TTGGGAAATTCTAGCAGCCCAACGAGCTAATCGTCCACTTGGATTACTGAGACCCAAAAGCCATTTCAAACTAGCATGATCAGTAACAACAGTAAACTTCATTCCTTCGACATAAGGTCTAAAATGTTCTATAGAATCTAAAATAGCTAATAATTCACGTTCAGTAGTACTGTAGTTACGCTCACATTTATTAAGTGATCTAGAATAAAAAGCAATGGGATGTTGATCTCCATTCTCATCCTCTTGACTTAAAACGCTACCTATGCCAACAGAACTAGCATCACAATGTAAAAAGAAAGGTTTTTCAAATTCAGGACATTGTAAAACAGGAGAAGTGATCAAAGAATGTTTTAAATCTTGGAAAGCACTTTCAGCTTCATCATTCCAAGTAAGAGATTTTTTAGAATTTTTACTACCTGCTGTCATCTTAGTTAAAGGGGAAGCAATATCAGCAAATTTACAAATGAATCTACGATAATAGGAACATAAACCAAGGAAACTTCTAAGTTGTTTAACGGTTTCTGGTCTAGGAAAATTTTCAATGGTTTCTAATTTAGAAGGATCTGTATGCAAACCATTACTGTCAACAATGAAACCAAGATAACGAAGTCTATCTTTACAAAAATTACACTTTTTCAAATTCACAGTTAGACCTGCCTCTTTCAATATTTTATAAATTTTATGTAGCTGTTCTATATGCGTATTAAAGTCAGAATTTATACATATCAAATCGTCTAAATAGCAAAACACAGAATTATCATACTCAGGGCCAAACAATTTATCAACTAGTCTCTGCAACTCAGCCGGTGCATTTGTGAGACCAAATGGCATGCGAACAAATTCATAAAGTCCTTTTCCGGGAACTACGAATGCAGTTTTCTCACGGGAGGATTTTTCAAGAGCAATTTGAAGAAATGCTTTAGAAAGGTCTATTGTACTTATATATTTAGCACCTTTAAGGTTATCTAATATTCTAGAAGTATAAGGGAGGGGATAAGAATCTTTAATTGTAATAGAATTTAAACGTCGTGAATCTAAACATAATCTAGTACCACCATCTTTCTTTTCTACAGCCAAAACAGGTGAACACCAAGGAGATTTAGAGGGTTGAATGATACCTTCTTTCAATAAAATTTCTACTTCATCAAAAAGTTCTTTTTGTTTAGCAGGACTCAAAGGCCAATATCTTTGTTTAAAAGGTTCACTCGTGACATTAATTTTATGTTCAACCAAATGAGTAAGACCTAAACCTCTCTTTTCATACGAAATATCTTTAAATAAGTCAATAACATTAGTTAATTTTTGTTTCTCTGAAGGAGAAAGTTCAGAAATAGAAGTAACAGAACTAACTTGAATTTTAGTATCTGGAACAAGAGTAATATTTTTCCACAAATCTTTAGCTAAATTAAATTGAATCCAAAAGTCAAATCCTAAAATAATAGGGGAAACAAAAGTAGGTATAATTAAAAATTCTATAATTTTAGTGACATCATCGCAAGTTATTGGTAAATCCATAACCCCAATAATTCTCCGAGAAGAACCATCTGCTGTAGAAGCAGAACCAAAAGTAGGTTTAATTGTATATCCTAACTGTAAAAATTGTTCATGAATGTTAGAACCTAAAACGCAGGCGTTTGAACCACTATCTAATAAACCAGAAAAAGTTTTATTATTTATAGAGAATTCCAAGAATGGTCTAATGTCATTCTGTTTTGTAAATAAAATAGGAGCAGAACGGTAAATGTCAAAGAAAGTTTTTAAATATTGTAACCAATTTGAGAAATCTTTATTACGGGTTGTGTCATCAGGTTTGTGACTTTTAATAGTTTTTTTACACATCGAGACGCGCGAAGTTTTTTCAAAAACGTGGGCTCGATGCTGCCTAATTAGTTTTTTGACTCAGAAGAGCTTTTAGTAGTCGAATTACAAACGTCACAAGTTCTAGAAGTTACTCCAGGTTTCTGACACTTAAAACAAATCATACCTGGTAATGAAGGGCAATTCCTATAATTATGACCAGGCTTTCTACATTTTAAACAAGAAGGGTTACTATCCACAGAATTAAATGTAATTGCATTTTTAGCAGAATCCTTAAAAGGTTTTTTATTAACTACAACTTCTAATTCCTTAGCAATATCTAAAAATTGATCAATAGAATCAATATGTCTACCAAACAGAAAAGGTGTATAAATAGATAACATGTTGTGTTTTATTGTGGAAATTAAAATTGGTTCAAACAAAGGTATTGAAAGACGACTAGCCATGTCTGAAATCTCAGTGATGAAATCAGGAAGAGATTCAGAATATTTCTGTTTCCTGGTACGAAGCTCGTATTCTAAAAAGTAGTCAAAATCAGGTTTATCAAAACGTTTCAATAAAGCAAGCTTAAGTGCATGCCAAGAGGCTATACGAATTCGTATGGAACGAAACCATTTAAGAGCAATACCATGCAACAAGTCAGAGAATGCACCAACAAGTAAAGTCTCATTAAAATTTTTATATAAAAAGTATTCTTCAACTTGGGTAATAAATTCACGAACGCAAGACTTTCCATCAAAAAGGATTCTGCTTTTCTTTAAATCAGGCAATTTGGTAAAAGAAGGCAAGTTTTTTCTGATGTTTTCATTCACCAGTGCATTCAAAGAATTAAACGAAGGCAAAGCTTGTGCTGTAAACGCAGAAGAGTGTGCAATTCTATTGTCAAATGGATTGTTAACATCAGTGACATTGACCATTTCGTGACCCTTGTCAGCGACATTAGCATCAACGCAAGCGGCAGCATCATTCAACTCCGGAAGCGGCGGAAACTGAACTTCCTTGTCCATGATGAACAGCAAGGCGAATATAAAAAAGCAAAAGCTAAACTTTCAAAAAGTTTCAAATAAAGTCAAAGTTCAAAAATAAAGTTATAAGTTTGAAGTTAAGTATTAAATTAAAAGTTAATGTTTATGGTATTTCCATAGAAAAATACTATGTTATTTAGCAATGTAAAGATGCAATGATAACTCACAAAGAAGTTTAAAACTAGTTAAATTATGTGTACACTTTTACTTAATGACAAGTTATTACTATTCACTTAAAAAACTTAAAGTTAATTATGTTTAAACATACTTTAGTAAGAGAATAACAAAACGCGGTTGACACTAAACAATTATGTTGGTTTTGCTAAAGTAAAGAAACACATGTTATAAACAAAATACACAGGGTATAAACAAAATACACAGCTATAAGTTGTACGTATACAAAGGATGTACTAAAATAAAGTTAACACTTGTTAAAGTTATAAATGTAACTTTACAAAAAAATTTATTGTAAACAATATAATTATTGTGAAAAACACAAGTTAATTGATGCAATAATGACATTAAACACTGGGCAGACCTACTTCAAGTCCCTGCACCGAGGCGACAAATGTAATAATAAAAAATAAAAAAATATGTGGGTAATAGTAAATGTTAAAGTAAATGTTAATGAAAAAAAAAAGTGATGTTGATGTGCTCCAAAAGTATAACAACAAAGAAATTGAGAAATTGAGTAAAATCGGGCGCCAGGAACACACCACACTAAGACCACGGATAAGCTTACCTGCGGAGGCTTGGAACTTTTAATCTGCCGGTGGGAGGATATAAATAAAAATCTACCTGTACAATATTTGGTAAAAATTTATTCTCCAGTAGGTCTTAAATAAAGAAAGTTCCTTCCTAACATTATGATGTATGAATACACTAAACAATTAAATTTATATTCTTAAACTTTGAAATTTAGTTTTCGACTAAGTCATTATTTTGGTAATTATTTGGTTAATTATTTGGTCATTATTGCATCTTTATCAAATAATAAAGTGACTTACTTGGTTTCAAATAATTGGAAAACAAAAGAAAAGGTTTTAATAAAGGGCTTATCTGCTACTGCCGACTCCAATAGTGACCTTCAGCGCAGACTCCCATCCTCATGTCCAATATAATAAATTGGAATAAATATGAAGATAAAAATAAGAAACGACGAAAGAAAGAAAGAAACTGAGAAAGAAACGCCAATGGGCTGCAACAAAATAAACCATGGTTAGGCATGGCATTCAATAACGCAAATATACGATGGCCAACATCATAGCCAATAAGTGAGAAAACTTACCGTTTCTTCTCATAAAAAGTGGTTAACCACGTCTCAGTGGACGGGTATTATTTAATTTTAATAATTTAATCCTGCAACAATGCATAAAATCGAGAAAATTAGAACAACGTCACGAGTCAAAATGCTCGACAAAGGTATGGCACATAGACCGATGAAAATGCAACTTACCATGAAAATAAAAGGTAATCCACAAGGATTAGGCCAAGGGCGAACCCTGTAGTGAATATTTCACTAGAAATATATCATATTAATTAAATTATTTTAGGATTTCTTTTACGCCATCCTTGCAACGGACTCAGCTAGTCGTAGAGTGTTGACAGTCGAAAAAATCCGTCAAACGTCAAAAAGAACAAACAATGTTGCCAACTCAATAAACGAAATAAACTCGACAATCGATTTTTTAAAGGACGTGAACCGCGATCGACCAATAATCCGGCCCGATATTCTCACACATGTAACGGGCTGAAAAGACTCGTTACAGTGTCAATGACCAATAATAGATGAACGGTGACATTATAATGGTGTGATCTTTTTTGTGTAAGTGGTAGGGCACAACGAGCATGTGAGCAGGATTTTTTTTCTGATGGGAAATCATCAAATGACCTCTCCGACCGTGAGTGGGGCGGGTGGGATTGTCAGACTCTTACTGACTAAAACCCATCCATGTTCCTTCCTCAGCCTTTTGTATTCTGGGGGTGCAGTATCTCTTTAGAACATCCCGCAACCCTGGCAAGACGTGAGCTAGTGCTGCATGTTCTGCTCTGGAGCACCACAGTCAGTCAGCCCCACTTTACCATATTTCTTTATATATAAAGTCATATTGCATTTTAGTTAAAGAACTCAAGCAAATCCTATTAAATCCAAGTAACCTTCATTCATGTGCCGAGTAATTAAATTAAAACTGAAGTAAATAAAGCTAGATACTTACAGAATAACCATACGCTAAGTAGAACTAGGAATGCTGGATCATCTCTGGCAAATTGTGATTTTGTATCTGAAATTGAAAAAAAACCTTTTCTGCATTTTTATACCACATCATCATCATCCATTCACTATCCCACTGTTGGGATGTTGAGAAGGCATGAGCGTTGACTACCATATTATACTACATATACCTATCTCTTCTAGGGTTATTATAGTACAATTTTTTAGGTTCATGTATAGAAAAGGATATCTAATTTGAACTTTTTGACATAATTTATACAAGTGTAGATTTGGTATGTTTAGCTATCTTTCATACTAGCTTTTTCCCGCGTCCCAAAGGAAGTACTTTGTGCATGTGGATAAAAAGTATCCTATGTGCTAATCCTAGTTATAAAGTATCTGTGTAAATTTCATCGAAATCCATTCAGTTGTTTTTGTGTAATAGAGTAACAAACATTCTTACAAATGTTCACATTTATAATATTAGTAGGGAGTAGGATTCCTTGAGTTTCAAATACTAACAACTATTACTCATAATCTATGAGTATATAGGTCACATTTAACAAGTGTCAGTGGGTCATCATACTGGAAAGTGAACAAACTCGTCTTACAGGAACTTTGTATTTAAACAGGATAACAAGTTTTCTTATCCATTAGACATTCTGATAGTACTTACGTTTTCTATAATTGAAATTCCTAAACACTTTCTGTGGGGACACAAACAGGTACACCATTTGCCATGCAGCAAACTCGAAGTCCATCTGATTGAATTTGAACAGTCTTCTGATGTATTTGTAGCGCTTCACAGCCGCACTGGCTGTCGTAGGCTGGTAATTAGCCGGCGCTGGCAACGGAGACGTACTCCTGGGATAATTGTTCACGCTAGGAGTTGGCGACGTCGAGTACTTCATTTTGTATAGATTTTGCTTCCAAAATTACCACAATCTCGTCATTAAGACTAGTTAGCTTAGTAAGGAGAGTTTAATATTTATTCTTAAATGTATTCAAGGCGTTGTATTCGAAATTAAAACATGTTTATTTATTTTTATCAAATAAAAATGTAAGTTAGTCACGGTGAAACGTCAGTCTCTAAATTTTTTGTAGGTCGAAAGCAAAAACGGTAAACGTCAGTGTTAGCTTACTCTTTCTTACGGCTAAAGAATAAAGAAGACAGGTATAGTTTTTATGTTTAAAATGTACGAATTTCCTGAATCATTCATAAATTCATTACATTTTTCACAGATGACGTTTAATATTTTATGTTCGGAAATGATAAGTTTATTTCCAATGTAAACATTTTTATAAAATAATAACGGCGGAATTATAATACAACACTTACAAATACAACACTACAATACTTGCAATACAACACTTACAATACTTGTAAATACAAAATAAATTTATTCCAAAGTAATAATCATTAAGCTCTTTGGAAGCTTCGTCAGAGTCAGAGGCTCTGTTCACATCAATGTACGCGCGAAAATTTAAAAAAGAAAATGTATCTAATCTGCTAATTCAAATGCTAATTTTAGTACAAAAAAGAAAAATAGGTAGCTAGGTAGGTCTAAGGTTGGGTTGGGAAGATCTTAGGAGTTGGGTTCGATTTCCAGGTGACATTATAATACTAAAAATGGATATAAATATGATATTCATCGGATCTTGGTCATTAATTTTTGAAATCGTAAATACGGCAGAATACGTATATTTATAATACGTAGGTATATTTACTTGTGTAAAAATGTAAAAACTTCAGATTTAGGTACCTGATTAAAATAAAAACACGAGTATTATTCCAAAATATTTTATTCCACTTAAATCTAACAGTCAGTTATAACAGTATCACAATATATTTAATTAATTACAGCTCTTCAGAACGTGTTTTGTATAAATTAGTCCAAGTGCAGAAGATTTCAAGTGATGTAAAAAATAAATATTTTAAATAGTTGTTATTAATTAATTAATTTAACTAAAATTATTATAGGTATGAGTTCATTTTGGTAACATTATGGGATATTATGGTAAAAGAGCACCTGAAACTAATACAGCTTTGTTGTACTATTCTTTAGTAAATAAGTACTCTAAACTAAAAAATAAAGAAAGACAGAGATAATTAAATAACGGCTATTTTCAATATCAAATCTATTCTTATTACAGATAGGTTTTTGACATTAGTTGTTGGAGTAGTAAGTCAAAATAAATCTAGAATTTTTCGGCGGTTATTGAAATGGCCTTAAGTAATTATTGTATTTTTTTATATTTTTTTACACAGCGATTGAAATGACATATTATTTTGTCAAACAAAAAAAATAAACATTAACCTTAAAATCTTTAATCATATTATCACTTCAAAGCCTTACGCGAATACATTGACTGAAATTTAGACGTAACTAGTTAAATTAACTTCTAGACTAAATTCTGTTGCAACCAGTTGGAGTAATGCGTGACCCTGGTGTACACCCCGGGGTACCCTGGCTCCCCGCACTTGTTTCCGAACGAAACTACCCCGATTTGCGTCCAACGCCCGTTCACTTGTAGCATTAAAGGACCTCCGGAATCACCCTGAAAAATTAGAATTTTACATAAGACATTAAAAGACTTAGAAAATAGGTAGGTAGGTATAATAAAAGTAAACTTTGCGAGTTTTTATGTAGGAAATAATCTCTGGAACTGCTAAACCGATTCTAAAAATCTTTCACTTATAGCATCAGGAAGTCGTGTTGGCCTAGTGGCTAAGGCACCTGCCTCTCATGTACGAGTGTGCGGGTTCGAAAACTGGTAAGTACCGACGTGACTATTCTGAAGTCGTATGTACTTTCTAAGTGTATCTTAGACGTCACTGACTAACGGTGAAGGGAAACACCGCGAAGAAACCTGGATTAAACAATCTGAAATCGCCAATCCGCCTTGAGCAAGCGTGGTGATCAATGCTCATGCCTTCTCTGTATGAGAAGAGGTCTGTGCCCAGCAGTGGGACAATATATAGGCTGATGATGATGATAGCATCAGGAAATGCTAGCTACGTTTAGACACAAGGTAGGGGCGCATTACCTGACAAGCATCAACGCCGCCCCTCGCGTACCCAGCACACAGGAACGTGTCAGTGATAGGCTGGAAGTAGGCGCGGTCGCAGTCCTCGTTCCTCCACACGGGCAGCTTGGCCTCCAGCTGCTTGGAGCTCTCTCCACCCCCGTAGCGCGTGGTGCCCCAACCCACTACCGTAGCCACGGAGCCGTCGAACGACTGCCTCGTCAGCTCACCGTGGGGCAAGCAGATTGGGATCACGTATTTCGATTTCTGGACGTTGTCTGAAAATTTTTAAATGATTAATTCCGTCGTATGTGTCTGTTGTGTGTTTGATGGTTTCTTAAAATAATATTGCAAATCAATCTGCCTGTCTTTCCCGAAGGATTTTTAAGCCCTATGTAGGTAACAGGTAGCGAACTTATAGCAAAGGACCGAAGGCAACTCCAGATTCCGGTCTCATACTGACAAATTCCACATTAGAAATTCTAATATACATACTGAGCTGGAATTTTTTAGCCCAGTACCTCATCATCTTCATCACCATCGTCAGTCCAAATCAAAACATCGGAACAAAGTATTTACCTGATAACACGAGTATAGCTATATCGTTATAGAAGCCGACCCTGGAGAACTGGTCGTGCGCGCGCACGGCGGTGACGCGCAGCGTGACGGGGCGCGACGGCTCGTCCTCCCGCGCCAGGTCCACGTCCCCCAGCCGCACGCTGAACTGACGAGCTGGGAAACTGATACCAGTACCAAGAATTACTAACAAAAAATATATAATTTTCGGACTATTTGGGCCACAGGAACTGCTTCTAAATTGAGTTGCAAAATTCCACCCGAACAAACATAGTTACATACATACATTGCAAGTTCAATAAAAGCTTGTAATACAAAGCACAGGATCTCTGGGTTCCCTGATTGGTACGCGACTTTTGGAAGGGTACCTATGTAGTTATAGGGTAACTCAGGTAAAGTAAATATAGTTACTTACCTGGTAGCAAAATGTGTTTTATTACAAAAACTAAACATTCAGTCATAATCATATTGCTCGCTAGAGATAATTCATAATTTTTAGTTTTATGACTTTGAAATTTTGTTCATGATGAGATCCTTCAATATTTTACAGCCCCGAGTGAACATTTTAGCACAGGGGCTAAACCTTGCATCGAGCAAAAAATATATAAAATTCTTACGGTCTTTGCTTAGAGTCTCTGGTGCAATGAGCAGCTGTGAGCACATGCCTCTTTCCAACCAGCGTGCCTCCGCACCAGAACTCCCGGCGCTTGCTGCCGTGGAGGTAGATGGCTGCCATCCAGGGCCACGCTCCTGGTTTCGCCTCCGTCCCACCTACGATACGACCGCCTTCGTCTTCTCGCTGACCACAATCTGGAAACAGGGGAATTTATTGAGTTATTCTTCCTAAAATACCAAGGAGGAAGTGGTGAAGGTATTTTTGGGGTGTTCTTTGTGAAGTTAACGTTCAAAACTTGATGATTTTTGGCTTTATTTAAATCGATGATTCTTTCAATTTCTTATTCGTTTATTACTGCTTTCTACTGTGCAGTCTCGAGTTTTCTTTTGAGATACATGTCATGATAAATTTAGCTATCTTGCTGAGTTCACACAAGATGTTATGTATATGATAACCACGATGTAACTCGACTATATATATAGTCGAGAGTAATTTTCACGAGACGAGACGCTCTCAGACAGATACAGTGAAAAAGCAAGAATTTTTACAGACTAGGCTGTTGACAAAAATACTAAAAGCCAAACAAATTGACAAATTCATGCAACATGTTACTTAAAATTTAATTTGAACATGAAATATGTACATACTTACGGTAGAGCGCGTATATCGAATACCGTACCAGTTTTCAGAGGTTTAGGAATGATTAGAATGATTTGATATACAGCTTATAATATTCCTAAAGATAATTCTTACCGTCGATATCAACAATGTTGGAGAAATTATTTATAACAGGAGGAGCGACTGTGTAGTAGGAAGTGGTAGGCAGAGTTCTCGGTGTAGTCACCGTGGTGGTGGTCGCAGGTCGCCTTGTCGTGGTCGCCGGTCGCCTGGTCGTGGTCGGCGGCCGCTTTGTTGTCGACGTCACTGGTTTCGGCTTCTTCGTTGTCAACACTAAGACGGCTGAGGGCTTCTTCGTCGTTGCAGGTTTAGGCTTCTGTGTCGTAACGGGAACTAAGTAGGTCGGCTTACTTGTCGAAGCCACAATAGGTTTCTCAGATTGTGGTACAATAGCGTCTTTCGGACAACACACCCCAGGCACAAACAGATCTTTGAAACACAAAGATTCCCTGAGATTTACTAAGTTTAACAGCAGTTGGGGACAATTGCTAAGATCTTCGCAAATACCTTCCTCCCCTTCTGGGGTTGTACAGTATTTAGCGTCATCAGCGTCATCTACGCGGTCAGCTGTAGCTATTTTGGTTATAGGTGCATCTGGTAACACTTTAGGTAACGCTTTCTTTACAATAGGAGCTATCTTATCGGTCACATTTCTACCCAAAACGTTTTTACTTATAGTGTACAGAGCTTGAGGTAGCTGTTGTAAATTCGAGTCTGTCTCGTTAACTTCATGCGAATCACTGACCATATCTACTAGGTAGTGACCTACAGTGTTTATGGCACCTAGAGTCTCGGATATTCTGGTAAATGCTGAGTCAGATAGAAGCCTTGGGTCGTTAGGATTTCTAGGATCTGTTTGGACGAAACCAACTGAAGATCTGCTATCAAAATATTGAGGTCCTTGAAAGTTTTGGGCTGGGTTGTATTGGGGCTGTTCATATTGATTGTTATGAACAAATTGGGTTTGTGGATATTGATCGTTTGTGTAGTAGGGATTTTGGTTGGCTTCGGGGGATCTTTTTCTTGGTGAGGAAAACTGATGCCATGGCGGGTTTCTTTGCTGTGCGTGAGGATTCCAGTCACCCGGTGTCCGCATGTAGCTCACTGGAAAATGAACTTTTATGAAAATTTATTTTTAAGAATAGTGATAATAGGAGGTCAGGAGAATTGATGCGTACCTACCCATGTGGTGTTCCGCGTACTGGCATTCTGCTGGTGACGTCAGTATCAGGGTACCTGCAACAAGAATAGAAGATATCAGTTCTTGTTTCAAAGTTGTCTCTTGGTAGGAAATCGTACTCATTTGAGAATAGATAGAGACAATTGATGAGTTTTGTGTCAATAATTATCTACAATTAAATATATGTATATTTTAACCTACTATTGGATTAGCCATTCTATCTGTTAGTCAATCATAATGGTCTCTTAAGGTTGTACATATTTTATTACAAGTTTATCGTATTTAGTATTTAGGTACCTACCTACATGGCAAACATCATTCATCAATTTCTGTGACATGACCATTGCTCACCCGTATTTCGATGCTATGCATTTAACATAGGTACATATGTATATATGTACATATATGACTGTACTGTGAAGTGTGCTTATTTTAAAGAAGGAGTTTAGTAAATGTACAGGTAATTCCTATAATGCAAATAAACTTGAACCCCTTAATTATATTAATACAGATAAGAATAACTTCGATCTTAAATTGAAGCCACCCAAAAATATTAGGAGAAATCGTGTGAACGACGAATGACCTAAAATTTCGGATCCTTCCAATTTGGTTAGAACCATAGAACCAGTTTGCAATCGCGGTGCCCATAGATGGATTAGGAGAAACTTTTAATTTCCTTAATCCCAAACAAGAGTGAAACTAATGCTTTCTTAGAATTAAGTTTTGTTTTTATTTGACAATTTGTTACCGTAGTATCGTGATGAGCGTCTCTTGAAAGAATTTTTAACGAAACCGTCCCGAGATCACGCTCGTGGTAATTGTTTTTGACGGAAGTCACGCAACGATAAGTTTTAAGCCATCGGTTAGCGTAATCTTATGAATGTTACAATCTGCATTTCTTTTATAACTCTTAGAGCACTTGTACTGATTTTGTCTTATCTATACTAATATAATAAAGCTGGAGAGTTTGTTTGATTGTTTGAACGCGCTAATCTCAGGAACTAGTGGTACGATTTGAACAATTCTTTCAGTGTTAGATAGCCCATTTATCGAGGAAGGCTATAGGCATCACCCTAAGACCAATAGGAGCGGATCACCACTATTCCACGCGGACTAAGTCACGGGCAGAAGCTAGTCTATGTATAAAGTGAGAAAAAATATTGTTGTTATGTTTGTCCTCTATGCTTTTTATATATCTATTAATGGGACTATGTTAAAACTTTGGTACCTGATTCTGCTTGTGCTGGCGAAGGCACACCTGTCCAAAAAAACGTAGCATTACAACTAGATCATCAGCATTTTCAACATAGAGGACTCTGTCGTTAGATGTTGTATAGGTTACTGTACCTTGTGTAGGAAGGAACCGTTTTCTTCTTGACAATAAAAATGTCCTTACCATATCTGGAATATAGTCTAGGTAGTGAACAAGTCTAGGTAGGAGCACTATTTGACAAAATATGACTGCAGGAGTTATTGTAGTGCCATTTAAATAGGCATAGGCCCTTTAGTAGTACGCTTTCTCTCTAAACACAAGGCGTAATGTACCGATAATTACTATGTATCGAATGTCTATAACATATCCTGATAATAGTCAACTATTTGACCTAGTTTCTAACTAGAACCTAGCTTTACCAATATTGAATATCAATATTGGCAAACCGACCTAAACTATTAACAACACTGATTAATCTTAATTAAATAGTCTTTGCCTCAGACAAATCAAATAAAAATCAAAATAAAATCGGCCAAGTGCGAGTCGGACTCGCGCACAAAGGCTTCCGTACCATTATCGATATAAAAATCACTTTTGTTATATGGGAGCCCCGTAAATATTTGTTTTATTCTGCTTTTAGTATTTGTTGTTATAGTGGCAACAGATATATGTACATCATATATGTGAAATTTTCAACTGTCTAGCTATCACGGTTCATGAAATACAGCCTGGAGACAGACAGACAGACAGACAGACGGACAATAAAGTCTTAGTAATAGAGTTTCGTTTTTATCCTTTGGGTTGGGTTAGGACTCAAAAAAAATTGCATTGAAAATTGGCTTATCCTGTGAGTCGACCATAAATGGACAAGCAAAAATCGTGAATAAAAAACAAATTGACCATGGAAGACCCTACAGCGACACGAAACCACGATACTCATCGTAATTAGAATCCTTAAAGATACGGTCAACACGTAAAACCAGCAGGATATCAACCAAGACATGACAACTGGCAGTCATTACTCGCCCATGGCCTTTATGAGTCAGTAGAAAGTTTATATGCAAACGGATACGGTTATGTAATGTGCGTTGAAAACGTCTTCTGTTATCGTGTGGTGATGACATGGAGAATCTTGGACTAGTGGATGATTCACACGAGGCTTTTGTAGGTGTTGGCCTTGTTCTAAAGTTACTTGTAGATAAATTATTAATAATTAGATCCCTCAAAAACATTTCTCGCGTCATAGACAGAAATGAAAAGTTGGGAGGATGGAATCTTTTGACTGGTTTCGTCAGTTAGTAATTGCAGTTCTTGGAGTCATTTGATTAGTATTGATAGAAAGAAACTCTCTTCAATCAATTTTCGAGAAGTTTTTCAGAATAATTTCGTCTCGGTATCACTACATAGTATAAAACAAAGTCGCTTCCCGCTGTCTCTCCCTATGTACGAGTATGCTTAGATCTTTAAAACTACTCAACGGATTTTGATTCGATTTTTTTAAATATATAGAGTGATTCAAGAGGAAGGTTTTAGTATATAATTTGTGAAGTTTTTGTATCCATTCGCGAACATATCGCGGGCGAAGCCGCTGGCGAAAAGCAAGTTTACGTATAAGTTGAATGCTTTCTTTCTACGGAATTCTTTGATCTTAATTTCCTCAACAATTTTCTGATAGCCGTCACTGTTGATTAGAGTTTTAGTGTTTGAAAGTTACATCTTTTTAGGCTTTAAGTCCTTCGGAAGAGGTGAAGTTATTCATAAGGTACATGGAATTTAGTAACATGTCTATACATAAATTAAGTTCATTACCCAATCCAAACTCCAAAGAAAAGTTTTGTTAGATCACCTAAAAATAAATCCAGAATTTCCTAACCTTTACTGAAAGCTTTTACAACATCAGCGAAGGTTCATTACCAGCCATTCATTGCCTCATTAAGAGGAGACGCGAGTAAACAAACCGTATAACACTGGTGTACACGGCATTTGTGACACAAACTGGGTTAAGTACTGTCTCATGCATTAGTTTGCGTAAATAAACCCGTGGGTTTTAAACGTGTTCCTTTAAAGGAACATAACATTACGCCTGTTAGTCCCGGGTTCAGCAGAGATGATGCTTATAGCTCTTCAAAATTTCTTTAGTGATCAGACGAGCCTGTTGCAATGAATCTGGATAAAATCCGAACTCTTGACAGAATTCCGCGTAAAGACACAATTAGTAATACTTTGCTTGGTCCGATCGGCAATCATTTTTGCGATCACAAGACCCACAAGACAGTCATAGGTAAGGGTTTTCGGTTACTTAGGACTTAGCTCTTTAAAAAAAAGTTTTGGAGATCAATGGTAACGATTATTTGTACACAGTAAAAAAAAACTTCTTCTTTTCCGTTCCATCGTAGATAAAAAAACTTCCAAAGAAGGTAGAATATTATGAAGGGTTTCCACATAATATCTACCAAATAGGTACTTGTATTACCAAATACTAATAAATACCAAAACGTTACAAAGCTGGACCGCACCCTTTACCATCTTTCTTCCCACGCCAGATTGAGTATCAGATTTGGAACTTATTTGTCTAAATTGTAAGTTTAAATTCTGCTTTACGATCCAGCCATATTTGGGCTAAAGATAATCATTGCCATGTATTGCCAGCCAATGGTTATATAGTAGTGATGTCTTGTGAAATTATTGTATGAACATGTTTTGTCTTTGCATTACTCAAGGTGGACTCAAACTTTTAATCTGACTTCAAAAAGGAGGTTCTATATTCGACCTGTATGTATGTATGTCGGTATTTATGTTTATGTAGGTGTTGACGGGACACTGTAATTAAACCGATCATGATTTTAGGAACTCTACGAATCTTTTCCTGGTATTCCCTTAACTTATAAACTTACATAGTTTTTAACTTCCAAAGTTATTTATTTCTTTTTGTCTGTTATTTTAGTATCCTTTCTAACCGATATAGTATTATAAAAACAGTAATTGGTTATTGTACCGTCTACTAGAATCAGATAAGCCAGTTCTCGAAACAGGTCTATTATAAGCTGACCAGAAATTCGTCCTAGATATCCGCTGTCAAGGCTTGCCGCTACTTGAACGAGTTCCTAGGAAATTATGTGGCTACCTAAATTATTATTAATATATTAAAGTTGTTGGACTAGACTAGTCGTATCTTGCTGGAAATACAGAAAGAACCGATCGAGGGACGAAGGGGAAGACAAAGTATTTCGTTATTTATATAAAACACCGTTAGATATGATTCTTAATAAAATATTTGTTCAATGTTCTTTAAATTTCAGGAAAGGATTATCTAACAAACAATAGTAGTAGATATATATTCAGTACACAACACAGAATTATTTTTGGTAGTAGCAAAACTATTTTCTAAATGCATATGGGGTGTAAACTAAGCTTGGTGTTATGGAATTATCAATATTTTTTTTGTTTTATGTTTTAATCTGCTAACATTCACTGGCAGACTATGATCAGATATATTGTTGAAGGAGGAGTGGAGGTTTTGAGGAGTCAGAACCAGAGTCCTGATCCTTCTTAATCAGGCAGCACAATATCGGCTCTTTTGAGTAAAAAAGGACTTAACAAATGATAAACTGTTTTGTGTTTGCGTATTTTGCTAAAATAAATACATTTCCAAAAGTCCTGCAAGTACAAAAACTGACAGATGGCAGGTACCTAGAAGTCTTCTACGTCCTGTCTTTGGTTAATTAAATTAAAATTGTTGTAATTAGTAAGATCCGGCTTATCAGGATAATCTATGGCGACCTGGTGATCAGAGGCACGTATTTCGGAGCAATATTAAGGACATGTCGCGTCAGTCCGGCCTCGATGCCGCAACCTCGGGAAATACGTCGCGTTACATTACTCATGCGCACGCGCTGCTTAGCTGTCGAAGACTTGACGAACTATTGTTATGGACAATTATGTAACTCATTACACTACATTTAAAACCACTGGAATCGTTTGAAAATAGGCTTTCGCACAGTAAGTGGTAATGTTCAATGAGAAAGTCGAAGAATTAGAAAATGAAACTGGACACTGGTTTTCGTAGATTTTAGTCAGTTTGAAAAGAACTAATAATCTCATTTTTTAATTTAAATTAGGTTTTTGCAGGCTTTTATGAAACGTTAAGCATTAGTTGCACGGTTACAAGGAGAAGATCCGGCAAGGAACTCCATAGACACTCTTCAAAGGAGGGTGTGTTGTTTGTATGATGTAAGCATCCGATAAGAAAAACTCTTAATAAATGAGGCTGTGTTTTTAGTGCTGTCCGTGGCATACTGCCATTAACTTGTTTTAATTTAAAGAGTTGGTGATGCTAGTTGCAATGTAACATACCAACCTAGTATGTCCAAATAATGCGTGCCTATTTCGGTCACAAGTTTGCAACACACACTTAGTTTCTTGAAATTGAATTGTTCAGTACAATTCAGTAAGTATATTGTAGCATGTCATGCCAAGCGATGCTAACAAGCCCTATTGTTGAGGTACAATAAGTTTCCTATAATCATATGCTTAATATGCTTAATTAAGCAACAAAATAAAATCATACTTGGATGTTGCCATGCGATTGTACATCGTCATTTGTAGATCCTTGACAGTCGTTACGACAGACGCCAGAAAGTCTGACGACCAGTCGATTATTTTAAAATCGCTTTACAGTTGGAGTAAGATGTATGTATAATAAATAACAGAATATGACCATTTACGCCTCAATGACTAGGTACCCAATCATTGGGCTCTACGCATTCTAAATTTAGGCCAGTGGCCGAGAAGAGGCCTGTGCCCAGCAGTGGGACAATATATAGGCTAATGATAAACAGTTTAAATTTCAGACGACCTATTATAAATCATTTTTTTCTTTATCCTTTTTGCACACGCTACTGACTAGTGCAGAGGTCAACCTACAGAGATGTAGAGGGAGAGAAATTGATAAGATGAAATTGTTAAACAAATTACAATTTACAAATATATTTTTCCTTATGAAAACCGGTACCATCTTATCTTTGTTTGCTCATTATTGTATCTATTAGAAAGATATATAAAGGCACAGAATATTTCTCAAAGCAGAAAATAATGTTACATTCCCCGTGAGTAGAAATGTATAAATTCACACGGATATCGGTTACTTCGTTTCCTAGAACTTTTATCCATGAAATCCGTGCTATCTATTAGTTAGTTAACAGTTGCAAATATACCTGTAAACTATTGCATAAGCCTGGCTTTTTCCATTCGGAATACATTTATCTGTTTCGTAAATATTTTCCGATTGCGATATTGCATGATTGCATCCGTTATGAATTTAGTTATGTTGGTTTAAATTAGCTTTAATTGCTTTTATTTGTACGAGTGCAATCAGTCCATAGGTTTATAATTAGGTTTTAAAATAAGATAATTGTTGAAAAGTAAACAAGAGATTGAAAATGGAAAAAAACTCATGCCTTAATATTAGGAAGTTATATATGTCATGGTTAGAGCCAAAGGTCTAAAATGATTTATTAATATATGTTGGTTTTTACACCATTGCTATTAGATCTTATTTTTTTATACGAACGTGTTAACTTTATTTAAAAAGGTATTTGCATTAAGTATATACATTCTTAACAATAAAGAAACTCTATAATATTAAAATGGAGCGTCAAAAAATTCATCCTCATCGCCGTCAACTGAGAGTGTACCCAAGAGACTGGCGGCATTACCACGTTGGATGGTTCTCATATTTCACCGATCATAACTTCATACTTCTAAAACGTATTTTGAATAGCATAAAAACACACTGCAAAATATGGACTAACGCCTTAAAAATCAACCGATTCTAAACACAACTGCTAAACATCGAAAGTTTTTTCACACGTTCAAAGTTTCAAACAATATTTAATTTATAACACATATTCGCAACATACAATAGCCTACACTTCCTCTTAATAACAAGCACATTATATCTTATTTCCTAATTATAGTAACACTGTTTTCATCTAGATAAGGCCACAGACATAATTTCATCAAGATAAACTCATTTACATTCAGAAGCTCGCGAGTTTGACCACAGTATAGAAATGTGCAGTAGTTTAAATTCATACAAGCGTGTAAAGGCTGTCCGATGCGGTTAAGATTATCTAAGATCTATTTATTGTGATAAGCAAAAGCAATTTCTGAGTAGCATTTCACATTCAGCAATGAAACGAATAGAAGGGTCATAAGTCTATACATATGTATAAAATGCTTTGTCCTGAATGACTGACAAATCAACGCACAGCCTGAACCGCTAATCGTAGAGACCTGAAACTTGGATGGTTTATCCTTTGTATAACGTAGGCATCCGATTAGAAAGGATTTTTCGAAACTACCCCTATGGTGGTGAAAAAAGGGGCCAAAGTTTGTATGAAGCCGAAGCTGGTGGAAAGCTAGTTCGTAATAAAATTACCTATTGTTTACGGTAGTTCCAGATTCGACCCCAACAAACTATGGTACCTATAACTTCCAAATAATATTATAAATATGAAAGTGAGTTTGTTTATTTGTAACACTTTCACGGTGGTACAGCTAAACCTATTTGGGTACGGTGATAGGATCCTAGAGACGGTTAAAAGCTAGTTTTTGTCCAGGTGCAGGTAATCCGGGACACGGGCGAAAAAAAATCGGAACAAAATGTTGAACAATAAATCCAACAACCGGTTTCAAACATTCACATAGTAATGTCTACTTAACCTTCTTATTTTACATTCAAAATGAAGTGGCATTTGGCGTTCAACAATGGGTTATGTAAGATGCGCGCGCGCCGGTGACATCACCGGCTTTCACTATCGTTCGGATAAGGCGGTCAATGAGTCAAAAATGCGGGTTAGCGAAGAATATTCACGTTGTTCTGAACACGTATTTAATGTCAATTTGGATCACCTGAACTTAACTTATATTATAAATGAGAAAAGAGAGTTTGTTTGTTTGCCTTCACGGTAAAATGATTGAATCGATAAAGATGAAATTTGATATGGAGATAGATGGGACCTTGTTTTTCGATTGAAAATTCATTAAATCAAACTCAAAATATTTATTTGACATACAAAGATTATAAATTCTTGAAAATATAACATAATGTCCAGCTTAGCACCTTTTTCAGGCGTTGTAAATGACTCCTCCCGCCATAGGTGGGGCAAGAGGGAGTGTTAGACTCTTACTGACTTAAACCCATCCATGTTCCTTCCTCGGCCCTTTATACGGGAGCGTGGTAACTCTTTCGAACATCCCCCAGGCCCATATAGATGGGTCCCTGGTGATGGTTAAAAACTACTTTTGATCCGGGTGCCCGAAGTGGGTCCCTCAGGAAGCGAGTAAGTTATATTTTACCATAGTTAAATGAAGTAAACGTTACCATATTTCATCGTTAGCAATAGATGTCATTAACGTGAAAATTATGCATCGGAACGGAACCAGTTCTACGCATAGTCTAGCGGTTTGTATAAATTTTCACATATTCTCACGTTCGAGCTGCGACTAACGATTGCTGAAAGGTGCTGAAAGCGCTTGAATACTTAAAGACAACAACGATTATAATAATGTTCTTGTAATATAAGCTGTTCCCTGCAGTTTCATCCGCGTCCCCATAAAAAGCCTATCACGTTCTCCAGGGTCCCCTTTATTTCCGTACCAAATTTTATCTAAATCGGTTCAGTAGATCCAGAGATAGCCCCTTTCAAACTCACAAACTTTACCTCTTTATAATATTAGTATAGATATGGGTCCAGGCGCGGTCGCAGCATCAACAACCAAAACTGGTCGAAGTGTTGGTCGAAGCCGAAGGTTACGGGTTTTTGGGGGGGTCATGTCCCCTGTGACCTTCCCCCCTTGGACCGTCACTGGCTGGGTCAAGGGTTTGATGGAAGAGCAGCACTTCTCGACACACGACGTATCGTCCTAGAGCCCTGACCACCATCAGTAGCTTGGACCTCGTCCCGCAGCCGGTGGAAAAAATGGAGGAGGTTAAGATTCGTCGGAATCTTTTATTAATTTTTTTTTGTTGTTGATTTAATTGAATATTAAAGGAAAATAAATATGGTGAAGAATATTTTTTTAAAGATTTATTGCCATTTGTCTCTCTTTAGGAAATAAATTCAGTAATTGATTAGCACGCGGATACGGCCGGTGTAATTAACAGATAGCTAACATAGCAGAGACATCGAAAGTGATGAGTGTTGATATTGCGCCATTTTTAAATTGATCGATTGATTTCCGCATAATCTATTGTGAAAGTATGTAATTAATCAAATTACCAAGACTATAGGTGACGGGAGATTTATTAGGTATTTGGATGAGTCATCTGCCCGAACTTATCTTATAAACCTATATGAGAAAGTAATTATGAAATTCAAACTTATTTTTAAACTGTTGAAATTAAACCAATTTTAATTGCATTTGTGCAAAGGACATAAGACAATGTTTATTCGTAGTTTGCTAGTCAATTAACAATAATAGTAAAATCTTTCAACTATCAAATTAACACGAATAAAACGATGATTAAAGAACATTGAGTACAAATAAACAAAATTATGATACCGGAATGAATAACTAAATTTTATATTTAATATACCTTTTAAAAGTAGCACAAGAATGCATTTGAGGATATCCTGTACCCAATAACATAAGTAAACATGATGACATACGTACGTTATGTCATAAAATTAGCTAGCCCAGTTCTGCAAACGGATCTAGACTTGCAGCTGTCAGTCTGTCACTGAGTTACAAAATACACGTAACAGTTTGTAACATTACCAAAGAATGAATGAATGAATATTTCATTCATGCAGTTGGGTAATCATTTGTAATGTTTTTAATCTGCATTTTTAGGGTTGTCACGGATATTTTATGCAAAGGAATGGTATGAGCGGACATTTATTTTGTCTGTATTTATAAAGCGTCCACTAGCAAGTAACTTCCACAATTTGTTGCAGAAGTCAATTGCCAACTGTTTCCACTGACTGCAACTTCTCTATATGCACGTGCTCTCTACACACATGCGACTTGCAGCAAGTTCGGCAAGTCACTAAAACTTGCAGAAGTCAACTTGTACGAGTGTTTACACGTTGGAAGTCACTTGCACAAGTCAACTTCCGCAAATGGTATTGCCAGTGGGCACTTCGCTTTACATTGTCAAATCAAAAATGATGTATTCAAAATCATTTTTTGAACGGAAAAATTACAAATGACACCACTTCCGGTGTGTTTTGGCTGGGAAGATGTGGCGCAACAAACTCCCCAGCACATATAACCCCAGTTTTAGTTGCATCATAAAGAATATCTTTCACGTGGACGTGAATAAAAAAAATCTTAAGTCCTATTGTCTGGAATGTCTTTAAATTCTGTGCCATATTTTTATCTAAACACTTTTTGCGGTTAAGTCATGAAAACATAATAGAGAAAGTTACCTATTCATTGCAACATTTTATTTTGAGGAAACATAGATTACATAGATGTATTTTGTATTTTCCTTATATTTATATTTCTATGTCAGAATATACCAGTTGTTTAGTATTTGACCTCAAAAGTTCATCTGTGGTAAGTTTTTTCCTTGATTCCATAAAATATATTTAGGCCCAAGTTCACCGACAAGATAACAGTCCGATCGACTAAAAACAACTGTTTACTTGTTCGTTGTGAAAGTGTTTTCTTTCTTTCTTCTTCTTTCTCAGATTTACTAACCAAACAAGCCCTAGTATCGAGAGTTTTCTCAAATCCGCCTGACGTCCTCTGACATGGAATTGTAGCAACAACTTCTATTAAGATAGCAGCAGGGGACGATGGCTTAACGTACCCTCCCAGGCTCAGAAGTATAACACCACCAACGTCCTGACTTCGGGCTGCTTTGTGAAATTTTTCAAAAATCCACAAAGCGATTTTGGCCTGACCCGAGAATTGAACCCGAGACCGCATTTACGGCAGTCGCATTATGCGACCACTAGTACAATGAAGCAACTAAGATATAATGAACATGTAGCGATATTTCAAAATGAAAATTCGAAAATAACTCTGTCTGTGTGTTTGTTTTGCTTTTACGGCTAAGACTCTGAATCTACATAGATGAAACTTGGAATGTAGATGGATTGATATCTGAGGAAGGAGTTGCATGGAGGAGGCAGTGCCCTTAGGCAGGCCCTAAATTCATTTAAGGCACTTCACAGGCAAGCCCGGTTAAGCAAGATGACAGCGCGAGATGACATACAAAAAAAAAAAGCACAAAACTGCGAATAAATCAAAAGAGACCGCTTGCATTATTTATCTATACATCGCAGGCGTATGTCAGCGAACTGCGGGATGTTCGAAAGAGTTACCTCGCCCCCGGAATAAAAAGGGCTGAGGAAGGAACATGGATGGGTTTAAGTCAGTAAGAGTCTGACGCTCTCTTCCGCCCCACCCATGGCGGGAATGGTCATTCGAAAAAAAAGGCTTATATCAGCGTAGACGCAGAAAAAGAAAATAATTTCTATTTCATTTATAAACAACAGCTGTTTTAAATAGGTACAACAACAGATAGGTTGACTGGTAGAGAATACCTTTTGACATTAAGTCTGCGTATCACTGCTGTACCTGTATGAAGTTTAAATAATTAAATAGGTTTGAGCAGTATAGACGGCACTACTCTACGTAAACCATACGTAAACACAAAGTTAGCCCAACACGATTCTAACGGAACTTTTGTGTTTATTAACTTGAAACCGTCCTTATTTAAACGACAAAACTATGACTGGAATATTTTATCGGTAATCATGTTATGTGTTCGAAAACACTTCCGAAATATAAATCATGGTGTCTGTCGTAGAAAGTCGAAAGCGCGTTTCGACAAACAAGCGCTTTTCTTTTGTTTTCATTGGAACTGTTTTTGAGTGTGCGTGAGATTGTGGGCAATGCAAGATATCTTTTGATAAGACAAGGCGGTATAGGGTTTATTGTGATGTGTGTAAATTAATGTTAGGTTATTAGTTGCAATATGGCCAAGGTTAGAGTGGAATTTCTTTTCGTGTTAGAGCAAATAAATTATATCAACGGTAACGGTCTGAGAGTCAACAATTTATTATGCTCACCACTTAGCAGTTGTGTAAATAATAATAGAGAAAATTGTAGATGTATGTAGATTTATGTATAATCGGTTAAAACGTATATCATGGTACAAATTATGCCCTGCAACGGTTATCATATGCTCTATGTAAATATGCTATTCTAGTGGTCCTAAGCACTCGAAAATCATTTTTAAAGCTGATTCATATTTCATTTAAAAGTTTTTCTGATTCATATTTCATTTGAAAGTTTTTAAGCCAAATTAGTAGGTTTACACATAAATATTAAATATCTACTCAACATCTAAATAATTTTTCGCCCAAATAAACCAACAAAATAATGAAAAATATAAACTGAGAACTATACTCAGCGTCCTTGCACATCGTTTAGAAAACTACGGTCACGTTTACTATGCAAAGACGCGCTCGCACATAATTTATAGCTTCGCTCTCGCTGGGTGTCAAGGTTATCTAACGTCGTTGCAGTAACAGTAACAGTGAAACTGTGTGTGTAATTAAAGGCATGTGCCTTCGCGCATTTTCGCGCATTGTTGCGCGTTGCGTTTCACGTAATTAGTGACTAGACTTTTTGAAGATACGTTTTATAGGCTGACAGGATGATCGAGGGATGGTCTTAAGAACATTAGTACCTACTACCATCAAAATTAGCATATTATGTAATAAAATTCGTAAAAAAAAATTTGCTTCCCATACAAATTGGTCGACCAGCTGACGACTTTTCTATGAGAAGTGTTTTTAACCGACTTCAAAAAAAGGAGGAGGTTATCAATTCGACTGTATTTTTTTTTTATGTTTGTTACCTCATAACTTGCGACTGGGTGAACCGATTTTCATGATTCTTTTTTTCTATGTTAAGTGAAAATATAGTTTTTTTTTTTGCAAATTTGATAAACTCGTAGAACAAAAGTTGTTAGTTTTGGTCGTAGTAATTACTTCCTAGGTCCTAGTGCACGTCCCTCGTTCATCCTGCCAGCCTGTATACAGTCTTGTGGAGATTGGATTCTATCAAAATATTGGTTAGTGTTATTAGGTTATTGCATCCATCCGCTGCCTGACACCTTCCTTAAATCGTCGGTCCATCGCAAGCTGCCCAAGACCGGGATAGTTGGCGCTCTTTGGGGGAGGCTTACGTTCAGCAGTGGACGGCGATGCCGATAGGCTGATATGATGATGATGATTAGGTTATTCCATCCCAATAACCTAATCCTAACTTAACATTATCAAAAGCATAGAGAATTGTATAGTCTTTGATCAAAAGTAAGTTTTTTCTTTGTTCTTATTTTAAGCGTAAACGACTGAATCGATTGAGACAAAATTGGCATGGAGATTGATAGAACCCTGGAGACAGTTATAGGCTACTTTATATCCGAGTACGTACCCTCAGGATACAGGTAAAAACGCAGGAAACAGTTTGTCATATTTATTAGTTGGGAGTCTGAGTTGGTGCTAGGTTGGGCCTGCTCTCGGTAAGCTACCGGTATGTTACATCCCAAGGTATAATAGGTAGACGTAGGTACTTAATACCAGCACTGTACCTTTCGGGAAAAAGACGGCTTGATGTTATTGTTATTCTAGTATTTCAAAGGCCATTTGAAGCCATTTTCATCTAACCCACATCTTTGATAATATGTATTCTGGGTAACATCCAGAATCCAATATGGCGTCACTAGGTAAGTTGGTTAGCCGTCGCATGACACAAACCAAGTTAGCGGCAGCGCTCGGGCGACGCTCTGCGCGGATAAGGATGCTAATCGCATTGTACTCGATATTGGTTAAATATCATAGTTCGCGGTGTAGGGCGTGTTTGCATGTATCTTCGGTTAAAGTTTTCGATAAAATTTATCGAAGTTTGACAACTATAAACCGAAAACAAAAATAGAAGAGACTTCAAAAACACTAAAAATAACCAATACTCACATCGTTTTAGAAGTCGGTGTCTCCAATTAGGTGTTGTTTTGTGTATATTTGCCACTGACTTCTAGAACGATGTATTTATTGGTTGTGTTTTTGAAGTCGTTTCTATTTTTGCAAAAAAATATTTTTATTTCTCGCCTTTCAGTGGATCGGTTTGTAATTTATCTAAAATACAATGTCTAGTGCTCATCACCATTAATAAGGGTGTACTCTTTACCTCTGCTTTCTCCTTTAGAGCCTAGAAGCGTCATATTATGTTATGGAATGGTGTAAGCATTATATAGGCATGCGGTTGCAGCAATCGTGGGTCTTTCGCTATTGGCAATTGAAGTTTCATTGCCTATCTCCAAAGATCTTTATCAGATCCGAATAAACTATAGACTAAAAACCTTCGACGTCTCAAAAACGTCAGTTATTTCGTCTTCTTCCTTCCTCAGCCCTTTGTGTTCCGGGGGCGTGAACTCTTTCGAACATCCCGCAGCAGACTTATCTTTTTATGCTTTCGATATTACAACATATCTCTTTGCAAGGTTGTTACAAAAAAAAAGAAAAAATCCTTGTTGGTATACGGTTGACTATTTTGAGGAAATGAATACCTCTAGGGTAGTTGAATAACTAATATAAATGCTATATAACATATAGAAAGGGATAAGGATTTGTTTATTTATCCTAGATACAGATAACTCCATTATTATTACAAGCGTGCCTTTGACAGCTGACAGCAATGGAAGTAGGTTGACTCTCGTTACGAAACGTAACTTTGAAATAACAAAATTTTTCTCTATTTACATGAAATCTAATGTGTCCATTTGGATACCTACCTATTCTGAGTAAAAGTAACTAATAGAATAAATTGTATTGTTGAATACATCACTATTACCTATTCATGGACTAGCTTTCCGCCAGCGGCTTCTGAAAATGACAGAGTTTCATACAAAATTTACCCCCCCTTTTCACCCCCTTAGGGGTAGAATTTAAAGATTTTTTTTAAATCCTTTCTTATTGGATGCCTACGTCATACAAAGAACACACCCTCCAAGTTTCAGGTCTCTACGATCAGCGGTTTAGGCTGTGCGTTGATCCTATAGTCAGTCAGACAGTCATTCAAGACAAAACATTTTACATGTATAGAAGATACTATTGCGTAATATTTCTATGATTGCACCCTAAACGCACTAGGAAACGCAAACAGTCCCTAAGCAAAACCGGAGATAGAAAATAGGTAGAGTAAATACAGCAGAGCAGAAAAAGAAAAAAGAAAATAAAATATATCATGTACTTTCACTTAAATAACTATATGAAAATGTGTTTCAGGAATAAATTATCGTAAAAATAGGATGTAAAACCATAAAATTGTGTTCCTAGTATTAAAATAATATGTTTAAAAGTTACGCTTCACTGTCAACTAATAAGTACATGTTATAAAAATGCAGTAAATTATATTAATCGTTGCACACGACGGTTAAAATAAAAATGATTGAGAAATAAAATTCATTTAGATTTGGTCAAAAAATAATTAAATAGATATATTTATTAAGAAAAATAAAATGGCGTTCTCTAATTAAAAGTTTGCTGTCATAGATTCCTTGCATAAAAACCAATTTTCCGTTAAACGTCAATTGAAATTTGATTGAAGTTATTTATGGAACTATTTCGTTCGTAAAAGCGTTTTGAAGTGTACAATGAGTAGTACGAGAGCCCACGACCAAAACCATGTCTCATAGCAATACGGCAAAAACCCTATAAAATCGTTAGATTGTATGATTCTGAACCCGACTAGGTGTGTAGTAACGGTCGAAAGTGTAGCAACTGCGTGGGAGGCCATTTCTGCTGTGTCAAAAAAAAAAAGACAGTCGGTATTATAGCAATACGTCTGATAGTGAAAATGTACATAGATTTTATAATTGTATTACGAAAAAGTTTGTTTTCAGACATTTTGCGCGTAGCATATAGCCTGAGCGCATTTTTGAAAATGTCAACAAATTTAGCCGACCTGTATCATAGCAATACGGATAAATTTTTTTTTCAACTTTTCGTATTGCTGCCATGATTACCAAAAACCTGTTTTCAGACACTTTAAGTGTAGCATAAGTTGTCTGATAGAGAAGGTGCTACACTTAATTTGTCTGATATAAATTTTTTGCACATGTGGACAACTTATTTTATCATGTCCAACAATTTTCAGACATATTGCTATGATACCGATCGGTAAAATTTGTTAACATTTTCAAAACGGTGTCAAAATTTAATGCGTTCACATTTCCGTCTGAAAATTGTTTTGTTCGCATCAAATAACCAAAATTTACTAATAAAAAAGATTTTCAGACGTATTGCTATGAGACATTTTTTTTGTCTCATTTTAATTTTTTTTAAGTGATTTTACGGGTTTGCGCTACACCACTAACGTCTGAAAAATATGTTTCCGGTATCTCAGAACTATCATTCAACTACAGTCTGCAAATCAGACATATTGCTATGAAAAAATCGGTAAAATTCTTTGACAATTTTGAAAATTCGGTCAGATCAAACGCTACGCGTAAAATGTCTGATATTAGTATTTTCGAGTTCAGGATAATCGTATCTATCGATTTGATGCGGTTTTGGCCGTATTGCTATGAGACAAAAATTTTGGTCGTGGGCTCTCGTACTAGAGGGTCAGTTTGACTTCAGATCAACTGACTTCAGCCGCGACCCGAAATAATAATTTCGATAGTCAGGGCCGTCTTAACCCTATTGGGCGCCGCCGGGGTGCGAAAATGAGCCTGCGCCCCTTGCCAACCAAACCTTATTTTGTGTGCACCATTACATAAATAAATAACTTCTGCCCGGTACTTCGTCCGTGTGTTTGTCGCACATTCGCTTATAACTCCATCATCGCCTATGAGCCCCTTTTCTTATTTCTTAAGTATTTTTGTTGAGAAAAAGCTGGACATATGACATCGTTGATAGTTAATAAAGATTTTTCAGGGACGGGTTTTGTATATAACATAATAAGATCTGATGAAGATTTTCAGAGATAGATAATAGAACTCTTCAATTACAAACAGCAAGGAACCCGCGATTGCTGCGAACGCATATTCCATAGCATAACGCCTCTAAAGCAGATGTTATATTACTTTAAATAATTATTTCTTCTTCTCCCTTTCATATGATGAGTACTAGAAATCAAGTTATTTTAAATTATGTTTTGTATATTTTCGCCACCGATTTCTAGAGCGATGTATTAGTTATTTTTTATTTGTAGCTTTATTGATGTCAGTTCTATTTTTTGCAAAAAAAAACTCGCTTTTTAATGCATCGGTTTGTAATTTATCTAAATTAGATTGCAATCACGGGACCTTTGCTGTTAGTTATATATAAGAAGAGCCCAATATGCTATATACTAAAACCTTCCTTGAAAATATGCATTTGAATAACGAAAACCCCATTCAAAGCGGATCAGTCAGATTTGAGAAAATCGCGGACATACAAACAAGCATAAATAAGGGTCGCCACAGAACATTCTATTTTAAAGTTGGTTAAAAAGCAAGCGTCGCGTAGGTATCAAAGGGCGCGTGCCCGATTTATAGCCGTAAGCTCTTAAAATTTGCCGCCTGTGCTTGTTGGCATATAATATATTTAATTGATTTAACAATAAGATCTAAATTGCCTTTCACATCACAAGTCTCAAGGCAAATATGCCGAAAGTTACATTATAAACAATCTGAATAATGTATATAAATTTTTGTTAAGTAATTTTTAAAACTGATTTTACGCATGGTACGATTCAGACGATCGACTTGCGCCCCCTAAGACCATGCGCCCAGGTGCCTCGCACCCCTTGCACCCCCGGGTAGAGACGGCCCTGTCGATAGTCCCTAAGTAAAGTACGGTGTTTTTCATTTTGTGACAAAAACGTTACTGGTTTTTCGCATTAAAATCGGTAGTGTTTGTGGTAAAAAGTATCCTATGTTATCATCCAGGTTATAAACATGTCTGTGGATAAATAGGATCCTCGCAGCCCCGGGCTTACGCGAGAGAAGGGACACCGGGGTGGTTTTTAGTCAGTAAGAGTCTGACAGTCCCCTTCACCACTCCCCGGCGGAGGGATGATGATTCCATCCCGAAACAAAAAAAAAAGATATAATATATGTGCTCCTGTTCTAAACCAATTCAGCAGTTTTTGCGTGAAAGAGTGATAAACTTAATACATCTATCTTCACAAACTTTGGTATTTGTAATTTTAGTGGGATTAACTGCGAAAGAAATTTTTCTGTCTATTACGCTACCATAGTAGAACGGCTGAACCAATTAAGATGAAGAAGATATATCGAAACCTAGGGAAGGTCATATACATTACTACATAGTTTTTATTCAGGTGCGTGAAGAAATTCCTTTAGGCAGTGAAGGAGCGAAACCGCGGGTAACTAACATAGGTATTAAAAAAAACTCCATTAAAAAAACTTAAAAAAAATCTAACGCCATCTACCGGCGAAAACGCCACAACATTCCTGACAGCTTATTTTTTTTAAACCCGCGTAGATAGTTAAGCACTGACACAAAAACGAGCACGTAGCAAATTAATCGATTACATAGTAATTGTTACGTGAATGTGATAATCGATCATGCAATATGCTTGTAACGTAACAATACGAAGTTTTTTGTGTGCTATATAAAATAGTAATGCGTTAGTGACACGTTGTTTTTATTAGTTAGTAAATACCGTTAGCTGATAACTTGCATAGGGGCGCAGTTAATTTTGTAATTTGCATAAATACTTACCTTATTTGGTTATGCATTTTCTATTAGGAACCTGGGAGTGGTTTTTTTTCTTCCACATTTTATGGTTTTGGGGATAGCTATAAGGTAGGTAGTATAGTAGCCTCTACAGCCTGTAATTTGTCGATTACTATTAGAACAATCAGCCAGAAAATATCACCTATAAAATTGGTCCTTGAAAAAAATACTTTAATATTTTTTTTACTTAGTAATTATCGTACAAAAATAAAATATATTTCCATTAGTTTTTGAATTTACAACAGTTTAAAACTACATATTTAGTTACACTAGTTTTCTATTTAAAATAGACGTATAAAAACCCAGCGTTACGTTCTGGCGCAGTGTACGGCGAAACAAAAGCGACTCCACTCTTTACCTCAGTCCATTTATACTTTTTTTTACATTGAAACCTCCTCGGTTAATTGTTACAAAAGAAAAGCACGGCTTTCTCTGTTTAGTTTCTAATTTAAAATGAAATATTTTAGTACCTACGTCATTACGGCTTCAGTACTTGTATTTTTATTTTAGTCTCATTCTGTTTTTGTTTTCTGTTATGTATTCTTTAAGAAAATTGTTGAAAGAAGAGGGATATTAATACGTATATAAAAATAATTTGGTGATTTTTAAATAGTTTACTTAGGTAATATTTTCAAGTAGTTATTTTTTTTCTTCTTAAGTATAGTGTTTGTAACAGTGGGTATAATCAGCGAAAGAATTTACTGAAAACTGACTATGACTTAATTTAGTTGAAGTTTATAAATAAATAAAAATAATATCGAAAAGATAAATAATTTAATGATGATTTCAACTTTAAATGTGAAAGAGTGCTTCCAAACTTTCCATTTGAATGAACCTGATACACATTCTAATGTTGTAAGCTGAGAGAAATAATTTCAGCATAATTATGAATTAATCTGTAGACAGATCAGTATTTTTTATATAAACTCGCAAATAAGTTCCTTGGTAGGTAAACGCGTCACTTAAGAACAGCGTGGATATATTTAGCTATATTATAACATGTAAGAGATGAATCTAATAACTTTTCTTTTAATGAAAATAGAAATTGGAAAAGTTGCTCAAACAATTTTTTTTTTTGGAAAATTTAGAACTGATTTTTAGGGTTCCGTAGTCCGACAAGGAACCCTTATAGTTTCGCTCTGTCCGTCTGTCTGTCTGTCTGTCTGTCTGTCTACGGCATAGCTCCGTGGTTTTTGTCATTAGAAAGCTGAAATTTGGTATGAATATGTATATTGATCACGCCGAGAAAGTGGTAAAAAAAAATTTTGAAAAAAATTTTTTTTTAGAGTAGCTCCCAAACATGTAAAGTAGGGATGAATATTTTTTTTCTCGCGTACCCCTTCGTGTGGGGTATCGTTAGATAAGTCTTTCAAAAATATTATGGGTGTGTGAAGATCATTTTTAGGTTAAGCGAGCCATTTGCGAAATATCTAGATTTTAAGTGAAATTTTTTGTTCGATACGAGTTACCCCCCCTCTAACTTTTGAATGGCTGTACCTAGAAATGTGAAAAAAATCACAGACGTAGCACATGTAATGAACTTACAAGGAAAACTATCACGGCTAAGTAGGCTTAACCGGTTACAGATTTATAGTCGATCGATAGTCCACTGAGACCTACCACGGAACCCTACTGCGCGTGGCCCGACACGCACTTGGCCGGTTTTTCTATGAGATATTTCACAAATAATAGGACAACATGGTACACTTTTGTTACAGACTAAACACTAGCTTACGAAAAGAGAAAAGTTTATTGATAAGTAAACAGTAGCAGTGATAGTAACGTTCTTATCATGGACACAATTAGTGAGCGTTCGTTTAAAAGCCTTTCTGATATGAACGATAATCCTTATCGAGCCGAGACGGTATAATCGAGTTGGAATGTAAAGCCCTGCACTAGAAATTGATATAGATACGCTTTAAATTAACTTTGAACACCATCTAGTAGAAAAATACCCTGGAATATCAGCCGGTTGCACTAAACTTTTTAATAATTAATCTTTATCCTATTACGAATATCACAAAACATGATATCAATAATTAGCATACTTTTAATATTTTTTTCGTTATCAATACATATGTAGATTATAATTAAGCAAACATATCATAGACAAAAAAACTTAAAATAATAGCAAAATTATTCAATTTTATCCTCCATTTTGACAGATCTTGAATGATAGTTCTTCTGTTTCACGTATAAATTAACTTGATATTTTTTGGTGCAACTGGGTGTTTGACTTTTTGAAATAAGTGTTTTGCTTAGTTATGCGTCAGATGATCAGTACATCTAACAGGCACTGTATGTATGTTTTAGTGCCTAAAGGGTATATATTATCATTCTCAGCCTAGTCTTTTTCTAACATGTTGAGATCGGCTTTCAGATTCAACTGATGATGCTGAATAGCAGTTTATTGTATAAGGTAAAGGTAGGTAATTAAATTAATGTAAGAACCCTAAATGTTATCAGAATGTCATTTAATTATATGCTCATTTACGTCTGCAACGATAATTGTAAGCTTTAAATCTGAGCGGTATCAGAAGTTTGCCATCTAAAGATCTACTGAGATACCATTTTTTTTTTAATTTGGATGGGAGATCATCAAATGACTCCTCCCGTCATGGGTGGGGCGAGAGGGAGTGTCAGTCTCTTACTGAATAAGACCATCCATGTTCCTTCCTCAGCGCTTTATATTCCGGGGGCGCGATATCTCTTTCGAACGTCCCCACCGAGATTCCTGTGTCCAGTTTCTATCTCGATTATTTTAAGTAATAAGATTAGATCTTATGTTTTATATCCAATTAAAATGACACCGTTTAATTACTTAAATGTAGATATATCAGTAGAAATTTTAATCTAAACGTTTCGCCTGGAATGCGACTGTCTAGCTTTAGCGATAGAATAAGAATTATGTATGTTATATTATATATGTAATATCTACCTTCGACATAAGTAGAAAATAAAACATTTTTTTTTCATGACTACTTTACCTTAAGATTAGAAATTCTTTCATGACTATTTGGCTGAAAAAATAAATAAGTCGGTCACAAAAATAAAATGGCACTTACCAAAAAGTCCGAAAACAGTAAGACACTGCTTCCCGAAACGAGCGATATCCGCCATAATAACAGCTCTAATGTAACGATTGCGTCACGCCACTTTCACTGCGCGACCACACAATAACATTCTACAACCACTTATGAAACTGAGGACGGTGCACTCCAGAGTTCGACGCACTTGGAAAAATAAATAAAAAGAAGAAGAAAAAGAAATATCCCAAAAAAGTTTTAAGGTTTTCGGACGAAACTCGTGTTGAGTTTGACGTTTTTTTTGGCGGGAGATTTTGACATAACGCGTGATGCGCGCTCACTCTCGTAACGGACAGTGAATTGGCCGCGGTGGTGCGTTGTGCTTTTACTTTCTGCGTTCAGTGGGGAGTATTGGTTCGCAGGTCCGTGTCGCTGATCATTGTCCCCAGTTCAGATGTAGGAAAGTCGTAATACTACGAGCGACGGCGATAGTAATTATGCGGGAGCAAAAAAGGCAGATAGCAATGAAATAGTTCCCGGTTCAAATCGTTGTTAGTTGAAATGGGAAACTGATGTCTCTCCTGTTAACACTAGTTAGGAAACACATTACACATTAAAACATTGAGATTCCAAATCCACGGCAAAGATATACGTACACCGAGAGATTATCAATATTTTATTGTCCTCACAAAAAAGGGCGTATCTTAATTTTTTTTCGATATAAAGTTAAATATTTATTCGTAATATTTTACCTCATTTTTTTTGCATGCGTATAATATTTTCTTGAAATAATTCTATCAATAATTTTGTGAATGATATGGCCTCACAGATATGGATATCTGTGTATGGCCTCCTTTAATTGAAACAGTGCTCATAGATATATATGTATATCCAAGTTATAAGATTGTGCTGTGCAGCAGTGTGGTGGATCGCGTTTAACAGTAAAAAAATAATTTGCCATGATTTAGATACTTCCGCTGAAAAACCATTTACCTTGGTTGCAGTTAATATCTAAGTAGCAAGATTGCACATGCAGTGTAAATGAACAGGGAACAGTAGATGCAATAAAATGATTTTACTGCTTCAGTAAGCCTCGCAGTCATAAAATGTTATTGCACATCGAATTACTTACCAATTACAAATAATTATAAAGTATACACGACAAACTAGTCTCTTCGCTTCGTTATAAAAACATTATATTCGAATTTTATAAAAAATATATGGTCACTCACTTAAACACAAAATACTATTAAATTACCTAGGTATAACTATTTTTGAAAAGTGTCAATGTACCCCATACTTTTATGCTACTGAATTTTGATTCTGACTGTACTTACATTCGAACCAAAGTAAGGGAATAGTTTGTCCTAATTTGAAGTACAAGCTCTCTTCGCCATATCTATTAAAATGTCGAAAAGAAAAACTCTTCTCATGACCTAAAAGTTATATGAAAATCTTTAGTTTAACGATCATCTCAATGACACATTATAGGTAAAATATATTCATAAACAAGCTACAAAAGTTAAATGTAAAAACCAAAGTTACACAATATGGCTGCCGCTTCTTAAAATTTTATTTCAAAACCGACACCCGAGGTCCGGGTACAATAACTATGACCAAAAAGTCTCACATGTTTCGCCCGCTGTGCACACGGTGTCCAAATAAAAGATCTTTTGTATTTTTTCCTTGTTCGCACACGAGTTATGGGGATTTAATTGGCCATGTTGACATACAGGTTTAGTTTATTTGTTTTGAAATTTAATTCAATATGCTATTATAAATAACATACTTGCTGAATTCCACGGTTTCACCCACATCTCCATATCAAATTTCATTCAAATCGGTTCGGCAGTTTTACCGTGAAAACGTAACAAACAAACAAACTCATTTTCGCATTTATAATATTACTTAGTTAGGTTTAAAAAGTTTTGCTAAATAAAAGAGGATGATGTTATGAAATATAGGATAGATTTAAATTTGCGAAAAATAGGCTTTACAAATAAATAAAAATAACTAGATTAACCGATGAACTGCGTATCAGCCACATCTATCTTAACTTTTTAACCTTCCCTGGACTACGACAAACATTTCAAAACCAAAATCAGCTAAATCGGCCCAGCCGTTCTCGAGTTTTAGCGAGACTAGCGAACATCAATTATTTTTTATTATATAGATATCAAAATGTGTGTGTTTTCAATATTTCTAGAGAAAATAAACTGTTTGACGTGCTTTTTTTTTCTTTTTTTTTTTTTTCTACATGACCTCTTGCAGGGTGCTTCTAACAGCATTCGACCTGCTTAACCGGACAATAGGTTTGACGTGCTAGTGCTCACTGGCCTAAATACAGAATTGGGAACAAGGCTAAACCTAGGATACAGGCATCCGAATCTGATATTTCGATATCATTTCTATTCCAACCCTCGCCCGCCTACCGGGGTATTGTATGAATTTCTCTTGATGAAAAACAACAATAAATTCTCACCCCGGATGCGTAGACAGGCTTCATCCTGTCTTTTGTAAATATCTCAACTGCTTAGGGATGGGAAAAACTTCATCATCGAAATTTTGGTTCGTGATAATCAAGTTATAGTCAAAAGATTTTATTTTTATGTACATCAATTACAGGTTCTTCTAAAACGACAGCTAGAAGCTAGGTGCACGGTTCCAAAAAGTGGGTCCTATGGAGAAGAACCGGCAAGAAATTCCATGGATACTCATATACCTGCTTATATTTGTAGGGACACAGTGCATTGTAAACTGAGACGTACTGCTGACGCATGAGTTTAGCGTACAGGCGCGCGGTGGTATTAGCGCGGCGCAGCAGTCGTCTCCCCGCACCCAACCAGTTAGGTCGAAATATAGTTTACAATTAATATCTATGTAATCTGGTACCAGTAAAGTAAAGTATATTATACCCATCATGTGTCCACATTGAAGAGAATCCAACAGCCGATCACCCTACCCCTACATTATATACCTAAATAAATAAGAGTCTAACATCCATATTACTAAGACATTTCTTACAATGTGTGTTGTGGCTAGCTTTTTTCTTCACAAACTATACTCTAGCTACCCTAAGCTATGCAGATCAAACGCACAGCGTTGAATGCAAATCTAAAATTGCACCATTATATTAGTAGAGAGCCACTATATACCATTATATAAGTCGTGGTGGCCTAGTGGTTAAGGCACTTGCTTCTCGTGTACGAGTGTGCTGTGGGTGAGTTCGGAACCTGGCAAGTACCAATATGACTTTTCTAAAGTCATCATGTACTTTCTAAGTATATATGAGACGTCACTGACTAATGGTGAAGGAAAACATCATCACAATCGCCAATCCGCCTTGAGCAAGCGTGGTGATCAATGCTCATGCCTTCTCTGCATGAGAAGAGGCCTGTGCGCAGCAGTGGGAAAATATATAGGCTGATAATGATGATGATGATTAGTAGAGAAATACTATAATAGTAGGATAGTAGTCTTTGTATAAATTCTTTACGTGTTCGGCAGATGACGTCGAGTCAATTATTCATCAGCCCGTGTCAGTCCACGAGCTCAGCGGCGTGTCATGGTAGAGGCCTGTGTCCAGCACCGTGCAGCAGGGGACTGGCACGGAGTGATGATATAATTATTAAATAACAGATATTAATTGTTCGCCAGTAGATGATTTCCAAATGACTATCTGTGGTTAGAATTAGTCATACAGAATTGGTATAGGCAACCAAGTTAAAAATTTACTAATGAGTGATGACTAATTTGGATATCATTGTAATAATATAACAAACATACAATTGTAATACAATTAGAGGGGATCGGCACTGTTATTCCTTAATACAGGCTATTTTATAGCCTAGCAAGGAGAACAGCACGTCACCCACTTGATTGTCAGAGTTTTTATACTACCTACTTTGTGTAAACTGTTACAGGTACCTACTACAATCTGTTTTTTATATAAATAAAGTTTTTATTATTATTATCATTGTTGGTGACATGAACTGGATGGGTTGTGTATACGATAGCTACAGCTGATAACAATTGAAATGATCGTAAAATGATGTAGAAAAATATGTAACCAACTATTACCGAACAAATGGATTTGATGTGCAGGCTTCGTCAAAAATCGGAGCCGAATACCTGATCCACATCCCTAGCATGAAGTCATCTATATTCAAAAGACTTGAGGGCTATTGTGTTGGATCCACCAGGTGCTATATTAGGTCTTAAATAATACCTTTCGTATTTGAAAATTCACTTCACGCGCTTTATTGAGAGCGCCTGCCATTTTATTGTGAGCAGTGGGTACGCGGTGTATGAATATCTTTTGTGCAGGCTCAAGTGTGGTATTGTAAATGGGTTTATGAGGTGGGTTATATGCCCTTTTCTTATATGAGTATCAGGACCGTAATCAACGCCATATAAATTGAGTATTTTAATGTTGTGATTGAGTCTTAGAGTGCAATAGAAACGTAGATTATTAGAGAAGCTTATTTTGCCAGAAGAAAAACATCTTTAACAAATGACATTTCTAAACTTTTTTTGCAAATAAACACTTTATCATTATCATATTAATTTATTTTCTTTTCACAATAGACCTAAGCGTTTAAATGCATGTGTTTGAAATCACGTGTCCAGGTAATTAACAATCAACAAGATAGATATCTACCAAATAAATTAAAGTCTACATGTAATATGAAAACTTTATAGAAGCAGGAAAATTGCCAACTACCGACTGTATTCATGAACTCCGCAATTTGAAATGTCACATGTAAAATGCCAAACACGTGTAACAACTGAAGTTAATTTGAACGAGTGTGGGTGCAAGTTGTAGCCTCGTAGGTATTACAAAACTTACAGAACGATACTTAAGCATAGATCAATCTAGATGTTGTGGGAATGTTTAAAGGAGTTCAAAAGGCGAAGAAAGGAACATAGATAAGTTTTAGTCAGTAAAAGTCTGACGCTCCCTCCTTCGCCCTCAGCGGGAGGAGTCATCTGATGGTTTCCCATATCTTAAAATAATCTAGATTTAAATAGGGAGCCATGTGATTAGTTAAATGTTATTTTAAGTAGTCAGTGCTTGAGTTTTGGTTCAATTTCTGTAATACGTTGTAGGTACTGATGTGCAGGAAGCAGCTGAGACAATAATTATATTTGGTGGTGGACGTGACAACTAGGTTGCGTGGTCGGTGGCTAAGATAAACGTGACAGCGATTTGAACTGCACAACTAACAGCGATGAATTATTAAGTTATAACCTGTTTTATATGATTCGTATCTTCTGCAGCTGATCTTTGCGAAAATTGAATTGTTTAAGTTCTATGCGAGAGAGCGCCTAAACGGCTCATATGAAACTTAAAAGCTGTGTGTTTCAAAATGAGTGTAGCAAGCGAACTCGCTCACAAAAGCTAGTTCATACAAAATAAGCCTTTGCTGTGGTAAATATATTAGCCAAACAGCGAGTATAGTAAGTACTTTCTATAGTAGATATTTCTCTGACTGCGCCGGAGATTCATCGCTACACGTATGGAGGCTATTTACCCAATGACTACACAAAATGATCATTATGTCTTTGACTGTATTTGTATATAATGTTATTTCACGTCGCGTCGCTCTTGACTTGAGCCACACAACGGACGGCATGGTGGCCCTGTCAAACTTGTCACTGAAGCGACCTCATTTCTATTGGACCCACGACAGTATATACACCACAAATTAGATCTTATTGACACATATACGCTACAACGTAACTTTCTAACACAATTGCTAAGTTTTTTTTTTAGAAATAGAGTACAATTTGCGACTGCATGCGCTGTAACAAACACGAGCACTAAGGATTTGATCACTATCTTTGTGCTTTAAACTTAATAGATATAGAGTTTGTGATATATTGTCTGTACTATTCGTGTGGACGTCATGCAAAACCAGTGGACTGATTTCGATGATGATAAAAGCTTGTTGAAGTTTTCTGAAGAAAAAGCGGGCTGAATCTATAATCCTAACTGAATAAATTCGAATGCAAGTTTGTGTGTATGTTTTAGATGAAGGTGGTTCCCTCAGGACGAGAGTGAAACCGCGGGAAAACGCTATACATAACCTTTAAAATATAAGGATACAGCAAACATGTAGTCCATGAGTGTAGGTACTAACGCGAGCTTAAATAGATTACTGTCTATATTGCAGAAACCCTGTTTGTGCCAACGGAAAAAATAAAAACAAGTTGCGAAATGAGGGGAGACACGTGTCGGCCATTTTTAGTAGAATTTATGCATTAATTTTGTGTTTTTTGTAAGTACATGTTCTTTTGAATAAAATTCGTCGGAATATCTTTCAGACTATTTTCATGTAAGTATTTTTTTACTGTTTTTTTTAAGTTACCTGGATAGGCAATGTTAACCTACCTATATCATACAACTTAAGTAATAGAGCTGAGGAGTTTGTTTGCTTGTACGCGCTAATCTCAGGAACTACTGGTCCGATTTGAAAAATTCTTTCAGTGTTAGATAGCCCATTTATCGAGGAAGGCTATAGGCTATAATATCATGGAATGCTAAGACCAATAGACACTATTCCACGCGGACGAAGACGGGGGCAGAATCTAGTTGTAAGATATTAAGCTAATTTCCTTTCAGATAATGTTACGGACTCCTTATAAATTGTACAATATACCTACCCATATTTTAATTTTAAATTGTATCTATCTTAATTTTTTTAGTGAACAAAAAAGCATATTCTATTCTAAACTAATAAAAGAGATAAAGTTTACCAAAACTCATCATCATCTGCCTAGCCTTTTTCCAACTATGTTGGGGTCGGTTTCCAGTTTTACGAAATTATATCATCATATTTTTATGTAAATTACCAGTAAATGTTCCCAAATTATTTAGTTTTCTAGTTGGCTACACTAGTTATCCTTAAGCAGTAGAGCAGTAGACAAGCTAATTCTAAAAGCAGCTGACCTTCCTTGATACAATTTAAAACAATTCCTTAACTACCCTAATTCATGGACATCCGAAACTGTGGCGAAACTTTTTCAATTAACTGAAAGATGATGGTTGTATCGCGAGTCAAGTTAAAATGTCTCTCGAGAGACGCACGCGGTGCGCTTTTGTCACCAGTAGAATTTCTTTAGGATGGTTATCATTAGATACTGATTACTGATGATCTTGCAAATTCATTAAAACAAGTTTGCTCGTTAAGGGTAGGTACTTATCTATTGCTTTGAAGTCTTTTTGAGAGTGTAAATATTATGAAAACTGTGTGGGAGTTTATGAAGTATTTTTAGGAAGCCTGGCTGTTAGACGTAGTCACTTTGATGACGTCAGAAACTTATTGTGACTTGCGATAATTGGTATTTATTGAGACGGAAAAAAGCTCGATTTCGCGGAAATTAATA
Source organism: Pyrrhia umbra (assembly GCA_963891755.1). Classification (NCBI taxonomy): domain Eukaryota; kingdom Metazoa; phylum Arthropoda; class Insecta; order Lepidoptera; family Noctuidae; genus Pyrrhia; species Pyrrhia umbra. Next base: position 1,296,301 of record OY982937.1, on the reverse strand, counting down.
CATGCTCTTGAGTTCTGGAGCTATCGACTTGTGGACTTGTGTTGAGACGTGAGTCGCTGGGAGACAGCTGATACAGTCATGAAAAAAAAAAGAATTGAAATGAGAGCACAAAGATCAATCATCAACTGTCTTATTTACAAAAAAAAACTTACTTAACATCCAGGATTAAGCTACTAACTTAAATTCAGATTAACGCTAAACAGCATTTATGCGTGAGAATTTTACTAATCCCTTGCTAAGCAGCAGATTAAAATCGGAATTTATAAGTAATGCGGCAAGGGTTTATTTCCGAACCTTTTATCAAAAAACATTTTCAAATCATTACGGTCAAAAGCAGTTACATGGCTGTATAATTAAACGTACTCACATACATAAGAAAAAATTAAAATTAAAACCCAAGCCAATTAAAGAAAATGACTCCTTTACATTTACAACACAACGCAGATATACCAACGCCGTATGTAAAATGGTATAAGTTCGCTTTGAATAACCAGTTCTTAAGACCTTTTGACTTTTGGCGACGGCGACGTGTGTAATTATGCACTTGCAACCCTAATATATAATTGCTGTACTGGAGGGAGCAACAAAGAGGAGTGACTTGTTGAAGTTTCCCTCACTTCGGAGGGAACGAGCTTAACATGTGTTTACTACTTACATTCTTAACTTATAAGAAAATTTTGCAGAAGGTTCACTGTGTGCAAATAGTTACCCGCGTCTTGAGTGAGTGACTTAATCCACCCAGATAAAAAGTACCCTATAACAGTCTCCAAGGTCGCATCTATTTCCGTACTAAATTTCATCCAAATCGGTTCAGCCGTTTTACTGTAAAATCGTAACAAACAAAGTCACTTTCCCATTAATAAAATTTAGACTTACATCCGACATAAGGAAGGGAAAAGGCTACGCCTAGTTGGCCTAGCCAGATAGTAATACTTCTGACATGTTAATTGTATATGTCATGCCAGGTGAAGTGGTTAATGCCTTAAGTTTTCTGTTTAAAATGTTCAGTCACATTTGAACCTGTCTGGACAATTATTAACTGTTAAACCGCAACTTTTGTCTTTGAACTTTGAAATTTTCATGGACTTCAGCTTCTGATCGCGGTCCAGATACCAGGATAAAAATTAACCTTACGTGCTTATCCTGTTTATGAACTATTTCTGTACCAAATTTCATTCAAATCTGTACAGTAGTTTTTGCGTGAAAATATTGTATACACATAAACTACTCAGCGGATTTGAATGAAATTCTTTACAGACATAGTTCATAAATTGACATACAACATATTTATACTTTTTATCCAAATAGGGGAGTTACCTCAGGATACGGGTGAATCCATGAGAAGCAGCTAGTTATATATTTTTTTTTTTTGTATGGCATCTCGCAGGTCAACGTAGAAGGTTGTCTTACTACTACTTAACCGGGCTTGTCATATATACATAGTTGGATAAAGCAAAGACTACACAATGTTCCTTTGGGAACTCACCGTAGAATACACTCTCAGAGTGAAGAACGCTTTCCATCAAACATTTCTGGCAAATTTAATCAAAACTGCGGCGGTTGAGGGGTGTTGCGGCGCACCTCTCACATGTAGGTGGTTTCAGAGAAATCCTTGATGGAATGAAATTGACGGTGACTGAGCTACGGGAGTTTTAGAGTACATACTCTATTCTACTATGGGCATATACATTTGCATACAAGTAAAATGCACACATATATTTAGTGCTCTAGTTATTTTTGTTATCTGATAAATTGATATTAGTTAATCTCGCTAAAACTCGAGAACGGCTGGGCCGATTAAGCTGATTTTAGTATTGAAATGTTTATCGTAGTACAGGGAAGGTTTAAACGGTGAGAAAAAAACAGATAGATGTAGGTGATATGAAGTTCACCGGGTCATCTAGTTAAGGTTTTATAAGCTTGCATTTTATAGGTAAAGATATGAAAGAATTCCTCAAAAGTTTCAGAAGGTTTTTTGGAAAGACTGGACCCTTTCAAAACGTGCAAACAACGCGGACGGCCGACATCATGGTCATCAGATTGATTGTCACGTAACAATCGCTTTGTTGGTGTTTAAAATAATCACAAAGCAGCCCAGAGTCAGGCAGCGACTGCAACATTGATACCAGTTGTTGTTACAATTCCATGTCAGAGGCCGTCAGGCGGATTTGGGAAGCTCTGATATTAGGGCTTGTTAGGTTGGTAAATCTGCAGATAGCACAATAAGAAGAATATCTTTTTAAATTGAGTTTTTTGAAATGCATTTCTACGTCAGTATCAATCATCCTCCTACACTATAGAAACTGTTAAGATATTCGTTAGAGCGACTAATTTGGCTATGACGGCTTCAAAAACTTAATCACGTTTCGTAATCACTGGCGTAATCGTCACAGCGAGTTACATCATAATCTGTTTTAATTACGCATCTTTACTAAGAATATTAATACTCTTCAATACTGAATTTTAACGGAGATTAACCATCATAGGTCTGAGCACAGACATCGGGATGTTCTAAAGAGGTACCCCCCGGAACGCTAAAAGCTGAGGAAGAAACATGGAAGAATTTTAGTCAGTAAGAGTCTGACACTCCACCCCGCCCCACTCATGACGGGAGGATGTCATTTGATGATCCGAAAAAAAAGTTGTAGTCTCTTCCCCCACTCTCATTGTCCGATAGGATGGCAATCCGACACCGGTGGAGAGGACCAGGACCGAAAGCTTTAGAAGTCTGGCACAAAGCGCCAAAGCAAGGGGTTCTTCATTTAAGAATACAGTACCCAATCCACGGGGTCACTCCTAAACATAAACGACTTTATTATTAAATATTCTGAGCTAATAACAAGACTTATGGTGGAGGGTCTCTGTGTGAAGCAGCTTGACCTTAGGTCTTAATTTTGAAGTTGTTGTTCTTTCTTGTAATCAGCGGGAACTACAAGTATCGTCATTCGTCGAGGTTATTAAAATCGTCTGCGCCCAAAAAACATCTTATAATGATATCCTGCAATAATAAAACAGTGATATCCTACAAAAAATATCAATCGGTCTCGAACTTACCCAATCAAAAATATCTCATTCATTCCCCATAGCTTAACAGATTTCTACGTTTTGCCTCATCATTATCATGCACATTTGTATGGAAATAACAATCAATTTAGATGTTCGAGCCAAGAACCATGACAGTCCAAAATATTATGTTCCCGTCTTAGCTGCACGCGTTCTATTTATAGACTGCTGTTTGGCCAATCGATTCTGATCGACTCACTTTGATCCTTACACATTCATATTCCTATTTAAGCGAATAGTATTTTTGTTATTTACTAATAACGAGTATTTATTTAGGTGTTCTCATGACTACTATAGATTATTTTCGGACTATATGTAATTAGAATTCTTAGGTTTAGTTTTAAACTAAAAATTAAAAGGTACCATAAAAATATCTCTTATATTTTCTTATTATAATAGTTGTTTTTGTACTAGTATCTGTTCGTTGAGATAAACCTGCATTTGGCGTGGCAAAAGGCCTACATAATCACTGCGCATTGAATATCGGCGTAAACAAGTATTCATTTAACCGATAACGATCGGTTAGAATCAAGCGTAAATAATTCGTTCGTTCGCCCATAGGCAGGAGGTGTCGCGAGTTATGACCTACATGATACAGGGATGATTTTAAATAGCCTTCACGTGTGGCGATACTAATAAGTCCGTTGCGCCTTAAGCAGTCAGACTTGCCTTGCTGTCTGGCTAATATCTTGAAACTATGAAAGAAGGTCCTTGTCAGAACATGCTATCATTAAGCTGCTGCATTTATTTTAATAATTCTTGCAGCTGTGTGGGATAGGAGCCTTTTTTGCCTCGTATAGGTCGTGACTGATGTTTGTGCGTTTGCATTATTAATATTTTTTATATTTACTATAGGGCTTGCTGGGAATAATGTTGAACCACTTCTTCTCAGCAAAAAGATTTAGGAAGAAGTGAAAAAAAAGCGAGCAATTTTGAGGACTGTCTTCAGTATTATTGACGTTGAAATAGTGTTGATATTTAGCCTCATTTGAATGAAAAGATTTTAGAAACTTTTTTTTTCTTCCACAAAAAGATGAAATATTTGGATAGTTTCGCTAATGATGACGATAATCGGCAATGGTTGATAGCAGAAGGGTAGGTTAAACAATAAAATGGTAAGTGGCTGTTATTACGGTTTGCAGGTGGGCGCCATAAATACAGTAGTGAGGGTACGTGACGCGGCACGAGGTGCGAGGGGATGTTTTGCGGTGGATCTGTTACATTGCTGGTTTTGTTAGGATATGTTTGTTATAGTACAGGTACTGTCAACCTAGCTTTTTCCCAAGTATTTTGGGAAGTAGGTGGGCTTCCAGTCTAACCGGATGCAGCTGAGTACCAGTGCTTTACATGGAGCGACTATCTGACTTCCACAACCCAGTTACCGGTTAACACGATACCTATTGCTAAGCTTGGTTGTCAGACTTTCTGGCTTCTGGCGATGACGATGTTACGTGATGGTAAAATTACACAAGATTTTTTCACATAATTTATTTATGCAGTAATCGTTGTTTAGAAAACGTCAGTGGCGCTAATTCTTGCGCGAGCTTTTTTCACAACGCATTTTATTTTCAACTGTCGTTCACGCATCTCCGCCTAATATTTATGACAAGTCGGAGCCAAAACTAATTTAAGACGTCTGTCCGAGACAGGTAGGCATAATAAGCGGCTTAGTTTTCCTGTCAGGAAAATGAAACAAATTTTTCAGACTTTTTTATGTTTAGTATTGCTAGCTGCTAAATGGGTGAAGATAATTTAAAATTAATTGTTCATGCAGCTAACTGGATGGATGAAATATTGTCATGTTTGTTTATGAAAGTGAGAAGATATTTTTTTTGTGTTTTGTTGTGGAAATTGAAAGTTGTAAGTACGGGCCGTCGTGAAACATCTATATTTTTTGCAGTTATTTATCAGCTCTGAGTTATTTATAGCTACCTTAAAATAGACATTCAATTACCGGGCGTAAGTAACTATTGATTTTGATTTTATTTTTTCTGAATGTTTTAGTGGGTTCCTTGATTAAGGACCCAGAAGATGGCTATTAGGTATTACGACGGATTGATTTATTTCATAAATAAAGAACTGCTTGAATTTTAATTATTTTGTTTAATAACAGACATAGAGTGGCAACATACAAAAAATACAACTCTCTTTATACGAACTAAACGCATAATGACCTCTCACATTTCGCCGACCCAGCAATGTACATCGTCCGCACAAATCCTATCAAATATTCGTGAAGGCTGGCAGGCTCCAGGGCCGTCGGATGCTGCGCGATCTCCCGATCAATAGTGCCGCCCCGCCATCCCAGGCTCAGTACCGCGCCCGAGCCCGCCTCGCGAACTACACCTACAATTTTTATAATATCATTTTTTTTAAAACAAACACGGTTTTTTAACAGCCATCTTTATTAGAGTTTTATTTTAACAAAGAGTTGTGACACGCTCCGGAGTCGTCTAGAGATGGGACTTTGTTGAGGTGAGTCGTTCTCTTTTTGAATTTGTATTTTTTTATTAAGGTCCTTTTTGCTTTTTTTTCTTTGTTTTTGTAGCAGGCTTTTTAGTTTTTCTTTAACGTGGGTGAAGGTAATTTTTTTTTAACTGTACTTTGTATTTTGGGGGCGTGGTTGGTATTTGTTTTATATTAAATTAATCGGTGAAAGCAATGTGAATATGACTTTTTTGAAATCCTGGAATTATGTGTGTGTGTGTGTGTATTAATTATTAAATAAAAAAAAACAATATTTTTATACACAAATTAAATATGTTGTTTTATGTGTAATCTGATTTACAGAATGAGATACACAAAAGAGCCGTGATTAGATTTTTTTTTACTTAAAAATATATAGCTAATTGGAAAATTCGTGAATACAGCTAGAAATCGTTAACTGTAATCTGTTTATACATATCTAAATTATATATAAAACCGGCCAAGTGCGTGTCGGGCCACGCGCAGTAGGGTTCCGTAGTAGGAGTTAGTTAGTCGACTATAACTCTGTAACCGGTTAAGCCTACTTAGCCGTGATAGTTTTCCTTGTAAGTTCATTACATGTGCTACGTCTGTGATTTTTTTTCACATTTCTAGGTACAGCCATTCAAAAGTTAGAGGGGGGGTAACTCGTATCGAACAAAAATTTGCACTGAAAAGCTAGATATTTCGCAAAAAGCTCGCTTAACCAAAAAATGGTCTTCACACACCCATAATATTTTTGAAAGATCTATCTAACGATACCCCACACAAAGGGGTACGCGAGAAAAAAATATTCATCCCCACTTTACGTGTTTGGGAGCTACCCTAAAAAAATATATTTTTCAAAATTTTATTTTACATCTTTCTCGGCGTGATCAATATACATATCCATACCAAATTTCAGCTTTCTAGTATTAAGAACCTCGGAGCTATGCCGCGGACAGACAGACAGACAGACAGACGGACATGGCGAAACTATAAGGGTTCCTTGTCGGACTACGGAACCTTAAAAAACCGGCCAAGTGCGTGTCGGGCCACGCGCAGTAGGGTTCCGTAGTAGGAGTTAGTTAGTCGACTATAGCTCTGTAACCGGTTAAGCCTACTTAGCCGTGATAGTTTTCCTTGTAATTTCATTACATGTACTACGTCTGTGATTTTTTTCACATTTCTAGGTACAGCCATTTAAAAGTTAGAGGGGGGGGGGTAACTCGTATCGAACAAAAAATTTCACTTAAAATCTAGATATTTCGCAAATGGCTCGCTTAACTGAAAAATGGTCTTCACATACCCATAATATTTTTGAAAGACCTATCTAACGATACCCCACACGAAGGGGTACACGACAAAAAAAATATTCATCCCTACTTTACATGTTTGGGAGCTACCCTAAAAAAAAATATTTTTCACAATTTTATTTTACCACTTTCTCGGCGTGATCAATATAAATATTCATACCAAATTTCAGCTTTCTAATAACAAAAACCACGGAGCTATGCCGCGGACAGACAGACAGACAGACAGACAGACAGACAGACAGACAGACAGACAGACAGACAGGCGGACAGAGCGAAACTATAAGGGTTCCTTGTCGGACTACGGAACCCTAAAAACCATCACAAAAGTCTTTACATAGTTGTGTATTGATTTATCTGCACAGGTAATAAATGGCATACTATGACTGCAATGTAGGTCAAATTAATCACGGCATGGCTATCATCAAATGGCATCGATAACAATACTGCAGTTTGATATCTGTCATTACATCCTTTAATTACAGCTTTTTAATTTTACTGTTATTGCTTCCATAAAAAAAGCTCTCATATAATAATTTACAACAAAATATGGAAACTATTATGATTTTAATGGACGCCATTTTTTTTTATCTTACTTTTGGCACACGATTGTAGAATGTCAAAACCAGCTTTTCAAATTAGGAATTGCAAGTTTAATGGCCAGTATCACTACATCTGAAAAAGTACCGATTAAACTTATATGTTAGATAATTTTATACTTATAAAGTACCAAATTATGAATGAAACTGTTAGTTGTCATCCAAAACTGGTGAAAAATAAGTTCTAAATAAAGCTATAAAATACGTCATGACAGATGAATGCCACGTTGCTAAAATGACAGATTACATCGACACAGCTATCAGTGGTACGGGGTGGGGCGTTTACCTATAGGCGGTGCCTGCAATTCTAGAAAATGGCTGACTATTGCATTGATGTTTCATGTTTTTTATTGCGGGGATATTTTCTGAAAATAAATGGTCTATTCTTACGAGTGCTAGCAGGGTGACTCGGGGTTAATAGAAGCTGTTATCAAAGCGGGCGGTTAAGAAACTATGTTGATAAAATTTATATGGGATCACCTCTGAAGTATGACTTACCAAACAAAGAAAGAACTATCAAAATCGGACTACTCTGTAAAAAGTTATGCGAGGTCATACATAAAAAAAATATACGCGTCGACTTGTAAATCACTTCCGTTTTTTTTTCGTCAGTTAAAAAGAGTAAAAGAGTTTCAAGCAGTTAATAAAATGAAAATAATTTATAGATAAAATAGCTTATTACAGCTCACAAAACAAAATTATCCTCTTGGTCACATTAACACTATTCGTCTATAAAAAAAAAACTTTTAGCTATCAAACTGCCCCTTATCTTTGTTCAGTTTGATAGTTAAAATAGGTTTATATTTATTGAGGAGCTAGTGGCTAAGTAACAGCCGCACAGGTCGATCGATCAAAGGTTAAGCTGCGCTTGTCGCGGTCGGTCTGTGGATGAGTGACCGTCTATGTCATACCAAACCTCCTCCGTGCCTCGGAAAGCATGTTGAGCTGATGGTCCCGGCTGTCATTTGTACATCTTTGACAGTGGTTACGGGTAGTCAGAAGGCAGAAAGTCTGACAACCAGTCTTACTATGAGGTATCGTGTTACCCGGTAACTGTATTGTGGAGGTCAGATAGGCAGTCACTCCATGTAAAACACTGGTACTCAACTGCCGGTTTAGATTGGAAGCCGACCTCAACATAGTTGGGAAAAGGCTTGGTTAGCTTCATTATGAATACGCTACGAAAGAGAGGCAATACTATACAAACCAGAAAAATACTCCTTTACCTCTTTCTTCTAGCTATCATACATGATAGTTCCACTTTTAGGAGTCCAGCTTTTTCTCTGAAAAACTGAGCTGTAGGTTAAGTCCAACACGCCCTAAATATACCTACGTAATGAGGCTGCTAATTAAGCTTCAAGATAAGGGAAGGTTTTTCCATTTTCCATGAGGATCTATATAAAAAACAAAGTCGGGTTTGTTCTAACACTTACAGCTCAAGTACGGCTAGACCAATTTTCATGGTTTTTCATTTGTTGTATTTGTCTCCATCCCGAATAACTACTAAAACATCGGAAAAATAACGAAAAACAAAATGATGGTGCGGTACGAAGAGCGCCGGGCCGGCTTGTTTAAAATATACTAGTAAAGAAAAGTGGATTATTTACATAATAATTTATAACTTTATTTTTAATTCATGTTTGAAGTAGACCTTTCCAGAGATGCCGTATATTTACGGCCGTTTGTTTCACTCGCGTCACGAGGGAACTCTATCTTGTATAGCCGTCTATGTCCCGTACCACATTTCATCAAGATCGGTTCTGTAATTTTACCATGAAATCATGACAGACAAACAGAGTAATTTTCAGATTTTATAAATTCGGGTTTGTAAGGATAACGCGTTCCTGTTCTCAGGCTAGATTTTTGACCATCTGATTTTAGGGAATCTTGTTGACTATGAAACTTTACTGATATTGAAACTGAAACCATCCCCTTAATAAAGCAAGCTATGCTTCACAAATCACCTAGACTTAGGGGATGTACGTGTAATCAGGCATCAAAGTTGAAAATAACAAAATTGATTATGGTCTAGCTCCAATAAATCAACTTCAAGTTTAATTTATGTGTAATTTTTTGTGCAATAATATCATGTAATTAATTAACATCAGTACTGTATCACTAACGAATCTATTTCCTAATCCCTTTTGACATTTCCTGAAAGAATGCGCGGGAAAATCGACCTTGTCACGTTGACATTTTAATTGCACGCTCGTGTCAAAGGTGGTGCCGTATTCAGCCTAAGGGACACGCGGTAGTCAGTTGAGGTGCGGTTCCCGTGCCGAACGGACGTCTTTGCTTACGTACCGAAGTATTGGTGAAATAGTTCGATTAGGATACGGGAGTTAGTACCAGTGCAGTGATTAAAATGTATTAAGTATTAAGGTGTAATTAAAATAAAATAAGATAGTTAATTAGCAGTTACGGGTTTTCGTCATTAAAGTTTAAATAACGGTGAGTTTGTCTATGAATTAAGGTTATAAAAACTTTTTTGACTGAATGTAGAATATGAGAACAAAGACTGAATTCAAATCAAAAAGATTTGCAATCTTATTAATCAGTAAATAGTTCATAGCTGGTGAAGTACCAACAAATTAATACATACATATATGGATTTAATATACATAATACCAAAAAAGATTTGAAATTCGTGACAAAAAGAAACACCGTTGCGAAAACACAGTTGCGAGTTCAATAAATATCACTTTAGTAATATTTTTTCTTAAATTAAATAACAAAATTAATAGTTTCATATTAATTATAATTATTATATTAATGTAAAATAACACTGAGATGTAGTATGTCAGTTATTTGACAACATGACAAGATAAACGCGTGTCATGTAACTTTATTTCGTGCGTTTGGCAATTGGCCAATTGTTAAAAAAATCGTACACCGCGCTAACTGCACCTCACAATATTTAACTGAAGCTTTGAACAACTGACGTAGGGTATTCTATTTCATTACGTCACGATCTTGAAATGATAAATTATTTTACTAACCACCATCAATCATCATCATCTGCCTATACTTTTCCCAACGATGTTGGGATCGGCTTCCAGTCTAATCGGATGCAGTTGAGTACCAGTATTTTACATGGAACGACTGCCTTTCTAAACTCCACAACCCAGTTACCGAGCAACGCGATACCCCTTAAGACTGGTTGTCAGACTTTCTGGCACAGCCGGGACAATGGCTTAACGTGCTTTCCGAGGCAAGAAGGAGTCCCGGTATGACTTAGATGGTCACCAATCCACGGACCGACCGCGTCAAGTGCAGCTTAACCTTCGATCGATAGATTCGTGTGGCTGTTTCTAGCCACGGGCTCCTCCATTGATTTGTCATATATACCATCAATGTTTTATTGTACCTATATCGTTCGCCTAGCCGTGTCACATAGATAACGTTGGCTAACAGTCCAACTTTTGTTGGACTAGAAGCTCACCTCGAAGCATTTTATTTAATTACTGCTTTTTACTTCTACAATTAGTCCAGGTGTCAGACTTTGGGCTTCTGACTACCCATCGAGACCGACTGTTTTACATGCTCTCCTAGGTAATGTGTGTCTTTATGCTGAGATTGCTGGTTTTTTTTCCGGATGGGAAATTATCAAATGACTCCTCCCGCCGTGGGTGGGGCGGAAGGCAGTGTCGGACTCTTAATAACTAAAACCATCCATGTTCCTTCCTCAGCCTTTTATATTCCGGGGGCGCGGTAACTCTTTCGAACATCCCGCAGCCCCGGGTATCTTGGCGGTAATTTAGTCAGTACGCTCCTGGCCAATTTAGCTACTTTAACTTTGACTTCATAGTTAAAATGACAAAGTTTTGACAGGATAAAATATATAAAAAAAAAACCCTAGCTTGTACTTGGACTATTTCATTGCACTACTAGTACTACGCCAGTAGGTCCTACGAGTTACGAGTTGCGTAGGCTCTACGTAGGCCCTACGAGCTACGCGTTGCGTAGTGGCTTTCCGGGTTAAGAATTGCATAGACTCTTCGAATTGCTGCTAAAATATTAATACACAGAAAACTTTTGTTTTGTTAAAAACAACAAAGTAATTAAAATATTATGACTAAACTAAACAAATGTCAACAGTGAAAATACATCTAAATGTCAAATTGAATCCTGTGCCCTTTGAACTTCTACATCCCCTCCAACGGATTCGCTTCCAAAGTGTAAAGGTTATATTGTTCAAAGGATTTCGAAATGTCCTATTATTTTTTATTATTAGTGCCCTTAAATTTCTGAGGGAACTCGATGCAACTTGTTATATTTGACTAACGAGATGTTATTAATAAATGTCAGATTGCAAAGCTTTGTGTATGGCAATGCTTTTCAATGAGCACTACACAGTATGGTATTGTTTTAATAATTGGATTTTATTATTGAGATGTATCGTTGAAATTATTTTAAATTACTGGTTTTTTTTCTTCTCATATTATAACAAGTTTAGGTTAGCTTGTGTACTTGGGATAATCTTTTGCACTATACATCAATTTCAACTGGGTACTAAACAAATATTAAAGTATTTATCACATCTCTCTTTAGCTATTGAGAAAGTCGATTAATTTCATTTTCAAGTCGGACTTCTAACTTATTCCATTACTTGATATGGAGGGAAGTGGAAACTGTGGTTATTCCTACTCCACTATTATTTTCTGATTAAATTCGTTGCGGGTTCCAAGACAGTTAAAATAAAACATTTCTCTGGGACTCGTCGAGCTTCACTGCCTCGGCGTTTTCTTGTTGTCGCCACTGATGATTCTGGCGTTCAGGAGTTGCAGTAGTTGGTAATAGTATGGCGGGCATATTCCATTACAAATATATACCTCTTAGACATTGAAAACTAAATATGAGCCTTCTAACGTTATTCAACTTATGATATAGCCAATTCCATAATACCATTACAGTAACGTAATAGCTTATAATTCCATATTATCTTTGACCACTCATGAGAAGTGTGAAGCTGTTCATTTGTAACGCAAACCACATGGCGCTGGAGTTACAATATTATTTAGTTCCACGAGTACTTTGGCTATCGAAATTGAAACGTAACGTGAAATTATGCGTTGGCGCGCGGAACGCATTCCCACGTATTGAGAATACGCAACATACCAACATTTCTAACTATTTATAAAGTGGTTAATGAGCCGCTTTGTCTGTTATCTCTTGTGAATCTTTTTTTTCTTCAAAACATTTAAAAAAAAAATGTGAAAAAGCTAGTACGTTGTTCTGTGAAATCATTTGTCTCATTCCGTTTAGTGGCTTTGGTCGTGTTTAATTTGGATAACGACTAAATTATAATTTTTATTTCATTTCATTTCATCTTACAAATCATAAATCATGTCTGCCTCTGGTTTAGTATATGTAAACGCGACTGCTATGAACTGGGTCTTGAGTTCGATTCAGTCAGTTAGTTAGCAGTGTTTTACCCCCTTGCCTGGGAGGGCAGGAACATTAAGACGTCATCCTCGTTGGATAGCAGTCCCACGCTACTTGGATAGCCGTCGTTGTTACAATTTCATGTCAGAAACCATCAGACAGATTTGAGAAAACTCTGACATTGAGGCGTGCTAAGTCTGCAGCCCACACGATAAGAAGAAGATTATGCCTAAATAGCAATGACCTTCTTTTTGGAAAACTCTAAGAAGGGTTCGTAGAAGAGTATATTGTACACATATTTCGCCAGTATTATTTTAATCCCATGTACTATAACGATAGCTTAACTAATAGTTTGCTCTTAACGATTCAATTATAAACCATAACACGACTATTAACACAGTTCTTTGGTAGTAAATAAGCAATTTCCTATGACGTAGTTTTAATAGCCGTAGTCATTACGTAATAGTATTTCCATATTTCCTACCATTACATTGCTACAAATAGTTTTCTCGTAGCGAACCAGTAGTAATTTGCCAGGACATTTTGTAGCCCTGTATTAGCTACGTCGTAGTAGTAATTGAATAATCCTTAATAGTGCAACGCGGATGGGACTTTCGTAGCGGATTAGTACGTTGCTACGAGAGGGTAGGTGAGCTACGTCGTAGCAATTGATTAATCCTTGATAGTGCAACACGGATAGTTCTCTCGTAGCAGGGCGTAGCACGAACGCACTTGTGCTAATGTAAGCGGTTCTTGAATGGAATATTATACTCATTTCTCACAAACTGTTTATTTAAATTGAAAATACTTTATTAAGATAAATCTTGTCCTGAATAAAATTTTAGATTAAGTAATTTCATATTTGTACACCAGGTCAAACATGTTCGATCAACGTGTTTGACCATGACTATTATTTACAGTTACGCCTCTAATAAGCATCTCAACCATGTATTATTATCTACACATGTTTATGACTCCTCCCGCCGGTAGGTGGGGCGGAAGGGAGTGTTAGACTCTTACTGACTAAAACCCATCCATGTTTTTTCCTTAGCGCTTTTTATTCTGGGGGCGCGGTTATCTCGCGGTTATCTATCTGAACAGCCCGCAGCCCTGGCAGGCTATGGCTCATGGGGGGCCCCCGTATCTTTGGATGCTACGGATTGTTCTTTGTACAATTCGAATAACTCTTGTGCTTAAAGTTAGCTGTATTTTTAAATTAGAAATGGCTTACATTAACTTTATGATTACATTAGTTCGTTAGTGTTAGGCTCACTGATTAGTAATCTGTATTTTTGGTTACATTGTCCTAGCAATGGAGTAATTCTTGATGTGAATCACACAGTTCTCTCGTAGTAGAGGTGTACCGTGCTATACTTCTCACATAGTAACAGTTATAGGCCTTACCAGGATCAAAGCTACGAACGACGGCTTAATTTATAAATGTCAAGTTACTTTACAAACAGCTTTGGCAGTAAATTGAAATTAAGCGCCACGACCTGTTGGTAACTTAAGTAGACTATAGTTAAAATGTCAGTTAACTTAGTACTTTCGTTTAACAGGCGCTAGATGGCGCTGTGGTTAATGTGTTTACTTCCGCCGCCATGACAGCAATATGGCGCCTTAAGTAATTGTAAAGTTACAGACCTTTAGTGGGTTTATGTAACGAATACAACTTATTTGTTCATATATTTTTCTCGCACCTAGTTGAAAGGTTATTCGTTTTTTTTTTTAAATAACACTGTCTGAACATGATAGACATTTTTATTTTATTTTTAAAACTGCTCTCCTCCTTATTTTTAAACCTCTAGTATCCCACCACCCAAAGATAGACTCGTAGCGAGACGCGCGTAGACGCGTCTATCTTTTGCCTTTTGCCATTGTACAAAATATTCTGTGCAAAAAGTATAAATAAATAAATATGTACAAATTTTAATGTTCAGCGTAATGTATAAATGTGTTTAGTATTCATACCTACGTCCCGTGGCATAAAAGAGGGTTGCACAACCACTGCGTCAGTGCAAAACAGAAATAGTTGATAGAAAAGAGAGGTCAGCTTTAAATATCGGCTGCGGGACGTTCGAAAGAGTTACCGCGCCCCCGGAATGCAAAGGGCTAAGGAAGGAACATGGATGGGTTTCAGTCAGTAAGAGTCTGTCACTACGGCGCGGGAGGAGCCATTTGATGATTTCCCATTCGAAAAAAAAGGAAAAAAGCTTAAAATATTGAGCTCATTAATAAACTTACGAATGGACTTATTTATAGTGAGAAAATTCTCTGAGCAAAACATTGAGATTTGCATTCTTAATTGAGGCAAGAGTAGGAGCGAGAAATACATGTCATAATTGTACCTCATTATATATTCCAATCAGACTTGCGCACTGCGAGAATAATATAATGCTTCTTGCCGAGTTTGTAATTTTTTTCTCAGTTAGGAAAGGCTGTAAAGGCACCCTCGTCATTTTTATTATGAAACATGCACTTTCCCGTGGGGTTACATCCCGCATACTGAGGGAACTACCAGCACCCGGAGAAAAAGTAGCCTATGTGTTGATCCGGATTATAAACTATGTATGTACCAGAAGAAGTCGTGGTGGCCTAGTGGTTAAGGCACCTGCCTCTCGTTTACGAGGGTGCAGGTTCGAAACCTGGCAAGTACCAATGTGACTTTTCTAAAGTCATATGTACTTTCTAAGTATATCTTATACGTCACTGACTAACGGTGAAGGAAAACATCGTGAGGAAACCTGGACTTAAAAAGTCTGAAATCGCCAATCCGCCTTGAGCAAGCGTGGTAAAGAAAAAAGAAAAGAACGCAGCCGCAGCAGCGGAGCAGCCTCTTGGGTACACTTCGAGTTGACGGCGATGAGGAAGAATTTTTTGACGCAATATTTTAGCTAGATTTATATTAGAATAACATATATTTAAACTTACTTTTTTTTTATTTTTCGTAATGTAAATACTTTCTGTTTTTGCGTGAAAGAGCAACATACATGTCATACATTCTCACAAAGTTTCGCACAAATAATATGTATTAGAAAATAAATAATTAAAATAAAAATCCTATTCCACAAATTAGTCTTTGTAAACAAAACTTCCTAATCTGAACAAGGTGAAAACCCCTGATGAAATATTCGCGTGCTCACTAACTCAAACATTTGGGCTGTTTCCAAATTAATTGTACATTATTGAGGGTAGTTAAAGTATTCAGGTCGGTGCTTAGCGTTACTGTAATAGCGTTATTATTATTTTTCTGTTTAAACTGTCGATTAATGCGTGGTAAGTATGACCGTGTGTTTCTCTAAACTAAATAGTTTATTATTTTATGTAGATGCCATTTTGGGTCGGGTTCAGGTAAATTGAGGTTATGACCGTTAAAAAGCTTGAATTAGTTTGATATATGATCCAGAGGCACTACATATGAACGGCAGTTATTTTTTTACAAATGGAAACATAATTTTCACACGTTTTACAATTCATCAGGTTATTTTTTTAGATCGTAAACGGACCGAAATTCTGGGGCCATTCTTGTAGACCTCGTCATATCATCATCATCATTAGTTTCAAGCTGAGTTGCATGCTTGAGCACCGATTAAAAAAATCGTATTAGACACTATTCTATTCTATTTCATATGAAAAATATCAACAGAACTCCAAATATAAAAGACTAGCTTTCCGCCAGCGGCATCGTCGCGAGGGCTTTACGAATTCAAATAAAAAATTACCGAGTTTCATACAAACTTTGCCCCCCTTTTTCCACCCCCTTAGGGGTAGAATTTCGCAAAATCCTTTCTTATTGAATCCCTACGTCAGACAAAGAACACAACCTCCAAGTCTCAGGTCTCTACGATCAGTGGTTTAGGCTGTGCGTTGATCCGTCACTCATTCGGGACAAAGCATTTTATATGTATGGATAAGGATCTCTAAATTGATACAAAAATACCTTTGAGATCCACAAATCATTTCTCAAGAAACCAAATTATATTTTCCAAATCCGGATTTATTCCTACTAAACCCCCAATCGATTTACGATCGGAAAGACTTACAAATTCGATTTCCTGTGGGCTGACGACATGTCTGCCTATGTTATTAATTTTCATCGATTTTGGAAATTGGAATAGGCCTCTGCCCTCCATATTTTATTTGCAATGAAGCAGGCAATATGTTGAAGATTTTCGTTTCAAGATTGTACGTCAATTAGTTTGATTAAATAATTATCGCGATAAGAAGGGAAGGGAAATGTTTTCTTTCAAACTATTGTTTCGTTAATGGATTTCCGTGGCGTGTGACGTGTTTTACTTCGGCCTGTTACTTTGTTCTACTTTAGGACAAACGCCTCTTCTCAAATATAGAAGGGAAGTTTAATTACTGTTGGTAATGATATTGATGAAAGTTATAGGATAAGATTCTTTGTAGGTACTAAGTATGCAAAAATATAATTATCACAAAACCTAGCGATATCTTGTTCCATCTATATGATATCCTTACTATATATATATATATAATATTATAAATGCGAAAGTAACTCTGTCTGTCTGTCTGTCTGTCTGTCTGTCTGTTACGCTTTCACGCCAAAACTACTGGACCGATATAAATGAAATTTAGTACAGAGATAGAATAGACCCTGAGGAACAACATAGGCTACCTTTTACCCGGGTGCGCTAAGTAGTTCCCTCGGGATGCGGGTGAAACCGCGGGAAACAGCTAGTTTAAAATAAATAAAACCTGTCTATCAGGTATAACACCTAGCGTGATTTGATTACATATTTATTATTGTAGAATATACATATATTAATTTCTAAAAATAAATTAATAATAATAAAACACCGTGACGGCCAATGGCCTGATGGCCAAGAGCCTCGACCAACATCTCAGGAGGCTCTCGTTAGGCGGCTGGATCAAGGGCCTGATTCAGAAGGCAGTGCTCCTGAATACTGCACGTATTGTGAGGAGGTTCCTGTCTCTGGAGCCCTAACCACCGGTAGTTTGGACTCTGTTCCCGATATCGGTGGATCCCTGTTTTTTTATATTTTTAATGTTTTTTATAATTTTTGTAAAGAAATATTTAAAAATTTAATTAACATGCGTTGAAATGAATAAACGAAAATAAAACACCTATCTTATGTTAATGAAACAGCAATATCTTTATCACAAGTGGTAGTAAACTTACTTCAACTTACACAACTCACCTAGTATCAACGCATATTGTATTATACATATAGTAAACATGTATGTTTTACGAGAACACACAAACAGACAGTAATACCGACGCGAATGTAAACAAACTAGACAATTTGTCGCTAGCGTGAGTTACCGCAAGTTAATTGGGTCGTCCCCCGACCTTTCTCCGCGTGTATTATAAATAAAGTGCATCGGACACTGAAAGTTTACGCGGTTGGAACGCCGCCATCTTGCAATATTAATGCTGCCTGCCCGCGCGGGTACCGGCAGCTTATTGCTTATTAGTTTTCTGCAAAATGGGGCTTTGTTTCTACTTTATTTATAGTACTGTCGGACATAATTTGAGAAATTGACACGAAAAGTAGGAAAAGATTGTATCGATAATTTCGAATGGGAATTACGGTCAGCGCCACATTTGAATCTTTTTTTTTTAAATTACCTAATGTCTTATTTTTACAGCCAAATGTATTATAGCTAGATGCTAGCCTAAGTCGTGATCTAGTTCGCCTGTCACCGAGGCCAATATACCAGCTACAATTTGCAACAGATACTAACATTAATGTAATAATGTTTTCTGTCTTAATTTAGCAATTAATTTTGTTTATGAAAGTAATTATACTAAATACATATTAAAATCTACTTCTACTAACATATATATTATAAATATAATAATAATAAGTACAAAACAATTAAAAGGGCGTCAAAAATTTCATCGCAGTCAACTGAGAGTACCTACTCAAGAGGCTGCATTGCCTCGTTAGATAGTAATGCTATATGCTAATGGCTAAAGTACCTAATAGCCTTTGGATCAATCAGCTGCCTGGATATTTCTTTAAATAAAAGGTGATGAGGAGAAGTTTTTTGACACCCTTTATTAGATAGTAGTTTTAATTTTTTTAGGTGCTATTTATTTATATAAATGAAAATTACAATATTACAACTTGTTATGTTTGTTGCAGACGGAGGATGGACATCCCGCGGCCATCATGCGCCCTCGTATTGGTGTTGTTATTCGTCACGCATCTTTCAGAGTAAGTTGAAGTAGACGAGTTTTTAATTAAAGTTTTTACTGTCCTCCATATTTCCTTAAAACGACACGTTGCGCGAAATGGCTATAGGTTATATTCTCGTGTCTATCAGTGGCAATTTAAAATTTCAAAATTTTACAGTTCTTTTCTAGGAGTATCATCTTTAATACAATCCTTTTGCTAACAATATCAGGGGGCTTAGACAAGTGGCAAAAACGCTAGAAAAAATAGATATTTTTTTTAAAAAATGTATGGAATGATGGAAAATTTATGAATAGAAACAAAATGTCCCATACATTTTGTTTCTGATCTGAATGGCAGATAGTTAGTCGTAAACGAATGTCATTCCCATACAATTTGTTTTCTATTCTACTAACGTTTTTGCCACTTGTCTAACCTCCCAGAACGTTTAAAATAAAAGCGAGCAATGAATGGTAAAATAAATAGTTTCCTGTAATTATTTAATTATAAGAAGCAATTATATTCACGTAATTTTATTCTAACATCCTGGGGCCGTACCACCACGTATTTTTGTAATCACTATGCAGGTGTGAGTTAGTGAGACACAGCTATTAGCGTCGTATAGCATTTTTTGCACAACGAAATTATTCCTGCTTTGGCACATAGTAAGGCCCCTGTTTTAGTTAATAATTGAATACTTAATTGTATTTCTTTATTACAATCATAGGAAAAACAAACCATTTCCGCGAAGGATAAGATAACTACACAATTGATGTGTTTTAGTTATAATACATAGACTAGTTTATCTAAACGGCAACCGTTACTCTTACATCGTCCAATTTAGAACAACTGCTTCTTCAAGTACTTAGGTTTATCAATTGATTTATTATAAGTACAGAGAGTAGTACCTAGTACTCATCCATAGTTATTGTTATCATAAGAACACTTATGTTTTATTTATTAATATTATGTTATTTATAAAATAATTTAATGCGTGAATAAACCTTTTTAATTTTAATGCTTTGAAAAGTGATTTCGTTTTGTGTGTTTAATGCGCTATTTTTGCTGCCCAGCAAAAACATGTAAGGGTAGACGTTTTGTAGACAGTCTTTTTATTATTCTGAGGACCAATAATTTATGATTTTCTGCCGAATATATGGAAATTGGACCTTTAAAAAATAACACAATAAACAAAATGATACGTCGCCGTATAAACATTGGCGGGGCAATAAATCTGTCTCATTTTTAATTACGTGTTGGTATTCTAGTGGGCACGCCCACTGCCCAACTGATAAAATACGAAATTAGCCGCTTCTGACTTTAAAAAACCTAGCAATATTTTTTCCATACATTTTCGCTATTATTTAGTGTTTTGGTTTGTATGCGTTTTTAAGGTTCCATACCAAAAATGGTAAAAAGGAACCCTTAAAATTGCTATGTTCTTCTGTCATAGCTGATTATTTCGGGAACAGCGAATTAATTGCCATTTCTAATTGGGTTGGGAAACTTGGAACAGTGATACTTTTCCTTTCGAAGCTTGATACCCTTTGCGACCCGCTCCGCCTTGATACGTCGGTAGTCTAAGATATTTCGTACAGGGCTGGAGGCCCTAAAGTCATTTTAAGGCACTTCACAGGCAAGCCCGGTTAAGCAGTCGACAACCTCCTAGGTTGACTTGAGAGATGCCATATACAAAAAAAATATACTTCATACGCTGCGATACGACCCGACCCAGCCCGCCTAGTGGACGCCAGCCTTTTAAGAGAGACCCACGTAACCCAGACACAAAGTAAATTTAATAAATAAAAATATTTTGTCTGAGTAGTTCTTCACGATATTTTATTTTTATTTGTAGCTTAGCCAATATAGATTCATATTTATATCAACTCCAGCACGACATATAAATATGTCGGAATGCCAACATCAAACATGTTCTTTTAAATGTAGCACTTTATTGGCATGCGTGCTTTAAGCGGCACCATGTGATCATATGTTATGGATAGCGGTTTAGGAACATGATTTTTTATTCAATATTGTTGTGTTTGAAGCAAATGAAAGAATGTAAGATCTAAACAATAAATTAAAATAAATAAAACCATATTATCACGTATTTAATATCAAGTAACCACCATCTTTTGTAAACTCCCACTTTACTCCTATTCGTTCATAAAACAATTCATCTCTGTTATAATTCACTCCTTAAATACATTATATTATTAATCTACAAACGTCTGGAGTTCACGAATAATAAACGCCCACTTTACTTGCTGATTTAACGTTCTACAGATCATTTCTCAGAGACCAGGAATTCTTGGCGCCAATAAATTACACTGTGATAATTTATATACACGTTTGAGAGCAACAGATATAATAGGCAGCTCGAAAAAATCTGTAGAGACAGATAAATGATGATTAATATGTCCCTTTATAAATTAAAGAAATGTGTGAATACTTCAGACAAGTATATTTTTAACGTAGAATAACTCTAAACAAGGTTTAATATCAGCGATTTTTGAGTAGGTACCCCAAAATGCCCGCCCTTCACCTATGCATTTTTACTGAAGAAGAAGTGTCGTAACGAACTCCTCAGCAAGACATGTCTGTAAGGTTCGACGAACCAGCTTCTATAACAATCAAACATTTAATTACATACAACAAGAACGCTTATTCTATTCTCCTTCCCACAGATGCATGAATGGTGGGAAGATCAACTTTCGAGAGAAGGAGAAGCAGATCCTAGATCAGATTCTGGGCCCTGGGAGATACGATGCCAGGATCAGACCTTCCGGCATCAACGGCACTGGTAAGTACACGCTTGGCTTTGAGCTTCGTATGGTCTGTGGTGGAAGCGATAGCTAGGTAGGCTGTGCTAGGGTTGATAGATATAATAGGAATCATAGTGACAAGTAAAGTGGTTGTTAAAAAACTAATATGAAGAATTCATTTGGAGTAAGGGCATACCAGAGTAAGGTAGACGAAGTGAAATAGATTAAACGGATGTTAGGTGCAGTTTTAGATAAAGATGTACTTATCAATGATAAAATAGAAGATTAAATAAATTATCTATGACAACATCAAAAGATGAATAATTATGGTAAGTAATGGTATTCTTAACCAATGGAAAGAAAGAAAGAAAAAACATTTATTGATACAACATAAGACAATCACAATCGGGTATAAAAAAAATACAAAGATAAAAGAATGTTGTGCCAAAGTGGCAATGACATAATATCACAACGTCTATCTCCAGTACATTATAGTACCGGAAATCTAGATATTATCTAAACATTCTTCAGACTCACAGCTGTACTAAAATTGTCTGTTGGGAATCATTAACCCAAAGTCATAAATACATAACTTCCGCAGTTTCATCTTCACAGTTCCTTGCGCACAGGATATTTGTGAACTATTTTTAGAAAGCAATCAAAGTCTTGGAAGGAAAAAAATCGTCAAAGACACAGGTTAAATTCGTATATCGCCCTCATTTCATTCCTCATAAAAGCTCAGAACGCTTGGATAAAGAAAAGATGATAAATCTATTTCTTATTGACGTGGAGCACTTAGTACTTAAAGCTAGATTTTCAAAAGATTCCACGGACGAAAACACGATGTATAGAATTCCACGAGTCTAGCAAAGAATGGGGAACCATCTTCAAGTAGTTTTGACAACCATTTATCGTTGTCAGCTTCAATGCCAACCGTCGCCACCTCGAACAATATCTGTTAGATTAATGACACAGAAATACTGGAAAAACGCTCTTTACCCAACGTCATATTACCGTCTAACCGCGTTGGAATATACCTTAGTTTATCTATTAATCACCCAGTAAATCCTTTATTGGCTCATGATGAATAATGATAACTATATTCATTATTATACCATTAGCAAAGTTGTCCTATGCTGGACAAATTGATTCTTTAACCATCAACACCGTAAGATCCTGCTCTAGCCAGAACCTGCGGAATTTCAGAGACCCAGACAACCAGCGGAGTTACTATCATTACTATCACTAACTCTCAATCATCAATTCATATCATGCCCTTATTAGTATTATAGTAAATTAGTTAGGGTAAGGTGGGGTAAGACTATCACCGGGGCAAGACAATCACTGCCTAATATCTCGATAAGTATAGCATATCTACAAAATTCTCTTCGTCTGTATTATAGCACTATCGTAAATATTCTCGGCTAAAACACAAAAGTTACACCTTCAAGTAAAATGTGCAAGAAAAAAACCTTTAAAAATTACGGTGGGGAAAGAAGAATTTCAAAGTTACCGGCTTAACGGAATTATTTTTTTTTGGTGAAAGTAGTGCAAAAAAACAAGCGTTCTTAACGTGAATAGAATCCTATGAATATTTTCTTTTAGATTATTATTTCAATTTAACGTAAATCAAAGTATTTTCTAAAATATTTAAAAGAAACAAAAACATGACTTCAAAATTGCAAGCTGGGGCAAGACTGTCAGTATGTCGGGAGCAAGACAGACATATGTTAGTCTTGCCCCAAGTCAGAGGTAATCAACATTTTTTGGTGGATTTTCTTTCTTCATTATTATGATTATAATTCTGTATCAAAGCAAAAAATATGAATGTTAGTAGTTACAATTACTACTGAACCTATTTAAATCTAAATATCCGACTTCAAAAAAGGAGGAGGTTTCTCAATTCGACCGTATATAATACTTTTTTTTTGTTTGTTCGCAAGTAAAATCGATATGGTTATCGTTTTAAAGGTTTGTAGGGGTGCCGATTACGAAAATGTGATCTTTTTAGTTTTCCAAGATGGCTGACTCGATTTTTGAAGTAAAATCGATATGAGTATCGTTTTCGAGGTTTATAGGGATACCGATTACAAAAATGCGATCTTTTAACACATCCAAGATGGCTGATTCGACTTTTGAAGTAAAATCGTTATGAGTATCGTTTTCGAGGTCTGTAGGGGTACCGATTATGCAAATGTGATCTTTTAATAGATCCAAGATGGCTGACTCGACTTTTGAAGTAAAATCGATATGGGTATCGTTTTTGAGGTTTTTGAGGGTGCGCATTAAGAAACTGAGATCATTTTACTGATCAAAGATTTTTGGTACCGACTCCAAAAAACCTTAAATGGGATACCCATTTCAATTTTACTACGAAAGTCGAGTCAGCCATCTTGGATCTATAAAAAGATCGCATTTTCGTAATCGGCACCCCTACAAACCTCACAATCGATACCCATATCGATTATACTAGAAAATCGAGTCCATTATATTGGATCTGTTATAAGTTCTCATATTCATAGTCAGCACTCCTTAAACTAATTTTGTTGTTTTAAACACTTATTTTAATTCTAGATATAACAAAAAGTTTCCTATCTAAGACTTTCACCAACCTTTGTTTGTCCTGACAATTCCTGAAAATTCATTATAAGACTCCTTATGTGACCTGTCACATAAGGGGTCATTGACCTGTAATGAACATATACCTGAAGTTTGCTACCCCTTATTTTGATAGTATGTTAGTCTTGCCCCGTATTTACATATTTACGAATTTCTAAAAAACTGAAGCTATTTAGTGAAACTTGAGATTAAACATAAAATGACTACTGTTAATATTATATTTTTTCTTGAAGAACAGCACTTGAGCACACGTATTAAACTAAAAAACATTACTGATAGTCTTGCCCCGTGGCTGGGGCAAGACTGACAGTTTTTCCAGTTTTACACTTTCCTCATTATTTCTGTTTTGAAGATACTTAAACAAAAATGTTTATAATCGTATTAAAGTATATTTTATCATATATCACTACACTGATTACCTCAAAAATAGAGCAAACAAATTCTTCATAAAACCCATTTTTGTCTGACAGAAATAAAAGTATGTCTGTCTTACCCCACCTTACCTTATTTTGTATATTTTATATTTAGTAACTTCATTGTTGTTAAAATACTCGCAATCGTAACCATTAATTAGGTCAATAGGATCTATCATTAAATCAGAATTCCCTTCAGCCTGGTCGCTTGTCTGCCAAGCTAAAATCGTTTGCGCATAGCGAATGACTCTGGCCTCACCTACGGACGTATGATATATTCTCTTCTCCCTAATGGCTTCTTTAGAGTTATGTGTATAAACAAGCATATCTTCCATTACTGTGTACTTCACCTGTTAATCTCTTCTCATCATCTATCATCCATGAAATCAGTGCTGTATATAGCTCGGTTATCATATCCCTAATATTGGCACTGGTTCCGTCCATTCGATGCAGTCCCGGGAGTGTTTTATCAGTTTTGGCACTTGTGAAAGGGAATTAGACATGAATGCTTGTCTGTTATTAATTGTTATGGCAATTTATAATGGCACCCTCCTTCATTCATACAGGAAGTCAGAACTGACAGTTATTTTAATTTCAACTTTATGGAATTATGTGTAAGGTATTTTTTTATTGGGAGCTACACTCCTGTGATATGTCTATGAGCAAAAGTTGAATTTCTCTTTGGATTCGGCTGTGTTAGGTAATAATAAAGTAGTAAGTAAATTATTAGCAACAATAAATAAAATACGTATATACGTTTAATAGCAAATACAGATCAAACTTTTAACAATATAGCTATCGCTTCAACCACTACTGGACCAAAGCTAATCAAAATAGAAACATTTAATAGTGAACAGTAACACTACGTAATAGAGTTCAAATTGATTTTGCTGATTAAATTGTTAGAATTTTCTTTTCCACCTGGAAAAGAGTTACAACATAAGAAGTAAGATATATTTTGTTTTCTTTTATTTACCTGACTATGCTATTTTTATTTTGTTTAAATCGTAATAACCGATACTAACTGTATAAAATATCATAATAATTTTCTTACATTGAATGAAATTAACTACGCATATAATTATCACCTACTGGCTCTTCAAATAATATTTCAAATAATAAAAATAAATGAGGGAATATTTGACGTTACCACACTTTCTTTAGGTCTAAACGTTGAATGGCATATTTGCCAATTTCGCACTGTATAATATGTGCTGTATTTTATATTTACCTCAGGAATATTAACCACATGCGAAACTAATAAATGTAAAACGAAAGAGAAATGCAACTACAAATTAATGCGTATTGTAGGCTATCGAGTATTCTGCAAATCGTTATCTGAATCATTTTCAACAATGTATTTAAAACCATCAGCAGACATAAGGTCATTTGTTGCATTGTAACTAAATTCATTCACGATTAACAATTTTGGGATTTATTCAAATCTTTTTGTTGTTAGATCATTTTACGAAAGTTTTTGATAAGTTTTTGTTATGGAATCGAATTTATGATTTAGTATTAGCTGTCTCTGGTTCTTCGGTTTCATTCGCATCCCGCAGGCAGTACTTCATGTACCCGGATTAAAACTATCTTATACTCTTTACCAGGTTTTAATTTATCTCTGTACCAAATTTTATCTAAATCTAGCAGTAATTCAGTCAGTTCAATTCATATAGACATTCAGACATAGTTACTTTCGCATTTGCAATATTAGTAAGAATAGTAAAACTTTTGATTTGTACAAG
Source organism: Pyrrhia umbra (assembly GCA_963891755.1). NCBI lineage: Eukaryota > Metazoa > Arthropoda > Insecta > Lepidoptera > Noctuidae > Pyrrhia > Pyrrhia umbra. Next base: position 1,269,787 of record OY982937.1, on the reverse strand, counting down.
TTTGAGATTATATCTCCATCCAAAATGTTATCCTTCCCTTATTTCGTCAGTGTCTTCCTTAATAATTGTAATATTAAAATCCATCAGGTTACCTTTTATTTAAAAAGATTTGGGCATTTCTAGTACATTCCATATCAACACAAAGCCTTCTGTTCTTCGTATATGCTGCATCAGGCTATCGCTATAACTATAGTATGTGGATGATTCTTTAAAAGGTTTTAGCTAATGTCTTGGATATTGAAGGGAAGTCGTTTGTCTGCCTGTCAAAACACATTAGCTTGGTGCTTGATAACACGGAAAAAAACATCGTAACGCAATATATGTACCTATAGGTACCTCTTTTTATCAACGATCAATGTTGTCATGTTGCAGTAAGTTTAGAGCTCTGATATTATCGTTTCTGTCATCAGTTTTAACATTTTATTTCTTGAAAGAACTCTTTCATATTTTGTTGACACGTAAACACATTCCTACAAATTTTTCAACACCGTTAACCATTTGACGTTCAAGCCTGTTTCGACAGCGATTCTTTAAAAAGACTCACCAAAATACCTTTGCTCTTTCAATGTTACTTAAAATATTTCACCGACAACATCGGATATTCCCAAGTGATACCAAGAAAAGCATCAAAGCACCCCTCAAGTGCTACATCCCGTCATTTCCTCAAGTTCATTGCGTAACAAAAGAGGTAGGTTACGTGAAAACCATAAATCACGCCTCGCGCCACAATTTTTTCTCTCTCAATCTTTTTACAGCTTCGCGCGGGAATTGATAATGGAAAAACATTTCTTAGCGGGCCTAAGCGTGATTTTGTACTGTTCTCTCGTTAATGGCAAAAAAACATTAATTTGTGAGAGGTTTTTGGAAATGTGAGTCAGTAGATTTTGTATTAGACGGAAAAAGGCTAGAGTAGTCGTTTTTTACGTAAGCATTTTCCAGACTATGTGATATTTGGCAGTGGTTCTTGTTACTTTCTTCTTACTTTTAATGTGGCATTTCAGGCGACGAATATTCGAAGTACTTTTGATGTTTTCTTTTTTAGAATCTTTGTGAGCGATTCGCATTAGTTGCGGGGTTGCTCGAAGTGTAACCACGTCAGTCACTCCCTTCCACTCTACCCACGGTTGGAGGAGTCATTTGATGATTTTCGATCCATATAAAAAGCGATTCCCATTCAGGCAACAATGCATATGCAATTTACTTATGAACGCAAAAAGAACTAATCAATCATTTAAGCCATGAATGTGAAATTGGATAAACGTTTTATGATGCAAAGTGACAAGATCCTTCTTAGAAGTTTTATTGGCGAATTTGCAGCACAAATACTTAATGGCCAGATATAAATTACAGGACATGCAGAGCTAACAATTGATATTGTTAAAGCGATCTTCTTTTTATCGTGTGAGCTGCAGGTTTTACACAAGCCCAGTGTCAGAGTTTTCTCAAATCTGCCTGACGGCCTCTGACATAGAATTTTAACAACAACAGCTATCAAGATAGCAGTCGAGGACGACGGCCTACCCTCTCAGGCACGAGGATATAACACCACTAGATTCTTGACTTCGGGCTGCTTTGTAAAATTTTCTAAAACTCGATTTTGGCCCGACCAAGGAATCGTACCCGAGACCCTGTTTGCAGCAGTCGCATGATGCAACCACTAGATCAACGAGGCAGTCATTCACGCGACTGCTTATGAAAATTGAGAAATTAAGATTATTAAAAATTTAAATACAAAAGGACCACTTATATATTATAAATGCGAACGTAAGTTTATCACAATTCTACAGTAAAAATGCTGAAGTTACTAGTATTTGTAAAATATAGCAAAAGAACGTTCACACACAATTTGTTATACTTACTTAGAAATTGAAACCGAAATATCTTCACCGGGTACGGTTCCAGCCTAATTATTTTCTTCAACAATATCCATGTTTAAATTAATCACACATGTTCCAACAGTGTTCCCTTATATTGCCCTATCGTCTGCTACCATTGAATGGACCCCAAACGGCTTGACAAAGTCTTCATTAATCACTTCCCTAATGGATCAGGCCTGTCATTCTTCTGAGTGAATTATCCATTCTCTAAAAATCCTAGGTCCAGCTGTTTTGAGATTAATGGTTCATTCTCCGGCCTCTTGGGAAAACGTTATCAAAATGTTGTTGATAAAGAATTTGTGAATTTAAACATTGTTCTATCATGATTTACTGTGTATGATATAGCTACAGTTCCATTGTTTGGTATGAAATCATTACTACATTGATATAAATATGTGTTTTTCTTATAGCTCGGATACTCAAGGCTATACCGGTATTTTTAGGTACCGAACATTCTCTAGTTGAGTCAACATAGGGCTGTTTATAAGCTTCTTTGCAGTGCGTCCGACTGTCAAATATAGTATAATTACATATCAGAAAGAGGCATTACGCATTTTTTTATATAATAAGTGATCGAAACGATACGAAAGGTGTTTTTATTGTTACTTTCATTATGTCTAATCATATTCCTGTTTCTAATACTACGGATATTATTATTATTTATAAAATATTGTATTGTGTCAATGTAGGAAAATGCGAATTAGATACGTCGTAGTCTGTTTTTGAATTGTCATGTATTTCAAAATCTACTTTGCTTTCATTTGTAGATATAGATTTATCATAATTATCATTTATTTATAGGTAAAGCATTGAACTGGTTAAGTTTTTAATATATATTGATTTTAAAAATTTCATTATCTGCCATTTAATTCCTTTTCAATCAGTTCCAATGTAAGTAATATAATATTAATTTCCCTTTCGGTGTACCTATTTAGGTACGGGTACAAACGTTGAATTATTAATGTATTAACTAACACGCAAACGTTAACTATTTCCCTGTATGTACTTTAGATTAGACTCAATCGTTTTGACCTAGACACGTTTCAAAACAATAACTTTTACCTTATTAAGTTATTAAAATTAATCAATGGGGACTGAATTTATTCAATCGTTTCAATCGTGTCATTGATAAAGATTTTGACTGTCTTTATTTTCAGCGTCAATCTTAGGTTGATCCATTTTAATTCCGTATAAAAAACCATATAATAAATCTTTAATTATAATAAATCTTTAATTATAATATCATCACAAATTCAAATAAAACAATTGAGTATTGATTTCCACTGAATGGAATATTGTTTCTTTGAGTGATTGATTAATGCGGTGTGATTGATAAAATTTTAATTGTTTAATCAATGGTCTGGAAACGGAACTGATGTTTTGTTGATTTATCTGAAACATTTTAACAGATGGCCCAGCTGTAGTTAATATAAACCTGTTCGTGAGAAGTATTACGACTATAAGCGACATAAAGATGGTTAGTAACGATAGAGAGAGACAAACTTACATTTCTTGTTGTGTCGTTAGTGTAACAACAGTAAATGAGCCACTAGACAAGACTGCAACCTTCGATCACTAAGGAATTGGAAAATCAATGAAATGTATTGAATGGACGATGCGATCTTTTCCTTGATCCTAAAATGTCATTCGTATAGATCCTTGGCGTTTCGATTTCTTGACGATCGTAGATTGCCGTCTTGTTTAAGAGAGCAGCCCCTAAAGAGGTTGTAGCGTTTGTTTGTTAAATAACTTAGAGTATGATTCACCATTGCGACTTCAGTGTGAGGAGAAATTGTTGACTTTAATTTTCCAAGCTCGTACCTGCACTTTTTGAAATATGTAGGAAAATTTAGTTAGGTAAAAGTACCATTTAGTTTACTAAGACCTAATTTAGGCAGATTGGCACCTAATATCATTTTAGTAACCGACATTTTTCAAAATTGTAATATTTATTTTGTTTTTCTTATTGGTATTTTTGTGTTGACATGGCACGTACATTTTGCTCATAATTACGATCTTGGACAAATTAATATTTAATTTGAACGTAAAGAAACATGAGAAACAAATGTTACAGCCTATTTGACATTGTTTTTGATACGGGAGCGGGCGTGTTACGGTAAACGAGAGAGCAGTTCCTTCATTATGTTTTTGATTAATTAATTGATTTTTATTCATGGAGTGATTGATATGTCATGTGCTGTCATTTTATTTTGCTGGTGATTTTCTTGGTGATCCCAATTGAAATCCTTATTAATATTTGCTTTTATTTGAATGTCTTTTTATTTTATTAAATTTATTTTCTATATGGATTTCCTATAAATTGTGTATACAGGTAATTTAAAAAGGACTGATACAATAAAACGAGATACTTTTTAAATAAAAAATATTGTACCGCCTTCAGATTTATTTTATAAATTAGGGAAACTAACGATAGGTATCTTTTCAAAAAAATAAATACGCTGTAAACAAAAATAACATGTCTAAATTAGCTACTTTAATCGGAAATGCGTACATAATACAAGCTAAAATATCATAATGCTATTCACAACTTGCGTTTTTCGATAACAATGGCGTATCTGGAGTATGCTTTTAAAAACTTATCCCTTTACACATTCCGTGACACTATCTCTATCAGGAATTACTTAATGAATTGTTGCAGTGCTATTAAAATAATCAATACCACCAGAATCACGCGATCAAAATTATGTTTGAAAAAAAAAAGCTAATTGTCACGAATATTGACTCTACTAATGGATACTATCAAATACTTCTCGAAAATTTGATGTAATAATTCCACTGTGTTTGCTAACATTCATGGCAGGCGTTTTAAAATTACCTTCAAGGTGTTTAATTTGAAACCGATAGGGTCGTTAGAAAGCTATTAGGAGCAACATTTCATTATTTATTCCGGTAAAGGCCAATAGACCGACTGTAGATGATATTATTATTTCCAGCGAAATATTCTAAATGGTCGATTGGAAAGAGTTTTTGAAAACTTTTCAGAGATAGACATAATTATGACACTAAATATTTGAAAGGATTTTACAAATTTTTCTCCAAATAAAAATAACGTTTAAAATACTACTATGTTAAATCTTCATAGTATTTCAAATTATTGTATCATTATTTAATAATAGGATTTCGTATTTTTTATTTATCGAGCCAAAAAAAAAGTTGTGTTGTACGGTTCCTTATTAAAATTAAATTTGGTCCCAATTTTCATTCATATTCTTATATAGAGTTAATTGAATTTAGTGTTTTTAACGAATTTAGGTAACTGTGTACGGTCACCATAACCCACCCAAAATATGTCAAAAGTCTAAAGCCCAATAGTACCGAGCTAACGATAAATCTACAAAAGACTCACTCAAGATAAAATTCAAGACGATTTAATTAATGTACACGAAAAAAATAATAAGATCCTAATTAAAAGCCCTAAAGCTACAAACAGCAATAAAATTCCATTTAAATTATATATAAATGAAATAGGATATTCAGCCTGACAGTCGACTTAATCCAGATTAACGTTGAACAAACTAAACAAAGCCTATTTAACGAGGAACACGTAGCTTTCTGAAACAAAATGTTAATTTCCGGCACACGCCATGTTTCCCCCGGAGACGGTTTTCTCTGAACCCTGAAACGTGATATAGCGTTTTTATATCGATATTACAGAATGTAGAAAAGAAATTAGAAATTTAGTACATGCGTAAACAGGTTCTTACGTGTGGAAGGGAGTTAGGGAGCTAGGAATCATCATTTCAGTTTTAATTTTAAAATTCGTGGAAGCTTAACGATATTTTTGATAATTCATAACCATAAAATTTAGATAATTCAAGACTTTAAGAGCAATCATAATTAACCTTTGAATAATAATAGTTTTATTTATCTTCTATATTTTATGTATAATTTTCATTTTTGTTTTATTTTCAAATTAAAAGATACTGCTCTATATTACACTAACACAAATTCTCGTTGACGACTCGACATTCAAAGTTATTTGCAGCGTTTTATTTTGACCCAATGTCGATTCATTTGATGTTAGACATTTTATTTGATCACAATTATATTTATGTTGGTTTGTGTGGTTATATGTCGGATCATTCATGAGCATAGTGTACATTAATATTTCCAGGTGTACAGGTGAGTCGCTCGACGTACTGATAACGCGCAATCACAAACTAATGTTAGGCCGTAGAAACTTAATAATACCGTGATTTATCGTATATTTTGCTTGGTACTTAGATGGGCCAGCGGTAGTGAGCGTCAATATATTTGTCCGAAGTATATCAAAGATCGATGACGTCACAATGGTAAGTCAATAAGGACAGACTGGGCCGCAACTAGTGTTAACAACCGTATAAGTTTTCTGTATCCACGCGGTTCAAACAAGTCAAATGAATGGGCAACTCGCTCCTCTTGAGTAGGAGTGATTTACCCGACACTATGTGTAATGTTCATTTTTTCTTATTCTTTATTTTTTCCTTTCGATTTCTCTTTAATCCCGTTTGGTGTTGACGACCAAAATCGTTTTTAGACGCGCGTCTAATACTTCTTAGAACGCCAGTATTGGTATAATCCTAGCTTTATTTATCATCTAAAACTAACTATATATAGAATTAACAATATAAATTAGTCTTTATAGTTTTTAGTTTTGGTTCTTTTTTAATTTAGAGTGGCTGGTTGTCCTTACGAGTTCATCTGACGGGGCATTAGCTTTCTGTAATGGAGAGGCGCGGTCGGCGCGGGCGGGGCTGCGCTCGCCCGCCGACCAGCTCCACTTCATTACAATCCTTAAGCATCTAACATTATTTATCATCAACTTGCGTACTTCTCTCACGATGCTATAGTGTGGTTAGGTGTTTAATATGAAGCGGTACAAACAATATATAAATTTAAATTGTTGTTTTCTGTCGTTAAGGCTATGCGCCAACGTTAGTCCATGTCAACATGTATCTACGGTCCATCAGCAAAATAGATGATTACAAAATGGTGAGTGTTTTCACAAGACCTGATGTAATCTGTGACGTTTTTATTATAAACTAAAGTTTTGGTTTCTCTGGGGATTTCGCGATCCACTGCTTTACCGTCGGTGCAACCAGATGTTCCTCAGTTACCGCGGCAGCAATGGAGCGCGCCCTTGTATTAGATCAGTCTTGTCAACTTTGTTTATAATAAAAATTGAATATAACGCAAGATTTGCACTACGCTAAACATTCTCAAGCTATTCGTTACCTACTTATTGTGTTCGTGTTTTCTGTTTCTTAAATTTTTCCCCTTGATTATCGTTTGGTTTTTCTGATTTGTGCACCTTTAGTTTCCTTTTCCTAAATGTATCATTTAACCCACCCTTAATGTTAAAATTAAATGTTAACTAAATCTGTTGCTAAACTAATTCAGTGGTGCGGTGCCGCGCACATTATTATTTTTTGTTTTTATTTTTGTTATACAGACTCACCTCGGTCTGGTCACGTCTAAATAATAAACGAACATCTAAAATTTACTGATAATCAAAATTGTCGCTTAATTTTCTTCATTAAAACGTTTCTGTTCTGTTTTCTTTATTTTCTATTCCTCTTGTTTTCTTTGTGTTGTATTAGCGCGCGCTCCAGCAGGAGCGTCTCGAGCTGTAAAAACACGTACAGGATGGACTATTGGCACTACAAGTAGCTAGCACTCAATTATGATCAGCAAACTAACCGCTTCGGTATCACAGCACTGATACGTTCAAAATTCAATTTGGACTCAATTGCCTTACAGAGTACAATTCACGTATTTCTCAAAATTAAGTAATCGGCCACGCTTGTAGGTACCACGGGGACCGCGGCCCGCACCAGACACCATCATTTTGTTTATTTTCCTTATATTTATTTGATCATGCTTCTTATATTGATTTCACGCAGATGAGGAGATTATAAAAACTATTTTGGTCGTGTACGTTGATTGTAATTAATTGTTGATATGTCTTGTTCATGTGAATTTGTGTTGTGTAATCGGGACTTACCGCCGCGCCCGCACTCGCCTTCGTGCTTGGAACGGTGGCTGCCCACCAATATGTGACACCCGACCCCAATCAACAGCTAGACGTACCGTAGCTCTAGTTATACTGGCCGATTGTGCATGAAGGTAATAAAAGCATTCCTTCAACGAATGCTGACGACGGTAAGTTCGATCTGGGCTTCGCTTCTGTGCATGTTGCTTCGACTTGTGTCGCTCGAACGTTCACTTTTGGATGAGGATCGCGCCAAAACGTGTGGAGTGACATTAGAATGAGGAACCTTCATCTCCTTCATAACATGTATATTGAAGTCGATATCTTTAAGTTCATCAACTGTGCAATATCCATCAACATCTCTTAAATCCGTTATTGGCAAACACTTGGAATTCAAGTCCGAAAGTAAATTGTCGAGTGAGCATGTTTGAACTTCTTCTGTACGCATCTGCCGGCTTTTGTTGTACGATAATTCATTTGACTTGCTGAGATGTCGAGGGATCCTCTAGTGCATTGTGCCTTGATGTCAAATTAATTATTGAGCGAACCTTCGACACCGTCCCTTCCCTTAGTGTAATATATCTATATGTATATATCATGTTGTACCAGTAACACCTAGTTGGAAACTTCACACTTAAAACTCTTGGCACTATCTTGTATTATAGCAGAAAAGTTGCTAAATAGGCTGATATTGGTACAAATAAAAACACGTTAAAGCTTACTGGTAAATAAAATCATTAGTTAATAGCTTTGTGCGTAAAACTAAAAGTCTAGACGATAAAGATGAAATTAAAAGTGATAAAGCTTTTAGATGCACAGATGCTACGAAAGCAGAGTGAAAAAATGTCGTTAGTATAGAATAAATTGGTGTTACATTGAAATATTGTCAAAGTAATGGTAAAATTAATTTCGTTAATAGACTTTGTCACGAGACCGGTGCTGTTGTAAATGTACATGGTCGTAATATAAAGCATCATAAATTATTTTATATAAAAACAGTCATTTTTGGTACGATTCCAGAATTAATAAATGATTTGGTTGTGTGTTTAGTTTTGACAATGTATCAATGTATTTGTTCTGATATGCACTAGAGCTTGCTACAGGTGAATGTCATGTTTTCAGGAATACTCCGTACAGTTAACATTTCGGGAACAATGGTTAGATGAACGACTCAAATTCAATAATCTTGGAGGTGAGTGGACCACCATATTAATAAATTTATACTCGGTTTAAGACGCAGATTTAAAGACAGAATATTAAAATGATGAGAGAATGATTAATGATGTAACAACTTTTAGTATTAGAATTGAATTGAATACACCTACACTAATAAATCAGAGAAAAAAGATGCTTTGACGCTGAATTGTAATAAATCAAAGCTAAAGTAGCATTCAAATTCAGAATAATTTCCAAATTGCAAACTTCCACGTTCGAGCCAATAAAATTCACAAAACTACAACATACTTTCTAGTAATATTACAAACATTGTCTGTTAGATATTGCATATCAACCCTATTGAAATTTCAAATAGTCACAATCTTGAAAGAACTAAAGATTTTATCTCCAGCAATCATTCTTGTATGATTTACGTTCTTTATGTAATATTTTACTTTCTCAGGTCGCCTCAAATACCTGACACTGACTGAAGCCAACAGGGTGTGGATGCCAGATCTATTCTTCTCCAACGAGAAGGAAGGTCACTTCCACAACATCATCATGCCTAACGTGTACATCCGTATCTTCCCCAACGGGAACGTGCTGTACAGCATCCGAATCTCTCTCACGCTGTCGTGTCCCATGAACCTCAAGCTGTACCCCCTGGATAAACAGACCTGCTCGCTTAGGATGGCCAGTTGTGAGTATAGAAGTTCCTGACATGCCTACGTTTGATTTGACATTAGGGTTCCGTACCCAAAGGGTAAAAACGGGACCCTTTTGCTAAGACTCCGCTGTCTGTCCGTCACAAATTATGTATTTCTGTTGCCGCTATAACAACAAATACAAAAAAAAATTAAGGGGCTCCCATACAACAAACGCGATTTTTTTTGCCGTTTTTATAGATACTGGATAACGTCATGGGTAGTGTATTTGTCATTTCTATTATCTTAACACTCTAATCATGTGCAATGTTTAATATGCTACCGTTTGTTGTCCTTAATAAAATAAAATAAACCCTTCGTGAGCGAGTCCGATTCGCACTTAGCCGATATCACCACTACAAAAAATATATGTTCTTGCAGAAAACAAATACAGTCAGCGATTTAATTTTTAACAGTTATTTTTATTACGATACTAGCTGATTCCCGCGGTTTCACTCGCATCCTGAGGGAACTACTACGCGCACCCGTATAAAAAGTAGCCTATGTCCTTCGTCAGGCTCTAGACTATCTGCAATTTTGGCGTGAAAGCGCGACAGGCAGACAGAGTTGCTTTTGCATTTTTAATATTAGTAAGGATGTTAAGTATAAACAAAGAACTAAGAATACAATGACTCAGCTATACCATTTTGCCAGCTCTATAATAATATGCCATCGACAAAAATTACTTGCACCAGCTGCTCCCAACAGTTTGTAGATTCTAGGCGTTTCGTTTACATTTCATTAGAAAACATTGTTTACATTGCCTGCTGTCTTCCAGAATCGCCTGATTTCCATCACACCTTTTAAACAAATGCAGCCTTGTATTTATTAAAATGTGTTTATTTAATTTATCATTCTATTTTATTTTTTTGTAGGTAGAATAAAAGAGAAACACCTGTTTGATGAATTTTGCTGTTATATCTACTTAGTATTTAACTAGTTGTCTAGTTTAGTAAACTTAACGTTTAAACCATGTTATTCTTATTTTGTCATCTCTGCCTCTATACTCTAACTAGATATATGATTAATAACGAATATCCTATACAATCATCGCCTATTAAATATATTTGATTGTTATTTCTTCATAGCTTCTTCTTAGATTTTTCAAGTTGTGATATTGATAAAAAACCATCATCATCATTATGTATTTTGAATTTCACAAGCACACTGTTCATATTCTCTTTCTTTTTTAGACGGCTGGACCACAGACGATTTAGTGTTCCTATGGAAGGAAGGCGACCCTGTCCAGGTGGTGAAGAACCTGCACCTGCCTCGGTTCACGCTTGAGAAGTTTCTCACTGACTACTGCAACAGCAAGACTAATACTGGCAAGTTGTTCTGTTACTTTTGATCAATCGGTCATGGTGATCAAAACTAGGTCGACTACCCGACAAGATGTAGTTTTCTGAGATCTATAAAACTACATTATATCAATTCAAAATTAATAACTTCTGTCGATTTATAGAGGTTCTAATATGTATCTAAGTGTTTCATCGTGTCACTACGTGAATAATAATACAAACAGTAGTACTTTTCATATTGATAGATATAGAACCAGAATACAACAACCTATTAATTAGCATTCGAACTGAACTGATAATTCATTTTTATTCCAAAAACCGATCTTTCTTTTTATTTAGGTAGTATCCAAAAATACAATCTAGTAAATATAAGTAGTCAGAAATGGAACTTTTCCAGACTTTTCCTCCATAAAAGTGATAAGCTGTTGGGTATTTCCAATTTTCACTGCTTTCCCTTCTTCCAGGTGAATACAGTTGCCTGAAGGTGGACCTGCTGTTCAAGCGGGAGTTCAGTTACTACCTCATCCAGATCTACATTCCTTGCTGCATGCTTGTCATCGTGTCGTGGGTGTCGTTCTGGCTGGACCAGGGAGCCGTGCCTGCGAGGGTGTCACTAGGTAAAGTGCTTCAAATAGTCTTCTAAATTCCATCTCCGTAGTCTATCAAGCTATATTTAACATTATAGCTACCTAATGATAAATGTGTCAGTCTTGTAATATTTTCTGAACTTTTAAACATATTTTTACCATTTTTACTCGACTACGGCAAAGCAGAAAGTAGTGTTATGGTAATAAACTTGTTGTAATCACTATAATTGCCCTTAATGTAAAAAAATAGTTTCATCAGTATTTTCAAGAGATTCTAGAATATAAATTGTTATTTGTTGTTGTAACTTTCGATTCTCAAAATCTAACATTGCTAGATTTTTCAAAACTCTTTCTCTATCAACGTATGTACAAAGGACTAATTCTTACCTTTGTGCCAATGTACGTGGAACCTAACAAAGTGGAAAACATCATTTCCTAGAAATATTCCAGAGTACAGCAAACAATTCGCGGAGCTTGTTTGAGCCAGTTACCTCTCTGCACGTGACCACTAAAGTTTCTAAGAAGAGTTAGCTTTGTGTTATATCACCTTTGTCCCGGTATTCGGCATAAACTACCCTTCAATTAATTCTCGTGTATATTAATTAGATTGATTAATGGAGTTTTAACAAGCATCTATTTATTTTCTAACGTAAATTTACAAATTGTAATAT